>OX424447.1:13293994-14518382 GCA_949152495.1 Lasius fuliginosus | reverse complement strand
AAAAACCTTGCACATACAAGCATACGCTTGTCATTTGCAGCATCGGTTACTTGGATCTGAAAGAGAGAGATCAAGTTTTTCTTTTTCTTATATAATATTATTGATTCTTAAATGATTACATTGGAGAGGCTCAGTTACAAGAAACTTAGTATTAACAATCAGATTCTGATTGCGTTTTCCAAAGAAATAGTCTCGCGGTGATTATTTGATTAGCCGTGCGTCAGTGTATTTTCTCCTGCGTAAAGTGAATTATATTACGTAAGGGATGGTCAGATAAATACTGAGCATTACGCGTGCATTAAAGGTGACATACCATTGTGTGAAAAGAATCGGAGCGAAGCTCATTCATCTGATGCATAAGATAATTGCCTTTCGCGTATCTCGAAGCAATTAAATGCGCATGCGTTAAACAGTCACACACGATTTATGCACGATAAGATCTGAAATGGATTCAAGTCAACGTTGGCAATCTGCTATAATAATAATATTGATTAACGAGGATGAATATGCTATGGAGATAACTGCTTGATGTTGGAGAAACGAAACGACTCGCGTATTGCACTTTATAACTACGTAACGAATAAATCGATAAGTGAATGGAGGTAAAATGAAATCTAATCTTTAAAAAAAGCTTTAGAGAATAAAAATTAACTAGTACTTGTTAGCTCGTGCAATAAAGGTAATGGAGCGTACGTTTAAATATATTCACACACACAATTGAATGGATAGTTTACGTAATATTTTACTAACTTGAGGTTTCGATCTTCATGTTCGATTTCTCTGCACCATATTTCATATTTTTTTCTTGTAGAATTTTTTCGCCCATCAATTCCCCAATAAGGGAAGAATGTAGCGCACAGAATCTTCGAGATATCGGTAAAGACAATCTCTAGAACAGTGTCTAGAAATCACGAACGAAACCCCGATCTATGCGGCGCGTTAATAATCCATAGACGGCTTTAATCGCCATCCGACGCGTGGGTGGAGATGAGACGCGATGAAGAACGAGAGATCGGAACGAGGCCCCTCCATCTGGTTCAGGTGATAATTACCGCTCGCGTGTCTCCAAACGCCCGAGTGTTCCATGGCGCCACGAAATTATTAGGCTTATCCGCGGCACGCTGATAATTATATACTTGTCCGTGGCTGCGCTGGTCGGTCCCGTAGGGGATCGCGTCAATGTTTTAGAACTTTATAGGCCGCGGTTGATGCGGCCTGCACGGGGTTAGCTAATGAAAAGGTTAGTTGACCCCGCCAGAACGCCCTGGCGCCTCCTTCTTCTCTAGCCGGGGTTCCCTTTAGCCCGGATATACGTCTACTTGCCGAGAGACAAAAAGGGGAGACAGAGAGAGAGAGAGAGAGAGAGAGAGAGAGAGAGAGAGAGAGAGAGAGAGAGAGAGAGAGAGAGACCTCCTGAAACGAAAGGTACACCGCTAATCTGGCTCATGAGAAATTTCGCGGCGGAGTTTCAGGTTTCCGCGAATCGTCACCCCGTTGATCGAGGAAATAGCGTGGTGCCCGCAAATCCGCCGCCCACGTAGACTAGACGCTCCTAGATTCCTATTTTTGCGTAAGCATCTTCGACAAAAGTCTTTCATTAATTATAATCTCTGCGCTGGACTTCATTACGTTTTTAATTTACTCGCGTCAAATGAAAAATTATATCCAAGGAAAAATCTGTTTTCGTTCTTTCTGTATTCAATTTTATTTTTTTATCGTACGGAATTTTTAAAAATTACTCTTTTTTTAGCTGGATTAAATATTACTATTCTATAGAATATAATATTATGAGTTTTATCATATTAATATAATTAAAACTATCTCTTTCTGTAGAAACAATTTTGTTAAAGATAAAAATGATAGCTTTGAAATAAATCCTGTGATAAAATCGGTGTAAATATGTTATGATAGACGACCAGTGTGGATAGCAGATAAATAATGAAGCCGATTATTTCCGTGAATATAACGATCGACCCCTGTCACTCAACAATCTGCTTTTATTCTTGCGGGTACACTATCTGATTATAGGAATGCTAGTAGAAAGTAGTACAGACTAGTTTAGATTCAATTGACAATTCATATTGACAATTTTCTAAAGTGATGGTAGCAGAAGGGACAGTCTCTTATCGATAAATAAATTTACAGTGTTAAGAAACTAAAATATAATCGTCACGTGATTTCGGAAGCGATTGATTATCGTTCAATTGAAGTTCACAGAATTGCTGTATAATAAGCAGAATAAAATGACTTAAAAGTTAATCGTTCATTAATTTGTCGGATGGATTTTTTTAGATATATATCGTTGTAATTTCTTATTTACGTCACTTCCTTGAAGCATCTCCGGTCGTCCTCTTTATGTTATCTTATACTAAATCACGGTAACGGAACTTCGCAAGCAACGAGTTTCTTATCTTGTAACTACAAATATGGAATAATCATTGCTTTTAATGACGATGCTTCTAGATAAACGCCGCTCTTACCAGCATTACGTAATCAATTCTATCGATATGAGGAATAATCTCCCATTAATATATGTCAATATAATTAAAGAAGAAAATGTATGAGGAAAAATATCTCATTATTATAAAATAAATACTGAAGGATAATAATATATATGCTGAGTCAAAAATTTAATTTATAAACAACTTTTATAAAAATTATAAATTTTAAAGTACATATTACAGAAATTACTTTTTAGACGTATTTCTTAACTCTTAAAAGAATGTGTAGATGATTTAACATTTCTGATTGATTAAGTAAAAGTTTATTAGTTCATGCAGACATTTTCCTTGCAATTTAACGCATTATTGCTTTTGCAAATCTCCGCGTGTACGACGTATACTTTACGTCGCGAACATAAATATTTTTTAAGAAATATTTCAAGGTTTCTTGTCAGGTTTCTCCTGGTTTTCGGATAGCGCGGCATGGGAGAACTTCCAATTTGGATCGCGAATTCGCGGTTTCGTGCAATGGCATTTCGGGGCGTAGAGTATCCGCGGCCGAGACTATTCTTCGTGGCGAGTACACACCGAAATCCCTAATGGAAATTACAGTGGTCCCTAAGTGGCGCAAGGATATACTTACCGTTCCTCGTGAACTCCGTTAGCGCTTTTTAACAGAGTTTGACTTGTTCCGACTGCGAGACTGTGTGGGAAGCGTTTCGGTAATCAATGGTTCTGGCAGGTAGGCGCCCTTTTAGTGGCTCTTGAAGAGCATAACCACAGTTTTCGACTGTTTCGGCTAGGCAATCGCTCCCTCTCTCTTTTTCTCTGTGCCTCCCTCGCTCGCTTTCTGAGATGCGATTCTCTCGGAATCTACTGTATCCTTGTGGGAGAGTTTCATGACCAGCGATGAAACATTGTGAGAGGATGAAGTTTCTAGGAAAATTTGTTAGCGAGAACGCGTTCGTTATTTTGATTCGCGCCAGTTTGTCTCTTTCAACTTTTCATATATGTATAGTGGATGACAAAAATTGTCGTGATTGTACAAGCTTGTCTTGCGATGATTTCAAATTTGCACAATATTAATTTTTGTTGTATTCATTGTCAATGCAGATTGCGTTATATCGCATTCATAATACGGAATATTGATTTGCAGTCTGATACCAACAAAGTTTTTCCCAAGTCTTGCTTTTTTCGGCAAAAGACGAATGCTCAAAAAATGGAGCATTGTGGAAAAATCTAGCCCCGTCCTCTCTTTCTCCTTTCTTATTCTCTTCCGCCGAATTGCGGACAAGATCGATCCCGACAAGAATGGGCCAAGGTAAACAATTGCGACAAAGCCGAGTACGATATTAGACCCATTCGCGATCATTGTGTAGGATATTTGTGCATATATATGTGTATGTACATGTAGGCGAATAGATGTGTGGACGAAACCAGTGTACACACGGCACCTTCGTCTGTTTGAACAGAAGAGCACCGGGCTTCCAATTCAGCTACGCGGCGATCCGTGATGGAGCAAATGTTTCGCAGGGCATTCTCCTCTCACTTACTTATTCTAAAAGGTATATAGATCAGAAGCAAAGAACGCGGATGTTCGTCGTTTCGGATAATCTTTAGTGTGAGATGTAGCAAAGTTTATTAAATAGAAAAAAAAGAACGATTTTTTTATCATATCGAGATTGTTTCGGGACATTTATAATAGAAAATGTAATTTAACATGTGAACTAATGAAATATTTTTATAATCAATCGAAAAGGCTCTTATTTTGTATTGTTTTGATCTTTTGTCGTTTAACTTTTTTCAAAATGAAGAAGAATTTAAAAAGAAATTTGTTGCGCCTAATATCTGCGCCTGGCTCTTATTAGTCATTTTTATACCTGATTTCGTATTTGAAATATTTTTGCAACACATAGAAGAAATTAATATCGAATATATACTATCAATCTTTGATTAAAAATAATTTTTTCTAGTGAAAAGATTTTAACGAGCGATTGAAATGTCTTTTGCAAATGTGCTGAAATTTCTTGACGGTCTTTATCCAATCGGATCGTAAATTTGGCATATATTCGCGCGTGCATGACTTCTTTTCTTTTCGGCCCTTCGTATCGTCGGCTCGTTAGATCGACCTCCGACCCTTTGAAGACCCGACCCCCACCACGATCGCGTTTTTCGAAACAAGCAAAAGGTGCAAGACGAGCTCGAAGGGGGCGTACGATGCGCCACGTCGTAAACATATTTTTATTAAATAATTAGAGATTAGGGCTCCCCTTAATGGGTGGTTAGCCCACTCGTGCCCTCCATTCCACACATTCCACCGCGGCGTACGTGAGATTCCCACACTACGGTATCCCTTTAACTTCCTCGAGTTAAAGTACATGCAATGTAAGGAATGTACACGTGATATCTCAGAGTATATTTTTTCTATTATTATTCGATAATATTTTCTTAGCGTTTCGTAATTAATATAAATTGTCTAAATTTTATCTTAAAATTACGATAAAAAATATTATGAGAAAATAGATATAGAAAAATCATTTAAAAGTCGATAATCATCTATGTGATGAATAAAAAAAAATTATAAAGAAACTAAGAACGTTCACATTCTCTTTTATTTATAAATGACTTTAGCCATAAAATCTGACCAAGTTTGACGAGCGAATGAACTATTAAATGATGAACTTAGTAAATGAACGGTAATGTTTAGGCGAAGCGTACAATTACGTGTTTGCTAAACAAACGACGATAATTGCCCCGGTGCTAATAGTAACTGTAACGTAAACGGAATCAATTGCTTGCTTTGACCGATTACAATCGAAGGCATGTGCGAGAGCAGTCTCGCGAATTCTCCGTAACTCCGGTTACTTTGATTTCCTTTGCAAAAACGAGCTGTTAAAAAGCAACATACGTATAGGAACAAGCGGGACGCTCTCTTCAAGATATTTACGCGTATATAACGACGCAGTTTTTAAAACCATCTAGAAATAGCGTCATACCGAGATTGTAGGTCAGGTAGATGCATAAAAGGGACTACTTGAGAGAAACGGCGAGTGATGCATTACAGACGTTTGCAAGAAGACGCAAAGAAGAGTCTCGGTGCTTACCGAGTGATGTTTTATTTAAATGTTCTCCGGATCAAAGAAGAATTGCCGTTTAGCACGGTAATTGAAATAGCTCCGCAAGAGTTTGTGGAATTAGAAAAGAAATAGGACATCGCGTGCGCGACCGGTTACATTTGCTCTAACGAATGCGAGTCCTGTACAAGGACATCCCGTTTCATAGAAGACAACTTGCGAGCAACGTCAAAAGCGGCGTGACATGCGAGCGCTCTGGCTGCGTTTTTCGTTTTCTAAAAATTCTCGCGTAGAAAAACTCTTTTGCAATATAATTAGATTACCATTGATGATCTTTAAAAAAATTAACTCTTTCAATAATTTTATTTTAAACACACGCCATTATAAATTATTTCTGTCTGATATTTTAAACTTTACATTTGTAAATGGGGAAAGAAACTTCTTTTTTTTTTCTACTCCAACTTACAAAAGATTGGTGATGTTCTAAAATAAAGCTTGAAGTATATTTGTGACTTAAAATGTGACTTTTAAATCGCGTAGAGATATAATGTTTCTAAACTTTGTTAGCGCATTTTGACTCAATTCATGCCTCGATTAATTGTTACATGTAATCCGGAATTAACGCTCCCGGTGTGTTAAACGATATAATTTCGTTGTAAGCTGCGTTTACAATCAGTCCAAACTGTCCGACACTATGGAATTTATACATATAATAGAGAGTAGAATATCTCCTAAATATATACTCGTATATATTCAACTAACTGATTTTCGAAACAAATACATCGAGAAAATAACTCTTCAAGAATTCTCTCGTCGAAAAATTAATACATAAAAATTATGACAGCCGTTTTTCGAGATATCCCATAGAAGTTTAATGCATTATTATCAATCCTCTCTCAATCTCGTGGATAGCAAAAATTTATAGAAATAACAATCTGCGGAATTGAGAAGTTATAAAATAAGAAGGGATCTTCTATAAACCGCACGAAGTAGAATCTTCATCAGAGAATTCGCCCTTTATCGGCGCGTGACAGCATCGCTCGAATCAGCAGAAACGACCCCACAGAATGGGGAGGCACGAATCGATGAAGGAACGCTCAGGACCAATTCCGGACCTGCGTCCCAGGTGTTCGCCGTTAATTGATCGCAGGTTTAGGGTTCCTAAACCCGTGCGCGCGTACCCGCGAGCGGCGGAATTAAGAGCGAGGACAGCGGCGGCGTTTGCTACGGGCACTGACGCAGGTACCGGCCACTCATTCAATTACGTTTCTGACACCAGGCACATCAATCTTGCCCCGTTCCGGCGCTAACACGTTGGATTTCGACGACCGCGGCGGAAGTCGGCGCGGGGCGACCTCACGGCACGTGGCTATACACACATATACGCGATTTGACAGGTCGCCTCGCCGATAGGGGCATTCGCATATGATTCGGCAAAGAGAATTTATTGCTTAAGAAATTATTAAAATATAGTAAGCGATGAATAAGAGAAAAACAATATATGGGAATGGCGAAATTATTGGATGAAATCCTGTTAAGCATTTAGACCTTAGAGCCTCACAATCAGTTGAACACCTAGTGCAAAATTTGTATTGTTGACCAAATCTTTTTTTGCTAATTGGAAATATTAATATCGTCACATACTTTTTTCAGAAAATATATATAAATTTTCACTATTAGTTTTACTTTAAGACTTAAAAAAGGCTTCGTTTTCTTTTTAAAATCTTTTTTCTTTCTAAAATTCACTGGATTGGAAAAAAAAAAAACATTAAAAGTATAAAATTATTAGTGAAGGAAAAAATAATCAGTAAATAATAGTTTTTAATTGATAATCATGCAATAATTGTATGTGTGAAAATTCGTATTGCCTATATCTTTTTGAAAAAAGAAGATAATTAGCTCGTTCTAGTGAATAATAATTTATAGAAAAGAGTAATTAAAAAGTAATTAATTACTTTAGTAAAATACTTAAAAAGTAATTTATAGAAAGGAAATTTTATCTTAATATCATTGATATTAAATACTAAATAGCTAATTTATAGATACTAGACTCTAATAGCTTCGCGACACGAATTTATAATGTACATATATATAAATATATATATATATATATATACATATCCACACATTACATTGATTGTATATGATATGTGCAATTAATTATGTTACATTACATTTAACACTTTAGCATGAAAGCGTGCGCCAGGGCACTCAAAGTTTACTAACGTTGCAGTTCTACCGGCGAAATTTACAGTACTAGAACACGTAAAGGATATTAGCTCAATGATAATCTTCTGAACGCCAAATTAATGTTCTAAACATAATCCTCCGAATTTAGTAATTGCCTGTGTTTACGAACTGTATTATTATTGCTTTGAAATTGCAATAGCTGTGTCAGCTGCGTACCGAACTACAATGTATATGCAGCCTGAGGGAACGAGAGTGTGTACTGTTCCTTTGTTTAATCATTTCTGCTTTATTAGATATTACATCGTGGGCACGTATACCAATGATTAAGCAGTCCGATGATCAGTAGACTCAAAGGTACGAAAATCTGGCCGCGCTCGATGTTTGTTCGCCGACGCCGATATTAATTTTAGATGCACAAATTGGGACTATGAGTATTTGTGTGCGTATGCAACAACTTTATAATATAATAACGTTGTTCGTTATGCGATACATTGTAATAACAATGCATATATTACCATGTAACAATATCAGAATTTAATATACAGCATCGCATATATATATATATATATATATATACTTTACTATATTATAACTTTATAATAATCTATTTTTACGCTCGCGCGCGCGCGCGCGCGTGTGTACATGGTTTCTTTAACATCGTGACATATCGCATATGATAGCTCGTTATAGAAAGGAAATATATGTAATGATAAAAGCAAGTTAAACTATGCGCCCAAAAACAATCTGGTTCAACATTAAACTTGAAGCAATTTTTATTAGTTAAATAATTTATTTATTTATTGACTTACTTATATATTTATATTAATATTATAATGTATAATGATTTTAAAAAGGAAAGAAGAAAGAGAGAAAGGGAAAGGCAGAGAGAAAGAGAGAGGGGTATTAGTTACAAATCTGTCTCAAGAGTTTATATATAATTTAAGATAATATAGAAATTTATTACAAATCGGAACTTAAAATTATTGCGATAAACGGAAACTATATAGGATTGAATTCCATCATATGCAACTCGCTTACGCATTGAGCCATTTTCGAAAGCGTAGAACGGGATAGCCAATGAAAGACGCGACTAGGAAAACGAGGTAGAAATACGGATACATCGTATGGAAGGGGATAAGAGGGTAAGAGACAGTGGGAGAGAATCGTGTGGGGAATGCATCGCGGTATACCATTGATGGCGATGGTCTCGCTCGCTCGCGCGGGAATTTCGCTAACCCGCGGGACACAAAGCGGAATGTAGTCACATCTGGCCCGCTCTCATGCGGCGGCGGATCTCGGTTTACGTTGGGCGTCGATGCGGGGACGGAAAATCACGATTGCCGAATAGCCGGAGAGAGGAGCTGCGCAAACGGGAGGAAATAGAGAGAGAAAGGGTGAGAGAGAGAGAGAGAGGGGGGGGGGGAAGTAGACGGGAGGGAGACGAAGCGAGAGAGATCGAGGGTGGTTCGAACGAGGGGAGAGAGAATGGATAATGATCCAGCCGACATTAGCAGCAACCACCCTACTGGAGAGCATATCCGAGAGAAACGAGAGAGAGAGAGAGAGAGAGAGAGAGAGAGAGAGAGAGAGAGAGAGAGAGGAGGAAAATCGAGAAAAAGAGAGAAATACAGAGAGACGTGAGGAAGCGAGGGTTGCCGAGAGAGGAACAAGGACAAAGTCGCGGTGGACGAAGGGGTGAAAGAACCGCGCACCACATGCATATTGAAGCGTCATTTCATGGTCACCGCAGACTGAAAGTCCCCACTTGAGGGTGAGTTCATAGGGCATGCTGGTAACGACGCGTATCGCACGCGATCGCCTGGAACGTTCAAACGGTTGGCGTTTGATGAATGCTAAAAGAGTATCGCCATTTTTTTATCTGTAATCATTTAAATCAGAAACGTTATATAATTTTTATATACTTTGAGTATTCGCAATTTTTTTTATGAATAAAAACAGGCCAATTCTCTCTCGTTTCTATTAATTATAAAAGTAGACATGTGCAATGGTATCGAGAATTTTGATTGAAAATGTTAATCAGATTGTTTTTCGTCAAAAACATTTTTTTTTTATTTTTTTAGAGAAAAATGTTGATATTTACATTTATATCTAAATAATTATAAATATTTTATTCATCGTGATCGAAAAGATATCGTAGATTTATGACAGATTTATCGAACGTGCATCAAAGAACGCTAGACAGGTCAAAAAAGATTATTCTTTTAAATAACCGTGCGATAATATCGAAAATATGAAAAAGTCAACATTGTATGATATAATATATGATGTTCTGTATTTTATGGATACGCGTGGATCATGACACCTTAATACCGGGCAATCATTGTGAATACCTAGTAATTCGCTTCGCTGTGATACGATAATAAGCGAGGAAGTCGTTTTTCCATATGAAAACAAGTTTTAATACTCCGCATCATTATGCGCAGCTGGAAAGTCGCATCGCAATTTCAAGAGAAATGTTTACGAATGATTAAACGTTCATTTCTTATCCTAAATCACCGTATAAAGATAATTATTCTCAATTATCACGTACTTTGCTAATGATCGAAATATTCAAATTAATAACGTCTCAAATTAACAGATACGAAATCGACAAATTAATTTCGACACGTTTTGTAATGTGATTAACATGAAAAAGTCATAATAATAAAATGAAATTAATATAGCTATTTACACAAATGTCATCACGTTTAAACGTAAATCATCAGGAAGCTCGAATCGAACGTGTTCGCACATTGATTTATCGTTCATACGTTTCGTATCAGTTATTTTGCGAATAACATGTAATTGTCATCAGACGACTGCTAACGTTATAATCTCGCTCACAAATACGTACAATCGTTGGGTATATGCGTCAATATTGCAGGTAGGAACGGTAATTGAAATTTCCGCAGTGCACGCAGTGCTTTGCATCTTCGTTTCGTTTTTTTTTACTGCCAACGCTCGTAAAAAGAGACGAGAGGGGTACCTGTTTCGGGGCTGTAAAACAAAGCGCACCATTGACGAAGAATTCTTTCGTGAATTCTTGCCCGCCTCGCGTTCTCTAACACAACGCAGCAATATTTAAGCCCAATTATCCTGCCTTTAAGTATAATACCGGTCGTGACTTCGCGATAAGGGTTGGGTGTCAGGTGCGCGTACTTGCATGCACGACATTACCGCTCGTCTTATTATAATCGGCGACTTTGTTTATAGCGTTTCTTAATATTTATGGCGCAGAGATCGAGCTCTCGTAGAGAGACGCGCGCGCACATCCATTCTTACACTGTATATGTATTACATGTACAAGCTATGTGGAGGCCACAGGCGATGCGAGCGATCAGACTCCTCTCGAGGCATTGTAGAGACGCGCGTCATAATCGATGAAATTTGCAATCTGGATCGAGTCGAGGAAGTGGATTTCGCTTTAGCTCGTTTGTCAATCTGCGGGTTTAATGTCCCTTAAAATAGTATCTTTATTTCTTTAGACTGAAAGTGTGAAAATAAAATTCACAAAGATGGTTATAAAGGGAAAAAAAAAAAAAGATTTATTCAAGACTGGAAATTACTGTTAGATTTAGTTTATGTGTATATTGTTGCTATTATATAAGCATTTTATACTCCTTCGAACTCTCTCTCTCTCTCTCGGTTTCTTTTCAATTCAGGAGAATTTGGTGACGAGAACATAAATTTGCATATGAAGTTGAGAATCTAAAAATTTATATACTTTAAATGTATATGCGAGTTGGTTAAATTTTTGAATTTACGCGTGTTTAACGGCAATCAACGACTAATACAAATCTCGCTTTGTACATATTATTCAGCATAGCTACATCACATTATTGCGCTTAATTATTCAAGAACAACTCACACACAGGTAACATTGTGCAACATAATTCACAATCGGCAGCGTTGTTTTCCTGATGGACGAACAGAGAAAGCTGTGCATTCTCTACTATGTAGTCTAATCTCGGTAGGCCGCGGCAACCTTATCTGATAAACGGTTACATCGTATCGGATTAAGATTCACTTTAGACAGGCAGTTTATCTTTAGAGGTTGCACCTTCCGCCTCGGTTGATAATTCGATTCCTTCCGCGCTTGTGACTCTCCTTCGTTCGCTCATCCATCCAACCAACCAACCAACCAACCAACCAGCCATCCGGTCGTCGTCTCTTCTAGGCTGAAGCTAGCGAGATTATGCGAGAGAGACCCGCAGCTTCATAGTTCCTCCAAGGTGCATCGATTTCCTCACACCGCCTCGCCGACGCCACGGCAGCCGCCCTTACGTATATTCGCGCATACATATACCCCCCTTAGACAAAGAGACCTAGACGGAAGCCTACCCCGTACGAATAGCAAGGAAGGAATGGAAACGCCGGCGGCCATTTTGTAAGCTCTTCCCGGAGGAATCAATGTGACGTCGCCTGAGGGGCGCTTGCGCTGCGGGCGACCCTCCGCGTTCGTCCCTGCAATCCTTCCTCCTCCGATCAATTCCAACTTCGGTGCCTCTCCGACTCGATTCTCCCCCTTTCCCCTCTCATCCCCCCCCTCCGCCCCTCTTTCCGTTCTTCCATCGTCGAGCCCCCTCGTTTCTCTCGCTTCGTATATACGCTTTTCCGCACGCTTCCCTCTCTTTCCGCTCTCGACTCTCCCTTCCGCAGCAATCTTACATCCTGTTTCTTTGTCCATATGTCCCATCGTCCTTGTCTCGAAGGGATATCTTTCATCTTTCTCCCCTTCTATCTTTCGTACGTACGACACAGCTCCGCTTACTCCTGCTCGAACACTCTATCTTTGGTTCATTTGCGATTTTGGTTCGGAGTCTTGTCAGGCATTACTTTACATGGGAGATAGATTAAATGACGCGTAAGATCTCAGAACAGCCGTATATTTTGTCCATAAATATTAGGTAAATTAAGAAAAATGGTGATCGTTGGATGATAATAAAACCGCTTTGTTCAAACCGCTTACTTCATAAAGTTTCAATACAGTTATATATAAATATGTTACAGTTTTTTTTTTTACGAATAGAAAATTCTTTTCAGCACTGTTGCGAGAAAATATAACTAAAATGCAAGGACTATATTTTTGTATTTTGCTTTTCCATGGATGTGGGTTTATAGATGCGAGTAAAAAATACTTTTAGTCAAAGATGCCTTCCATTTCCAGTTTTACGTGTTTTGCAAAGCACGTATACATATATACATAGGTTGTAGATGCGATGACATATAAATCGCGTTTTTTTTTTTTTCGGGTAATTTCAATATATTTCTCTTAACGATAAAGGTGTTAGAAATTGCGATAGAGAGAAAGAACTCCCAGGTGGATCGTTTAAAAATGCTAATGAATTCAAACATTCGGTGCGCGTCCGGCTTATCATTGAATAATCCGCCATTCGTTCGGCCGATCGCCATAGCTTATTTCCGTCGACGACGACCGTGAGGAAGGCTGGAACGGCGGGTCGAGACGAGTGGAAGAAGCACCAGCACTACATCTCGCGCGCATTTTCGCAGCAGAGCGGAGGGTTGGCGGGAGAGCGAGGGGGTATATATGTTGCGCGTCGAGGGCAACTGAAATTTATAATGTCGGGTAATCGTAGCAGGGCGTGCACGCACCTGGGTACTAGGGTACCGGCACGTTATTATGATTAGCTACTTTCGGTCCGGTCCCGAGAAGCGCCGGAGATTCCGATCGGATACGCGATACGCGACGCACACCTCGGATTACGGGCCGAGGAAGATGATCTTCCTGCGGATGCCCGGGGCCGTCGTCAGGTACCTACACCCTACCCACCTCCTACCAAGGCATACTTCATTTATTATGACTGTGATCATCGATTATGCACCGACGTCTAACCCCTTTGCGTCCCCCTCTTCTCCCCCCTGCTTCTTCCTCACCGCGATCTACCGCCCCTTCTACGCTTTCGTTCTTCGTGGTCGCCGCCGTACTCGTCGTCGTCGTCGTCATCATCCTCGTCCTGATCCTCGTCGTTTCGTTCTTTTACTCGTCCTTCTCGCACTTCTTCATGCTTCCTCTTCGTGCTTTGAGAGGGAACCGCGAACAACGTATTATAGCAACTAGAGGATATACGAAGTGAATTGCGCCGAAGGAAGGCAGGAGTAAGGAAGAGAACGTGAGTGCTTCTTCCTCTCCTTTCCTCTTTTTCCTTCTCCTTCTCCTTCTCTCTCTCTCTCTTTTTTTTTTTTTTTTTTTATGAGGGTGTCTGCGTGGATCCGTCGCGAATTTTCGAGAGTGGATATCGCGACTCGTCTTTTTCGCCGCGGTTCGGAGCTTACCTTGTGGATCTCGAAGATTCGACGTCTAAATTGCGTCAGATGTAACGACGAGCGGCGCTGCTCCCTTCCTATCTCTTTCGTCTATCCATTTTTATGGATCTTGAATTCGAAAAACGACTCGATCATCGATTACTTAGCGTCAATTTTCGCCAGGGTAAATCGATGGATGACATGTGGGAAGATAGATAATCCGAATTTTAAATTACAATCTCGATGCTTTATTTAAATTTTCTCATTAAGTTAATATTAATATTTCTAGTTGCAGAGAAAACTTTATTTAACTAACTAATCAATTATTATGTTGTGATGCCAAATTATCCGCTACAAAATATTTTTTAAATTAAGAAAATACATGCGTTTTGCTTCGTCTAACTTTCACGAGATTTATTAGATCCAGTACGCGTACGTCATTTTGCACCTTTCATTATTAGCTAGTTCCGCTATTATTCGCGCCGTACGTCAATTTCTTTTCTCGAAGTACATACTTCTCTCTTTTGACGCGAATTATAACCTGTCTCTACGCACAATGTCTTTCGTTTTTTTTTTTACCACGGCAATCTGTGCACGCACTGGATACGATGGTTCTCCGACGCTTATCTTCGCATTTGTATCTAACGATACAACGCGCCCGATTTATCGGGATACGATAACGATCGCTGGAGAGAAATAGAGAGAGAGAGAGAGAGAGAGAAAGAGTTTAGAATGCCGCTGGCAAGACTAGAGGTTTCTCTTTGCACGCGTATTATGAGCTACATATCATTGCTACATATTTCTGATGAAAGCATCCAGCACAAAATCTGCTCAATCTATATCTTCCAATTTCTGCCTACTTTATTCTGTTTACATCTTTTTGAGTTAAATATTTTTTCCTTATACATATATATATTTATATATTTTTTACGTTTCTGAAAGTTGAAAATTTGCACGTATATTTTATATCTGAAGTATCTTATTTCTGTCTTTTCTGGAGGAAAATCATATATTTTCTCATGAATGTGTATCTAATTTTTTTCACAAATTTTAAATACTTTGTCAAAATGTAAGAAAAATTTAATGTTATATAGTTTATATTATTAACTTCGAAAAAATATCGGTGAAAAATAATATTTGACAAATATCATATCGCATTCTATTTTGACTATGTTCATTTTTATACTCTCACTTTTCGTCACAATAAATTGCGTTTGTGTAATACGACGTATGTATAAGTTAACATAGGCATGTTATAATAGATACCGATAGCGGAAATTTTCGATTAACTGCTCCCAATGTATTTACCGAAACCGAATTCGGTACACACAGCAACTGAACTGCCGGAATCGAAGTCGATATTTGCCGAAACCGTATTTCAGTAGGTTTACATCGAAACTAGGTTCGGTAGTTACACAGCGTCACTCGATCGGGACGAGGATCTTTGCGTTGGACGATTTGCATTGGAATTCGTATTAGCGTACCGTGCTATCATCGTGTATTTAGTAATACACGACCTTAAATTTAATAAGCAACCGTGCGAAAATAAATATTGGGTGTATGTCCGATACATATTTAGATAATTATGTAGAGCGCAGGGGCGATCAAATTTGAATATGCGAATACGCGTGCTACATTTTCATAAAGATTCCACGATAATTCTGTAAACGTGTCGATTATTCAACAGCAAATAATTAGATTTAATTTTCAAGTAAATCTTAAAGTAAATCAGAAAGGGTCAGCTTTAAAGTCTTGTATTAAACTCAGTAAATGAATTATTGGTAGCATCGTAATTGTTTCGTCAAGTTAAATCTGATGATATACAAACGTCAAACTTTTACTTTACGTTATCATATTTTTACGTTATTTTTGCGACTCAACACAGCAGTATTCCTTTTCAAATAAAAAAAAAAAAAAAGAAAAAAAATTCCACTTTGAAATTCACGAAATTTAGGAAAATTAATATTGACTTCGTCTCAATGCGTATTCATTAAATTTGAAAATTTTATTTTATTTTTTAAATTTAAGATATCTGATTTAATAACATGAATGTAAAGAAAATTGAGCAAATTTATAATTGTGCTTATAATTGTGTGTAAAAAAAAAAAAGAAAACTTGTGCAAATCGAGAAAGAAAGAGAGAGAGAGAGAGTGAGAGAAGGGGGAGGGAGAGGGGGAGAGGGAGAGAGAAAAAGAAAATAAATTTTTCTCTACCGATCCGTTTTAAACTGTTCCGTTTGTGAAACGGTCTCTGGTCGATATCTTACGATAGGCGCATCCTGTATACGTGCGGGACTTGTGGAAGCGCAACGCGTCGACTTCCACGGTGATTTACGACGGCCGCGCGCGCCGCGGGCCGACGTTTCTTCGAGGCGTAGAAAGAACAAGAAGGAACGGACTCTCCGAAAGAAGTCCATAACGCGATGCGTGTAAACACGGCGGATAAGTACCAATAGTTAGCGTGCTCGTTAAATATCGGCATTCACGCCCTCGTTCGCTCGCTCGCGCTTCGCCGAGCGAAGTCCCTTTAATAGCCCGTAACGTTATCGCTACGTTAACCTCCCCCGTGCGTACGCGCATGCTCTGCGTGAGTCAAGGGTCGTGTCTTAACCGACTCACTTCATTCAGGCCTTGAATGAAGACCGCGGTGTGCGTTCTTTGTGCAAGCAAGATTTCCTAGAAGCACCGAGTAGGAGTACGAAGATACATAAGCGTGTTTGATTGATTAGTTACTCCTCTTGTTACTTCGATTAAGACGTGCCCTGTTAATAAAGCTTTCAGCCATTTAACTCTCGGAAACTTTTATTGAATGTAAAGTGCGACTTGTAATAATTACCTTCGTAAAGTTTTTTTTTTTTTTTTAAATTTTAAGAACATTGACGCAATTTTTTTTTTACTTCTTTAGATCTGCTGGTTTTCGAAAATCTTTTTCGAAAGACCCTTTAATCGGATTTTGGGACTTGTTTATTGTCCGTGGAAGTGGCACGCGGAATCGAAAATAATGTTTCTCGCACACGCAAATTATATGAAAACTTGCAACACGCGAGAATAATATCACGCTGACGTGAAATAATTCTGCGCATCGGAAGAAATATAAATACGCGTAATGTAAATTTGCAATAATTCACTCTTGGAACGTGTCATAATGATAAATATCTCGAGACTTAGAGAATATGCGTTCCTGTCGACGATCTTTTCTATGCACGTAAGCGCAGTCTTGCACCTGGTATGTGTACTCGTCGGTATCGATTACCCACAATAAACTTGCGCCATTTAACACTTCTATACGTCAATAGTTGTACAGCCCCCCGGTCTATGGATGTGAGAATGTATCTGGTAAAATTATGACTATTCTGACAGTTGTAATTACGATGTTAGGGGCGGGATATCTTTATATGCGCGTGTGGAGCAACTGGTTTAGAGTCGTAGGCGATGCGCATTTCAAATCGTGCATTTCTTTTTACTTTATGATAACATAGTTAACCCTGTATTTGCACTAATATTGAATGTAGAATCTATTATTCCGCGATACTATTCTGTCGAAAAAAAAAAAGGAGAGAGATTTAGGAATATTTATTACACACACACCGACGCTAATGACACACATGTATTATACGGAGATTATGCTGTGCTTATTTTCGTAGTTTTTTTAATAATAATTAATTAATATCGAAATACAATATTATAGTCTCTCACTTCCGCCGTTTGCTAAATGAGATGTTGCAGTTTCAGTAATTTTGTGCAAGTCATAACATGTAATAAAAACTATGCGATGGACCAATACTTTTTGATAATAAGATTAGGAACTCTTGCGGACAAATTTTCCGTTGATTCAGTCGCGTCGTCTTCGGGAAATTTTAGGAGGTAAGACATTTGGATAGAGATGAATTCGGAGCGGAGAGCAGAACAATCACAAAAGAAGGAGAGAGAGAGGGTGAGAGAGAGAGAGAGAGAGAGAGAGAGAGAGAGAGAGAGAGAGAGAGAGAGAGAGAGAGAGAGAGAGAGAGAGAGGAGGGAGCGGGCGGCAAATATATAGTTTTTCTCCCCTTTCAAGAGGGAAGTTCTTAGAGGACCCCTCGGCGAAAAGGGTTTCTAGCTTCTGGTGATTGGTGTAAGTTAGCCCTCTGGGCAGAGAAAACGGTTTCTCGGGCGCATGCGCGGCGCTACAGGGTTCCCCCTTTGCTTTAGGGTTAGCCGCGGTCCTCCCTGCGGCCAACAGCCCAGGATGACACGCCCCGGGCTACCAGATCAATAAGATCCCTTATACCTACCTACAAACTACCTACCTCTTTGGTTACGCCCTGAGATATATACCGTCGTCGGTTTAAATTCGCGAGTAGGAACTTACGTATACTACTAGAGATGCCGCGTACTGTATCTCGCAGATACGTCGGGCACCGGACGTAAACGGCATCGAAAACCGCCCTCGCGGTCGGGCTTGTATTATTTGACGTATGAGGTAAGCGTGTAGTGCCGGCCTAAAATATATTTCACAAGCTTCGGAATTGTGTGACGACTTGAAAAAATCTTTATTCGATTCCATCGCGAGCGATGGAACTATCTTACAGCAATCGTTTTTGAATATGTACTTCTGAGAAATAATATTTCACATAAATTTTACAAAGAAATGTATTTTTGCGATGTAAATTTGTTACATCAAACTTGTATTGTCCATTGAACTTGTACTGTTTTTAGAAATGACTGAAAAAATCTGGACACATAATAATACTAATCGCAAAAGAGAGCATTTTATTTCTTAGAGAGACAAAGAAGGACATTTTTGTTTTATTTTTTAAAATTTTATTTTAAAACTTTACAATAGCATAATTTAATTATTTCCCTTATATAAGTACATAATTGAAACTGCGCTGGGCGCATCTTACTGTTAGAGCAAAAAATTGTACGTTATTTTAAAAACCTAATTGTATGGAAATAGATTTAGCGAAGTAATATTTCTGCATTTTCGGTTCGTTTATTTCATCTCGCTGAAGCAAAACGACTCGATCCCGAATTTCAGTTGGGTTCTTTCGTTTGACAAACAACAATACGCTTATTACTCGTGATTCGCAACGCGTAACATTTTTCATGTCAACTACTCGTGTATGGCCGCGTATATACCCTTGGAACACGATATGATACCGCAGGAAATACGCGGGTTTGTTTGTGACCCATTAAACGCGAACAACAATTTTCCATTGCGCATAGTGCATTCGTGAAAATATACGAACTGCATTACACAGATGCGATACGTTACAAACAGAGTCTGCAAATGGGTATGCGTAAAGCGTAACGGGAGAAAAAATTGCGGTGCGGCGCGGCGCGATATAGCGGGTGTGTGCAATTGAAAAGCCGCGGAGGTGAAGTATCGCAAAAGTAATTACAATCGTCGGTTGGCCGGCGAGGGAGGGAGAGAGAGAGAGAGAGAGAGAGAGAGAGAGAGAGAGAGAGAGAGAGAGAGAGAGAGAGAGAGAGAGAGAGAGAGAGAGAGAGAGGGTGGGAGGAGAATACACGCGTCGAAAAAATGACCGTAAAAAGATGACCATATATCGGACCGCAACGATGACCGTATCTCGTTAAAAGTCCTCCCTTCCAATTTCGCCAGGTCGATCTGAAATTTTCTTGTAAGCTCGCGTGCATGCCCTGGGCTGTCACGATTCGGACCTAACTGCCGCGTTCGTATAACCGATTCAGGAATTCCTCGTAAGGCAATTTTATCTTAGGAATTCCTGCTGCCCTCGTACGCATACCTCTCGTACCTCGAGCTACCTCGTTCATAAGTGCGTCTTAATCTTCTTCACGTGTCTATGAAGTGACGAGCGATCGCATAGAAATTACACGATGGGCTGATGGCGGAATAAATACGAAACATGCAGACTTCAACGGAAAACGCATGTCATGTGAAGGCCGATTTTACAGTTATCGTTTCGAAACTATGCAAGTGGAAAGTAAGAAGTTTGATTAATCTACATGTAATTTAAACGTTTCTGCCCATAGGGGCTTATGTGCCGTAAAAATGATTTCACAAAGCAATACGAATAAGGATATCATCTTTAGAATATTTAGTTTTTCTTCAAGATACAACTCAAGAGTATGATTATGTATATATTCTCTTATTTATAACACTCGCAGAAAAAGATTACAATGAATCGAAAAGTGCCACGTTTCAGATGCATTGTTTAAATTGTATAAACTTTTAAATTAATGAAAAAATAGTATTCTTTAAAAAAATTATGATTATTGGAGAGGGGATCTAAAATAATTTATTAACGAAGAATTAGGAATTTTTATTATTAAAAAAAAAATAAAAAAATAGTTTATAAAAAATGTTATGAAACGAAAGCATCTCTCTTATGACAGCGATAATTTACGATCATTCACAAATTCAGTTATCATCACATTTCATTATCGTAAAGAAAAAAAAGAAAAAAAAAAATTAAACTGTTCCAATAATGAAGATCCCTAATTCTTCGGCGGTCTGACACAAGGTTAATTAAAAGCATAAAAAAGAGCCATCCGGATGTCTTCATCAACGTCATCTGACGTGTGTCTGGGACATCAAGAGCTTAGGTCAAAAATCAAAAACAGGAAAGACATATCCTACGGGAATGCCGAAGGAATTCCATTCATTCGTTTATTGCTCAGGTAGCTGATCAAAAATCTACCCTCGAGACCGCCCTTGGCTGAAACCAGGTCGTCGACCAGAACGACGGTCTGGTCACATTCAGTGGTGTTTGCGTGGTCAACGCGGTTCGTGTAGATCGAAGCTACGCGGTCGTGTAATTAGTGAAACGACGCGAGAAATGCTTCCCAGAAATATCGACGCGACAAATTTATTGCCGTATTTCGTTAACGTGTTTGTCAGCATCGTATCGCGCGTAACTCTTTCTTTTAGCGCGTAGTTCAATAATCTTTAGGTTCTCCAAGATAATTAATGACACACGATCATGATAATAAAATAATAGCATTGTATAACTTTTGATACGCTAACTATTTCGTGAATTCGTCAGTCATTAATTATCAAGATTCAGGGCAATCGATTAACGAGAAAGTTTGTTTTCTGATATTTATTTTATGTATTTTTCTGTAATTTATTTAAAGAATAGATGTGCTATATATTATTTTAAAAAAATATTTTTTCAAAAAGAATGATACATACAATACTTATATACTTTAGCGATAATGGAGCTATCATATGATATGATATTACTAATCATTTACTCATAATTATTTAATTGATTACATGATGATTACTAAAATACAAAGCGCAAAAACATTCTATATGGTACATGATACAATATTTAATGCATGATAATACTTAAATATTATTTCAAATTTTATTTGAGCACAGTCGTGTTTTGCAGACACTGTAAAGTTCGTCCAAGAAATGTAAAAGAGAGTATAGCAACAACTGAAGCATACAAGCTATATATTTTCACAATATTATCTGACGGGTTTATTTGAAGCGATAAGGAGAAATATATTGGCGATAGTGTTATCAGTATTTTTTTAGACGATAATGCTATTACATTTAATGATATGCAAGAACTCATTATTCGTTTATCTAGTTCCACATGTAACACTCGGTAAAAAAAAAAAAATGTTAATTTTCTACGACAATATGTTTCTTGTCGAGATCACAGATCACCAAAGAAAAAAAATTCAAATTATATATTACCGCGAGATAATAGATCGAGATTCTGGTCCTCGGTCTCTCGAAATTCATCGATCGCAGAATCCGGCCGCGATCGCGCGGCGAGATCCTCGCAAGACGGCCGGCGATCGGGATGCAGGCGGGGCGCGCGGAGCAGATGCTCGCGAGATAGAGACCTATCCTTTATTCGCGAAATAAAATCTCCACGACATTATCCGGAGGTTTATCCGCGGAGAGCTTGCCCGCGCGAATTGTTGCCCGTGCTCGGGCCAATCCGGGCAAGTCTGGGCGTCCCGTCTCTTTGCATGCTGTGGTGAAAGACGAGGTTCTATTGGGCCTGAGCTCGCATCGACCAGCCAATACGGGCCCAAGTGGGCCCAAGCGGGAAATAATCCGGGCCTTGAGGCCCGTCCCAGTTCCTATCCCGACCGTTCCGCTGGTGCGTCTATCTGGTAGCTAAGGCCCCGCGGGCGCAGTAACCCTCGAGTCCTCCTGCGCGTACGACGGTTTAAGGCGAATACCTATACAAAGGTCGAGATATCGGAAAACAATATCCACGGTGCCAGTAACTCGATATATCTCGGGCTTACCCATCCTACATCTTTCTCTCTCTCTCTCTCTCTCTCTCTCTGTCTTTTATTCTTTACTTTTCTCTCTCTCTCTCTCTCTTCTTCTCTTTGCGCACCTACTCTCTCATTACTTCGTCTCCCTCTCGTCCTTTGATCACCCTTTCGATTACCAAACCCGGGAGGTGTTTGGAGCACTCCGAATAGTCCGCCGAAACCGTGAATTTATATAAAGATCGCGAATCGAGATTCCGCCGCCGAGTTACGAAATCTGTGCACAGTGGATCGGGCCCCATTCCACGTACTCTGCGCTGTTTTTGGCAGGCCCGTCGCACTAAGGTGAGCTGTGCACACGTGCGACCATCGTGACGACGGATATCCTCGTTGTTCGCCGAGCCGGTCCACAGGATGCCGCTGGCTCGTCGGTGAGAATATCCGGACAATCCGGGATTGATACTGCGAATGATTCGCATTTTACACACCGGTGCTTAGTATCTGCTGGATTCTGAGAGTGGTGCATGTACAGTGGTGTGTAATCGAGTGCTTTTGCGGCGGACAGTTTTCGCGCCTCGGGCAATCGACGAGCGAGTGTAGGAGATTCGAGCGGATATATAGATCATATCGCGTTCTTGCGGACCGATGGACGGTCGATCGATCGTGGATCAGTTTGAATTATCGTAGACGTTCCTTACATACAAAGCAGCCGAATGCCGAACCTAGACTACTACAACACCGCGAGAATGCATCAAATGGTAAACTCTTTTCAAAATATACTCACTTATATATAAGTCGTCAGTTTTTTTTTTTATTGAGTGTGCGTGATAATTTTAAAAGATGCAGTTTGTAATAATATATTATGCAAGGAAACATACAGAGTCATTAGAATTAATGTTGAAGGAGAGAGAGAATCTTAATTTATTACTCTATTAATCTGAGATTGTCTAAGAATTTAGCTTACAGTTCACTAATATCAGAGATATTACAGAAAAACGTGATAAATTAATGCAGTAAAATAATAAAATTAAATATGTTATATTTACATGGATATATAACTTGCAATTTATTGCAATAATTAAGCTCTCTCTAATTTTTGAAAATTTTTAATTTTTCACACATGTATTACTTGTGTCAAACACGGGAACAGAAATCTGTTTACATGCTGCGTTTTCTTGCACTTTAAATCACATTTTAATGATTGCGTCTAACGCAAGTGAATCGTGGCATATTTGGAAATAGCGTTAAATTAGAAAGTCTATCCACATACACAATTGGCACTATCTTAAATCTGAAACGTACACCTGGTCGCGGGTAATAAACGGCTGCGACGACGTTACGACACGCAATTCGTCACGCGGCCCGAGGACGCGTTTAAGTGAAATAGATACGTCAGTCTTATGGAATATAAGTTCATAAAATTGAGCGGTAAATCATTGAAGATTTCTTTGGAACGTACCACACGCGAGCGCGCAAACCCGCCGCCAACCACAGATGCCGTATAATGACAGACTTTAAGAGCGACTCATAAAATCTTGGCACAATGGAATCATTCCGCAACGTTGGCCGTTGCGCGATATTCTTACTGCATTTTCACTCTGTACGATCGTTAATAGACACTAAATAGCGAATACATTCATGCGTCCGATTCCCTACATGTGAAATATTATAAATTGAGTAATGTAAGAAAAAATATTTTTTTTTTTATATTCACACACTTACAAAACACACACACACATACACGTTTCTGGCATGGTTTGTTTTTCGGCGGATTTCTTAAGCATCGTGATGGCAGGACGTAAACGGGGCTTCGATAGAAAAAAAGTAAAAACTATAATCTGTGTGACTTTCTGAGTTTTCATTCTATAAATTTCTTATTGAAAGAAACAGTCCAAATTGCTGGATAGGAATCTTATGTTTTTAAGTGTTTTAAAAGGACTAAAGATGTGGATTTAAATTAAATGGTTAATTTGAAAATTAACATAAATTTAATAAATGCATAAAACATAAATGCTTTATTTTTCCAGAAATATATATATATATATATATATATATATATATATATATATATATATATTTGTTTTTGATTGCTTATCGATTAGAATAACACACGTTATGAGCCATCAGATTAAAAAATATATATATGTTTTCTGCTGTATTTTAATATTATGTACAATGCATATATTGTATAATTAATCTGCTAAATTAATCGATTCTGATTACTAAAGAAAACAATATTACTAAAAAGGAGTTTTTCTTCTGATTATTTATTTGCAGCAAATAGTGATTCAAAGTTTATATTTATTACATTTTGCATCTTGTATTGCGCAAGTATTTTCAGGCGTATACACATACGATTATGTATTAAATCTTATTGCAAATATAGAAGCAAAATAGGCCCGCATTCCCAGCTGAAGTTAAATGTTTGATATCAAATTAACAAGTCCGATCGACTAGCGGCTTCAATATTGACAAAGCGAAATGTAATGCTATTACCGCAAACCAACCATTAAATGCTGCAATTTAACAAATTTACTTTAGCTGCCGTAATGAGATATCATGAAGCGAATCTACAAGCGCGCACTTAGGATTTTTTAAGTATATTAACAAATAAATAATTTATGCTATATTGCAAGTTGCATTTCTTCGATAGAACATATAATCAAAATGATATAAGGATAAAAATGAGAACTTCTGATAATAATAAAAATTTAATTTTTAATATCTAGCTATCCAGATATTTAATATTGAAAATTAAAGATTTGCGACAAAAGAGAAGAAAGAAGGAAGGAGAGTGTCGCTATCAATTAAATTCTTTCTTTTAGTAAAAGCAATTCCAGATTTATCAAAATAACATTCAATAAATCTAGATTTAGTATACGTTTTACACACTATATAGGGTATATTTTTTTAACGAATTAATTGTATTTTCTCTTCTTTATTTTTACTGAGAAAATCCTTCATTAAATATTAAAATCTGTTGTTAGATACGCGCGTCTAGTATATTATGTATATAGTTGAATTATATACAGTATAATATAAAATTTACATTAGTATCTTACTTTACATTAGTTGCAATTCATAATTGCAAACTTTAAGTTGAATTCTTATTAGATTGTTAGTCGTCGCTTCACTGCGAACGGACGAGTGCTGGATGCGCCTGTAACATTTCTGTTGTAAGTTAGCGCCTTCCATACTTTTTACGATCACCAATTACTTCGACGGTATAGCCAGAACTGTGCATCGTTGTATGCATCGGTGCGTGCTTTTATAGGATTGGCCAAAATCGGCTGGCCAAAGCCGTGAGACGCGGCAGGTGATTCTGATCGGAAGGATTAACGAAAGGTGGAAAGTATAATACAAGTATACAATGCCTCCAAATTTAAACTTCCATTAGAGAAAGAAAGAGATTGATTGTCAATTAGTTGAACACTTGATAACTATACTCATAAATTTTCATGAAGTATGTTGATAATTTATCTTGGCCGCTTAGTAAGATACATTCTTTTATTTTTGCTCTCTTCATTCATTTTTGTCAAATGAATAATTTTATTTACAAGTAGTAAGAAAAATATGTATTCTGTGCAAATCATGACGAAGCACATGATAATGAATCAGCTCGTGACGCATCTGTAGTTTGTAAACTAACAATAAGTATGCGTGCATATAAATTTTGTATAGTGCGTTCGGCAGACTACGTGAACTATAGTACATCACAGGCGCATAATTTCTCTTAGCTGACGTTTCAATCAACCGCGCCTCATCTTTCGCTCCCCGATTTTTGTTGCACGTAGCATTCTTCTTTATGGTCAGCAATGCTGACTTTGCCACTCGCCGACAACGTTGTATAGCGAATAATATTCTCACAATATCATTTGTGCTCCGTGATTAATCATTTAATTTATGGAAACAAAGTAAATTCTTTTAAAAACAATTACACGTGCAAACAAATTGAAAAAGAAATGAATAAATTATATTCTATCATAAAAGTTTAAACTCATTAATCACCATTTAAGTTTTTAAGTAATAGACACTTTGAATTCTCAATTCTTTGATTATTGCAGAATAATCAATGGTATCTCTTTATTTGAATTTTTCTCTCTTTTCTGAACAATAAGTATTTCGATTGAAATAATTAAAATATCTTTTCTGAATATATTATTGTTCAATCATCTTGCTGGAAAATTTCAAATATAATTCATACAATTTGCACACGTGGAATTTATATTTTTCTCAGAATTTAAGATCAATTATCTCGATCGATGGAACTACAATAATACCATATTTAACGATATAGATTTTAGCGGCAGGGAAATTGATTTTTGCGAGACACTTGGCATTTATTTGTTCTGGAATAAATGGAAGATCGATAACATTTTGAATGCAGATTTCATCTGCTCCAGCATCAAGCGCATCGTGTAAAGGAGTAGCACACGCGCTCTATCTTGAAGTTATCTATCTCTACGTCGAGAGATTAAAACGGGTGAACCGCGTATGTAACTAAATGAAACTCGCGCAGTTTGTCGTCAAAACACGTTTCGCAATCTGCTCGCGGGTATATCATCGTGCTCGGACTAATCAAGATTAACTTATTCATTCCCGGACGACGAGCGTCGTCAAAGTGAAAAACGGAAACGTCGCGCCCGTATTTCCTGATTGGGGACTTGCGTTATTAAACAGCCATAAATTAGAGGCCGATAGCCGGTTTCTCGAGCAAGTACTATTGAAAATGATGTAACGCTCGTTAACAGAACACGGCATTAATGGCGGTGCGCGGACCGGTAAGAAGTAAGATCGATGATAGGCCGTGTTGTCATCGCTATTTAAGCCCGTCTCCTTTAGCCTATGTCCGCGCGATCTGGATAGACTGTTCTCGGAAATTATAAGGCGTGCAAATTATAACGAGAACATGTAAATGAAATTCAAACTGGACGTAAATCATGTAACAACGTATACAAAACAGAAATCGCACGATAATAGGAATGCGATAAGAGCGGATGCATCGATATAATGCACCGTCGCTTTTATTCTCTCTTCTCTGCCTATAAAAAAAATATCATAAAGCGCAGATGGATTTTTGTTGATTGCGAGATAGAATAAATTACTATCGTAAGTGATATCGAATTAATTAAACAATAAAAATGTGCGAAGGATAAATCTTTATAAAGTTTATAAAAGATATTTATATAAAATAATTCACAAACGTATGCATCAAGAAAGTCGTACACACGTATGTGTGAGTTAAAATTTACACATATAAACTTACAGTTATTAATTAGGAGATTTCGGCAAATTAGGACATGAAATACCTAATTTTCTAAATACTAATCGACTTTGATACTAGATGTGCCGGTTATCGGCAGGTTTTCTTCTCAGTTTGAAGAAAGTCTACTGAATCACACGCCGATGTAAATTTCTAACGCCAACATCTGAAACAACGTCTGTAATGATTAATAACATTGGAGATTTTAAGTCATATATTTTATTATAGAGTCATGCCATTAGAAGGAAGAAGCATAGATCTGTTTTGAGCAATCTTAGAATTTCAGCAATCTAAAAGAGCGAACAGTAATGGAAATCGTAAGAAAAAGTTGATAGTTTTCGCTCATATGCAACAAATAACGAGAGAATGCGAGAGAAAGAGAGTATGTCGTTATTACATCTATTATATTTATTTATGATTCTTCTCGCTGAAAACATTCTTCAACAACGAATCAAATATTGAATTTCTTGACACATTAATCTTTCCACTCTAGATGACAAAAATATAGGGTTTTCTTTTTTCATTATCCAATTTTCTTATATTATAAATTTGAATATTCATATTACACATATAAATACGTCACACACACGATTACTTATTTCTTTTTATCGCAAAATATTTATGATCAGAGTTTAAACATGAATTTACTGGATGGTACAAAATTCAACTAACGTAAAATTCACTTGGCGATAAAAATGTTGACTGAAATGTTGACGCGATATTCATTTTTTATACATTAAAAAATATACTGCGTGGAGAGAGCGAAAACAGTATTTACCATATCATCTTTGTCTACATATCCTCTCGTCAATGACATTTCTTTCGTGATGCCGATTCGGACGGGAGGAATCTCGGCACGTCACATATTTTTTTTTAAAGAAAAAAAGACGAAAAGAAGAGACACATACATAGAAAAAGTAGGCGAGAGGCCGAGGGGTAGTAAAAGGATGAGGCGAGAAGGTGAGTGAGGCGCGTTTCTTTCACCTGTGCCACCGCGAGCAATAAATAACCGCCAGCTTAGCTGATTTTACTGCCGTGTGTTTGGGTGATCCCAATAACGCCGCCCGACGAAGGGACGAATAATGCGAAGAAAACCAATCTTCGTGCTAACTAGCCATTCAGACGGCAGAACTGCCAGACGTGTACTGAAGGGACCCTGGTTAACCTCTGAAACGAAACGGTTTCAAGCCTATTTCGGTATTAAAGAATTTGTGCGAGTAATGTCATAACCGCGTCATAGTCGAAACATTACGGGAAGACACCAGATTTACAATCTACGTTACATTCGAGAATTTACGCGAATAACTCTCGCATTATTTCATATTATGTCGATTATTCCGAAATCAACGTTGATAATTTCTGATAAATCTTTATATTTTGGTATCGAAAAATTATTGATGACGAAGATATTGGATTAACCGAGCGTGTGTTCTTGAGTTATTATCGTCTGGGGTGCTGTATCATATCGACGTGTACGAGAGAAAAATATTTTTACGCATACTAAAATAATAGTAAACCATCATACTCCGTCGTATGTGATATATGTTGTAATCACTCGCAGGTACTCGCATCTGACGCATTTTTCTTCGTAATGTTTTTTGAGAAATGATTCAGCGCAAACAAACGCTTCCGCTGTTGGCGAACGAGCGCGCGGCTTCGTCGGTATATCGTATCGCATATTTTTTTCGATATCACGTATTCGATATCGCCGAATCTGGCGTTTCACGGCGGAACACGGCGCCGCTACTCTCACGTATGAAAACAAACTTCAAAAATTGATATCGGGGAAAATGAAAATGTAAATCTCCGCGCGCGCGCGGAGGCGTCGTCGAGGGTAAGCCATTGCAATTTTTTTTTTTTTTTTTCGGCCGCGATATTGCCGTGGCAACGCTACGCATTCGATTGCACTCACTTTAAGCGCCGAGAATGATGCAGACGTAAGCCACGCTCTTAACAAAATGAATATTTCTATTCGAGACCTATTGTATTGATACAATCCAAGAGAGTAGCCAGTGTCCAAATAAAATGCTCAACAGATGATACTCCAGCTTATGCAATTTATTTACTTGAAGAATTTTCGAATTCTTTTTACTTCATGAAAACAATCTTTCTAAGGATCGAAAAAATAATCTCAAGTATATACGATGCGAATATTAGCTAAATTAGAGGAGCTTCCCTCTCAGCTGTATTTTTTCTTTTTTCTAAAATTTGTTTTTTAAAACTTACATTTATATCACTCTTGGCAGTTCAATTTTCTCTCTCTCTCTCTCTCTCTCTCTCTCTCTCTATATATATATATATATATATATATATATATATAATACATTACATTATCTTATATTATTCATCCGAATGCGTTCTCGATTAAGCGTTCTGCGTGGGCAGCAACGCATCGCATAAGCGAACTTGGCGCAACAATAATTGCTCCGACATGTGGTAGCTATTAAAGCACGCGATTTATCACCGTGGGCATCATAATTCAAACAAACACCATGAGTCTATTGTCTTTAATGAAATTATATCGTCAGACATTAATTATCTGCGAAATTGGAAAGACAGTCCGTTACTCACGCATCTCGCACGTCAGCTTTCTGCTCTATCGCATCTTCCTTCGTTACGATCTTTTTCCGCGCGCGCGTTGCGATATCGCGTTGATAAAGTATTTTTAAATAAATTAATTTTAAACGTATGGCTCTCGTCATGTTCTGCAACGGATCCGTCCATTGCTCATCGTATTTTCGCTGTCACAGCACAAGAAATTGTTTTCCTAGTCGAATGCATTTAATATGTACAAACTATAAGTATATTTAACATCGATTAAATATAAAGAAAACATATTCTACGTCTGATAATTTCAAATAACTGAACTGATGTGATGAGATATTATATGATTCCACTTATAAATAGTATCGTCAAATTTTTTCTTCGATTTTTAAATCGATAAAAACACTTGTCTGTTTCTTCACTCTTGATGCTAAAGCAATAGCGCTAATGAAGTGATGTCATTAATACGTATGCGGAGAATGAATCTTCCAGAGCGCATTAGAAGGGAAAAAAAGGCTCGTCCACACACATCAACACGCACACACACATACACGGTCCGTGGTTCACGCGATCAGATAAATCACACGCACGGCATTTACTTTATAGCTAACGCGATTACGTTGTCTCAGCGTTTTTGTTTTAATAATCGGGTGTATGAGCAGCGGGGCGGATAATTTTGGCAGAACGGGGCTCGGCTCGGCCGTTTATCTCCGTTAATAAAATGGTTTAATTACTCCGCAAACAAGTGGATCAATATCATCGTCCGCTTCGGTTGAGAGCGTGATATCGTGGCTGAAATTATCGTCATTATTGCCGTCGTCAATTCATCTGTCCTCGCTAACGTTTTATCTACTTTTCTATATATTTATTTCTATTTTTTTTCCTTCGCGTGACTCAGGCAAGAGACGCGCGACGAGACATCACGTCTCAGGATTGCAGAATTAAATTAAAGTCAGAGAATCGGAAGTCAACGTTTGCATATACCGTACTGGTGCAAGAAACCGTGAAATTACGTGAGCAGCGTGCAAACTTTGATTCTCTATGACATAATTATTGACCTGCCGCGGCGCTTCCCATGCAACGCATGCCGTTTCGGGAATCTAATTTTGTGGAGCACGTTTTTTTTTAACGCGCCCGTACGGCTCTCTCTCTCTCTCTCCCGTAGAAGAAAGGCCGTATCTATATAATAACTGGTTAAATTCCGGTAGTGGCTACCCTGACGAACGGTAGCCTCTAATCAACCTAATTTCGGGTTCCTTTCCTTCAATGTGGGCCAACATTGGAATTATTCGGTAATTGTAATGGATCGGAATGTTGCGCGTTCGCTCTTTAGGGTAGAAGTTGGTTCTCTCCCAGACCAATTTCGGATCTTGCGCGTTTATTTTATTTTTTTTTTTCCTCTTCATTCCTCGCGTTCGCTATTATTGAACCCGCTGCGAATATAAATTTTTTTTTAGATATACGATTACGTACGTCTCCATCACGCATTCGAATTTTGCGATGCGCCGTGGAAAGTTTATGCGGCGCGTAAACATGTCTCTCCATTTATACATAGTATTCGAGATTTATCTAAAAAGTATTTCCAGTACAGATTCTTCGGTAGATCGATGTTTCTCTTTGACAGAAATATTTATTGAAAAATTGTTGTTTAGCACAATTTTTCAATTTTATAATATTAATATTTTTAATAGTTACGTCTTGCAAATTTCCGGTAAACTAGAAGTTTTTACACTAGAATTTACACAATAGACAGGAAAAACCGTACACACAATAAAGGGGGAAAAAGAAGCGAAAATATTATTTAGACCGAGCTTCTTGTCTACGTGTGATAAAATTATTCGCAGAATAATAATTATCATATTCTTGACGCATAATTTTGCTCTAGTAGCAGTTTGCGCCGTTACTTTGGCAAACCATTACAACCTGTCTGAAAAGTTTTAGGAGGATAAACTCAATACCCCGGACGCGAAGATCATCCGGACTTTCGGCGCTCGAAGTAATAATCGGGGCCAGAAGTAAACTAGGTCCACGCCGTATCGGACAGAAGTAGGGAACACCCGATGTAGTTCAGCCGGTCGATTTAGAAACGCCTTCGGGGCGTATAACCGGCACGGCGTTACGCTCCTACAAGCTGAACCACTCTAGTCGTCTATTCGATATTCAATATACCGGCGGCAAAATTGTCGCCGGTCTCGTTCGCAATAAAGCACGACGAAATAATCGGGCGAGAGAAAATCGCGGCGGGAACACCGCGAGTCGGAATGGGAATGCACCGGCTTCGTAAATCATACGGCAATTAAAAGCAAGTAACGCCGATACAACGTAATTATTATGGGAGATTATCTCTTCGGTATTCGCGTTGCGTTGAGCCTAGATTCACCACTATTTTTTCCTCAGCGATTATATCGAGTGTCGCTCGATAAAATAAGCTCAACTTTATTTCTACTATCGATTCCCGAATTCCGTAATCGCGTGCCAAAGATATTTAGTGTTCGAGATTTTTTCGGTCTGTGTTTATAGAAGTTTGATCGTGCATTTGTTTACTATAATAAAAACGTGTAAAAGAGTATATCCTTTATTTTTTTATTTATATTTTTTTCTAAATATATTGACGACCAAAATTTATCAGCTTTTCGCACGCGTTATACTTTCTTCAATGTTATTTAAGTTTAAAATCCAAGAGTCTTTTTGGTCTTTCTATGAATCTTTTCACGCATCATTAAAGGATATTTTTTTATAATGCTTTTATATTTTCTCCTATTTCTGAAACATATTTTTTTTACAATGTTCTTTACAATGTTTTTCTTTTTTAATGCTCTACTTCCACTTTCTAATCCACTTTCGCGATATTAATATTTATGAACAACAGTAACAAATGTGTTAAACTTTTTATGGTAATATTTGAAGTGCTCTCTTATTTATCTTTCTTAGCAAGATCGAAAATATAATGTACGAAGGGAAGAAGTAAGATTGGCTCAGCGTCGCGATCGGATAACCGTCGTCTGTAATTATGCGCCTGAAATAAGAGGATGGTAGTGTACCGAATGAATAAGTAATAGAAAAGGTATAGGGTTCCGCGCATTAAATGAAGCTTGGGATAATGGCGGAATGTGTAATCGTCCCTTTCATCGGACTCATAAATCAGCGTCTCGTGACGTATGACGGTACCAACGAGCTATAAAGCACATTGATGAAATGTGCGTTGCTTATTATTATCGTTAATTAATCGAATAGCTTTCTATGATTTGTGTGTTGCGATGTTCGTTTAACCTTCATAAATCGCGTCGGGTCGGCGCGAATAAAAGGATTATTCTAATGATAACGCGGTGTATACTTTATCGCGCTAAACTTGTATTGCACTAAATTAATTCGGTGCATTCGGGTAAGATATTTAGTTATCCCGATTATAATAACGAAATTTATATATGTTTTATCGCTTACTCTCTTTACGGTTATAGAAGATTATAGAAAGTATATAAAAAGATGTTTTTAATAATACGTATTTCATCACGAATAGATACTTGAAGCGTTCAAAGAGCCTACTATCAATCAAAATCTTGACACAAATCACATTATTCTTGCACGAAATACGGAATTACAAACGAAATCATATAGATTTAGAAATAATTTTAAAACAAGAAGTGTCTAACGTAGTCTTCGCTGAATGTATTAAAGAAGAGTATTCAAGATAGAGAGTTTGTGTGGGATTTTGCATTGATTAATTCATTTTCAACGAATACACAAATTCTCGTTGAAGAAAGATTCGAATCTCCTCACTTTGATTGATTCGCCCAAGGATAATCATCAAGAGCGAATTATTAAGATGTTTTTAACGACCGAATGGATCGATGACGGCATCAAATTTCGTAGATCTCGACGAATTAGCGGGAAGAGAAGCGCTGGATGAAAGCGCAACTGCTGCATTCCGATAAAAAAAAGAATCCATTCTCATTGCGAAACGAACCGAGACAGAACCTGTCGCGAAAGTGTCCACGGAAACGTTGCCGTTTCTCTGAAAGGCCGCGCCGTTTGTGGTTTACCGATGCTGAGGCGAAACGATCGCGGCGGCTAGGAAATAGCTCGGCAAATAGCGCGGCCTATCCTCGTTAACTCGATTTAATGGCACGTCGTTAGCAGTCGTATATCCCGGGATCGCTCTGGTGATCATAAAAAACGGTGGTGCACTCGGAATTTGGGATACCGGGAATCGTTAACGCTCGAGAGGGAGAGAAAGAAAGAGACTCTGGAATCGAGATGCGCACAACGTGTTATTGTATGTGCCTTACCGGTTTTTCCCCTCGCATCTCCAATTCTCGTCTCGCGCGCGCGGACAATATCTATAAAAGATATGATAATGCCGAAGATTGCCGGCGTAAAATTCTTCATTCGGCCCAGACATAACTCGGCTAACTATATCTCTCATTATTGTTGCTCGCGTGCTGTGCGCCCCATTGATCAGCTGTTTGTGACATTCCGAGTGAAATACTTGAACATGGAATTAATTGTGCCAGTAGGATAGGTAGGTTTGCACCAAAGTAAAGAGAAATGTCTTTTAAAATTATTCGAAAATTATCGAGAAAATTAATCAGCAAATAATCGAAATCTCGTCATATATAATATATTGAAACTAGAAACAACTAATTAGTTTTTTTAACGTAATATGATGCAACATTTATAATCGATTTATGATGGAAAGTATTTTCTTATTTCAAAAGTTTCATGCAAATTAGATGAATATATCAAGTAAAATAAATATTTCTTCGTAAATGAAGAGCAGTAAATTCTATAAGGAGATTCTCTAGGTTTGTTACAACATTATTATTCAAAATTAGGGATAATTGTTTTATGGCCACTTAAATCGTTCTGTATCGATTGTACCTTCGCTGCATTGCATTGTGAAATGAATTTATATATTACAATTGACTATTTCGTAGTCATAGTCAGTAGTCAAGACTATGCTGTAACGATATTTGCATTTCAATCGATGAATTCCAATCTTCGTTGCATAGTTCGTGGCTAGGCTATAGTAATTTTGGAATTGCGAGAATATATCTCTTCGAAGGAGATGCAATCATGTAACTCTAACATATGTATATCTTTGAAACACATTTCATAATGTTAAATTTTGAAAAATATTTTTAGTGAAATTTTTGTGCATGTCTTTACATGATTTGTGTGAACAAGTTAATAACATTTTTAATTTTTACTCATGATAAACAAGGAAGACAAATAGTTACGCGGAAAAAGAAGTAATAAGATGAAGACACGAAGTGCACATGTTTTTTTACTCCGTATTTTCTAAAATATTTTCGCTGAAGTCGGATTTACGACTCCGTCGTACAGTAGTCGAGGATGAAAATATGTAATATCCAAACGGAAAAAAAAAGATTCGGCACAGAAGAAATACGGGTGTTAGATTGAAAAATCCCATCTCTCGCAGCAGAGTCGGCTTAAATTCCCGAGCTGGCGCAAAAATTCTCCACACTTGAAACGTATCCCAGATTAAACCTGCCCGCGCAGCTTCGACGATTACACACCGTCGCATCGTAACATGGATGACGAGGGGCGGCACCCTCGTGTCTTCGTGTCCTCTCCGATGAAACGAGACTTCGAGGGATGTGCGAGCAGCACATCGAGGAGACCCTGGGACGTGGTCGCCTCTCTTCCCCTGTCCCTCCCCTCTTTCAAACATCCCGTCACTCCTTCCCTTAGAAGAGGGTAGGCGACAGTTTCAATCTGGCGGTCTCCAATTTCGGGAGAGAGTTGGATGGAAATGCGCGTCCGCATATGCACGCACGTACGTACGCATGCGTGCTTGCGTTTACACGGCGTGTATATTCGATGCTTATTTGAGCGAGTTTAACGCGGCTCATTTCATATTCTAGCGCGGTAGCGGTACTTCAATGGTGCTCTCGTTGTGAAACAAAGCGATTTGTGAGAAAACGTATCTAAAAGAGGAGGAAAACGTCAAGTGTCACGAGCAGGGTGTCGCTTTTTTTCAGAATATTACAAATAATGAAAGTACATGTAACGATCTGAGGAAGAAGGTTACATGAAGTAATTTTATATAAATCCACTCTTCCAAATTCCCTCCGTTTATATATATATATATATATATATATATATATATATATATATATAATAAAAAAAATAAAAAAAACTAAAGAATTCCGCTCGTGACGCATCTTCATTTTCCTTTCATTATTCGTAACGTTTTGAGGATCACGAAACACGAAATTCCAATTATTTGTCATTTCGAATTAGTTGCTTCTCCGCGGAGAAAGAGAGAAACAGACCGTATAGGATTTTTATAAACTATTAAAGCGCGTTTGCGAGAAATTTCCGAGTAACGTTACTACTTATTGCGGCGTTCGATGTTGAATACATAAAAGCACCGCTAGTTGATTAAATTTAAGCGTCCCTCTGACTCGCGGCGGTGACCGTTGGCGTGTGCGGTTCGCCTCTCGATTCGGCTTCGGGTAGGCTGTAACACACGCGCGCGCAAGCACGCACGCGAGCCACGCGTGCAGCAGAGGCAAAGAGCATGCACGCGGCATCGGCATGGCCATAACGAAACGACGTAGCGCTCTCATGCGCACGCGCACACACGATCACATACACTCGTGTGTGTGTGTGTGTGTGTGTGTGTGTGTGTGTTATCCTCATGCACGGATGACGTAGAGATGCATTATGAATATTCAATCGAGTGTACCCGGCATGGCTGCGCGCGGATCCATTATTCATTCCCGCAGCGACATCGGCAAGAGCTCGCGCGTTTTCCGCGCCGAAATGCGGAACAGACGGCGCGGAGGATGAAGCGGATGAAGGGAAAGTCAGATTTTCGTTTTTCGACGCTCTCTCTCTCTCTCTCTTTTTTCATTTCAGAATGAATTGCCGTGCGAGATTGATTCGATCGAGAGAGAAATGAAAACGGGCTAATCCTTAAACACGTGCAAACTTTTTTGGCAACTTTTCTCGAGACTTCTCTGTTACACTGTCTCTCGGCGAGAATTTGTCGGTTATTTAAAATAAGTTATTTATTTATTTTGTATCGAAACAAATTGTACAAACTAATCGTCGCTTGGAAGAATCGAATAGGTTCCGTCAGATAAGAGAAAGAACGTGTAGTTCGTCGCTGTTCCTTTCTCTCTCTCTCTCTCTCTCTCTCTCTCTCTCTCTCTCTCTCTCTCTCTCTCTTTCTAGCAGAATCTCATCTCGGCGCGCTTCGCCTCTTTTTCTACCGTCTCTTTTACTTCTTCTTCTATAGGTCCACGTTCTATCTTCCTCTCTGTGTCGACATCCTCTTCTTCTTTTACATCTCCTTTTCATTCCTTCGGTTCCTCCTTATAGTCTTATTCGGACGCGCGAAAGAATGCGCTCTGCGCTCTCGGCCTAATAACCCCTTCGAAAGGGACGAAGGGAGAGCTCCGCTTACGCAACAGTCTGCGGCCGGATTTTTGGGATTCCTGGCCGCGCGCGAAACACACCGTGATCTCCCGCCGTATCTCGATTGCTCCTGAATTACTGACATTTCAAACGGTCGATGACGGAATCGCGGCACCGACCGGATCTATCGAGATGAACGCGTGATGAATCGTATCGGACGATATCGAATATTTCAGAATTCCTATTCCTTTCGCTTTTTGGAGTTCTTCTCGAATTTCAAATCGAATTTTAAATATTGTGCGTTTTTAATTACAGATATCAAATATTGTGCAATAGGGGGCTTTAAATTAAATTTCTCTATTGCAGTAAAAAACGAGTTAAAATATTACGTTTCCATATTATTTAATTTATCTACATTTTTTATAATTTTCAATATTAAGCAATTCTCAAAAATTATCGATATCTCGACGTAAAACCGCAGAACCGCCATTGTTTTTTTTTTTTTAATTTGTTTATTTGTGGTTTATATTTGCGTAAAAAATAGAAACTTGCACAAGAGAAGCCAGTAAAAATTTCAGTAAAATGCGCGCAGCTCCGCAATTTCCTGCGCGACGGTTAACATACCGTGAGCTACTGAAAATGAGCCGTCGCGACGATTACAGCTTCTCGTAATGCGTATCACAATAATCTCAATTTACCGCGTAAATGCCAGGCGTATATCCGCTTAAAGGACACGCGCGTTCGCGCGCTTAATGAGCCTCGGATAATCGGACCCTTCTACGACGCGCCCTCGCTTATCGCCGAGATCTTTCGGTATCTATAAGCGCGATCGCGAAGGGCGCCGCTGATACCGGCGGACTCTTCGTTCTGCGATATGTATATATATCTATATGCTCGCACGTATTTTCTGCTGCGGCATCTGCATGACGTTATGCAGATTCGGTACGCCGGGAGATAATCGACGAACGATGCGTTACCAATCGCGCGTCTTATGGAACGTTCGAATGCGGGACCTTGGAAGCATCAAAGATGGAAGGGAGAATCTGACGAAAAATTACTTATGCGTTTATCTCTCATCGATATCAGAGATAAGGACATGAAACATTTTGCAAAAAGGGGAAAAAAAAAGATTTTAAAGGAACAGAGGGGGGAGTAAAACTATGCAAATTTTTATATATAAATACTGTAATCTTTATTGTATTTATCTTAGATCCCGTAATGAATAAAGTCCGTTTGATCGCTAACTAAGTGTTTCGCTTTGTTCTAGGTAAGTTGTGACCGGAGAACCCCTCGATCGACCTTTGGATAATAATTCGGCGGTAGAGCTCAGAATGACGTTCAGATGCATGCCGGCCTTTCAGACTCTCGGAGGCGGTGCTGACTGCGGCGCATCTTGGGTGAGTGCGTTGCACTTATGTAAGACACACGTGATTTGCCGCAATCGCTCGCAAATGCGGGGGTCGCAAATGCGCGCGCGCTTGATGACCTTTCTTCTGCGGATTCATGAAATACTTGGCGGCACCGCTATTATTCGTTGCTTTCGACCCTTTTGACGTCTTCGTATCCGTCGTCCTTTTCTCTGTGCGTTTCATCGCGCTATCCCACGTTAAACGTTGAACGCACGCCGATAAATGCACGCGACACAAAGGACATTTGTATCGACAATATTTGCGAACATTCGTATTTTTATTCAATTAATAGTCTGTCAAGTTTTTCAAAGCGTTGCTACCGGCTTGACGCGTATTGAGCCTTGGTAATTTTATCGAGATTTTCCGCTGAAATGCGTAACGGCGATATTTTTACACGTCCGACGGTACCCAGGGTTTCTGTTATCAGAACTTCTCTCTTTCTCCCTGTCCCTGTCCCTTTTTCTCTGCTCACACATCGAAACTTTTTTAATTATACCGAAAATGTAAATTATTTAATTACCAGCAAACGCTTGGAGTAATGGAAGCGCCTTTTGTATTTTTAATGACTCGCGCTTGAATTAACGATGATACATTACGTTCGAAAAATGTGCTCTTTGCGTGATTTACGGAAAAAAATCGTAATCGATTAATAAATCGCCGCGATAAATTTGTGATTGTATACAACAAATATTATTACCGTTGAAAATGCCGCGCAATCTAGCAGTTTCAGCAATTCCCATAAATGTTTACGATGTTTACAGGTAACGTATAAAACTCGATTATCCTCTCGATAAAAGCATTATAACTGTTAACTGCAACAAAGTTATTGGAACTTACGTGGTTGAAAACAACATTAACATAATAATTGTTTAGGGATTAGCGGCTAGGATTGTAAATCTTTAGGATGAAATTGTGATAAATTATGAGACTTCAACGCTCTTTATTATAAACTTAATAACGCAAGAATACTATGACGATATTTAATAATGCAATGAAAAATATCGAAAGACGATATAACATTTTAAATAGCATTTTACAAGAGGTATTAGCTAACAGAAAGCGCGAAGATTTCAGGTATCGGTCTATAAACGTGTTTTCAGACGTTATTATCCGGAAAATCTCCGGAATATATTATAGTATGTAAGAGAGCTCGAACTCTCGTGTAGAAACTCGTGCTACAAAGTTCAGTACGTCTAGACGTATCGATTATATTTCTCGCTCGTGTGAATACATTCGAGAGATCTGGATTGATTTATAAAGAAATAACATAGAGGGTTGATGTTATAATAACAACGGAAATTGCTGGGAACACTTGTCGGAAACGAGGATGGAACGCGCGCGAGGAGCGTTAATTACAAAACGGCATTTTAAAACAAAAACACATGACACTCTCCCGTGGAAATTGAAGCGAATTTTTACGCAATACGATATAAACATAGAGAGAGAGAGAGAGAGAGAGAGAGAGAGAGAGAGAGAGAGAGAGAGAGAGAGAGAGAGGAGAGAGAGGGGAGAGAGAGGGGAGAGAAGAGATACTGTACGCACCAGCAGACAGGTGTTATAATTCGCGCGGCGTGCGAAATTGAAAGGTGCGACCTCGGCGTCTTCGAATTATCGCGAACGAACCATCGGTGCGATGAATCGGAACGCATCTCGTCGCATGACGCTTAATGACGTTGGAAACCACGATGGCGTTCCACGGTTTTTCGCGGAATTAGGACGAGAAACGACGAGGTTGGAAGAAGAGAGGCCATTTACTTTGGATAATAACGCGCAAGCCCTCCCCCCTTTAATGCGCCTACGCGACTTCAAACTCGGTACGATTCTCTCAAACCTTCCTTCTTATTCTCATTCCATTGTTATTACTTTGTATTCCCTTTCTCCCCTCTTTCCGAGCCAAGTAAATAACTCCTCATCGTTTACTTACCCTACCCCTGAGTTTATAATGGAGATTATCTTATTTGTGTCGAGTCTCGTTTTAGTCCGCGGCAAAAGTCCAAGCTCCTCGACGATAGAAACGACGTCGGAGGGTGGAGGGGGAGAGAGAAGGGAAAAAAAAGGAGAAAAAGAGCGTAAGAAGGAGGAATCGTGCGATAGGAGAGAGCGAGAGAGAATAGAAATAAGCACGAGAAAAAAAGCACCGACGGCAGGAGTGGAATAAAGGAAGGATAAAATGGCGGGAGCTCGGAAAAAAAAAACGGTATACTGATGTTCTTCACTCGATCCTTATATTTTATTCTGGAAATAGAGACTTTAAGGCGGTAATTTTTGCGCAAATATATATTCTTTTTTTTTGTTCGATTTGTAGTAATTTTAAGCGTCGCCATCTGTTGCTAACAAATTTTTTTCGATCGCTGATTTCAGCCGTCATTTAGCTGAATTGAAGGTGGTGAAAAAAAAGGGGTGGTTTTTCTATGGAGACTTGGTCGCGATCTTTGTGAATTTTTCGCGAATTTTCTCGAGTGGAGGTTCTCTTTATATTGTTTTGGTAAATTGATTCCTAGCGCGATCATTCGCTTCCTCCTTCGTTTCTAGTTAACGTATCGTTCGTTCTCTCGTTTCCGCGGCAGTGGGCCGTTTTGTCTGAAAACAATCATGCTGCGCAGTCAATTTTAATTTTCAAAGCAAACAGGCATTATCACCTACGGCGGATCGTCCTTTCGCTTCACATTCTTTCTTCGACTCGTGAACGTATTTAAACTCAAGCACGCAGCTTTACGCAGACAAGATTTCTTTCTTCCAATATTTCAGAAAAAGCTATTTCACATTAGCTGCATATAATCTTTACTCTTTCATTACGAACATTTCTCATGTTACTTATGGATTATTATAATTAATATTATAGAATGGTACGCTATTTCTTACTTTTCTTATAAAAGTTGAGAAGAAGCTTATTTTACTTCAAGCTTTGCTTGGATAACGAATCTAATCTTGACGAAAACGACAATGTTTTTATTCGATTAACAGAAATCAACAGGAGAAACGACGAGAAATGACAATTTCAAATTATACTTTAACATATTTCGAATTCTCTGCCACTAGTGATATATTTGCTCAAACAGGATTATTATACATGTTAAGATCATTAAAAGAAAATAATATCCTCAATCTTGTACATCTCGATATAGATATACCTATATATATTTTTAATTATTTCTTCTACATATAAAACCGCTAAAATGTGGTACAAGTTTTCACTATCTAACCGAGTATACATATATGGATTAAAAAAAAAAAATAAGCGCAGAAAAAGGATGTTACTTTCCAAGTAAAAAAACGGCGCTAGCAATTAGCCAATTTTATTAGCGAGATCTATTTGAGGCAAAAAGTCGAGGCAAAAACTGCGGGGAAAAACGAGAGGAATTGGCTGCAAAAATTCCACACACACACACACACATACAGCGCAGCGATGCAAGAAATTTCGAATCGCATGCAAGATCGCGCTTTAGATTAGATCATCAGCGAACGCGCCTCAAGACGTCGCGGCTCGTGAGGCGTAGCTGCACCGGCACGCTAATGAATGGTTAAGTACAAGTCTCGGAGTGTTACACGCGCGGGATATATCTAACCATTCCCTTGCCGCCGTTCGGGGTCCCTCTCTCTCTCTTTATATATATATATATATATATATGTATCCGTTTCTCTAGTTGCTCTCTCGGCATCCACCATTCTGCGGCTCGGGCGAATCGCACGTAAAGCAGCGCGTCCACACCTTGCAATTACGAGAAAAAGGGGGTCCACCCACTACATCGCGATCCTTTCAACGTAACCGGGCTGGCGCGTTCTCTCCCCCTTCGAGTTTCATTATTAATTATCAGGTCGCCACTATGTTATTAGTACGACTAGGAGAAACCGCCCCGATCGTTCCGACTCGAAGCGCGACGCTCAATCCTCGCGTCGCGCCGCGTTGTGCCTAAGTCCTCGCTGACAAATACGGACGTGCGTGCGTGCGTGCGTGCGTGCGTGCGTGCGTGCGTGCGTATGTGTGTGTATGCCGTAATCTGCCAAAGGGTATCTGCGAACTTTGGCATGACTCGCACGTGTAATTACTGTTATTAATTAATCCAAGAAGCGAGGCGTTTTAAACGCAGCGAATAAAAAGTCTGCGTTGCTGCGTTCGCTGAAATAATAGAGAATGATGAATATTTTGTCTGCGCATTAGAATCAGCACAAGAAGGCCTAATATATACGACGTTGCTAAGAGAGTTCAAGGAATTGTGGGAGTTATCAATAATTTTTGTCGCAAAGAAGGATTTTTAAATCGTTAACTGCGATATCAAAGAGAAAGTTCCTAAAAGATAAATTTCAAATATTTTTACGTCATATAAAATGTTTAAATTTACAATTTTAAAGCATTTAACCCTTTTTATCGAGATTTAAATTTTCAGATTTTCAAATTATAAAGTTTTAGACTCTATAGGTTTGCAAATCTCCTCCAAAGATTCAACAAAAATTCAAAGATCTATAGATGCAATAAAAAGAACGAAATACGGAGATGTAATTTATATTTGCGTGTATGTATTAATCCCAATATCATTTATTTTTTACTTTTAAAGAAAAAAAATTAATTTATTATATACATATACATATATCAAATAAAAATCTCTCAACTTTTCTCTCATTATCCTAGCAGCTCGAGCATACCTGTTGCATTGTAAATCTGCTTTATTAAGTGTTTATAGCATACGTTGAAAATAACGCAAGATGTTGCTATGTAAATTGTGTGCATCGCATTTCTCGGAAATCAAATAACTACAATATTCCGTGATATCCTCTTTTGGATTCTATTAATTAATTGGATGCTATTACGCAACGATATAAGCGAACTAAATAATTAATATAACATAGGTCACTATTAGTTGGCAATATTAATATTGATAATTTGGCACGTTTTAATTCAGAAACAGATTTTTTTATAACGTTCGCGCGGACCACAAGTATATTACATTTAGATTTATCAATTATTATTTTAGCGATATACGACACAAATCACATATTAGCTTCTTTGTACTCGACTTCAATTAAGTATATGCACGTAATATTCCGACAATATAATTCAATCAATTTTAATATAATTGATAAACATATTTTATTGATAATTCCCATGAGTTCGTAGACTCCTCTACGATAAAGTGGCGCGAGCTTCGTTTATCGCAGTGCAAATTACACTCCGCGAATCATTGGGTTAATTAAGGGGAAAACAAGGGATGCAAAATTCTTTCTGGATAGCAAACTCGTTGATGCGCGTTCATATGTGCTCATTAATGTTTTTCCGCGACAAAGACGAGCCGCACGCGATGTCGGGGCAAAGGAAAAGCGCGACTCGTTCCTGTTTCTCCTTTGGCGAAACCGGGCCGGCTTTGTGAGAGGCATTTGCGACCGTTTGTATATACACGCTGCGACAGTGCAAGAGTCGATCTCCGACTCTCGTACGCGAAACAAAGCGCGCTCGCTGGCAAACGAGCCCGTCCGGGATCCCCGAGGGGCGGCGAGTATTTCACCAGAATTTACGTTGCATTTCACGCTGCTAATACTCTCGTGGTATAATTATAATTAGCGGGCTACGCCCTTCACACCGCCCCGTTCGAAAGTTTGCTGCGGATATACCTGGCGTGCATCCTTCCACCTTGATATCTACTTGGAGTCACTCGTATCGCGTTGTGCGAGCGCGCACGCGTGTATGTGTGTGTGTGTGCGTGCGTGTGTGTGTGCGTTGCACACGGACACGCGGCTATACATGACTATTAGTGTGACATTGCTGTATTATTAAATAACGTCAAGACGAGCGTAGCGCTCGAGGCAGTCGCTGCAGCTATGTTGTTTTGCGAATTTTTGCATATTTTATATACACTTGTAGAGTCTGCGGAAAATCTAAATATCTGGGGATCTTGGGGAAGATTCAATTATTCAAACAGCGAGAAACTTTTCTTTGAATCTAAATATTTGAAGAAATAAAGAGAGACGCGTAAAACTCTTTCTCTTTATAACGTAAAAAAATTAATCCATTACAAACTCGGTAATCCTCTGACTTGAAGAATTACGAAATCATGTATCAAAAGATCAGACAAAAAAAACTCAATGACCTCTACCTCAAGGGAGTTTAAGAAAATTCTAAATTCCGAGGATCAAGATTATCAAAAAGTGAAGGAGGCGCGTGATTTTATGAGCATGCCATCTCTCCGTGTAAGACTTACGAAGATGAACGAAAAACACAGCAGAGAGCTTCGGCTAATAATAATATAACGTGAACATAATATGCGTTTCGATCATGATTTCGAGCGCAGCGCGTCAAGCAACTCGAACGTGTGTAGCCTCGCCGACCATGCATTAAAGATCATAGGCAGATCCTGGTCGTTCCGAGTCGACGCTTAGGGAAGGAACGTGGATGCTGCGAAGCAACCACTGTTCGTCTCTCCATCCGCCACTTAACGCAACACATCATGCAGTATACAGGCAGAGCTGCGCGCAAGCATGACACCAGCCAATCGCGCAGAATTACGTGGCGAGAGCGAGCGAGAAGGGTGCGAGGGGGGCCCCCCTTTGAGGGTGAGTCGGAGCAGAAAAAGAGAGAGGAGAGAGAGAGAGAGAGAGAGAGAGAGAGAGAGAGAGAGAGAGAGAGAGACGCGAAGGAGAAGGGAGAGGATCCTGCGCGTGCCTCGGGGCGAAATCTTGGGCCTCGCGTGCCCAGGCATGGCCTCGTCTCACTCTTCGGTCTTCACGGTCAGAGGTCATCCTCGAGCACGAGCCACCTTCGGGTTCTCAACTTACTCCCTCGCGAGAGTTGGCGACGCCGACGAATAAACCCGCATTAAATTAACGACCGCCGACTCGACGGAGGCTCGAAATTCGCGGCGCTCGACATTAATGAACCCGCGATAATCGGAATCGCGCTTAAGTTCGAGTACGTTCGACTGATGTTCATGAAATCGTGGAAAAGATTTCTTATTGCTAGATTGTCTCTTTCTCTTATGTATAATAATCGCGTACTTTTAATCTGCATGTTATCTATTCTTGTTACTGAAACAATAACTATTCGGTTTATTTTTTACTTTGATATTTTTATGAGCATCCCCGAATCGAAATTTTTCTCCTACTTTCGATCTCAATTTTCATTCTGATATCTATTTTGATACTTTTAGCAGTCAGATTACTATCTTTTGAAACTATTTAATCTATAGTTTTGCCGAAAGCTCTTCTTTTAAATCTCCAAGTGACAAATTATTCGTTTACTGCCTATTTAAGGTACAAAGTAGAAGCACAATTTTTCTATAAATTAAACCTATCAAAATCCTCTAGAATCCATAAATGTGAGAAAATTCAGATTGGAAATAGAAGCAAAGTTTCGATTCGGGTCTCTCAACGGCAAACTAATTAGTAACAACAAATATTTAATCGTGGTAGTATCTTGATGATCGGAGAAAATTGAGTTTATTGTGACATGATAAAACGTCATTTAGCGTACGGATATCCATTTGAATTTACTAAAAAAAACAATCAGAGAAAGATAATAGTCTATAAATAAATATTTAATTAAATTGTTTATATTTATTTTGTTGAGTAAATTGTAACAGCTCTGAGCGATTGAACGGTGGACGTAACATGATTGAATCATTTGTATTCGTCGCCAGAAGATAATAGATTAACGAGAAATTTAAATTATTTTGCAAAATTTTTTGGAAAAATCATACATAATTAAAAGTTTTTTTTATTATATGTATACAATTCGAATATAAGAAATTAAGTCCAACATGCCGATCTATTAATATATAATATCGCCTATCGTTAGCGCAATCAATTTTTGTAGACGACGCAATCTCCATCGATTAAATATCGATGAGTAAATAATACGCATCATCGAAATCATCGTCGATGTTTCAGAAAAGTGAATAAAGAATCGATGGCGCGTACCATGAAAAGCGCTTTATGCATGACGATAATGGCAATGTCTGCCGCGTTAAATCGAATTAACGATAGGTTGTGTCAGATATCCTGGCATTTTCTGCCTTTTCACGTGAGAAACGGAGAACCTTTAGCTTTTGTCGCCAGATAAACGCGTGGCCGCGCGCTCGCTTTAGCGGGGCTTCCCTGTCGAAGATGACGACCGGCTTTCTTCTACTCGCGCTACTCGTAGCCTTCGCTTTACGCGTACTAATTGAGATGGATGCGGAATTTGCGTAATTACATATTCCGAGAGATCGAAAAACCGCGGGCCACTTTCGGGCGGTTCGCGCGCCTCATCGATTTACGGTTTGTTTATATGAATTGGTCCGTATGAGCACGCGCGCTATAAAGTCGAAGGTACAATTTGCCGTTAACTCAACGTTATTTCCTCTAAACAAATATTTCAATAACTTTGTTTGCATTATCAATTTTTTTATTAAACAAATCCGCCGGGGGAGATGATTTATATATATGGACTATCTCTATCAATTTTTTTTTCAAATGCGCACAAATTAATGATTTCGTTTCTCTCTCTTTTGAAACGTAACATCTCGGAGGTATTGCAGATTCAAAGATTTATTTGAAATCTATAGGGCAAATATTATCTAAATCAATTTACGACTTTTGATTCACACAGTTGATATCACATTTACATGTGATTAATCTTGAGTTTTATTTTCTTCAAATGAAAATAATAGTATAGAACACATGAAATACATACCAAATAGTAGTGTAAACGTATCACGTGATAGCGGATTTATAATTTTTGTTATTACTAATATTCCTATCAAGATACATTGTTGTGAATCCATGAATACATATTTTTGAAATCTGTCTCTTCAGAAATTTTTTCTCTGCAATACTGACTCTTTTGCCACGTGTGTACACAATTTTTTTTTTATCACCTGGGATGTAGGATTATCGGGAGATCATAGCGATTGATAGACAGGCAGGAATAATAGTAATTACGGTATACCACAAAGCGAAGCTCTCGAGAAGACCGCATTAAGCGATTTCGAAAGATCTCTGCGCGCAACAATCATTAACAAAAGTCTTATACGAGCCCGTTCGCAGGATCGAACGCTCATTTATTTTGCTTAATAACCGCAAATTATAGGTTATTGCGACTTCATGGCCTACAACTTCTATAGATTTAAGTGAGGTAATGTGGCATTCTCTGTAACCTTGACGGCATCTAACACGCGCTATGAATCCTCATCAACTTTGTATCTTGTCTGAAATAAGCAAAATTATGAGCGTTACATTTGCTTCGACGTGTCAATCGTATGGAAAAATTTAAATTAAGATCAATAATCAATAATTCGATAATGGAAATGCTCCTCTTTTCATACCTATCAAATAATCTTTTAATTTTATGCATTTTTAAATTATTCTTGTGCATATTGCTTATATACACGTGATTGTGCAAAGATAGTACTATTCGTGGATATTGAAAGTTAACTATATATATATATATATATATATAGATTTGAGGTAAGCTATTTTTATAAATTTACTTTATATATATCATATATTCTCACATATATTAAAATTGTCCGTGGTATTTGATTTAACAAATCTGATGAATTGGAAAATCTAATGCATAATTTTGCAAGCTAATTTAAATTGATATATAATTTAACGTTTTTATTAATATACTTAATATAATTAATTTTATTAATTTAACTTTTTTATTAATATAAGTTTAATTCTGTTTCTATCGAAAATCTAAAATTACAATACTTAAAGCAAAGAACTACTGGAAGACATCGCTCACCGTAATATTCTACTTTAGCCGTTGCATATCTGTTTTCTTTTTCTTGTCAAGCATGCAGACACACAGAGGAAACAAATTGTTCACATTTTTTGCTACGTCTGCTACTGTTCTTGCAACCATGCTTAAGTAACGTTTTTATCCTCATGTAAGAGATATAATATCAACTTTAAAATATACTCGTGTCAAAAAGGTTCTTTTAAATTATAAGAAAATGTTCAAAATATTATATTTATACTATTCTCTTACAACACCGTGCTCAAGAGTTTAAATAAACATGAATATACAGAGAGGAAATGCGATATTACATTATATTTATCATATTATAATATATTCACATTTTCTCTAATCATTGTTTATTAACGCAAATAAATTTATATCCATCTATAACGACACGGCAGGGCGCATTATTCATACATATAGATCGTTATTCTCTACGATATCTTCCTTAATGATCGAAGTCATAGTAAATTTCTGGGAAATGATCTTAAATCATAGATCCGGTTTGAGATGATGATAAAACGCTGGGAAAGCTCGAACCGGTTCTCGCATGATAGATATCCAGTTCTTGTTGGAAAGTCGATTTTTTCTAGCGAGTTTCGTTTCAGCTAGATATAAGGAAAGCGAAACAAACTTTCATGCAATATTGACGTATATTTGTAAGTCTTAAAAATAATCATATATAAATTAAAATAGATTTCAACATTAATTCTAATTTAAAAAAAAAGGAAACAGTGATAAAGTTTTTAGAACTAATGCACTAGTAAAACGTAATTTTCTCAGGCTAATGGTACAGCATAACATTTAATTTTCAACTTTTTGTAAAGCGTACGTATTGAATGTTATTAATTTGCAACGACACAATTAATTTTAATAGTAATTATTATTTTATACGTGTGTCGTTGTTGTCACATATGTATTTCTTCTTTTTCGAAAGAACAGATGTTGCCCATCGCCCGCTAGATAATTCAAACGTTAAAGATAATAGAAGAACTCTATATCTTCATGTCTCTCTCTCTCGGAAACTAACCGGTTAATCTTCAGTAGTCGGTAATGTAGTCGGTAAGCAGGATTTCTGTACTGTATAGGAAGATGCAACAGTAACAAGAGATTATGTACCATTTCCCAGCAGATGACTCCAGCATCCGCTACTGCCAGCGGATAGGCAGTCGAAGCTATCTTTATCGACCATAAAAAGACTATGAAAAGCTTTTGGCTTCGATATATTTATATTTATATCTGCAAAATAGATGCTCTTTCATTCAAGACGTATCATCTTCGAATAAATCATCAAGTCTTTCATCTATGACTTCTATAATTAATATAGGTTTTTTTTTATTTCTTCTCTTAATAAAAGTTTTGTGTATCAATAATAATGTTAGTATTATATAAACATTTTTATAAATTAAGCTTAAATGATACACAAATGTGTAGATTATAATCTCATTTTTCGTGCCAAATCAACTTTGCATACTTTAACAAAAGTTTGATCTTCCCTATAAAAATAAATTCTGATAAAGAGGAGGGAGACTATTATCGTTATTATAAATCAGTCATTTTAATTTAATGGAATCTTTAAAAGTTATCATAAATATTGCAATAATTTACTTTCGTGTACTTAATTTTATTTAAAATATTATTATTACAAGAAAGTCCATTGGATGCAAAAACATTTGATAAATACTGTGAATAATGAGTATAAAATCGATGATCAAGGTTTCGGAATTATTGTATGAGCTGCTTTTCTTTAAATTATAATAAGATAATGTAATATTTAAAATTTAATATTGTACATGTGTGTGATTCCTGATTAAGTGCATTACATGCGCTATTAATGATCTGCGATTACTGCATCAGCAGTAAGAACTAACTTCTACTAACATGCAAATCACTCACGATTATTGTGCCTCTTGTAATTCGTCGTCGTTTCTTTCGTCATCGGATGCAGATAGTAATACAAATGAAGTGAGATATCACAATTTTTGTCTGACCGTCAGCAACATTGCCCGCTCGACAAAGAGAGATATGCACGAAGCTAAGAGGCAAAACATTTAATGAGGCAATTCACCGTACATACATCGCGCATCTCGCAAGATAAGGAATGATAAGTGCAATTATACATATATGTCGATCTAGCATCTCTTTTCTTATATCTTCGTTCAAGCGAAGTTCATGATTAATTATCGTACAGAAATTAAATTCTGTATTTCTTTCCTACGTTTAAAATTAGATCTAGTCTTCCCTTGTTTTTGAACTGCAGAAAAGAGATCTTTTTATAGTTTAGAAAGTTCTAACGCGTTCAACTTTTACTTCAATTCATAAACGAGATAAAATCTCAAAAAACTATAAATGTGAATATTGTCTTCCAGTTTGTACGAAAGAATAAAAGTTCTAGATGTACTTCACGAATTATACTTATTGTTAGTTTTAAATTGCACTTTTATAAATATTAAAAATGATATTTTTTTATTTAGTGTCATACATTACACATATATGATATATTGTAATTATTATCTCGTTCCATTGACGAATTATCTTTTTTCGAACCAAAGTATCCTATCCGAGATAAAATGACGTTAGCTTTCGGGGAACCCTCGATTGTACGATACACAAATGTATGTGTGTGTATGTGTGACGCGTATATCGGTGTATATGTATATATATGCATACCGTAGTCGTACAGATTACGCGAGCCTATATCGGGACCCTCGGTTGCATTGTGCTCCATCCAGGAAGGAAGGAGCTCCCACTCTACGTGCCTCATCTCACCTCATCGACAGTGAATTCTTCGGCGCGTACAATTGCTAACTCAACGTGGATTGAGTTGCAGCTTACCAGCGATACCGAAGAAGCGACGAAGAATGGTCAATTGTTGGTCGCATTGGCGATGTCGCGTCGGACAGCTCTCTCTTTCTCTTTCTCTCTCTCGAGATTTTACACGCAGATATAGTTGGCGCGAGAGACGCCTTCCTCTCCTCCGTAACTTTTTTTCCTCGCGTGCGCCGGGATAAGGGCAAAGACATCTTCTACCGTTACCGGCGATGCTATCTCCTTATTGATAGAGGTTGTGCGCGGAACGAGGAATTTTTAATTAGCCTGGAGCACTTCGATTAAATCTTGTCGCGTAATTACGTTGGCGGATCCTGTACGCCACATATTTACGACGAGTTATAAAATTATGTTTATACTCGAGCGCGTGTAGGATGAGTACACATCGCATCTACGATAAAAGATTGATTATAAAAGATTAAGAATTCGTGGTCTTCTGCAGAAAGCACTAGGAACTAGAAAAGAAGAAGAAATTAATCACATGGCTCCCTAAAAAGGCAATCGTCTTGATATCCTAACATTAGAATCATATCATCTTTGTAAGATTTAAGTACATTTAATTGAAGAACAACGATTTTGCGATTTTCTTCCATGAAAGATGCAACATAAAAATATGTGTAAAAATACGTGCTTACGTTGTTCAGATGCGTTCGCGAAATCAAGAAATGGCTGATTTAACATTCACATACTGCGCGATGCATCAACACGAAATCCATTTAAATCGCATGCTTTCCACATATGATTCCAACGACTTGATTCACCTGATTTATACTAGACATTCGACGTGTTCACGCGTGCTCGCATTGTATTCATTCAAGCGTAAACTCCATAATCGAAGGAATTATTCCTTTTTCTTCATTTAAACAATTTAGGAATAAATTGTTGAAGTAAAATTTTAATGTGCGAAGTCGATTAATTGGAGTATGCTGCAGAGTTTTCGTCTCGCTACATTGCTTTTGATATATTTTATTCGAACAGCTGTGTAAGTTAATTTACATTATAGCGCGAGAAATCATTGCGTGATCACCTTTGCCGCGTTAAAATAGCCACGCAATAAATGTTAACGAAGAATAACTGTAAAAATAATTGTAATCTTAATTAATTCGCACTCGAGTAGAGAGCGAATTAACATTCTGCTCTTCGTTGCGTGCGTAAAGAAGACGAAAAGCAGAGAAAAAAAACATCAAGACTAATTTATACTTAAATAAATATCCACCGTTGAAAACTTTTACGAAGATATCAACTACATCCAATTATATAAGAACGCATCGAAACTTACGAGCAGGCAATATCGCGATGGCACGTTATAGGAAGCAGCGGAGAGGGATGCAATCAACGAGTGTCGATTTGCACTTAATGACGTGACCACTGATCCTTGATGATCCTTGGCACCCGAACGTCATATTCCAATAATTAATCCATCCGGTTTGATATGAGATTTATGAACTTTGTGATGTGCTGCTTGCGAAATATTTAAATTATTTACAATACAAGATTGAAGGATTCTATTAAAAAAAAAAATAGCCATTCTCCATTTTAGCCTCTTGGCGATTTCAATAAGAGAGCGCATAGTCTTCTTAGTTATATCTAAAATGTTATATCTATTAGTTATATTTTAAAAAAAATGTGAGAACATTTTTGACATAATGCAACATATATCGTTATTCGCAAATTAGATTATAATAAGCACAAAAATTTCTCAGCATATTTTATACAGGTATTAAAGAAGATAGACGTTAATTTCTCAAAAATGCATCTCAGTATGATTTTTCACGTTGTTCTAAAAACTATGAAGCAGCGTTCATACGTTCTCCTCCTACTTTGAACGAAGTTGAAACTAGTTGTTTGCGTTGAAATAAAACAAAAAGGAGGCGAACATGAAATAAATTAGGACTGTCGCGGGCAGCGGCGAATTAAGGCTGCCAGCGCAAGTGAGTGCTCCTTTTTTCTCAACGTGTCACTTCTGTCGACGATCACAGATCTTAAAAAGAAACGCGTACAATCAAATATTTCACGTTGTCAACCAGTTAGAAAGTCCCGCCTGTCCATCGAGTGAGTGCGGCGAGTCACTTCTCAAAAATGTCACTCTCATGCATTAATCATTCAAGTCTGCTCGCGTGATTCTCTAACGACATCCTATCTCAATGGCTACCGCGTTATGAGCAAACCGAGTTTGTATCTATCGGGCTGATTGAGCGTTCCAATGTAATTGCCGTGCAAATGCGAATGTAAGGTCGTCGAGAACCGATGCTCTCGTCGCTTAAGTTACATGAGAATAGCTACACAAGTGGTTTCGCAATCAATGAGGGGATAAACGACGATCAGTACGCATCTGTCGACGAATGCGAACTCTATGACTAGTAGTCGTTTTTGAACAAAGTAGGATTTTCTCACAACACGTGCGTGAATATCGTTGGCAACTTTGATCCATATACATGACCCACATAATGCTAAACATCTCCGTCTCTGAACCCGACAAATATTCGCTCTACGTGAAGGATATTAGAAAATCGAATACTCTGCAAAAATTTTGTTAGGCTGTTATAATATCGAATACATTGCAGATTTTTACTAATAGATTTAGATTTATATATCAAAAATTGTTTAAAAGTTAAATTTATTTATTAGAGAGAGAGAGAGAGAGAGAGAGAGAGAGAGAGAGAGAGAGAGAGAGAGAGAGAGAGAGAGAGAGAGAGAGAGAGAGAGAGAGAGAGAGAGAGAGAGAGAGATTAAGTAATCATTTTATATATTGAGAAGAATTTTATCTCGTGATATGAACAATTTTCTATGCAAAACATGATAAAGATTAACGATTATTAATAGAATTACATATTTGTTTACATATCTATTGTGTAATATATATATTTCTATATTTAAAAAAAGAAACGAAAATCTTTAAATTTGAGATACAAAAAAAAAAGGAGAAATATTTCCAGTAAAACTTTATTAATAATTGTCAAAGAAAACGATCCTCGGGCTACTCGCGGGGTAATTAAATGTCACGCAAGTAATTAAGCCGTTTTCATAATAATTCTTTTATTCGCTCCCAGAGTTTAGATTTCAAGGGGCTTTGTGAATGCCTGTTTAATTGCAATAAAAGCATAAAATAACAGATTATCAATTGTACCACGCGATGCTTTCACATTTGTAAAAAAATGCAGAGACATGACACATATCTGCCATGTAAGCGAAACGAGACTTTTTCCAGATTTTTTTCAATAACATGATTGTGCAAAAATAAAAAAAAAATTGTTTTAGTATGAATTCTGTAAGCTTATTAAAATAACGTTTGCGCTTACAATTAGTGGCATACGTAAAAATGAATTATAAATGCATGTCGAGAAAATACGGAAATGTTATTTAATTAAGGAACGCAATAATTCAATAATTTAGCATCACTTAATAATAATTTGCTAGCTCAATATTGTATTAAAATTTTATGTTAATAAAATATTCTTGTGCTTCGTTTATGGTAAAAATTATTCGAGTGTAAAAGCGTGTACAATATCAGTGTTACGCAAACGGTCGTGCGTTTCATCGATGCATCGATTTATCGAAACTTTGCGTATTTTCCGAGCGTATAAAGCTTACGCTCGTAGTTATTCATACCGCTCACTTACGCGATGCGGACACGCTCCGGCAAGCCATACCATAATTTCCCTAACCATAACGTTCCCTTTTTTCCGCTCGCCGGATCCTGCACATGGGGTGGCCCTAATAACGCCGGGAAATAATCGGTCAGGATCCGCGATGGGGTGGGTGGGCTTTCCTTCCCTCTCTCCTCCCTCTCTTTGCTCCGATCTCGAAATCGCGGGGGAGCGGACGCGGCATACCATTGAAATTAAAAGCCTTGAGGGATCGAGCACCAAACGGCGTAATTTCTATCCCGCCCGTGTCATTGGCGGGGAGAGACCGTGATTTCTCTGGTGTAGCCGAGTAGTGCCACGGTAAATCCTACGCGATTATCCTACGTGTCCGATTGTGTGCGACTTACGTTAGGACTCGGCTGATGTGCGAGGAAGTGCTGGCCACATATACGTTTTATTACGACCGCTTTATCAATATAATATATTGTGTTGATCATTTAAGTGTTATCTCAGCGCGATAATAAACGAATACTGTTTAGAGATATCATTAGGTTTCCCATTAAATAGCCATGGAAATTAATCACGAATAAAGATTAAAAATTATGCAGATATTTTCGAAACTATCTCGCGTAATAAAAATGTAATTTGTTTATTATTAAACGGAAAAATCCATTATACATATATATTAATTTCTTGCTATCGTATATCGAGAAGTATCCGCCAACATGACTTGTATATCTCTATTTCCAACCGCGAAGTGTTATGATTGAACAGATTTAATTGGAAAGAAACCCAAGTTACTTATAATTGACTTTCGGAAACTAAAAAGAAGCTGCGATATTACATTTTATTAAAGTAAAGTGGCCATATCTAAGTTCCATTCAAAAGTCAATACAAGAGACGCGACGGCTTTTCATCGGTCATTACAAGTTGAAACATTGATTATATACATCTCAGATGTCTCAGACGGTTTCGAAAGGCCACGTGTTCTCAGAGTCATTTATGGAGAAGCGCTAATATCCTCTAATGCTTACTCATTTTAATAAGTAATTATCGGAAATACAGAAGAAATTTGAAGCTGTTTTAACTTTAAGATGTATAGCTTAAGCCGCGTATACAAATGTACAATAGGACGACTCGCTAATCACGGTTTTAAGGATCTTACAATCTTACAAATTTAATATTTTCTTCATTATTTTATTTCTTATTCCTAACTAATTTATTCGTGAATATTTGTCAGTTATTAAGAATTAAAACAAAACGATAATTTAAATAGTTTATATAAAAATCGGGGGGTTTTTTTTTTTTTTTTTTTTTTTATTGTAGCATGAAACGCGCGGAGAATGCTTTAAAACTTTAAATTTTTGCAATTTACTTCGCATATCACATCTTCTTTCATTTGTCCCACTCAATATTGTCTCTGTTCGAAGTTTATCTTTGAACTTATTTAGCACAACGCGGTATGTGGAATAGGCGATACATGATACATAAAGAATGTTCGTTTTTTATATTTCCCTTGTTTAAAATGTAGCGAAAGTCGTATTAATTGAAGTGAAAGAGAGAGAGAGAAAAAATTATATATCTCGTGATTGCGAAACTACAAGTTTTCAACTCTGCTACTGTAACTCGGGTTACTTGGAACTCACTATATTATCCTTCTGGCCGGCTTGCCGTGCTCAGCATGCAAGATAATATTCACGTAATAACATACTTCTCCACCACATCTCTAATCTTTCGACCCTAATCTACAATTCCTACGTAATCTTGATAAAAGCAACAGGATCTTCACTCTTGTAAGGGGAGTTGTACGAACAACCGAAACGCGATTTATAGTCAGTTAAGGTTATTAAAACGAACGTGTTATGAATTAGCTCCTTAAAATCTTATCTCTGGTTGATATAAAGGAAGCGCTAAGATTAAAAAAAAAAAAAATGTGTTAACCCCATTCTCTCTCTTTATATAAATATTTCTTTCGATTGGAAAAACGGATTATTTAATTCGTCACATATTCAAACATCTTAATACCTATATATACAATTTTTTTCTGTTTATAAGTAGCATATTCAAATTTTGAAAATACACATTTAAACTATATAATATATATTAAAGAATATTAATATATATTGATATAGAATGAGAGAGAGCGATATAGTTATCACTCATATAGATGCATTCAGAGTTACTCAAAATCTTGATGCACAAATTAAATTCAAGAGTAGTGAAGCATGCTTAAAAAATTGATTGGCAAATTAAACTTTAGTATCTTGAAGCTAAACTCGTCGGAGGAATTCGGCCATCAAATTCAAAGTATGTAAATTCCTATTACTGACTACATACGATACTGTGAACAACGACAACTCTAATAGGGCAACCGATTGTTTAAGTCTGCGCCGACTGTCCTCGTCCCGCACGATCACGGCGGCAATTACCGATTATCCATTTTTCACCACGTCGTTCGAGCACAATCCTTCCTTCGGCGCGCAAATGCCTGAGATGGTGCACGATGCGCACGACAGTCAGAGTGGAACATTGGACAGCGAAATGCACGGAGAAAATGAGGGACGAGCCTCGTACGCGACGTTGTTTCGTTGCTCGTTTTGCAGCGCGACCGTCTGGCAGAAATGATTACGTTGAAAATCCATGTTACCGCTACATAGAGAGAGCATACATCATTACAGAATACACCACATACATTAAGGAACATCCTTCCAATAAATCATTACAAATAACGAACTAGTTTATAATCGGGGCAGACGATGTCTAATAGATGTGTGTATTGGAAGAATGCATTTAACATTGTTGGATGCTGTGCGGTGAGTCATTTGGATACAAACGAGAAATATTTGACGTTTGTTCACGCGATATGCAATTTATCTGATAGTATAATGTATAAACTATTGACATCAGAATATATATATATATATATATATATATATATTCTGATGTGTCAATAGTTTACGTAAACGAAAATTAATTTGGTCATCGTGCAACTGTACACTTAAAATTGAAAAATATCATGAGGCCTAAATTCTGGAAACGCATAACTCTTATATTAAATTTACGTGTTTAAAATGCTGAATTGAGCTTCGCTGACGGAAGTCGCGGTCGATGGAAGGGATGCCCGACCAAGCCGGCTTCCCGAATCCATAAATCTCGGACGATCCATCTCGAATCGCGATGATACCTCCTGAGTTTTTCGATCGGGATCTCGTTCGGTTCCCCGATATGACGCGAGTAGATGAGGAAAAAGCTTGCCCGCGCTCCGGCATCTGCCCGCTTGCCCTAGATTGGGCCCCCGTGCGCGTGCGAGGCGCAAGATCACGCACACGCTCGCGCGAGGGACAATCACACGTACGCGCCTTATGAACGGACGAACAAGGTGCGTTGGTCACTAGGGCGTTGACCTGATGATGCTGGGCTGGACCAAACGAGCGCGAGCCGAGCGGAATCTCGGCGCGAGGAAGAAGGGACGAAACGACGCGGACGCGGAAAGAAGCAGGAGATCGAGAGAGAAAGAGAGAGAGAAAGCATCGGTATACGTGAGGGGAAAAAAAAAAAAGGAGAGACCCGGGTAGATACGTGGAAACTTCGCGCGAATGTGCGCACGCGAAAGAAAGATAGATGACAAAAGAAAAATTGAGGAAACGTGTATAGAAAATAGAAATAATAATAAGAAAACCAGGAAATGTTCTCCAAGGAATTATTATGCGAGCGAAAGCATGCAGTTTGAGGAAGATAATTAATTAAGATAGTGATCGAATGTATGTTGAATGTGTCATATTTGCATGTGAAATTTGATTAATGATTAGCTCTCGCAGTTTCTTTCATGGAACTTTTTTATTATTGATCTTTAGTATTAGATCTTTAGTATTGATCTATGTTAGAGTGTTAGAGTTCGCGTATTTTTTTCTTTTTTCTTTCTTAGATGGAATGACAAATGATCGTGAAATTCTTGAAAGCGAATAGATGAAAGAGGCGGCAAAAAAGATCGGCAAATATGAGATATTGAATATCGCTTTATTGTCGAGGGAAAGAATACAAATTTTAAATTGATTAGAAAAAATTCGTACATTTCGGACAGATAGATATCAAACTATTTAAATTTTTTTTATTTTTAACTAAATAAATTTTAATTACAGTAATTATATTTGATAACCGTCTTATTGTTTATTGATTCGCATCCAGGTCCAGAAACGTTTTTCACGGTATTTCTGCACGGTGATTCCTTTAGTGCGACAGGTTTTTCGCTTTATGACTGAAAAACGGAGGCAATAGCGAATTGCCTCTGACGGGACACGGAGAGTTCGCGCATACCCGTAAGAAGCCGTTCACGTTGTAAAATCGCATTAACACGTAACCGGACATACCGCATTCACCATACGCGTCGTTAATGTTTGCCCTGTCGTTCTCTATCATTCTCTCGGTCGCCCGAGATGGCTCCGACAATAAGTTTACGCCGCCACCCCGCAATTTATTTTACTCCGCCTCACCTCGCCGCGCGCAATGAAAACGAAGTAAATGCGCGTGTAGCGCGTTTATTGAAGAATTAACGGGGAATAAAATCGAGGAATAAAAGCCGCGTACCGCGCGATTATCCATCAACTCGCCGCGCGAATGCCGGTTACCGTAAATATTGATGCTGGAAATAAAATGACGCGCGCGCGCGCGCGCGATTCGCGACGCGTACGTATGAATTATAGCACCTTGGTCCTCTGTATATATACGGTAATTAAGACACATTCTCATAGGCACTCTGGCATCCGATACAATGGTACATGTGCAAATACGATCGCACAAGTACCGTTATGCAGCTTTAAACATTGCACTTTATAGCTGCGTAATTTTTTCACAGGATATCACGAGACTTTCGAAAACCCGTACAAGACACGCTTGTCTTATTTCGAATTCTAAAATTGATTTTAGAGTTATCATTTGTCGCTGTGTCTGTAGATATTACCTTCACGGTACGTTAGATAGTTTTGTTTCTACTAGTTAAACTCGTGTTGACGTACGGCAGAGATAAAAATTTCCGTTTGTCAGATTCTGTTCTATCACGATGACAGGAGCTTTCTTGTTATTATCACGTTCCTGAAAAGAGGAGGCATACGTCGTCCTATAGTAATTTGCAAGTACATATGTACCTCTCGCATTCATCATGTCGTCGTCTGATCGTCGACTTATCAATCTTTACGAAATAAGCTACGTCGCGATCAATGACCACGAGGGGGGACTCCTCACGCAAATCGAGAACGACGAGTTGTGCGTGACATTGTAGATAATTCTCGGGTTGATCTCCATTCCACAGCGGATTCGTCTTCAAGCACCGATCGATTCGTTAAATGACGCGTGGCTGACCTTAAAGCCGAGGCTGCTCGATTCGTATATTATACTACGATACGGAACGCGATTATGCGTTGAAAAGAGCAAAGAGAGTAACTCGCGAATAACGCACGCAGATGCGTTACGAGCGAGCGCGATATCGCGCGCTCACGTTCGCGACTATCCATCCGGATACTCGCGCAACCACTTCTCGATCGCGAAACCGCAAGCAGTCCACTCAGGACGGACGATCTCGACGCGCAGATGCTCGCGAGATGCTGCGTGCTCTAATAGCCGAGCTGGATTCTCGTCGTCGTTGTCGTCGTCGTCGTTTTTTTACGACGCGGCTGCGCTAAGTCAACGACGTGTACGAGATGTCGAAAGCTCTGCCTCCCGAAAGTATCTACAAGTTTTGAGATTTTATTTCGAAGATAATAATGACGTAGGATCTCGTCTACGAAAAATTGGTCGAGACTCTGGAGAGCCTAATTTAAGTTTATTATCAATTTTTATATTTTTACACGCGTGGTTAATATGCCACGTGTTAAAATAGCGAGATGCACATTTGTCAGTGGAAAGTAAACAAGTGTTTTGATACTGGTATAGAAAAATGTAAGCAAAATAAAATTTTATAAATATAAAAATTATATGTGTGTGTAAATGTAAAATCTTAACTAGGAATTGAATTCTCTCATTAACCGGTTTATAATATCGTTCGTGTGGAATCATCTCTGCACAAAATCACGTAGTCACGTAATTGAATCCAGAAAACTTGTATCGTCTTATATATACATATATATACATACATATATATATTGTATATATATATATATATATATATATATAAACCGGTATTATAAACCGGTTAATGAGAGAATTCAATTCCTAGTTAAGATTTTACATTTCGTTTTTGTGATATGTCAACACGTAAACGACAGTGAGCGCATCGCCGAACAAAGTTAATGATACGAAGAGGGATTATATGATCATGAAGATAATCGGGCGCGAGCTAATTGCGAGAGATATCACTAGCGATTTAGTATCGTTTTGTATGAGATCTGGAATGTAAATGTATATTCCGAGAGAGAGAGAGAGAGAGAGAGAGAGAGAGAGAGAGAGAGAGAGAGAGAGAGAGAGAGAGAGAGAGAGAGAGAGAGAGAGAGAGAGAAAGAGAGATTTTATAACATAGTATCGATCGCGTGACTGGTCTCATTATGTTAAGATACAGCATCGGCACCGAGTGCGGCAGAAGTCATCCGCCTTTAGCACTAGCTTTTTATTATCGTAGATGCTATATCTATATTTTATGCCCAGAATTTTTAACAATCTACTTTATACTTTTCATATCTTAATATATTAAATAAAAGAATATATATTCTAATTGTATATAAATGAAAGAAAAAGATATATTCGTATCTTGGAGGATATGTCAAGAATGCATAATGTTATTAGAAATAATAAAGTTCTTTTTATTCTCTTAGATAATTGAAAATATCATGTCTGATAAGATCGTTCCATAATAATGGCAAATATGTGAGGAAGACCACGGACCTTGTCATCGCTCTTGATCAAGCGTCATCGAATCAATTTCGTTTCGTCAATTAAAATGAGCGTAAAAAATCGTAAAAAGCAAATATCAATCATAAAATAGACGCGATTTTTCGTTCCGATAGCAACAACTTATTCGAGAATAACGCGTCACACTACGATTTCACAATCGTGCAGCGGTAACGGCCGGTACTCTCAACACAATTCTAAATCGCGTGATCGAAGACGTGATTGTAATAACAAATCTCTCAACACAAGACACGCCTATCTGCCATTATCATTGGTCGAGCTTGTGGGATAAGAAATGAAATAGGAATGGACGCGGCGGTATCGTCTCTGATTGCGATCGCAAAGTCGAATGGCAACGACACGCAATTGGCAGTGTAATTTCTAGTAGTCGACGCTCGCATTTATCACTGAGTTATCGATCGAATTTATTTTCTATTTAAACGCGCTCCATCGACTTGTTTAATCCACAGAATTTCATCGTAACACACGATACATGAGGAATAGGACACTATTTCCACAAACTTGACGGGTTGGTTTGATCGCGTCGATCAATTCTGACAGTTTTCTATTTCGAGGAACTTATTAATTGATTTTCAATCACGTGTGTGATACACAAGCGTAACAGTGTATACAATATATATATAGTGCCAGTTCGAATTATTATAATTGGTGGTCAATACACAATTAACAAAATATAATCTATATTTTTTTTTTAAATTTTAAACTATATTTTTAAATATCGTTTTACATATATATATATATATATATATATATATATATATAGCGTTACGCTTGTGTATCACACACGTGGTTAAAAATCAATTAATAAACTCGAAACAGAAAACTGTCAGGATTCATCGACGCGTTTCTCAAAACAACCCGTCAAGTTTGTTAAAATAGTGTGTCTGTGTATATATTAATTGTCGTATTATGATGCTTTTTATGAACTCGATGACGATGCAAAGAAAGCTTCTCGTTGTATCGAAGGAGAAACTGCGACAATTTCCGTGTTTTAAAGAAATGAATGAATTAATTGTACACCCTAACAAGAGAGAGATAGATACACATTAATCCGTAGCGCTTCGTTCCTCCGTTTGCAATTTCGCTTCGGCAATTTCGCATTTCCATAGAGGACCGCCTACGACAACGCGACGTTGCTGACGGCGAAGGTTGACGACACTGTCGTGAAAATCGAGCGGAGATAAGCGAACGTATGCAGGTACGCGGCGTGCGGGGGGGGGGGGTAGGGGGAGGGGGAGGGGGAGATGCAGGGGTTAGTGCCATTTGTACCAGCAATATATTATCCCGGCGAGTATTACATCGTATCGTGCAGGTTGGATGGCCTTTACCATCAGGGGGATATTGTGTGCCACCCATACGTGGCCACACATCCCGCGACACGGCCGCCGCTATCTGCATCCGGCAGAGACGCGCCCTCAGAATAGACGTGAAAATATGCTCCAAGATTTCTCTCGGGAATGCCGGCCCTCTCTCTCGCTCTCTGTCATTCGTCGTCTCTCTCGGTGTCATCTAGGTATACACTCGCATTATCGCTCCGAGAACGGCAGTCCGTTATAATCTGAAAAATGTATCTTCCTCTCGGCGCCCTCTCTCACTCCCCCCACCTCTTTCCCCTCGCGCTCCGGATAACTCGACGCGACGCTTTTCCTCCCGATCCATCGTGTGGTTTTTTCGCACGTGGTCGACGCGATCGCGTTGCTCTTGTCAGTAGCGAACGCATGAACACGTGGGTGGCGGCGAGAAGGAATTCTTAGCATATACGGCGATAAGGATTTGGCTTCTCCAAAAGAAACTGGTGAATGGAGAAGGAGAGAGGGTTACAAATCACGCCATAGAACTCGTCAAACTGTGCCTTTTAAAATATGTCTGCAAACACTTCATAAATAACTATCGCCAGTAACGTCGGCAGCTTTCTTTTAATGACAGGCATACATTTTGACGTCTTTCAAAATTTCTCACCTGTTTCATATAGTCCAATTATAGTGCCAGTTTGAATTCTAATAGGTGTCACAACACACACACAAATAATGAAATATATAATTTATATTTTTTCTTAATTTTTAAATTATATTTTTAAATATTGTTTCTTTTAATTGAGATGCAATTTCACTCGCTTAAAAGTACACGTTTAAAAATATATAGTGCCAGTTTTAATTCTGATCGATGTCGCAACACACAAATAACACACATGAATAATACAATATAATCTATATATTTCTTAAATTTTAAACTGTATTTAAAAAATTTTTTTTTTTTTTCTTTTAATTGAGATATAATTTCACTCGTTTAAAAGTATACGTTTAAAAATGAAACGAGCTATTATCCTCAGTCAGAGTAATTTCACAATCTGTTCCACTCTTACTAATTGGGGCATACATACTTATTTCTCGGGAACATTTTACATCTCGGTGATTAAAGAAAGTATTATGTTTTTTTATTTATTTATTTATTTTTTTTTGATAAGAAAAAACCGTAAAAGCCTTCCGCGCGTTTGACTTGAAAAAGAGGCGCCAGCTTTACTCGCAAGAACCAAGATCGGAATATCATCCATCCAGTCTGGACAGGTGCACATAAAGCAAAGGGGAACAGAAGGGAGACAGAGAGGGTGGAGAGGGGAGACGAAGGAAAAGAAATGATGATCTGTCTTGGTATGCCGAGGGGGCCAGCCTCGTGAATCGTCGGAATCATCGGGCCCGCCGTTGCCAGTCGTTGCTCACCTGACCCGAATATTTTCGTTCGTTAAAGGGTATTAATCACCGCAACAAATTCGGTTTTGTGCGCGTGAAAAATTCCCGCGACATCTTTGTCGGCGCGCGTACAATCGAGATGAATCACCGATTACGCAAGTCTATCGACATGGATCCACTTTTATAGAGTGTCATTAGTTTCATCTATAATTCGTCTATTTAAAGCTCTTAATTCCTTCGTTTTTATAGATTACAAATTTTATATATAAAAAATAGATTGGTCGTGAAATTAAATCGCGAATACTCAGACGATATTTAAAACCCTGACACTGTTGTGATAGCGGAGAATCGAATAAAATATAGAATGTTAAGAAATGAGCGAGACAAATCAAACTTTCTATCGTTATTATCACCTATGCGGTACTTGTATAATAGCGATGGCATATTCAAAAGTTTGAATTACGCAGAAGAATGATTAATTTATTGCGCATAAGCGATAAAAATATTGAAATTAGAACCGATTTAGAAGAAAGAGAAATCACATCTGTGCAAGTATATGCATTCGGCCTCGCAACTTGATACAGCCAAAGCACTTTTGCACACGCGCATTACAGTATACATTTGGGTTGATCTACTAATCAAATTCCGATGAAATCGCATACACCGTATTAATATCGAATCGATCGTGTATTTTAAACGATCGATTATCCAATCTGTAATCCGGGACGGTGGCGGACCGTACTTTAAAACTGTTAGCGTCTCTCTCTCTCTCTCTCTCTCTCTCTCTCCTCGCTTTTTGCGAGCGACGCGAATTCAGCACAGGCTTTGCGGAAGAACATTCGCCGCTTAGACGAGATTTTATTGCAGTTGAAATTATATATGTCGCTTATTGCCGCGCGGCACTGCATTCTTTCCTAATGAGCGACTCATTTCGCCTTCGTCGCTGTTCGCATTTCGGGTAATGGATGAAGGAATGTTCGCGCGGATTAATCCGGTTGACATTTGCCACCAAATTGGTACGATTGAATGTAACTACGTAACCAGCGCGATCGAATTTTATTTATTATATCGTGTTGATTTAATTGCGGCATTAATGGCCCGATAATTCAAATTAATAATTTTTTTTTCCTATATATAAATAATTAGTTGCTATGGAGAGTATATGAGGACGGTTCTTCATGATAGTTCAAATCGTGCACAAGCTATATGGGTAAAACTAACGTTGTTGCGTTTTATTGATTGCACTTTGAACTTGGAGAGCGGATGGTGTCCCAGTTTCGATGCACGGATGACATCGGAAATATATGACTAATTAAACACAATTTATTACTATTTTCTAATTATATATTCAATGCCTAAAGGTATTAATTATATTAAAACATATTCGATACTTTTACGCGTGTCTTTAATTTTTAATAGGCTAACGATATATATCGAAATACGTATCTATTTTTTATTTCATACGTGATTTTTTTTTAAATTTATGTAGCAGGACACGAATTCTGCTAAATTTAATTATCATTTCATTATGCAGAATTTTTGATTTATATTTATATTTTTTCATACGTTCGTAAACACATAAATATAGTCGACTTTCGAGTGTTTTTTTCTCTTCAGTTTTGTTTTCATTCAACTCGCGCATCTCGTCGCTTCAGAAGCTTCTCAACAATCAATTGCAAATAAACCGATTATCGAATTGTATTTTGCTGCGACGCCACTGATATTAGATCCGAGTTTGGTTCTCGCTCGCGCAACATCGGGAAGCGTGCGTGCGTATATATACGCGCGAAGCTAATTGGGAAAACAAGTAACGAAGATAACGAGAGAAAAAGAGAGAGAGATGGAGAGAGACCGGTTCAAAGTGATCTGGTGTTAGGTCGGATCTGTGTGGACTGCGCGAGAGTCGACAGATCGTACGTCGTTAGTAACGATCTGCGATTGAGAAAAGACAAGAAGCTCCGATACCTGTTGCGGAGATACGCGCTGCCGTAAACTGATGATACAAAAATGAAAATATCTCGGCGTCAGTCAGAATAGGAGATAAAGAAGAAAAGGTAGAAAGAAGGATATAGTTAGGCATTATCAATATTTATTTATTTAAATATAATACAAAAAGAAAGAGAAGAATAACTATTCGCGATACTAAAAGAAAGAAATTAGTTGGCTATGGACGAGCTTTATTAAATTGCTATTATATAGTAATCTCTGAAAGTTATCAAATTAATAAATGATAGATACATTAATAAAAAAAAAACACACACACATATTTTATAAAATATGTGTTTTATAAAAATATATTTAAAATATATGTGTGTATATAAATATACCTTTCATATATATATATATATATATATATATATATATATATATATATATATATGTATGCTGTATTCGATGTATTAAGCATGCTTTATATATCGAATTACAGTAACAAATCCAAAAAAGGTTCTCATTGCATCCGATAAATTTATCTGACCTTGTCTTGGTCCTAACGTGAAATTCTTTAAATATATGGCATAGCTTTGTCGTCATCCAGGTAGTGCGACAAAGCAATCCGAAATAAACATACACTCAAGTTTTGTCGACAAGCATGTCCCGCGCGTCAAAGGTATCCGCCGATCAGGAGGAAGAAAAGAACAAACGAGACGTATAAGAGGGAACATCCTACTGAAGGGAAAACGTTAAATCCTTATCCTCAGTTTGTGCGGCGATCCTTGTCGATCCGCAGGACATACCGTGTACTCTTGTACAAGGAGACGAAAGAAAGAGAGACACCGAGTGATCTAGCAACAACTGCTGAGACGAACAGAGACGACGAGGCTCGAGATCGAAGAGGAGGAACGCCCGTGCGGTGGAGGAAACGATACGAAAGGGGGGCGGACAGGACGGAGAACAGGAGAGGAGAGATGAGGCGCTTCGTCGGAGCGGAAGCAGCGTCGACGGAATCGAGATCGCGTAGGAACGAGACGGAGAGCGTGACAGCTGGGCATCGTTGATGGTGTTGGTGACGGCGAACGCACCACGCGGTACCAACGACGCGAGAGATGGTAAGTGTGCGATGGTGATGGTCGCCGCGATGGTGAGATGGTGGTGGTCCATCGCGCGTATATCGTGCTACGGAGCGCAGCTCCAACACTTGTTCCACGCAAGAAGGAGCGAGGAAAAGAGAGCGAGAGATAGACAGATGGAGAGAGAAGGAGAGAAGGAGAGAGAGGGAGAATGAACAAGAAAACGAGAGAGAGAGAGAGAGAGAGAGAGAGAGAGAGAGAGAGAGAGAGAGAGAGAGAGAGAGAGAGAGAGAAATCTGCCCCCTCCTGCCGCGGGCGGCGCCACTCGAGGAGATCCTTTCCTCTTTTCGCCTCTAGGCCATTCTCGAGAGGCGCGCGCGCCAACTCGGTGTCGTTCGATCGGGATCCTCGCCGACCTTCGACCAATACGCGGTCGTTTAAAAAGAGTGCTATATCGCGGCTTTCCACCGAGCGACTTTTCCGAAAGTGACCTCGCGCCGTGGTTCCCGCGGACTTAGCCTCCTTTCCCCCCCCCCCCCTTCCCCCTGCAACTGCCGGTCGGACCCACGTTAATCAACGACGACGTCGCCTCTTCGCCCCCACGTGACACAGTGCACGACCACGTGGCCTACGATTGATCGATCGTCGCGGGACGTCAACATTTCGAAACGCTACCAAGCGAGAAAGATCCTGGAAAAGCGATAATTTCCGTTAGCAGTGTCTCTTCGGAACGCGATTATATAAGCGGAAATGATGAGATCCATGTGTAATCCAGCGCGAGTCAAGCGCTGACTGTGAAGACTTTTGTTATTCGAATCGTGATCGCTGGACAAGAGGTAGATTTTCGCAGCGGAAAAAGAAAAAAAGAAATTAAAATCGTCGTGATTTATATACGTGAAGATTGAATAACATCGGCCCTGTAAACTGAGAGAGGATATCAGAGCATGTCTACACGTCGTGCGCGTCGATCGATCGGCGATATCTCGCTACTACGTGCCGCCGTCTACGTCTCGATTCCGCGAGTGAAATCTGGCCGGGTCGAGCGGCCAAGCATGCCGTCGATTGTGAGAACGGTAGCCGGCACCGGTTCGCCACCAAGGAACTAGCCAGCCTGGCCACGTGACATTCGATGGTGGCCCGCAGTTTCTGCGTCGTTTGACAAACACGCGCGAGCATACCTACGCCATTGGATGTCGTTGGATCTGGATGCTGGAGGCCGATCTCGCGTCGTTCGAATCGCGAAGAAAATCCCAGAACTCGTATCTCGCGGAGATCGCCTCATCACCCTGATTCTTTTCAAAGTTCGTTAAATTCATTAGTCATCCTGTCGACGGCTGGAGGAAAAGTTTACGGCCAGCGAAACGAATCGCGAATGACGCGCGTCGGTTCGCGTCTGACTACAAGGAAAATCCGCGCGTGACGAGATATGCCGCTTAATTACGCATCAACGTCCCCGCCCAAGCGGCTGAAGATACATTAGCTGCGACTAAAGTACAGGAAAGAGGAAGAGAGAGAGAGAGAGAGAGAGAGAGAGAGAGAGAGAGAGAGAGAGAGAGAGAGGCAAATAGGAAGGATTCTATCCGAGCGTTGCGTATCGCGCGCGGAGTCGGAGAGTTGAATGCGCGCACAAGCGCGAGGTCGTCCCTCTCTCGTCTCTCGATCGCCTCGAAACTCGAAGCATCGAAAACTCGTTCGAAAGCTGACGCATCACATGAATACGAGACACGGTCCGCAGGCGATCGTGACGCAAGAATCGGGGAGGCATTGAACTGTCTCCCGCGAGTTTTGAAACGCGACGAAATTTCACGATATCGCGATAAGAAAAATCTCGCAGCGCCCTGGAGTTTCGGATCAAAATTCCACTAAATATTCCGCGGATTGTTCTGCGATGATTATTGTTCATGCTGTGATCGATGTACGTGTGATGATTGCCCGCAAAGCACGAATCCATCGATCGCTCGTGCAGTATTACTGAGATCTTATTAAAACTACGTGCGATGCGTGATTCCTCGTCATATGATCGAGATATCGAAGCTCCGTGCCAGACAGCGCGCTGACAGCTGTTCGCAAATACAGCAGCAGACGTTTTAAGCTCTCTTAATTGAGTGGGATATAACGCGCGCCGAGAACAGCACAGTTTCCTCGATGACTCTTCAGAAGTAGTGAAAGTTACATCTGACAGTAAATTTGCATACAATTACAGCAGTGCCATTGCAGCTCGTTATTATTGAATACTTCGACGGATGTCATTTAATAATGTGCGATAGTATATTAAAATTAATTTTTTCTTTGCAAAATTTTAAAGAGAGCGTCGCATGTTCTTCGGAAGCGCACCAATTGTGTCTTTTATTGACTCTGAAACCATTTATTTAAGGAAATCACGCGGTTGAAATTAGACGTAATCAAACGGTAATGATCGCAATAAGCGCATTACCGCGATTAGTAGCAAGTTTAATGCTTGTATCGTACGTGAAAATTAAACGGAGTCAAGGCAAAACCTCTCCAACTTACGAGACATTTCGCTAAATATATGCAATTTTGCGGTTTAACCTGTGCAACCACTTGTTGATATTTCTTTTAAATAAACGAAGTTTATCCGGTTAATAGACGGTCATTATACCATTAAGGAATAATCAAAAGAGATTACTGCCGACGAAGTAAGTTAACAAATATATACATGGACATTACCGGCAGTCATAATTGGCCAAAGTTTCATGGCGAAAGCGAATCCCCGGCGCATTCCTCTCTCATCAAACGATCATTACCGGATGATATTCGCATCGGTCGTCAAGCATAACGACAAACGTACAGAGATATAATTGAATTGAAATTTAATCGTATATACGAGGCTCTCGTATTTCTCATTATCGAGACACGCCATTGTTGTCGGAAATAGCAATAGCAAACTGGCACAAGCTCGATTTCCGGGCTCGCGCCGCGATAATGGTCCGACTTTATTAAAGCCAACAACAGAACAACACAGGATTAATTAGTTAATATCCTTGGGGACTTTTGATAATCGAACTCGCGAACGCACGAGATTTGACGGCGAAAGGAGACTCTATGCGCGCGCTTGATCCGTACTCGCTTGATCTCTGTCGGCGACTATCTCGTCGGATCTGCACGACTTCCGGTGAGCGGAAATAGCGGCGATATCAGCGGACACCGATGTCCACCATGTCTGTTCTCGAGACCGGTGACACCGACCGGACCATGTCACCGCTGGACGAGGTCGTATCCCCGGCAAGCGTCAAATCGGAACTGATGATCACCGACATGCTGGACGAGCACGAGACCGCGCTCGAAGCGCATCGCAAGCGGAAGAGAGACACGGATGGCGAGGAGCTGACGCCGAGGAAGCTGCCGTCGCTCACGAGGAACAACAACGAGGTCGGATTCGTCCTCGAGGAGAATCCCGATGACGACGATAGAGACGACGTGAGTCTATAGTATCTTCTCGTCTCAGCAATGTTGAGTCTGACATTATACAAAATTACGAATTACGTAATAATAGATCAAGAATCATCGTAATCGAGAAAATAATGATATTCTCGTTGCTACCTTTATGCTCAATGCGCACATAGAAGAATTTCTGAAAGTATTGAAAGCACGAAATAATACAAGTTATTTTCAATATAACTACATCACTTGCAATATCGAATTTATCGTTAATATATCAAGCTCAAGTACGTCTCACAGATAAAGTTACGTAATATACTATATTTCAATCGTTATACACAATAATGTCTTGCATCACAGACACGCGTACGTACATCAATATTTTTTTTCCTTCTTTTAAATCACAATGCCGGCGGAATTATAAGAATGTGCTTTTCTTTTTTCAAATATTTTATTGTCACATTGTGACAAACACGTCTTAAACCATGTTGCGCAGAGACAGAATTCTCACGTGGCAAGAGAGAGAGAAAGAGAGAGAGAGAACAGCTGACGTGCTCGCCTACGCACGTTATACCTGTTTCGGAGTCTGTGAACGTATTCTATTCTGATACTCAACAACAAATCACACATACACACATAGAGAGATGCTCAGATCCACGGCTACAATGAAACGCAGCCATTAATGCGTATTCTTTCGCGCTTGAGGAAATCTGCATCGTCAGTTGCTCTTCCCGCATAATTATTATTTCTATTGTAAATTCTTGACATGATTCAAAACGTAATGCGTTTCTATGATCACTGATATTTATCTACGCTTTTCTCTTAGTAAATCTAATAACTTTATTGTTTATGTGCATTTCCATGTTCTACAAGCTATTGCTGAAAAGTTACATTTCTCGAACCGAAAAATACAGCTATTTTATTTAATTTGCACTAACGTCGTCAATCAATAACGTTCCGATCTAAAAAAAAAAATATATATAAAATTTCTGAACAGAGGACTATAAAAAAAATATGCTATCAATTTTATTTTTATATAGTCCAATGAATTATTTCAATTTCTAGACAATAGGATTTCTGACCTAGTTTTTACTTGAGAGTCTCTCTCGAGAAGCCATCACTTCGAATCGTTTGATAAGATTTTCGCGCAGTAAAATTGCTGCTACAAGTGCAATTCGTCAATCTCTTTGCGCTAAATGATCGTCGCGTATTGCCTGTCTTTCGTGAATCTTCGTTTCTCGATTAGGATCCGTGCCGACAAAAATATCAACCGGAAAACGAGGCCGAGCGGATTAACTTGTAGACAGCATCTTCGTAAGATGTAAGCCGTTGAGGTCGCGATGCGTGCGAAACGGGTTTCAGGAAAAATCCGGACGCAATTCTGAGATGTGACGGCATCTCTCAACGTTCGATGTAGCACGTGATAGCTAACGTCGATGATTCCGCCATGACTATACAACAGCGTCGGAAAGATTCCATTAACCGCGTTTCCAGTCGGCGAGCGCGAGCGCAAAAATTAACCCTTGCTACCGACTCCGGGCTCGTGTCGTTAATTATATCCTCGGAATCGGCGCTTTCGCGGTATCTAACGATACACCATGAGTTACCTTAGGAAGCTTCACGCTTCTCGTGCACGAGATGAGAGAAGATTAGCGCAATATCTTTCGGTGAACGTTTCGTTTAAGAAATGGTTTCTTTCTTCTTCCCTTTTTTCAGCGAGGAATTTAGTATCTGCTCTTTCTATCTATTTTTAATAATCATTGTTAATTTTTTGTTAATTGATCTATTGATTTATTTCATCGAAAATAAGGAAAATTAATCATTAATTAGAAAAATTCAATGTCTTTAATGTTGAATCAAACGAGAGATAATTACAAGAATAATTAAAAATAAAATATAAAAGAAGGAAAATATTTTTATTTTTAAAGAAAAAAATTTTTAAATGGAAAATCGATTAAATTAAAATTTTGCTTATATAGATTCCATAGGAAAGAGAAAGGTAGAAGTCACCGCATGATGGAAATGTTAATATTTTATAAGCTTTTCCTATTTATTGCAACACGAAGAGGCAATAATATGTAAATACATACCGACAAATTATCAACGATAAATATCTTTGTACACAAGGAAAACATGTGCTGTAAGTTCTTAAATGATCAACTTTGCTTAACTTTGATAATCAACTTCTAGAATTATCGCGCAATCTTAATGCCAACGTGCGCAAAAAATATATAACCATAATGATAAATCATAGTTAGTAATGTAATTTGACAGCAAGATTAATAACTTATAGTGAGGTAAAATTTAGATTCGTACGATTAACCTCCGTCTCGCAGTAACATTAAAGACATTGAGTTTCTCGACATGATCCACCATTGTACATTGAGTTGCATATATACATATATACATATATACAGCATATTTCTCTTGAAACAAAAAATGTAAAGATTCGAAACACAGATAAGATATTTATGCGTATGGAGAAAGCTGTGTTGCGTCGAATGTGTCGCGAACGCGTTTCGTCGAATATGTCGATCTTCGTTATCGCGGTTTTATAAGACGTGCGAATAATCATTTCAATTTCACGTTGACTGACAGCGCGGACTCGAGGAAGTGAAAGTACCGAAAATAGTGCGCTAAAATCGGCACGTTGAACTTCGAGTCCGTGGATAATGTCGTCCCGTTTAAGAAGTCAGTAAACACCGCGATTGATCGCCGAAAGATTACTCAGTATGACAGTTTTAATGGCTGTGCAAGTAATCGCCTTCACGCCAGCGATTTAAAGGTGAAGCTGGTGTGCCTTTCACGTGTTACCATAAGACGCGCGTACGTACATGAAGGTGTGTGTATACGAATGTGTGGCGAAGAGTTTTTCTTGTATGCGATCCTCATGAGAGCATGATGGGTTGAACTTCGCAACTTCGCACGAGATGCCACTTTAATTCGCGAGAAACAAGGAACTCTTATATTACATACGACGGTTGTGCAATAAAATTTCAATAATTAATACTTAGCGGTTCTCTGATCAAGACGGAGTCTTACATGCAACAATAATTGATACGTTGGCAAATAATTAAACGGGGTTTACTCGGTTTTCGTTGGGTAATAACGTTTATATTAAGACGATTATCACGCGTTTACATGTTTTTATCTGCTTCGTGTTGATGATGCAAAGAAGAGGAATGCTTCCATAACGATGCTGTTTATCGCGATGATAAATATATATTAAATACTGATAAATGAGTGGCAATTAACCTAATAATTATCGACATCTATCTAAATAAATAAAAGATTATTGGTTTAATTAATCTTGTCACTGTTGTGATATTTAACATCACGAGTCGTTGATTTTTGTAATTTAATAAGTATATAATTGCTAGAAAAATTGAAATCCATATTACAATGTGATTTATATCAATATATTTTAATTAACTTGAATTCAGTTCTTTCTCTGTGCAAAAATTTATAAATATAATTACAGGATAATTAATGTCAAAGAATAAAGAATTGTAGAGCTGCATATAAATGCGAATGTTTTTTTACTTTGTTTTTTGGTTAAGTCCATTAAATTTGTAACAAAATTTTATGTTTAATTGTCGTCGTTTAGCAAGCAAAACTATCAAATTAATATTATTCTATTAAAATTATCAAGAACGTTGTTCAAATTTTCGTTGAGGAAATATTGTCCCGCAATTATCATAAGATATATTCTTCTGATTGATGATTTAAATCTTTTAAAGTATTATTTGCATCCGCTACTTTTTTTATTCTCTGGATATTATTACCAGCTACCGATTATAATGACTATAGGAGTGCCGTTACCTTGTTCCATTAAACGGAGAAACTGCCGCATAACATCATCTATAACGCAACCTATAAAATTAAAATTAGGCGTTCTCTTGTAAAATATATTATTATGATAAAAATGCCGTCAATCTTCAGCTTGCCATGTCTCATATTATCGTGCACGTCCCGATTTCCTGCAATAATTATCTATTACGCATCAACACACATACAGGGTTAAAAAAAAAAAAAAAAAAATAGTCTCGACAAATTTAAAATCAAATTTTAATCTTGAAGGGAAAAATCGAAGAAGACATTTGTTATAATTTTCAACATTTATAATTTGAAAATTTATAATTTAAAAATTGTTAGCGCTGCAACAACTTAGTTCAGGAAAAATTAAGAATTATCGTTAAGATCAAATCGTGGGTCGTGGGACCCTCTGTATGTACTACTCAGCATGTGGTGGGTCGAGTATCAACAACCGGAATTTGCTGTTTAAAATCGGAGATCAATCTTCGTGAAATCTTAAACGCTTCGCGTGTGACGAGTGTCCCTGACTTTCGTTCGCGGGTAATGACTACCTGCGGAAAAATTTAAGTCCGAAACGCGGTAGTCTCTAAAGACCGGAGATAAATCACCCCTGGCATCGCGGATAATGATAGGTGGTTTAAGACGACCGTGTGATATATTGTTGGCAATTCCTAAAGATAGCGCTTGAAATTCCCGGTGAGTGATAATATACTGTATGCCGCCGATTGCGCATGCGATTTCCGATGCGATCTATCCGAGGATAGATGATTACGGTAACGTCGCTGAAAGGGCGATCGATCAGAGCGAAATGACGCTCTTCCTGTTATTGACGTCGTCGGTTTCGTTCGCGGGCGCGCATCAACGTAGACCGGACGAAAAAAAAAGACGTTAATGGGGAAAAAGAGAGAATCACACTTTACATTAGTACTTGTTTACGAAGAGAAAGAAAAAAAAAAACAACATTTGGTGGCCTTCATCGTGCAACGCTTGCATAATAAACTTTTACAAACTTTATAATAATGATCTGTAATTGTATTACGATCGTAATATTCAAACTTTTTTTTTTTTAAATTATGCGTTATTTAATGCACTGATCTGTAACTTTATCTCTATTATTTATATACATGCAGTATTTCTTGCAACATAGTCTATTGTTATAATTTCATGGTAAGCTAAATATCATTTATATAACTTCGTTTATACGTGAGAGCATTTTATAATATGGGTATTATCGTAATTTTTACTTGGTTTTTTATGACATCGCAGTATTAATACAAATAAAACTGACAGATCTCAGAGGCGTATTAATACAAATCTGTATGTTAATACATGTTTGTAACTTTATCTCTCTATTATTTATACATGCAGTATTTCTTGCAACATAGTACATTGTTATAACTTTGTAGTAAGCTAAATATCATTTATATAACTTCGTTTATACGTGAGCATTTTATAGTATGGATACTATCGTAATTTTCGCTTATTTTTTATAACGTCGCAGAGTATTAATACAAATTAAAATGACAGATCTCTGAGAGGCGCGAATGAATATAAGATAACATTTTTTATCTCACACACGACTTCTATTTCAGTAATATAACTGTATTGAAACGTCGTGAATTCCATGATTATGATATAACGTCACGAGAATCATCAGAGTCATAGCTTTATCTACGCGTAATTAATTTTTATTTATACGCGCATCTCATAGCTGTCGCCGTGGACAAGGTTACGTGGATTCATTCGTTAATTCATCTTTCCATCCTACGCTTAGATCTCTCGTCTCCGACGAGAGGCGAAGCAAGTTCGCGCAGAGAAGGCGAATCTGACAAAATTAATATCCCGTATCATGGCATCCTATACGATGCGCTACGATCTTTTTTGTAAATCAGTTAACCGAGAGGTATACCATTACTCATAATCGAATATAAAATCTTCTCGTGCATCGTGAATATATTGCAGCGTGAGAATGTTTCCGCATTTGTCATCGTAACATTATAGTATCATTTGTGATTCCTCTGTATTATGTAAGATTACTTGCTGTCGGTGTATTATTATTTTCGTGAATTTTTAATTATCTTTGTCGTTAACATTTGACTTTCAGATTCTAATGAAATATTTTTCAAATTAATGGAGTATTTATCTTATTTTTTGTTAGAAACATTGGTGGATCGTTATACGTCAATATAAATACATTTATAAGAGAGTATATGTAAACAAGTGTAATAGTACTTTCTCTTTATACAATCACACTTTTTCCATTTATGTCTCGATCTTTGAAATAATGTGTATAAAAGTATCGCGTACACGCGCTTATAAATTCTTCTTCAACGAGAATTGAGTCATTATAGAGAATCTTCTATCGGCACGCATTACGAAGGCAACAATGAAGTTGTAGATAAATATCTAAGCGGTATCACAGAAATGATTGCTTAATATTATTTAAAATCTTGCGAGAATTATCGTGATTTTAGCTTTATGTATATAGGGAGAACGGGTGTGCTGTGGCGGTTATTGCGGACGATTATCGAAATTGCCACGTTGCGTTCAATTTCTCACGTGGCAACCAGGAAACTTGCTAAGAGGGAATACTAAATAACGCAGATAGGCGATAATAAAAAGTGCATAATCATCGGTTGGCTTTCGCTACTAAAAGATTCTTTCTGCAAGTTGGAAATTCTGATGATAAAGATTATAGATCGTAGTATGCTATTAGAAATTAAAATATATGTACTTTGGCATATTACTCTATTTAATAGAGATATTTTTTGTACGAAAGAAAAAATTAATGTCTTTTTTTTTTTGTTATTAACAGAAATGCAGATATAATCTGTATTTTTTTCATGAAACATATTTAGATATTAGAAATCGTCGTTAATAAATCATATACGTGTAATTTTCAAACGTGGCAGAGGTAAAGTTTTATATTCAAGAATCATTTCTCGGCAGTCAGATAATGCACAGTAGCATTATAAATGATGTAAAACGACGTCACGCGAGATATAATCCAAAGTCAAGCGTGTTGTCGGATATTTCGCGAGGACCTCGGACGATCTCGCGACTCTCGCAAAATCCTCTTATTGTCAGACGCTGCGGGGAAAAAGCTGCGTCGGAATCGAGTCGGATTTGACAGCAGGATAAGGGCGTGGACGGCGTTCAAAGGAACACCGGTGCGCTCTTAACGACGCCGATGCGGGACTCGCTGTCGCGAGACACGTAGCTTTTTCTCCCCGCGAGGCAATAAAGATCTGGATTAAAGTCCCACGTCGCGCGGCGAATGCGTAAACGCATAAACACACCCGCGGCGCGCGCCGAGGCGCGCGGCTGCGGCGCAACCTCCGGCGGATCCAATAAACGACTACGTAGCCGGCAAATTTATCCGCGTAACAGGCGCTTTACTCTCTACGGCGCCGTATATTATTACGCCCGCCGTTTTATCTCAGTTACGCGGTTGCGTACCGGTCGGTAGCTAGGAGTCTTGCTCCACTTGGCTCGGCCTTTTTGCCGCTGCACGCACTTAAGCCAGTGGGATATCGGAGCACCACTGTTTATCTTTCGATAGTGAATTTCGATAATGCAAGATTTGGATTTTAATCCTTGGAATGCAACAAGGTCGGCTGTCTACAATGAAGATAATTTCAAGCTACGCATTAGAATCTGTCGCGGACCAAATTAGGAACGTAGCGTTTAAATTGATGTCGAGATTAAGATTTCTGTTACTGTGCGAGCCTTATTTCTCTTGTTAAATAGTTGAAAAAAGATTTCTCTTCTTTTTGTAAAAATTTGTCAGTTTATTTTATTGCATCATTTTTAGGTATTTGGATAATTTAATTAGGAAAAAAATATTTTCTGATTACACAGATGAATATCTGAATAGATTTCGAAAACCTTTGAAAAAAATTTGAAATACGTTTTGTTGCGTTGATTCATTAAGCGCACTAAAATATTATTATCGCGTCGCGAGTATGAAGTGTGCTTCATGGATCTCTCGTTGATACAATAATAGTGCCTCATTTACGACGAACTCGGTTGCATTCTGCATCTCGTCGTTGCATCTGGCATCACTTTTGTCGACCGCGATCACTCCGTCCGCAACCGCAGCATCAGTTAAACGCGACGTAAAATACGCGGTGATGCAGCGCGTGTCACTTATATTCTCTAGTAGGATCTCTAGTAGGATCTATGGACGGAATTAGGTATACTCGTGATTTACCTGCGGAAGAATCGGCGAAGATAAATGAAGAGGAGGCCGGGACGATATATTTCGTACGATGCATCTCGTTCCGCTCGGCAAACCGGAGCAGCTCCGTTTTTTTCTGTGCTACAATATTAACGAAACGTAAAATATATCGCGATACGGCATCTGTCGTTTAAATTACCTCTTCTTACCTTGCTCTTATCGCGAGCAGCGGAATGTCCGTTCCACTTAAATCTGTATACAGAAATATGAAGTGGTCGAGATTAAGTGAATTCTCTCGCTGCAAGGCAAGCGAGGCTAATAATCCGATATTTATCGCAAAAGATTTGCATCGATTGCGCATAGATTCGCTATGAATTTCTGAGTACTTAGGATTACTTTGTGCATTAGCTCCTGCAGAAATAACGGTTACAAGCAAAATGTGTGTATATGTACGTTGAAATTGCAGTTGGATTTTTGTCTGATGGTCTTTCAGAGAGAAGAGAGGCAGCGCTTAACGAATGGCGGCGAAAAGGTTACCTGTTTAACTTCGCGTGATCTTTAGGGAATAATAATACTTGAATCTCTCTCGATCGTCGTTGCGCATAAAGAATATCCCGTCATTTTAACCGAGCGATCGCGCTCGATCTGCAACGCGACGCGGGAAATATTAACCGAACGTAACTTCGGCCGCTCAAGTACGTGCGTTTGCGCGCGAGAGATAATAAACGCGGGGTAAGAGTCGCCGTAAAAACTTTTTGCAGGCCTCCGTTTCTTTGCCAACCCGCAACGAGACGGGTTATGCCCCGTGGCCGTTTTATTGCGCGTGCTTTGCACTCCATCCTTGTTGAAAGGAGAGCCCGGATTTCGCAGTGATTTTTCGTCATTCCGCTACGCGAAACGGGGACACCAAAGCGACTGGGACACTCGTTTACGAGGGAGTGAGAGATTTGTTAAAATTGGATAATAAGATTAAGCGTTTGAGAGCGTTTGCTATAAACTGCGCAGCGTTTTTAACTATAAATAGCAAAATAATTATTTTTATGGCTAACGTCACGATTTGTGTCTTGTATGGCATTTGTATGGAAATCACAAATGAATAACATTTTCTGCGTTTTCTTCTAGTTGTTTTCGAATTGCAAGAGTTTAAAGTAAATTCAAAAAGACTAGTTTTTTTTTTCTTGCATTTGTCTTTCCATTTATTTAAGACGTCAAATTTTACTTTTTTAGGATGTTCAAATGTCTCTCAGGAAAAACAATTTTTGTTAGATTGTATATGACAAGAGCGATATAAAAATTGAAAGAGCGGAATAAAAAAGACTATGTTTATGAGTTTTGCAGCCGTGTCATTATGATGCTGCACCTTATGACTTTGTCAGCTAAGTGCGTTTTACGTGCAGCGTTTAGTGAGAAATCCGGTTTCCCCAATTTTTTCTGCATGCCACGATTATATTATCATGAGAAAAAAATGAAAAAGCTTCTTGTGCTATAAATAATGGAAATATCGCGAATTTTTAATAAATCATTTAAAATTGACCGAATAAAAAGATAGTAATTCTCGTGATAATTATTAATGATTCCAGATTAAGATTTCTGTGTCTTCGATGTAATTTACAAATTTATTAAAATTTATGGCGTCATTATTGCTCGATTATTCAATGTATGCGCAACCTGATTGACGCTCGGAGACATCTGGCAGCACTTTACCTTAAAATATGTAAAGGATGAAATTTAACTTTTTATATTCTCGTACGTGTGCGAAATAAAAGATCCGTCAGAACGGAAACGTCGCAGAAACGATATTTATCAGTTTCACGTGAGAATTATTTTGCGTTATAGATGATTTCCCATCATATTCAGTTAATACGCCTAGTTAACGCAACGCTGATAATTTTGTTTAACGAATTTTATTCGCCGTCACTGTATTATAATCCCGAAACGATCGCTCCCGATAACTTGCAAATTATACCCGCACGTACAGAATAATTTGGCGGACGTGTTTGTGTGTATGGTATGCGGTAACAAGCACGAAATAAGACGCATACATTACGACCTTAATAAAGCGGGGCCGATTTACATAGTAATTACTAAGTTTTCTGGATCCAAATTACCTGCGTAGCGAGACGTCAAAGAAAAGACGAGCGCCTGACAACGCGTTCAAATAATGAGCGAACGGGACCGACGAAACAAACTTGCAAACATTATAAGTTAGAAATTGTACAGATGCATTTTTAAATTTCTTTTTTTATTGAAATGACATGCGTTATATCGTAACTTTTCTTTAAAATTCACTAAAATGTCGTGTAATTATTCTATAATACGATATCTTTTGATATAGCTTTGACTGTTGTAATAAATATTAAAATTATTATTAATAACCATTGAAATTATTATTTTCTCATTATAAATTAATATTATCTGTCATGTATATTGTTTTCAATTTTTCATCAATTAAATGCTATCAATAGTCGCGTGAGAATATCATATATTTAATATTCTCTATTTACAGTATTATATTACAACTCTTACTGTTACGATGTGTTTTAAATCAGGATAAATTTAATTCAATTCATTCCATCTGAATCATTGTCAAATTTGAATCAATATCACAAATCTCAGATTTGAATAATTTCACGTATGCAAGGAACTAAATGCACTTTTATCACGAGAAGCTCATTATCACGAAATTTCACGTATTATCGCGCGATCATAGGCTTTTTTAGAAGCTTGATTAACTCTTTAATGATCGGATAGTCTTCTCCGCGATTGCGGATCAATTCTTTGAATTAATTTCATCATTACGCGGCTTTCACGCGACGATTTGGCGATGCAATTTCACCTTTCGGCTTATTGTTAATCATTGTATGGAATTGAAGTCATTTCGCTTCGTTACAATTGACAGTTCGATTAGACTTGAACGGCAGGTATTGTTTCAGACGGATCCCCGCAATTTGACACTATCGATAGTCCAACCTATACACGGATATAACCGTTAACCTTTTGACGTCCTACTTTGGGATCCTACCGCGAGGATCTTGCAGATGTGTATGTGTGCGTACATGACTCATAGAGATTCGTGTGAGTAATATGAATTATAAATCGCGAGGGTTCTCTCGCGTGAGAGTCTACGAAATTATCGCTCAGACAGTTAAGACAATATTTTTCAAGACAGTGACGAAGGAAGAGAGAGAGAGAGAGAGAGAGAGAGAGAGAGAGAGAGAGAGAGAGAGAGAGAGAGAGAGAGAGAGAGAGAGAGAGAGCAGCAATGAGATAGAGATTATATAGATAGGGAGAAAGTGTGCGCGGTACAAAGGCACTGAAAGTATAAACTCAGAAATATTGCGCGAATCTAACTACATATTATTTTTGATGCAAGACGACGCTTTTAACAAATGACAGTTATAGTGGACGATAATGTACAGAAATCACATTGGAAATCGGCATGTATATGTCACGGTAGAACGTTAAGAAATTTTTGGAGAGCACGCGGAAAGGATTGCGGAAGGCTTTAAGGAGAAAAACAAGCAGCTCCATATCCCGATTAAAAAAGTCCACGGATGAAAGCGGATCGTCGTATAAAATGCTGCCGTGTGTCGTATGAACACGCGTGTCACGTTCACACGGAAGTCTTGGTCGTGTGTCCTGAAAAATGCTCTTTCACCTTCGGGAGTGCCTCGCTGATATATTTTATGCGTTGCTGCAAGCGTCTGAAAGCCACCTGCGCCTGTATGTGTGTGTTTGTGTGTGTTTATATACGCATTTGTCGATATATTACGCACCCGCGCGCGAATTCAAGTAGCTCCGTCTAATATATGTCTGGCATCTCGCATACACGTCGCGCACGTAGATTCAGATACCACCGAGAAAAGTGCACCATGATACGGATATTTTTTTTTTTATTGTCGGATTGAAAATTTTTTTGAACCCGATATGAGGATCTCAGGATCCTCCCATCGGAGATCGGATGCTGCAGTTATGAAATATCACGGATCATTTTGCGTAATATCTATACATGCGTTACATCTGCTTACACTACATTCGCATCGTAAGCAATGCGCACGAGAGATGCGTGTTTTTGCTTGCCTCGTTTATGAAAATATAGTTTGCGGTAGAAATCGCTCAGGCTGATTTGTGACTTCCCGGCGCATCCGCGACTTACGACGCGACCGGGAACGCGTTTGTCTTCTCATAATGCGGAAGGCGTAATGTACGCCACGTCGTTCGCTCCGAAAAGTGCTCTTTCACCTTCAAGGGTTGTCTCGTTGAGCTCGGGATACTTTATGTATCGCCGCGAGCACTTGGAAAGCACCTGCGCATGTCGGCCTATACCCGTCGGCATGTTACGTAGGTAACCTGTGCCTATGTTTCGCCGCATGTATTTAAACATGAGGCTGGTCCTGTCCCGATCCACGTGTGCACTCACACGCACGCTCACGTTGGGTTCGACTCCATGCGTGGATGTTTAAATATTGCGCCCGGTTGTACGACGCAGGGCGTGGAACCTGTTACCGGTTCGAGTAGGCGGGTGTTCAGAGCACGGTTCTCTCTCGGTCAAAACCGATCGATCGAGGTCTTCGACGAGGCGCTACAACATGTGATTCTACGTTGGCGATCGCGCACCCGCGAAATATACGCTCGCGTGCGGTTTCCGCTTTTAATTCAATTCCGAATCGAATTAAATCTTGTAATGTGAGCGATTTGTTTCACTTTACTTCGCTCTGATTAAATTTAATTTAATCCCATATTTTCGAAGAAGCTTACAGAAATTTGTTTTTTTTTTTTCGAATAATATAAATTTAAAATTATAAATCTTTAAGAAAAATAACAAGAAAGAACAACGGGGATTGTCGAAATTGCTCCGAGATCTTAAGAAATTTTTTGTTTCGCATTATTATCATAATTTTTTAAAGCATTTTGAAATATGTTACGTAAAGTTAACAAGATTATATTGATTCATAAACAGCATTCATAATTTATTGGACTAGATTCTTTTCTGACAGAGTAGAATTCATTATATTCTTATTTTTTTCTTGTCGGGAAGACATATATTTCTAAACATGTGTTGCGTCATAGTGACTATTTCTGATGACACTAATTAAATGGAAATTAAAAACTTATTCGTATAAGAGATTACGGATACTTTCTCTCAAATACAATTTCAAATATACAATTTCACTGTTTATATTTATATTTTAAAGTCTTATGTATTCTTGTACTTTAGTTCTTATATTAGTACGAAATTACTTTTCATCGGCGAAACATTATTATCCAGAAATTCCATGAACGGAATCAAGCGTAACTAGGCTACAGTAAGAAATATCGATGCATTTTCTGATCCCTTCTTCGATGTAACAATACGCGCCTCTCGCTACACTTCCGTAATATCGTGGAGATGTATATGCAGCAATAACCGTCTACCATTCGAGAACATCCGCCTATACTATAACCCGTATCAGAAGGTCCGAGACGGACATTCGATAGCGTTTCATGGAATATTCGATCTATTATGAATGCGAAATTTAAGAAAAATCAGTGCAATGAGGTCGACGTAAATATCCTAATCGGATAAATTAAAAAGAAAGATGAGAATAATAAAATCCACTGTTAGAAAAGAATTTAAGTCAATAAATGTTGTCCACTGAATCAATATAATTTTGGTAATTTAGCATGGGATATATTATATACTTCCAAATGCTTTAGATTTTTATGGGAAAAATATAAAGTAAAAAGTTTTTTAAAATTTTAGAGTTTTTTGAAATTCCATTACTTTTTCTATTCTTTTATATATATAAAGTAAATACATACAACGATATATTATATATTTTCGTAATCGAGAAAATCACACGCGTTCGGAGACAATCTTATTTATTGAACGATATGTGCGTGCTCGATCAGTGGATTCGATCTATAAATTATTCAGCAAGTTGTTCAACAAATATCTCCGCGTTGCATATGCATGATGGATTCAATCGCTTCAATTGTTAATGTGACAAATAGCAAGCAAAAGATAGTTTTGTAGCATATTGTTTTACTCTTCCTGTTTCGGGAACGAATATGTATCGTGATAAAGTAATGGAGATGAGATTGCGCAAAGGAATTTCCTTAACACCATTTCGATTTGAGATACGTTAGTGATTGTCTAAGATATACCGTATGTTGTTATCTACAAATTATATCGACATACGCATTTGCTGTTATCGATGCAGCACGATAGAACGCGTGAATTACGGATGCAAGTCACAGACATGCAATGTATACTCGAGCGAGATGATATAATGGAGCGCGATCATTTTTTATTAGCATAGCACTTTGTTAATACGCAGTTTTCTTATAATCCGCGCGGCCTTCAATGATTCTTGCAACGTAATCCTGCCTTTTCCACAATTCTCTTCGCTCTAATATATTTTTTGCATAATATTTTTGAATATCTTGATCTGTTTATGCAACGTAATAAGTTGATGTCACGGAAATATATGCATATGCGCGGTGCGATTCGTGAGATTTCACTCCGGAGATCGTTATTAGTGATGTATCGATCACAGCTATCCATGTAACAGAAATCTCTCGAGTCGGAGAAACGTCGCGGCTTAATTAATTGTCTACGCGATAATTGATGAATAATGTAAAATGAATTAATTATCAGCAGGTGCGACTAATCTCTCACGTTGAACGAGTTTGTATTGCAGTGCTTCTATTGTAGTATTGTATTAGGCAGTTTGCATCGGTATTCGCGCACGAGCGAACGTTATCACGATTAAGAGAAAGAGTGCCAGCCATGAACTTTGGCTCGTCCTGTTCTTCCTACTCTTTCGATTATCTTGACGCGTATCCTTCGAGTATCTTTGCATCTTGACGCGAACGCAAATGGTGTTCTCTCGCTGTCGATGTTCCGATGATCGCCGATGACAGTGCAGTCGAGATCGACATTGGCGAAAGTATTTCGGAAAAGTTTAGACGCGAAGCTCTTTTATCATTTTAGACATATCCTTGAAATCACTTTGTTGGAACGAGCAGGATGTATAATCAAAATTATCCATGATTTTTTGATACCATTGATATTATTGATTAGACTCACTAATCGCTTATAGATGATTCTCGAATCTTCCTTGATTTGGCATAAAATTATTATATCTTGCAAGCTTGTATACAAAGTATTTAATTTAATAAATCACAATTAATGAATTAATTTCATGAACTAAATTTTGATAATCCAATGATAATCTTATACAATGTGAATGTAAGTAATAGAGAATTGGTTCTTTTTTTAATTATTAATATTAATACCTTTTAACATTTTCGATGGTTATTAGATGAAACAATATCAATAGTGATATCATTTAACAATTATTATAACATGAGATAATTTCGGATAAAAAAAAATAGAATTTCTATCAGTTTTGTTAATTTCACACATCTTGTCTAAGTTAAAAATTTATAATTTACTTTAAGCAGCCGTGAAATATTGCATTATATAATTTTATGCAAATATTTAGCGGATGGCTAATACTTACATATGTATACCTGCGTTAACTTGATCAAAGTACATCCGGGCTTCTTTTCCTGCGCATAAAGCCCGATAGCGATAAAGTCCGAGATCGTCCAAACTGCATCCGACAGGGATTCAGTTGGAAGGCAAATCGCTAATCCTCGTAACAATGTTCCTCGCCGCATAACAGATCCACCTACCACGGTGCACACCTGTCTCTCTCGCTTCGTCTCTGTCTCCCGTTCCTAACAGCAGCCGTCCACCTCGGATTATGGTAGCCGGCCGCCTACGAGTAGTGAGATGATTGGTCGTCTGTACGTACGTACGGGCGATATTAGCATAACACGATCTAATTGATGCTGGTCGGATTATACGACTTTACCCGGCTGGCTGGCTGGCTGGCTGGTTGGCTGGCTGACTGGCTATTGCTGCAACGTTCTGCAGATCGAAGCCAAGTCTACGTGCAACACACGTAACTTGGTGGACGCGTGTATACTGTTCGCATGCGCGTTTACATTTTGTATCGCGAGCATCGCAAAGGCGCAAATAATCCGAAAAACGTGAGGAATAAATTTATAAATTCGATTTCCCCTCTTTATAGGTTTGTAGATATAAATTCTTGTCTATACTGAGTGTTTGATTCTTAAAATACTTATGGACATTTCAGAAAGATATGAATGGTATGGTAATATAAACGTTCAAATTTATTCCATCGTCGAATATCGACAATGATCGATTATTATCGGGTATTAAGATAATCACGTTAATAATCATCAATGGCAGTGGCCGTCGTAAAGACTAAATGACTACACTTTCTCTCTCTCTCTCTCTCTCTTTTTGTCCTCTCGCACTAGGCTACATAAACAAGTGTGCGTGCCATACATTAACATAACACGATCTAATTAGCGGTTGTGAAATCGCTAAGGAATATTATCGACGAAAGCATCGACAAAACCGCGCACCGTCAAAAAACTCGTCTATGTTCTACAAATCAATACTAGATTAAAGATAAAATTGACTGAAGAAACTAGGACTCTTACGCGTCCGACTTACTGTCTATTTAATTGTAAATAATAGCGGTCTCTCGTTTTTGTTAATACTCATAACGAGTACTAACATCGGTATCTTTTTTGTTGTAAAATGCGAAACAAGGCACATGGCGACTTTACTTGAATTTCATGGGATCGGATATATACCAATCATGACATGTCACTGGTTCAAATATTATTACCGTACGTTACGTGAGAAAAGGGACAGTACCTAAAAGCTGTACTCGAAAAGTCTACTGTCCTAGTAATAGCGAGAAACTCTTTTAAGAAATATCATAATATTTTTTTTTATTTATATCCATGGTATTTATTGTTATACAAAAATTAAAAAATAATTTTATATAATTTGGAATTTAATGAATTATAATGTTGAGATGGTATGAAACTTCGCTATACGTAATTGCTAGCATAATTTTTAACATAATAATCATCACGACACATGCTAAGAACAAATGCTAAGAAATACATGTGTTGTTGCGGATATTAACAATATTCCGCTTGCTTGCGTCAATTGTTAAATGTCATGACATGGGTGAATTTACATTTTCACGTATCTCTATAATTGCATCATGATAAACTCAAAGCTTGTCATAACGATATTTTATACTTATATAAGTATTTCATATATCATAAAATATTGCAAAAACCCATAGTTTTCAATCTTTACAAAAAAGTTATAAAAGACATTATTAGATAAAACATTTAATGAAATGATGATTATTTTAAGTAGTGTGTATGTTGTTGTAATTTAATATAATTTGTATACATTAGTTGTGAAAGTGATGATTTTTAACTTTTTTTTTTACTTGTACGTTATATTCGATAAATTTGACGTTTGCAACATCTTATGAACCACATATATTAAAAATTCCTCCGATCAAATATTTCTTTTCAGAATTGACGAGACACGCGCTCACGTGTGTCTCACGTGTAACCGCGCGCGCGCGCGCGCGAACACACATACACACAGGTGTAATCACAATCGACTTTAGTCCCGTTAGCTTGAACCCTCTGGACCGGACTCCTGCCTCTGCCTTCTGCCGTATATATGCGAGTTTAATGCGCGCGCGTGTGTTCGTGTCGCGAAAAAAACAGACACGCGCGCGCGCGCAACATCGTCCATTAACGTCGTCATCGAATTAACGGTGAATATCATTGTTGAATGTCGCGAATGATCGAAGCCCAGCATGTACGTGCAAAATTTTGCGGACGGACATGCCTGTAATTACAGTTTTAGCAATCAAAATACTGATAAGCGAGTAAAGGTGTAAATTTCAGATAGCCTGAGGGGAAATACTAGTAATGAGGAAAAGTTTATCTTTTCGAATTTGTCAAGAAACGCAGCCATGATAAACACGAGTTGCGAAAAGGAATCTAATTAGATATTAATATATTTAAATGTATCTTTTTTAAATGACGTTATCTAAATGACCCTAAGTAGCTCGGATTATTCCGGATGAATTCGGATTTCAAATTTTTCCTCGATAAAATCGAGGAAAATTATTATATTTCGTTAAAAATTTTAGAAATTCTCTACTCATTTATTAACAAACATTTCTCTGCGATATAAGATTTTGTGTATAATATTTCAATTACGCGCGGGTATAAATACTCGGCAAAGTTACAAATACACCTACCTACTGTAGTACTTTGAATTTGATCGCCGAAACGTATATTTTTTCGGTGCCACATTCCTTACCATTATCAAGAATCTAAAGTCTTTACCTTTTTTATTCAGCAAGAAATGTCCGGATAATTCCGGTTTAGCGCGAGAAGAAAAAGAGAGTCACACGAAAAAGATTTCATTCTTTCAACAGGATATAAAATTTACAAGGTGCCACTCGTTTATATCCGTCATAAAGGTAGGATGTCAAACGAGTGACAATTTGGCGGCGCGGTAGCTTCGCGACACCGTCCTCCGTCGCTCGTAGACGATCCGTTAACTGAGGTAAAGGCGACGCAAGGAAAAGCGCGGTAACGTGTAGTAAGATAAGGGCGTCATGCGTTGGTTACCGTTGGGTGGCGTTGGATGGTCCGCTTGGAATGCCGTTTAGCGACTTCCCTCTCCTACTATGTTCATCCATGAGTTCTCTCTCTCTTTCTCTCTCTCTCTCTCTCTCTCTCTCTCTCTCTCTCTCTCTCTTTCCACCTTCTCTCCCTGTCCCTTTTCTTTTTCTCTCTCGCGTGTCTTTCATACTTGCACGCGTGAGTGCGTATTCTCGCAGTCAACGATCGTTGTCGAAGTTCCGATCTCGACTCTCTTCGTTTCGATCGTCGCTTCAGCGCAACGATGTACTTCATTTTCTGACAGTAATTAGTCATGGCGAGAGGGAAGGGGGAAGGAACATTCCTTGTGAAATTTATATACTTTGTAGAGAAAATTTCACGTGAGGTAATTTTTTGATCTTGAATTATGTAGAAAGAAATATTGCGTATAATCTTCCTTTTTATTCTTGATGATGGAATGGTATTGTGTGTCTTGTATATTCAGTAAATTCTTATTAGAGTCATTATGTGTTTAGAATTGTTACGAAGCGCGCGAGCCGCGGAATCACGGATTCTCGAATTAAAATGCATAGTAATTGTACTATAAATTTCTGATACGGAAGGAAAGCTATCGGGTGGAGGTATAAAAATTACGGCGACATATAAATCTATGTGAAAATGCAGTTCTGTCGCTCCAAAGATGTATGATTAGAAATGCGTGAACACCACTCCCATGTGGAAATTTCCTCGAGAAAGGCCTCGAGCGCGAACGATTATCGAAAGTTCGTGAAGTATGATAGAGCGGGAAAATCCACGATCGTTATCGACGAAAAACTGGGATGAAAAATCGCGCGGTGTAACTACACCGCACGATGACCTATAAATTTATAATAAGCGATACAGTGTAGACAGATATTAATACAAAACGACAAAACGATGCATCAGCATATTCTGCTTTCCAAGTCTTTTATTTTCCAATAAGAGAACTCGTAATGTGTATGCGTATAAATTTTTCTTACGCGGATTAACGGTTAGCGAAGCTAATTTGAATCATCATAAATCTCATATATGAGAAATAGCCGAGTGATTATTTCAGCTGATGCTTTTGACTATTCGTATGTGCTAAATGAACACACTCAAAGTAAAGAGGTCTCGAATGATGTTTTTCGATTCAAGATATTCCTAAAAACATCTTATTTGGATGCGTTAATTTATTGATCCGTCTTATTCGATATCCGGGATCAATTAATCGGAGAATGAAAAAAATTAAAAGGAAAAAAAAAAGAGTCTCTTACGGAGACTCGCGCGATAAACTGGTTCGGAGGAACTGCTTCAGGAAGACATTTTTGTGTCGGATGACAACATTGTGGTCGATCGCGGACTCTGCACTGACAGTCTATCGATATTTACAACGTTTCGCCGTTTCGTTGCGCGCTCGAGGGGAAGCGTGTTTCTTTTCGTTACTGATTTATATTCATGACTTTTTAGCCGCCGAAACGAAAGGTCGTGATTAATCGAGAGCGGTCGTGAGCGCGCGCGTATGTCAAATCGAGTACCCATAAACGATCGTCCGGTGATTAACTACCTATGGAGGTATCGAGTTTCTATCTTTCAATTATGAAAAAAAATGAGAGTCGGGAAGACTCTCACACAACGGCTGTTTCCGGAACCTGTATCGTAATTAATGTAAAGATACATTTTCTTCTATAGCGTATCGATAACATAGAAAACGTATCATCGCAATTATATATAACGGTCTCGATCTGCCTGTTCTAAAAATAATAATTACTGCGGTGGGCCATTTATCATAGTCAAAATGATCGTTTCAATTTATCCGTACAGCATTCATCGACGAAAGCTGCGAGAAATATATCTCTTTACTTATACTCCCTCCCTCTGCATCTCTGAAAATATACATAATCCGTGTCGAAAATTACAATACTATTACATTACTTCAGTATGTATCGGTGTTGCGCGAGCAAGGAGCGAGATATCAGGATAGCACGGATATTTTTTCCTTCGAGGAAGAAGTATCCGGGTTTTATGCAGAAAGAGCGCGACGCGCTCATCGGACGTTTAACTTCGGCGTATAACATCGTGAATGGCGCTTCGCCCCGTAATTACGTTGCAGAATTTACACCGGCATAAATTACGCCCAGAAGTGTCGACGACCCGCAAGCAACGGCTTGTATCCCCACGTACAGCCTTTTTCACCTTGCAAATTAATAGTGACTCCTACCGCTGTGAAAGTTTCCCTCCTCTCTCTCTCTCTCTCTCTCTCTCTCTCTCTCTCTCTCTCTCTCTCTATCCCGTTTCTTCTCTCTTTCTCTTTTCCTTCGTCTTCCTCTCGCTACGCGGATACATCTATGAATGAGCATCAACGGGACATTTTTGCACGTTTCCAAGTCGGCCATGCTGACCGTTTTATTTTTACGAATGATCAATTTAAATAATTTGTTTGGCAGCAAACATTAATCTTGAATCTAATAAGCAGTAGTATTGGCAGCGCGCTCCAATTCTATCTCCCGCCACGTGTTAACAAATGTGACGTTTATACGATAACGAGCTGCAACGATCGCGTGCGGATAAGGTTTACGTTTCTTATCTCTCGCACGGCATGCCAGGATAATACTGTTAGCACAAGATGATTTAATAACTGAAAGAAACGTTAGCATGAATTAATGGGGATATGCTCCGAAAGAGAGAGAGAGAGAGAGAGAGAGAGAGAGAGAGAGAGAGAGAGAGAGAGAGAGAGAGAGAGAGAGAAAGAGAGAGAGAGAGAGGAAAAAAGATGACACATTTTTGCAGTATATACTGGTAGAGAGATAATTTTAAACAATGCAACGATATAAAGTTTTTTTTTAATTGCACACACAGCATGTTTTGAATACTTTTACTCAACAAATTCTTAATAATAGCAAAAAAAAAAATTTACATTCCTTGTGGTATTGATATTATTTTCTCGTTGCTGCGATGTAAAATGCGATCTGGTTGTAATTGATGATTTCCACTAAACGAGTGAATAATACTGAATCATTCCATGAAATAATGAGACGACATATTTGCATGCGAAAATCAAACAAATGTGATTCATGCTGATAAATATGAGAACTCGAAATCTTGACATCTTTAATTTCTAGTGGCTGATGACGAATTATAGTAAACGTTATCTAGAGTCTCGTTATTTCTTCTCTATTGGCACATAATTACACACACACACACACACACACACACACACACAATTAGTTAGATATATTTTACACTATATCTCTTAAAAATATTGTTCTATGAAGATATCAATATGACTACATGTTGATATTTAATATTGAAAATTAAAGTATAAATAAATAACGCGTTTTTATCTCAAGTTCCTTTAATTACGATTTAATTTAAATCTTTATCATCGGTGATATTAAATGTATAAAAAATATTTGCGATAGTTTCCAATAAAATATATTTGAGATTGAGATATTTCATCTCTCAAACAATCTGCCATTACAGTGTGTCATGTATTAATTCAGTCAAATTAACTTTACTATGCGCCACAATTAAAATCCATTATTCCAAGACGTGCTCGGTATACAGGAGACAGTACAGCACACCCCTATTTAAGCATCCCTACGTAATGTAGGATAGATGAGCACGAGGAGCGGGCGCGAGACGCGCGAGCGTCGTGCGGCACCGCGCCGACTATATCAACTCCTATTCGCTCGATCGTGGGACGTCCCCATCGTTCATCGGATGGTGGGGACGCCGGTGCTAGGTCTAGTGCCACGTGGTGGCGCGTACCCTGGGGCAAAATTTCGGTCGTCGGTACGCGTGCACAAAAACGGGAGACTCTCTCGCTCTCTCTCTTTCCCCGCGCAGCACCATCTTCTCTCCTCCCCGTGTGTTCTTCTCCTTCTATTTCTCCCTGTCGCTCCTTTGTCGGTGCTGGGACACCCGGCCGGATGGTAGGGCAGGATACTAAGGTGGTGTTCCCAGTAGGTGGTGGTAGTAGTAGTAGTAACTCTCGGCAAGAGCGCGCCGTAGCACACCTCCCGTTTCGTCCGCGGCCAGTAAACGGCTCTGTTAGGTGTACACTTTCATACGCTTCGCCGACGTTCCCGTCTCTCAGTCGGTCGGTCGCGAAGAACACGACGCTCGATCAGCTGTTCCGTTCCGGCCGCGAAGAAACCGCGCGAACGCGCTCCTCTTCCATCCCACGCGCGAGCTCCCACCTCCCACGTTTTTCCCGATTTTCGCGGATTATGTGCCGTTAAATCACAACTCAGTTTTTCTCAGAGAAAACTGAGAATGTGAAATGACGTGGAGATAATCGTCGGAGGTATATATTAAGTCGACGAATCGCTTCGATAAAATCGCGATCGAGAGATTTTTCCTTTTTTTTATTTTGTTCGTAGGAAAAATCGAGGGTAAATTTATCAGTACGATCGATTTTTGAAGATTCGAGTGCCAATGTACTTAGTGTGCTAAAAGATTTCGAGAAGAATATTAATCTAAAGAATATTGTGACAGCAAAATTATCACGAGCTTTACGATCAAAACAATAGCGATTGATGAATGAAAATGCTACGTGTTCTGATTCGGCTAAGATATTACCTCTGCTTTTTTTTCTCATTTTTCTTTTTTCTTTATAAATAGCGTTTTTTTATTTAACATTCTCACTGAACAGGACTCGTGCTCCAAATGTCTCACGTGTAGAAAACATTCCACAAAAGTTGTAATCTTTACTAATAATGCTTCACTTCTGTTTTCCATCCTCCCTTCCTACGATCACCTTTTCGATCCCAATAACAATAACGACGCTCGCGACCGTCGCGCAGTCTCGCTAGCGAAACGCAGTGCGAACAGTGTTCTATCGTCACAATTTCGTGATTCAATGTGCCCGTCTCGACGTAGTGTACAGTGTATTTGTTACGCGGATGCGACGGCCGACGAGGGAACGGATGCGGCGCGGGGTGCGTTAAGACGTTCGGACGAGAATCGACTTGCGATTGTGCCATGTGTACCACGAAGAGGTGGGATCCGAGTGTTTGAAGTGCTTCTCGGGTGACGCGAATCCATCTCGGCGTATAGTGCCGTTCGCGCGCGTTCTTCCTGCTAAGTTCCGCAACCGGCAAACTGGAGATCCTAGGGATGTTTCCGCCGCGCACGGAAGCGCCGACAGCCGACAAGCTGACGCTCTGCTATGCGCCCCACGTTGACATGACCACGGTCATCGAGGTCGAGGTGCGATATGCTCCGATTTTTCGTGTCCCTTGCACGTGGAATACCCCCTGAATATCTTTGAAATATACTCCCCGATTATACGGAGAGTATATGCCGTTTTTCTTTCCCGCAGCTTCGTAATTAATCTTGAAATCTCGTTGAATTTTCCACGTGAAATTAAATGCGCGGGAAATAAAATTTTATCTTACGTACGCGCGTATACTTCCTCTCCGTTTATTACCTATATTATATTCGCGAGGGATTCCCCTCGTGCGTTATACGTACGCGTGATAATTGTACATAGCTGTTATACGAATATATGGGTCAAAGTTGTCAAATATATGCGGCAATTACCTCTCCACTATGGGGACTATGCAGACAAGGCAGTTACGCATTTTTAATTGTACGTGCACATTCATAACGTTAATGGGTACCCTGTCAAACTTTAACTGATATTAATGCAAAGATAGCGGTAATTATTGTGTACTCTTTCTCGAGGGCATTAATTTCGCTATTAATTTCTTTTTCCCCATACTATTACTTTACGTTATTTTTCACAAGTGCTGGTCTCCCGCGTATGAAATGATTTACATATTACACAATTAACTTTGTCTCCAATTCACTTTTACTCATTTTTCTAGAAGAACGAGCGGTTTTATTTCCTCGAAACACAGAGAGCGCATTTTTATCTCTTTATTTGAACAAAATTCGCGTCTACTCGTTTCGATACAAGCGATTATAATTATACACAGGTACATTTTTAAACTCACTAAGCCAACGATCGATAATTTCACGAAAATAGAAAGACCTTTTTTTTAAAATTTAACCACTATTTATTTATAATACTTGAAATATAATTTAACGGAGTGAACATTTCTGGAATAAATTTTAAACTTCATTAACGAATACAAATTTATTTTTATTTGAATTGAAAGAGTATTAAACTTAGATTTGATACTTTTTTAATTCAAATAAAAATAAATTTGTATTTAAATATAAATACAATAAATTTATATTAGACGAACGCAAAATATGATACAATCGTCGGCCACACGAGAATTTTGCGTTAGAGAATGTGATATTAATTTTATTACGTTTTCGGTACCGTTACATTTGACACAACTAACGCTATAAAGTCTCCTCTCCTGTGTGATCACACTCAAGATATTTATGCCGACGGAATTATCATTAAAATCGCCGTTGAAAATGACGTCCATGACACATACTTCTAGTTAATTTTTTTTTACAAAATTATTTACGCCTAATCTATAATCGAATCATTCCTCCACGCGTATGTACTATCGGCTGTTAATTATGTATGCGTGTGTAGTAACATGCGCGGAGAACATACTTTCTCCCATCTTATCAACGGTGATCTCAGCAGGAAAGTTCGGCAGTGCTCTTTGCGAAAGAGGCTGGTGCTTTTGCGAATTGTTCGGCTTAAAATATCACGCGCGCCCGCGTTACCGATATCGTCATATAGAATTTCCATGTCATGTGCTTATACGTCAACGATTTCTCCTCCTCGCTCTCGCGTAACAGTATTACGATTGATATCAGTTTATTTGGCAATGAGCCTGAGAGCGCAAGTTACAGCGTGCTAGTTTGTAGGCGTCTGAAAACGTCATTCAGCAGCGATTCAACATGCTTGATTGCTTAAAGCGAGGAATGAGTACAAGACAAATACGCGTACACGATATTTAAAATACGCCTTTTCGACTTTCGACTTTCCTTTCCCGTCTTTAATCGCATGTGTATTCATGTTCTATGTACTTGTGGCGTTCAAATAATCTTTTATTTCTCGCCTATGATTCGTTATTTGCATCCTCATACTTTTTAACGTATATAAAATGCATATTTTTTAAAAGATCAAATCTGAATTATATATTTGCAATTTCTCTTTAAATCAACATGCGAATTGAGATTCGCGATGAATTATTTTTGATGTAAAAATTATACGGCAAACATTACACTTTTTCGTGATGCATTACAGTAATATCGGTTTTTAAAGAAATATATTTCAGTCATTCTAATAATTTATGCGAAGAAAATACACTTAAAATTACAACTTTTCTTTTCGCATCTTGCAGCAAGCTGCTTTATATAACAATGCATTTTGCAACGCTTTGAAATCTTGACGCAAATTTTCGCAATGTGTTATTGAAATTTCAAATTGTATTAGTTTTCGACAGCCTAATTTTAAAAATACTCTGACAAATACACTGATAAATTTTATTTCATTTACATTAAAATATACTCTGATTCATGCAGTGAGAATTCATTCATTGATTCATTCGTTTTGAACAAAAAACAATTTAGAATATTTCAAAACATTTTAATATATGTATAATATACATATATTAAAATGTTTTGAAATGTTTTAAAATGCTTTTTGTTCAAAACGAATGAATCAATGAATGAATTTTCACTGCATGAATCAGAGTATATTTTAATGTGAATGAAATAAAATTTACCAGTATAATATATATGTATGTATATTAATGTCCTTCAATAACTCCAATTAGAAGTAGATTATTTAAATTTTTTATAAATACCTTTAAATTCTATAAAGCACTGTGAAATTATATTGCACAAAGTGATCCAGACACGAAGATTTTATCTCGAAATATATTTTGTCCATATTTGTTTCCCATGCTTATATATAATATATGCAAGAGAGTTATAGTTTATAGAGTAATATAGTTCTATCTCCTTGTATATTTATAGAGTATGAGAGGAGTATTTAATTTACGCAATATTTTTTACATATTTATTTACATACACAAACGAATAAATAAAATATATCAAACAATTTGTGAGTAACTTCGTTTCTTAATTTTTGTCGGTATAACCGCGAGCAATAGAATTTGGAAAAAATCTGCGTTTTCGAGCATTAGTCGTACTTACATCACGGTAGGCCCTATGGCGAGCGTTCGCCGTGCGGCAATATTTAAAGGTCAATTACGGGAAAAAGAGATAGAGATACGCGTATCTTCGTGTTGCATCATCCTTAACCATTCCCGTAGAATTCGATTCTCTACGGAAGGATGAGTGGCATTCTGCTCGTGCCCTCTGCTCGTTCCTGACAAATTCAAAGAAATTCGATGCGCTCGCACACGCCTTCTCAGATATGCAGATGCATAAGGGCATATAACATCGTGGAGGCTGAAACTAGCGGTTGGCTCTTTCGCGGCTTATAGAGACGTATCGAGATCGTATCGCGATGAACGAGACCTAATGCGATGCGGCGAGAGCCTCTCTTTCCGATATCCCCGAGACACACAACTCCGGATGATATTATCTATACGTAATATCGTGCAATCGAGAACTCGGATCGCGAGATTACGCGAACCAGACAAAATGCGTGGCATTTATCGCGCGGAAGGTGTCGATGGATCCGGTAAATCGAGATTTACGGATTTTAAATATAATATATATTTATTGATATTATTAATATTATTTCTCAAATAAAATGTAACCTTGTATTTATAAAAACAGATGTGATCTTTGACATTTTCCGAAATGACAAACAGAAAAATGTGCCTTACTTAAGAAATCGGCATTGATTATTTGTTATCTTTCATTCTGTTTCATAGAGAACTCTCTGTTTCATTAGGTATTAACAAAAGTTTATTAGAAAAGCATCAATGTTAATGGATGGTCTAGTCTAGGCAAATAAATTGCCGCAAGAGCTTTTCAGCTCTGAGATTTAGCCTTTATATCTTCTCGAGTTATCGGTTGCAGGGATACGATCCTACACACACATACACACACATACACACACATTGATCATAGACTTATATTTCTCGCACTACCTAGAGTCGAGATATACCTGTAAATTACCTGTAAATTGTTTGTGCACGCGCCGATTATCGTGAGATTTGCATAGTTTCCGCGCGCTCGTATTCGCCTCTTTCTGTCGATCCGCTATAATAATATAATCGATGCCCTTATTATTACGTGATAAATTTTGAAACCGGTTTATTCCGCGTTCACTGCTCATTGGAATTATTAAAGTGATTAGGACGATTTATAAATACAGTGGAGAGATATAGATGTGATTAATTATATTACGAAAATTTAAAATTACAATTGCAATTTTTATTACAATTATTATTATTATTAGTTATTTTATTACAATTATTATTATTATTAGCATAATATTGTTTGTAGTAATAATAGTAATTATATCATATATGTATATTACTAACAAGTAATAACATTATACAAGTTATAACATTAATAGTATTGATAACCATTATATTAAATAAATGTATATTTGGACTTTGGATTGTTTGATGTTTCTTTTATCTTAAATGTGCCACGATTAGGCAAAGAAGTCAACGAATTATATAATCGTAGACGTAATTTTTGTAAGTTTTATAATATATGGACAGCATGATTTTTATGTAGTTTGTTCTATAAGAAAAGTCAGGATATTAATCTGAAAAAAGCTGTATGAAATTATTAAAACAGACTTTCTAAAAGAGTCTAAGGATTACGTGTAGATTTAATCAATAGAGGAAATTTCCGTGTCTTACTATGTCTGTTACTATGCTCGTTACCATGTAATTTCGGTCCGCTCTAACTAATGCGCGATGCTTAAGCCTTTCGCATCGGATGCAACGTGCGATGCGTGACGTATCTCTTATCTCAGATCGATCAGATGTGCGATGTAAAGTCTGTAATTACCGTCATGAGAAGTGAATCTTTTACGGGTGACTGTATGTAAGGCTTGTACATGAAAGGAGACTCATTTTCTTCTGTTTCAGCGAAACTAATTGATTAACCTTTCGGGTTTTTCTAGTAGCAAAATTTAACACGATATTACAGTCTATTTTAATATCAATAAACCAGGAACAACTGAAATTTATTTCCCGTTCTTTCGCCATAAATGAGAAATTCTTATTAATATTAGTTTTTCACTCTTTAGAAGTCACTCATTAGTCTACATTCATTAGTTAATTTAAATTAAAATTAGTTTGTCACTCTCTGTAAATGTGTCTACGATTAAAAAAATGTTCTATGCTAATTCAGAAAAAAATATACTTATATATTTAAAATTAGAATTGTGTCAACAAAATTGTTTATCTTTTTCTGAGACTTGTTACCGAATTACACAGAAAGTTATAAAAAAGTTACAAATATAAAGACGAATTTTCAAGAATTATACCAGCCTATACTTGAAGAATTAATATTTATATGTGGCCGGCAAATTTAGAGAATATAACATTTATGTAAAGAAATGAAAGAATCTTAATCTTAATAATTAAATTTTAATATATATATATATATATATATATATATATATACAGGGTGTCCTAAAACTACCGTACTTCCTTTTAATGGCAGATTCCTGAGGTTATTTGGAGACGATTTTTCCTCAACGAAAATGTCGAGGGAGGTCATCATTTTTTGCAAGCTCCCAATTTTTGCCATCATATATCTTTGTAACTAAGCTTTAAATTAAAATTCTATTAAATATAACTCGACCTGAAATTAACTGAAGAATGTAGTTTTGTTAATATTTCAATTCTATAAAGCTTAGTTTGCAAAAAGCCCTTCATTTTCAATCACTTACAACTCGAAAATTATTGGTGCCTCGACATTTTCGTTGAGGAAAAATCGTCTCCAAATAACCTCAGGAATCTTCCATTAAAAGGAAGTACGGTTTTAGGACACCCTGTATATATATATATATATATATATATATATATAATATCTTCGGAATATTATTGTTTACTCTCTAATATTTTATATGTATAATAATATATACCGTTTCTTTATGTGTTTGCACAGGACCGTCTGACTGGTCATGGGGGCATCTCCTCACTGGGCGGCGGGAATTCGTCGCCCTATTCCGGTGCCCATCACCATGGACATCGGGGAAACGGAAACGGGGGTGGCATGCCCCACCACGGAGGCGCCTCTCTACCGACCGCCTCTGACTTCCAACCCCCTTACTTTCCACCCCCGTTTCCCTCGCATCATCACGCGCCCGCTAGCCCCCAGCACCCCGGTCTCGGCCAACCGCAACACCTGGATTACCTCGTCAGTGATCCTTATACGCAAACGCTCAACACGCTCCATCAGCACCACTACAATCATCTGAGCGCTGCCGTCACCGCGGGTCAAAGGAGCGGTGATCTTAGGAGAGACGCCGAGCTTCACGTGGCAAGTGCTCTAGATATCTTTCTTGGCTCAGTCTCTCTCTCTCTCTCTCTCTGTCCCTCTTTCTCTAGAATACACTAACGTAGTAAAAGATCACGAAGGAATCGGATTCGTACAATTATCATGTGTTTCTATCTCGTCGCTGAGGTAGATAGTTATATTTGATGCATTGTAATGCGCTTTAGAAGGATGAAGGATTGAAGATGACTTCAAAGACTTTTCAGCACTTTTATATAAAAAGAAAGAAAAATGACATTTAGAAGAAGAAAAAATGTTGCGTGGCATACGTAATTATAAAGAATTATATATTATACGAATCTCAGAAATTATTGCTAGAATAGAGCGCACATTAGTCTATAAAAATGTCATTCGTGCAAGATTAAAAAGTACGAATGAAACGATGACGGTATTTCGCAGTTATATTCAAATTAAACACTCGGTGCGAATAACATTTAATGACACACGTTCTGCAAGGTTAAAGACAGTCGTATATAACTCTATCGTAAAATATAGTCGACCGCAAAAAAATTCTACAACCGAGTAACATACTTGACCGATTCGCATATGATTCTTACATTCCTTAACCCTTTGACTCTGAAACTGTTTGTTCAGCAGCTCACGCAGCAACATATATGTATAATCAATCTTACGCACTCTACGGACAAATGTCAATGTCATGCATTTACATTGAGCATTCGAGAAGTTAACTTTTTGCACCTACTTGATATATCATCTTTATCGTTTCATAATGCAAGGATTACAATCACTAGTTTGATCGATAGTTTCGTCCATTATTAATGTCACGATTGTACTATGAACGAGTTTTGCTTATTTACTGAATTTAAGATTAGATCTATATCAATTAGAAACTTGTTATTTTTATTTCCAAAAGGATTTCGGGAAGTATTTCCATCCGAAAAGTCGAGATATCATGCTGTCAATTAGACATCCTAAATTTTCTGATGATAATAAAGAGACAAAGAAACAGACAGAAAAAACTCCACCGCGCATTTGTAATTATAAATTTTTGATTATCAAACTTAATACTTTGTGAAAATATTCATATACATATATAATTATTAATTATAAATATAAATATATATTGTGTATTATAATCATACGAAAGCAATCAAATATACGTTAAATGTATGCGATAAAAAGCTCAGATTTTTCATTCGCCTCATTGAACGAAGATGACAATATCTCGGTATATTTTCGTACAATATCCGATATCGTTAATTAAAAAATAACAATCATCGTGCTAAATTTAGTAATGCTTGATTTACGATTCTGGACAAAATCTAATGTTATTAAATCTGCAGTGTCGATATATTTAATTCGGAGAGAGAAGAATTACATGAAGTGAAAAGCAGAATTCAATTTATTGTACATAAAGATTAAATTAAATTAAATTTTTTTACATTATACATAAATTATGTAATTTAATTTATTATCATCATTATTTCGTATCTAAATATGTTCCAGAAGAATTATATTAGAAAGAGATAAGGGTTTTGATTTTGTCATACAATGTTTACAAATTCTGACATAATTCTTTTATGTATTTCTTTTTTTTTTTTTTTTCATAATTTCAAATCTCAATCCACAGTTTTACCGAAGATTAATCGTGGCCCATCGTTAATCGAAAGGAAAGCTCGTGTCTAACAAATGCGGTGCAAATCGCGGCGTGTAATCTTGGATGGCCGCGATCCTTCTTTCTCGTGGATCTCCGGCGAGATATCCGGTGCGCTCGGAAGCATATGGAAATTGTGGCACTGTCGGTCGGTATTCGTCGCGGGGAAATGAAAACTGGCAGAGATCCGGTCACGTGCGTCTCTCGGATACCTCATTTAGCGAGCCGTCCGTCCGGCGTGTTATTTGTAGGACGCCGCCGCGTGCAGCGTCTCGAGTTGGACGTAATAACGGGTGGTATCGATCTATTAGACGGGTCGCGACCAATAAGTCGTCCCGTGACATCGGTGATTGCGATCGTTGATCCTTTCGCGAGCGCGAGCCGTGGACGACCTCGTGGCTTCGTTGCAGCGCGCGACATTTGCATTTGCCACGGTACGGAATCGCCTGCTGCGTGTAATGCGCCCTACGTGGACGAGGAACGTATGGAGCAAACGCGTCCCGTCCTTGAGAGATGTCTTTGATACAAGAATCCTTCACGCTTCCCATGAATTTTACAAGGCACTTCTATTATTTTTTGCAGATATCGTGCATCATGAAACATTAATAACTAGTATTGGGGGGGGGGGGGGGGGTTTTTTTTTTATTTGCAATACGTTTTCGAAATAATTTTCGCTTTCAGACTATACTCAAAGTTTTGTCCTGTTTATTTTCAATATGTGAAACATATTGAAAATAAACAGGACAAAACTTTTTAGTATAATGTTTTTTTCCGCAGAGACAATTGTTACAAAACATACGTTCATTTATTATAATTGAAAAAATATATATCTCTATGATTGAATACATTTAAAAATTCCTTCTCTCAAGTCTTTGAATATAAATAAGCTTAAGATAATGGGAGTATAGCATTGTTTAATGGCAGTAAAAATTCCTTAAGCAATGACACGTTTGATTTAATATACAGTTTGCTTCCATTATATTATCATATGCAGTAATATCATATCCAGATGTTGGACAATCGGCTTCTCTCTCTCTCTTTCTCCCTCTCTTAAAGCCTTAATAATTATTATAAGAATAGTATTTGTGGTCCACCTTGCGCTCGGTATTCACGAAAACATCACCCTAATTACCGCGTCAACACACGCCACTGCCGTCATTTCTATGCGGATTACATTCGGACGATTTCCAAAGGTGTCGTGTAACGCGAAGGAAATACGTTCGACGAAATTCGACACGTGTGCGACGACGAATGCATGCGTTTTTACACAAGTCCGTTCGTTTCGCACACCTCGAATTTTAGAACGGTGCAGAAGAGCACGGCGGTTTGTCGCAGAGAGCATCTGTCCATGCCATATGCAGGCTCGAGTTGCCGTGTCGGCGTTTTATCGAAGACCATGATTATTTTCTGTCCGTATGATTAAGGGACATACGATAAAGCGCATACGATGCCGCGTATATTGCTACCGTAATTTGCACATCGACAGAACTGTCGAACAAGTTGTGTCGTATAAGAACTAAGAAGAACTTTATAACGGATGTTATATATATATATATATATATATATATATATATATATATATATCAGTTTGAATTTTTCCTTAATGTCAATTGTATCTTAAAAATAACAAGGCTTCTTAAGTTTAAATTATTAAAAATAAATTATGTTTTGTAAATTTTTAGGCAAGCAAATAGATGAGAAAATATTATCCTAAATTTAATATTAAATGATATTTTAATTCAATATTAAATTAAATTTTATTTCAATCGATTTTTTCATTCATAAATCATATTGCTGAGATAGTTAAGAATCACGAAGATAAAACATTGTTTTAGCGAATCTGATAAAATAACAAATTATACTTAACACTTTCCTATAGTGTAAAAAGTGATTCAATAATATCACTGGTTGCAATGTATGAAAATCTGAAAACACTTTACCCATCCGCGATCAAAAGTACGTTATCGATTATCTCAAACATCTTACCCCCTCGAAACTATTTCTTTCTAAGCCGACGGGGGCATTCTTCTAGGAAGGGTGGATATCTTTGATTTTAATGAAATGTCACAATGCCATCATGCTTTCGATTTCCCGCAATATTGAATAAAGTGCAGAACTACAATTTTGTGATAATTAATGATACTTTTTGTATTATTTTTTTGTATTATATTTTTGTATTCTGTATAAGAAAATTAATACAAGATTATTAGGTCATTGTACAAGTTATGATTTTGAAAAATGCATTAACTGCGAGAGGATTTCGAGAAGCTTATTTAACATACGCATATTTTAAAATAATAAAGGTTGAAATAAACCGTGAGTTCTTGATAGCCATTTATCATAATTCTTTAATGTATGAAATCAATCATAATTAATCGACATGAATGAAGGTCACCACCCAGGTTACAAAAAAAGGTTTTAAAAATCTGATTATTAATAATGGAGTAGCAACCGCGGTAAAAGGATATAATAATTAACAATTTTAAAAGACATGGACAAGAGGTTATGATACAAAGAGATTATGTCATAAGCAATACAATTACTCGTATTGCACGCATGTATGTATTACGAGGCTATAGATGACGACATGAATTTATATTTAGAATGTCTCAATATTTATTAGTAAATTAGTTTATTACGTGTATAATCAGTTATTTAATTGCGACTGAACTAAAACTTCAAAGTATTCGTATCCCGAAAAATTTATGATGTATTAAATCTTAGCTAAATTTAGGGTGAATTTAGCATTTAAAGGTATTTTTTGTACTAAAATGTGGCGTCTTTTTAAATTAACGTGGATACGCGTTAATTTATTTAATTCTTCTCTTAATACAAAAAAAGTTATAAATTTCACACAACGAGCAAAATTCGTAAATTATTTTTGATTATTTAAATATCATATGCAAATGTTGTATTCGTTAATACTATATATGATGGAACTTTCAATCAAATTATTTATAAATCAATGAACAGCGCCGGAGAGAAATTTATTTCGTACAATTATTGCAAGCAATTATAGAATATATATTACTTTCAATCTAATCGACGATTATCTTAATATTTCGATAAACGTCTTTCAGAACTCGCCGTCGAGACTGGCGAAATGGAGTGAAGTCGTAGAAACCGATGAAATCGTGCAGATAAACGCGACGCTTGCGACAGATAGGCGACAATAAATAGCGCGCGCGCGGTTTATCGCGGGAAATCCAGCAGGTTTAACGAAGGGGAATGCGAGGATCTCTACGGTTACTTCATGCCCGTCATAAGACGTGGCTTTCGGATCCCCTCGGAGGCAAGGCGCTCCGGGGGCGGAAGGGGGGTTATTCATGGGACACGAAGTCTTAAGCCCCCAGCCAGTTCTCCGGAAACTACATACCCGGTGTCTTTGCATAGTTCGCCATAGTTAGGAAACTTGAGCGTTTTGGATATTAAACGCGTCCCGCGTCTGCGCGTCTTACCGCTGGTTGCTCGAAGTGTCCTCGTCGTTAATGCTGATAACTAAAGATCGGCATGAGAAACCGCGCGACAATTTGGCGAACGAAATTTCCGTCCTGTATATAATCGTCGTCGCGTCGGCTATAATGTATCACCGTATGTAGTTGGATCATTACTCCGATCCGACCTGTGCCACATAATAGCGCTCCATTAGGATCATTGATTAGATCCCATCATACGATTAATGAACAATCTGTAATTAAATGTAAATAGCAGTGTAACTGTGTTACAAATCTACGCTTGTGCTCACAATTAGCATACTATTCTTTATCTCCTTTCTTCCCTCTCTTTTTTTCTATCTCATGAAGTTTAGTTTTATATCCTTTCCGATATAAACTTATTGATTATGACAAAATATAAATTAATGTTTTCTAAGAGATTTGAATATGTATTATAAGTCATACACGTGTTAAATAATAATATATAATGTAATCGAAATGCGGTAATATCAATTGCAGTTTATAAACTTGTTTGTTAGCAATAATGGTTTTCAATTGTCACGGCTATTTCATATAACAATAGCGATGAAACAATTAGCTTTTAGTATTTATATCAAAATTTTAATTGGCCTATTTTATGTCTAATGATATTATTCTCTACCTTATAGAAGAAACGTTTTTACGTAAATTTGACAATTCCGCAAAATTCCATAATATCTGCGAAATAAACTTCTCCCTCCATCCCTCTCCTCCCTCGTGCCGATCCTTCGTTTTCTCGCTGCACCCCGTTAAGTAATTTACTTATTAAATTTTCGGCTGACCTTTGGCATTCCCTCGGGGAAAATGCCATGGACGTTTGCTTTGAGGCAAATATGCTAAGCAGTGCGATGCCTAAGATGATGCTAAAGGTATCCCCAAAGGGTGAACAAACCCGCATCTTGCGTTATTAGTAAATCGCGTTTTACACATAACACATCATCTATGCCTTATTCAAAAAATGTCGACATTAATAAATCCAATTTATAGTTCAAATATATTTTAAATATATCTCGTCAGTTACATGGTTATATAGCAGAGGGGAGGATATAAAATTTTCATAAAAATATTGATAAAATGCTCGATATCGAATATAATATATATATAAACATAACAAACTCTTTAACGCTCCACCTCTCCCCCCTTTCCCTCCCCCTTCTCAATCCTTATCATGTCTTGAACAGAACGAGCGCGCTTCTCGAAAGAGATCACAATGCCAATAATCAACCAAGTGGATCGACCGATTCCAATAGCTTTATCCTTGAAAATGTGAAGGCGATGTTCCATCGTATCCTCCCCTTGCGTTTCATTGTGCGCGACGGTACCTTGACTGGGCCCCTTTAGCGTCCTTATGCTCGAGAGAGTAGCATTTGTGACGGAGCCTTTCGACTAAAAGGGGTTTGGATATTCGAGAAATCGGCACCATTGTTGCGCCTTCGCTGCTAAAAAAAGAGTTGAGAGCTTGTTGTTTAATCGTCTGCGCGAACAAGACGGGGTCGGATTAGTATTGGTGGAATTTAGATGCGTTGTTCTAGACATAAAGAATAGATGTGAATATCGAGTGAATTTCATCTCCAAAGTAGCATTACACTCGATGTGCAAAATATCTGAAAAATTATTTTTAAATCATCTTTAGATTATAAGATTTTTGGCGCTCTCTCTCTCTCTCTCTCTCTCTCTCTCTCTCTCTCTCTCTCTCTCTCTCTGTGCTTCGTTCTTTAACTCAGTATCTAAAATCTGTACAAAACTAGCCGATGATTTGTTAGAAAATTTATATTCGACATTTTAATGTTTTGTTTAGTACAGTAACACGTTACGTGTAGTTATGTTTTTGCAATACTGCTCAAAGTAGGCATGAATGTCTTCGCAATTCCAAACATTCGCGACGCGTTTCTCGATACGTGTTCGCGACATAAATAATATACTTATAACTGTACATACTCGATATTGCAACGCGAAGGAATTACATAATAGGAGATAAATCGCCGCACACGAGAATGCAGGCGAACATATTAGAGACGTCGTGGCCCGTCTCGTTGTGTGGCTCGCGAGATCTGATCATGCCATCATTTATCAGTATCGACATTACCGTGGCGGTGATTTTATACGTGATTTTATTTTACCGGAGCGTGTTTAACGAGAGAAAGGCGATCACATTTCATCTCATTAGTTGGCATAGCACGATCAACTATCGCGGACTCGTCTATAAGTCCAGAAAGCAGTTCCGAGCACGTTAATTAACCGTACGTTGTGACTTTTTTTCGTTCCCGTGAAAGTCGAAGTTCCCGGATGAAGTCGGCATTACGCGACACACAAAACGTATAATTTTCGATCTCCTAATCACAGGACTCGGATTCGGACAGTCATGACCTTAATACTCTCCCGCATCTGTCAAACAATTTCCCACTGCGAATGCAAAATAGCGACGCTATCGATCATATTGGGCTCGTTAGACATATTTGCTAATCCGCACACGCAATACGTTTCTCGTACATTAGAATGATGAATCGATGGAATAGCCTCGATCTCACGGAAATGACAAATTTAAAATCTGAACGAACGGATACGAACTCTTCTCGACGATTAAAATTGACATTTGACCGGCCAGTGGTTAAAATGCCGGCGCACGATCCCGCAATTTTCTCCAAATTAATCGAGCGGAATCTAAAATCACACGCATGCAACACGTTCTGAGTATCATGAAAGGAAAACGTGATTTGCTAAATCAATTTCGCAAGGAAGGAGTTCTGTAAAATTTGTTTAAACTATTTGAAGTTACTGAGATATAAAATTGTCATATTAACACCCGAATTATCCAGCAATTTTATTAAATTTATTTTTAAAGCAAGACGTAATTATAAGACTTTTATGCATGCCGAAAACCTTTAAATCAGTTACAGCATTATTGAAACACGGACAATGGGCGATAGATGTAAATATATCAGAGTGGTGTGAGGCAAGAGATGCTGATCACATCCTTCGATCGAGGACATTCCGTCCCGTTCGAGAGCTTTTTCCCCCCTTTATATGTACTATATGTTGTACGTCGATCTAAATGATGATGACAGAACGGAAGATTACAAGAGAGGGAGAAACAATTTGGCAACAATTTGAATCGGAGAAACTCGCTCGATTTCTTCTCCGCGGTGCGATGCTCGCATAAGAAAGATGTAGAACAATAATGGCAAGAATTCCGTATAAGAATTCGTAATGTAACCGTATTTGTGACACGAGCGACTCGGATAAAATCGCCACTTCTTTCCCTTCCCGGCGGTCGTGATTAAGATTCTGAGCATATATTCGTCTTATATTCGTCTTATATTCGTTTTATATTCGTTTTATTTCCTAGAAGACACTCGTTTTTTATTCTTCCGCTTATCATTTCTCGTATCGTGCTGGATACATCTATTATACACACGTCAAAATGAATTTCTACACCACCGTTGAATGAATGATAAATATAAACGTTTATTGCGATTTCTAACAAATAATTACAAAAGTCGAAAATATTATGGTCGTGCTTATACTTTGACGAAGAATTTCTAAAATCTGAATGCTCTGAAATTTGCAGAGATGATCACTTATAAGAGATATAAAAAGAGCTCAGGCTTTAACAGCAAACATTTAGTGCTAAAAATTCAAAGAATTGTCGATTTCATCTGATCGAATATGTTTAGGAAGCATCGCCTTGAAGCTCGCCAAGTCAAAGCAGAGTTCGCGACTTCTGAAGCATCTCGTATATATCGACAAGTACCTACGAGTGACTTTAAACAGCCGCGCGTTCATATTCATCGTAAAGAATAATTACGATCGGCAGGATTTATTAAAGCCTGGCAGCTCGTTCATCTTTATCGATGACATAAGAGGACTTTTATAGCGAGAGGATTCTTGCTGGCGTCCTTACGTGCGCATTCGCGACTTTAACTCTATCTTCTTCGCCTTCTATTAAAACCCTATTATACGTTGATTGATACAAGCCGTCGCGCGAAGTAAATAGAGACTACTTGCGGGACGAAAAGCTACAAATGAGCTCCGATGAAGAATTCGTGGCGAAATAGAAAAGAAGGAAATGAAATCTTTCAGATTAATGCCGTTTATCGAGTTTGTAGTAATTTATCGACGAAAAGAGAGAGAGAGAGAGAGAGAGAGAGAGAGAGAGAGAGAGAGAGAGAGAGAGAGAGAGAGAGAGAGATATATCGTGATATCTTTGATCATTTCATTTTTTTAAGAGTTTTGTTCAAACATGAATCGCGCTTCCATCGTGAGCTTAAGTGCGATAATACGATGTATATATAAACGTATATATAATGTTTTTTGACGACTCATCATCCATTTCTCAATTTAGCGAGTAATGCGAATGTTGAAATATGTACGCAAGATAGAGTAATTCCGTTACCTGAAAGGGATAGATTCATATCTTTCTGTTATTCTAATAGGAAAACATTGCACGCACACTCGATTTTGTAATTTAAAAATATAGTTTTATTCTCCTTATAAACTTTTACTATATCTTTTGAATTCTTCTTCACAAGCATTAAGATAAATGAAATAAAGCAATCTTCAATTTATTGATATTTGTGTACGTCTTAACGACTTGTCTACGTCTTTTGAAACTGATATCTTTTACAATATAATCTTTGTAGTATATATTTATATATATATAAAATAAATTATATATTGGAATACCCCAAAATGTACAATTAGAATTTCTAAACTCGATTTCTTGCATAAAAAAATATTATGCAGTCGATTGTGCAATATTATATTTCTCATCTACATTTCAACATTCTTTGCATCAATGGCAATTTCTTATAATTTTCTATTTTAAAAAGACTGAAGATGATCGAAAAATGCCGACGACCTGTGCCACATCAACAAAAACTAAATAATGAACGGAACATCACGCGGCTTATTATTATCACCAGATATTACGCAGGCATTGCGCAGAAATATGGTTGCACACATCGCATTCAATAATAAATATGAATAAGAATGTAAATATATTCAATAGACATGTAATTTATACGCAGCGTCTGAGAACTAATTGCGGATGATGTTTCGCTAATGACAGCGCGCGGTTATGGCTCACTGTTTTCCTCTCTCATTATCATCCTAAATACAGTACAAAATCATCACGCGGGATAGCGAAGATTCCTAACCGTCACGGATCCGTTATACCGGTGATCGAGGCAATTTTTCTCCCGTAGACGTGGCAACCTTTTACTTCGTTATCGACCTTCGGCCTTTACCTATTTACCACCTATCGCCGCGCCGTGTAGTTCCCCGCGATACTAAATTAACGCTCGCCACGGATATCGAATTAGATCCCGTCCACGTCAGCCTCAGCTGTAACTTCAACTTCGGTTTCAATCTTCGTACGTTATTTCTATATCATGTATTTATGATTGCTTTAGCTTTTCAGCTTTAACTTTAGCTTTATCCCTAACTTTAATAGGGGCTGAATATTTTATGTTCTGAGACAAGTTTCCGAAAGTCAATTGGCTTGTATCTCTTTAAACAAACTGTTTCCACACGTAAAACCGCTGTTGTTTAAAACTTAATTTGACATAAAAAAAAAAAAATCCCCCAAAATAAAGAAGTCGAAAAAATTAGATGAATTGTATATCGCTTTCTTCATATTCGCATTCATATCTTCAAGTTCTTGCAGTTTTAACGTGATAGACCTCTTTCTATATCATTTTCAAAATATATATGCATTTTTTTCGCAACTTCTACAAAATATAGGTCTCTCTCTCTCTCTCTCTCTCTCTCTCTCTCTCTCTCTCTCTCTCTCTCTCTCTCTCTCTCTATCAAGACCGAAAACTAGCGATGGGATTAAGGGTTATTTTACAAGTACATTCAAATTTGTTTGCATGGTTTCGAACTCTCTATGATTAAAAATTCGAGAAAAAAGACCAGTTCTTTCAAGTAGACTTCGCAAGTGCAATATATGAATTATTATTTCTCATAAGTATTATTCGAATCCTATAAAATGAAACTTGATTGTCGGATTCGACGCGGATTTTTAAGTATATATCGAACTTGATATATCGATCCCATTCCTGGCTAAAACCGAAGTATCACGCTGATCGAAACGTTGTTTCTGATTTCAGAACATGCACGCTTCGTCGTTCCCGTACGACGGCGGACGTAGCAGCGGCGGCGGCGGTGGCGGAGGTGGCGGCGGAGGTGGCGGCGGCGGCGGAGGTGGCGGCGGCGGCGGCGGCGGCGGCGGCGGAAGGGGTGTCGAGTCGTACGGCGCCGTACGTCGTCCTGACGCCCTCTTACCGCCCCCGGGCCTCGACCAAACCGACCTCGTTCTGCACAGCAGCCTCGTTGACGACCCCCAGGTGAGCGACGATGTACGTAATCGCAACATATTTTCTCTATTATCACACATCCCTCACATGTCGCCTCTTTCGACGACTCTTTCTCTCACCCCGAAGAATAGCCGCGAGAGACTCTTGGACACGAAAGCTATTATGAAGATTATGAGATTATTGGAGAACTACTCCAAGATTGCGTACATCGAGGTGCACGCGAGGGTAGTTTTCTTCCGGCTCACGAGCACGATGTTTCGGATATATATATATATATATATATATCATTAGTTTTCGAAGTATTAGTATAATAATAAAGAAATAGTAGATATATAAAATCGTTCTCTTATTTTTATTTCAATTTTACATGGAATTTATTTTAACAGGATCCGAGCTTTTATAGTAGTATCGAGAAAGTGAAAAAAGTGAGGAAAGGAAAAAGTTTATAGTTTAGAAGTTTAAAATTATCTCTTCTATGGATAATTTCTATTATTAATCTCTCGCAGAATAATTCTTGTCTTTCGGATTAGTTTTGTTTTTGCAAAATGATTACAGGGGTAGTTATGCTAACAACAAAAGTTGTAGCATCCATTAAATAGAATGTCATACGCTTGCGGGACGGAATGTTGCGAAATATGCCTTGCTTTGCTGTGGTTAAAATATTTTTCTTTGTCTTACACAAGCATATATCGTGCAGTCCATACGTAAAAAAAAAAAGTATGTGTTTTATGAAAAGAGTATTGTAATAAAGGGGACGTCTATATTAGTGCTATACTAGCACAATATTAAAAGTTCTTGCATCTGCTCTTTGATTTTTCTAAAATATACACATATTGAAAATATATATTAAATAGATTAAAGATTACACACACACTTTCTTCGAATATTAAATATTAAGACTCAAACTTTTCTTGGAAAATATCTTGCGATTGGTCCGACGTTAGATTATTCAATGCTGGAATATCATAGTATTATGATGTAATAGATATAAAGAATTCTAGCAAAAATTAAGTTACTGCGATCAAACTATATACACACTCAGTTCCAAGGAAACTCTTTTGATAAAATTATTTTTGTAATATTTTATGATTATACCAAAATATTTAATATAAAAGTTAAAAAGAGATTAAATTTTTTATTTTTTAGAACACAAACGTGGACGATGGAGGGTTCATGAACGACCTACCACTACTAAAAAGTGAGTAAAACTACTTATTATCTTATATTTATCTCCTTATTTTATTCTATAGATTGCAACACAAACAGAGAAGAGCGTTCAATCAGAAAATACTATCAATGGTCGTTCTAGTTACTTCTGTCATCTATCGAGTTTTTAAGAAATAGAGCCAATGTTATTTTTTTACATATGTTATATTTTTACATATATCTAACGTACTCCTTAGTAAAGATACTTTTGAATTGCGGCCTATAATCTCGTCGCGCGTAACACAAAGTTAATTTCGATACCCACCTCCCGATCGCGGGATCGTTCGATTCGGAATTTATTTCTCGAATAAATTTACACATCGCACAAAGAACGTAAAACGCAACGCACGTCGCCGATAAATACGCGCAATAACAACTCGAAATAGCGAGCAGCAGCATAATCCCGATATAAAACGATCACCGCGCAACCGGAAATATAAAGTAAGCGACTTGTCACCCTTAATTAGAATTTATCTCTCGTTTACTCTCCGTTGTGTCAAGGGCATGCAGATCAGATTTTTAACCGTTTTGTGAAAATAAGTTTAAGGCCGCGCGCGCATAAAAGTGACGCACCGATACATTTTTATGCGAGCATCGTTCCTCTTGCAATACCGATCTACTACGATTGAGATCGCAAAAAGCTGCATTAGTGGATTTTCTGTCGAAGAGCATCGCGTGTGAATTGCAGTACGATAAATTATCTACCACAGTCCGCACACGGTCAAGTCTAATTCTCAGCTTCTTTCCTGTGGAACGTTTCTATATAGTAAAATTATACTCCTTGTATATAGTAAAACTCTTGAAAAAGATTAATTAATAATCGAGATTTAAATAAATCTAAATATTGAGATATTCATTACTAAATTTTATGATAGAATAGATTTTTTACTCGCTAGAATTTTTATTAGAAAAAAAAAACCGCAGTTTTCTTAATTTTCATAGACTTTAGATGAACGGGGAGAGAAGATAAAAATGCCATCTAATTTATTTTTCAAATAAGTGTGTCAAATCTTTGATAGATGGATAAGATGTGCGTAAAATTCTACACGATTGCGTAATTTTGAGCGAGTTACCGGTCCGCTGAGAAGGGTGATGTGTTACGAATCACGAGAGAGGCGGATTATAAGGAAACTTGCACCACTTGTCCAATTTCGCGAGCGAGATACACCTCTCGTCGGCGCGTCAATCCGAGATCGAATCGCGGCCAGCGTCTCTTGCGAAAGTATCACGCTCAGCTAGACCGATCGTATCCGATCACTGATCCGAGAAGACTCGTGGAGAAGTCTCGGTTTGTCATTACACCTATGGTCGAGATATGTAACTTTCGATCTGTGAATTAATTACGAAATAGTACCGCGCGTTACCGTTATCCAAATATGGTACCAGTATAATTTTCGTTTATTTTAACTGACAGAGGATATCACCGCACTTTCTCTCGATTGCACGCGTTATGGCGAGAGAGAAGCGCGTGATTTTACTTAATTTTGCATTAAAGCTTCAATTTTTAAATAATTAATTTGTGTCAACCATCGTCAATCTCTGGAGGAAGCATCAGCTGTGAAATCATCTTCGTAGCAAGGAAGGATAAACGAATCTCAATGCTTTACATTGACCGATGTGAAAGAAATTTGTAAGAAAGCTCCGTGTAATCATTGCATTAATATCAATTTAATAGAGAGAGAATCTGATTATACATCGATATAGCGATTTAGCGACGTCATTTGGGAAACGTTGACGGATAAACGTGTACTTTCGGAAGAGTACTCATACACTCGTACGGCCCACAAACATATTACGTTTACCCTCGTGTTTCACGCTGTAATTCTTTTCGCCTCTTCGGATCGTCGCGTCGCACAATGGCCGAGAGCCTGCCACGTCGCATAGAATCGCAGAAAGAACGTAACGTAACATGCGTAGAGGAGGTGCGAAGGAAAGAGAGAGAGAGAGAGAGAGAAAAAATACAGTGCGTGCCCGCGGGCGGATCGGATTTCGCTCATTGTCATTGTAATTTCTTGGCGGGGTGTAGTTTTCGGGGCGTTCCTCACCACAGGGGTATTACCCTACAGATGGCTGTTTGTTCGAATGTCACCGAGGGTTATTATATGCCTCGTTACTCGTCCTGCCGACAGCTTATTTGGCCAGTCTTTCTCTATTCTCGCGCCTCTCTCTTTTTCTCTTCCCATTCCATGCTCCTTTTTATTTTCCGAAACCGGTACGAAATATATACGCGCAATGGTCAATTTCAATACGCGTGCAATATTATTTAGACGTCTGTACATTAAATATCCCGGTTTAATCCGATTTATGGAAGTGGAGAGAAAATAAGAGAAGTAGCATCGTAATTTATGATGTTGCTCCTTGCCGTCGTGATTTTCTCGATTAAGATATCTTCGAGATTTCCCCCATTGAATCGGATTTGTCTAAAAATTGATCCGCGCGATAACTTTTTACGGGCGAGAAGAGAGACGAGAGATATAAAACTTGCTTCTGTTACGTATCATTCCGATCGGGAGACAGTAACGGCGACGATATATATCGAGATGTACAGCTAAGACGTGTTCCGCTTCTCGGAAGCCGGTTATACAATTATTGCGGCTTACCTTGGCTCCGTCACTCGACGACGACGCGCTCCAATTTAACTTTGCTACGATGTATCGAGGACGAACGGATTCTTTCTACCAGCGATGACGCGCATTACGAGATTTTGATCGTTAGCTACATTTAAATTAGCAGTCGTGTCAAAAGATCTTTAATCATCCGCGAACCGAAATTTTGACAACATATAAAAGAAACCGCGTACACTCTTTTTCTATCTTAATATCAAGTAATATCCATCAATATATTATGTATAAATCTCTATAACTTTTTTAGAGCGGTGTTGTTAAGACAATTGTACTTGTAGTATATATTCTACTATGTATTGCACTGTGTGTTATTCTAAATTTTTCAGATTTTTTTATTAATGATATTTTGATTTGATTCATTAACTATTAATTTTCCTAGAAATACATATGAATGTGTTTCTTGCTTAATAATTTATTATCTTCTTTCACTCTGATGTAACCGAAGGAATGAATTTTATCATAAATTGATTCGTAATGATATCTTTCTTCAAACAAGTTCTGTTCTTTAATTATTTGCAGTAGAATTTTATGAAAAATATACCATAGTGCGTATATGAAGATACGATTTGTAAACAATAAACAACCTATCGAGAGCATTCAGTTTTATACGTCAGTCAGTCATAATATCTCTATTTTATTTTAATTTCGATCAATACATGTTTTTATTCCATGCCTTCGAAAACAACTATGGTATATATAAAATTCGAAGAAATCAAAACAAAAACTCGATATTCGTTTTCAAGAAAACAAATTTTATGTAAACCATATGTATAGTTTTAAACAGAAAGTCAAGACTAACAATCTTAAGCCGTTTCAAGAAAACATTTACACATTTTTATCTCAAATTTTTGCAATAAATGAATACCTATTTAAACAGAGATATAAATCTCTCTGTACTTTACATTTGCTAATCTATTTAAAGCAAAGCATATTGTATAACGCGAATATATATAGATTAATCTATCATCTCCGGGATAAAATCTTAGTAAGTATTGGAAATAATTAATCGAAAAAAAAAATCGTTAAAAGAGAAGGCCAATCAATGACATACTCGTGCGACTTCAATGATTCTATTCGAATTACATGTCCTCTCGATATCTATTTTGCTATTCCTCGGGAGCTGATGAATGCATTTAGTCACCGATTCTTCATTGCTAAATCCATCCATTCTATCCATCCTATATATGTATAGGAGATTAGCATTGATAATCGAGGCCCACAGTCTTGACTCCCTTTTTACTTACCAGAAATATGTTTTTTTTTTTTTTTTTTTTATTAAATATAAACTCGTGAAAATGAAGTTCAGTTGAAATCTCCTCAATCAACAACCGTCAGAAGAGAATGCGCTGATCGATTCCAGGCTTCGATTATCGAAACGGGTTTTCGAGGTGTACTTCTCGCATTGTTCGCGAACGGGACCATCCTGGGCGACGAAGGGAGGGCTGCCACCATCTTTGTATAAAGGCAGCTAAACTCCTAAAATCAACCCCTAATGAAATTAACGATCACCACGTTGCTCGTAGTTGCCCCGGGGGCCCAGGTGGATCCCCCCGCTTGGCGGAAGCCCGCTACTCCGGCGAGGAGAGTCCCTTTAGGGTCGAAAAGTCACACCCCAGTCACACACCAGCTAACCAATCAAGGTCGAGAAGTAAGCGAAGTCGTTGCTACGCGTCGATTGGTTAAGTTTCCGGCCCGGTTGATTGCCCAGGAAATTGTGCGTGTCCAGGACGCACGTGTAAGCCCCGGCAACGCGCTCAAGGCTATTCGCAGATGGAGATATTTTGTATAGTGGCAGTCACGTATAGCGCGGCAGTAATTGTTTCGCATGTTCACGCGCGTGCCGCCTTCGAGCTTTGTTCAGTAATAAAGCCCTTCGAGATTTCGCATTTATCGTACAAAACGTTAAATGGTGTGCGTAGACACGCGAGAAGATGTTCGATGTAATCGGAAGAATTTGGTTAAAAGCGGGTTTAATTCTGCTGCAACGTATAAACTTCGTACGCGCATTGTAAAATACGACATAAATACGTGGCTCGTGACTTCGTAATTTTCCATGGAATATATCTTATCAATTAATAATTGTCGAATTAAAAAGTTGTGTTATAGAAATATGGATTGCGAAAGACTCAAAAAACAAGATATATTTATTAACTGCAATGCTTTTTTTTTTTTGGCTATATAAATCTTTATATATCGCTTAAACTTTTTATTATTAATCTAAAATATTTAAATTTAAAAAAATATTTCTCAACTCAACTATAATAATACCTATATTAGGAGCAGATTAGGGCTGATAGGGATTGAAAACTTTCTACTCGTAGCGACTTTATATGATATCAGCCATCTGATCCTAATGTAAATGTTATTATAATTGAGTTGAGAAATATTTTTTAAAATCAATTCTTAGCATCCGATTAGCTTTAGATATTTTCTGCAGCTTATTCGAAAATCCCGAAATGGAACAAAAGTCATACGTTACCTATAAAGTCATATTATTATCCCGGTTAAGAAGAATAATTAAAAAATGTTTTATGGAAGTTACGCAAGATTGCTGGTCCAGTCTTGACGCGGATGCGATCCTCAACGAGGCTAGGATCTCGTTGAGGCAAGATCGACGAGTACATCCATTTGCAAAATCCACATCAATGTATGCAATAATCGTCTGTCAGTACTTCGTAAGTACTACGGTTATATTAACTTTACGCCGATATATTGATACATATCCCAATTATAATTGCGTTATATAATCGCGCCATAAATCATATGTAGATGCGCTCGAGAGTATGCCTCTCATTAAAATTACGGACACGACGCGTTGCATCGCGCACGAAATGATTTCTCTAAACAGCCCGCGGCTATGGATAATAGTGAATCGTCAAACATCAACAACGGGACGAGAGTTTCTTTTCACTAACTTATGATGTGTGGGTGAATCAACATGCTTATTTGTTTTTCAGTTTATTTGTTTACGCCATTTATCATCGACAGCATATTCGCTTGCTTCCTTTCGTCTTTGCTTCCTACTTTGATATTCATATCTATTTTTATATCCGGTATCTCTCTATGTTTCTACTTTCAGTCTCTCTCACTTTACTTTTAACAGTTTCACATTTAATAAAAATATTGTAAGCTTAATAATAACAGCAATCTTAGTAGAATTTAAACGTAGGATCCGAAGACAATAGAATCATGTGTTCGAATAAAAAAAAAAAACAACGTACGTATGTACATAAAACAAAATACATGTATATGCTAGAATTTGTAATTAATATTTAGATGGTTTAATTATTATTTTCAATTGAATATATTAAATCTTTAATTTTAAACCTTTAAACCTCTGATTATTTTTAAACAAGGGATTCACTATATATAATGCAGAGTTTATATGAATATTGAGTACATTTGTTTTTCTTGAGCAATTGTTAAAATAGCAATTAATATAGATAATTTTTTTTTAATATATAATATTTTTTTAATATAATATTAACGAACTCTGATGTTGCACATGTAACACGCGCTAATTTTAATGCGTACAATCTGCAAGTCATGAATATATATCAATTTGTGCTATCTGTACATCTAAATGAATATTTCCAGCTGCGTCATTGCTCAATCATTGAACGGATATATTGATTGCACAGAGATACATGTATATGATTTCGTCCGTTTATTTTTCGGTTGACATATTTCTCATATTTTCCGGTTGATATATTTCTCATATTTTCCTCCTTTCTAATTTAGGGGAAAAATATATGAAACACGTAGTTTCCTTATCATGAATAGTCTTTCGATCGGTATTTTTCCATCTATAGAATGTGTGTATGTGTTTCATATTTTATATATTTTACATATTTCCTTCATTCTTTAAATAATTTATTATAATCATTGTCTAATTACATTGCCACACATACACACACACACACATTCATTCATTCTCTCTCTCTCTCTCTCTCTCTCTCTCTCTCTCTCTCTCTCTCTCTCTCTCTCTCTCTCTCTCTCTCTCTCTCTACATATTATTAATTTGATTTAAATAGCTTTCTAATGTGGTGGCACTTACCAGAAATTATCGGATATATTGGCTCACGCATTCGATCAAAGCCACTGAATACACATCGTATCCATAAAAATATTTAATATACTGTCGTAAGATTTTCTTTCTCTCTTTTTTTTTTTTACTAATGTTGATATAATTTACTCTCGACTTCTGATGACGTGGAGTAAAACTTATTTTCGAATTTTATTTCACTCATGATGAGAATTGGAAAAAAAGATCTCGTACTTTTTAGCACAAATCAACATCCATCAAATTGTCCCGTAACAGCATTATTATTGTCTCTCTTAAGTCTGGATATTTATCTTTTAAATATTATTCACTATTATTTTTTTCTGCGACAATAAAAAATATCATTATTTTAACAATCGATATAGTGAAATAAAAGATAGATGAAATATGCATCTTAAAAGACGGCATTGTGTTTAGAGAAATATATCAGCAGGATAAGCTTAGGCAACACGAGAAAGTGACAGGAGATGTATGTTCTTGCTTTCTTTTTTTTCTCTTTTTTTTTAATCTACAATTTCATAATGAGAACCTCGATCGTGCATCATTCCCAACTCATTCATCGATGATTACTGATAAAATTAGAGCACAGCTGTTTTGCCTTAACCGGAATATATCATTACATTATTATCTCGTTGTCTTAGCGGATTCAATTAAAGTGCTATATTTAGCATCCGATATTTATCGCAACTTTAAATGTATCAATTGGATTAACTAGTCGTGAGTTTTTACAACATCTTACTACGCATGCAACCGTAATTTTGTATTATTTCATCGTATTATCCTTTAATTCAAATTATATAAATACTTGTAAAAAAAATGTTGATGAGAATTGACATTTAAAAAACAAACTTTTTTCGATTTGAGAAATAAGAATTATAAATGGAAAATAAAATACATAATTAAATATATATATTTATATTATGTATTTTATTTTCTATTATGTATTATATTTTATTATGTATTTTATTATATGTATATCATATAATACACACATATATATATATATATTCGTTATATTATATTCATTAATAACTTAATTAAGTAACTTTGTAACTTACAAGTAAACTCGTCGTTATCTATTTTTATAATGTAGCCAACAATAGCAATGATACAGCATCCGTTTTAATAGCCGCCGTAATTGCGGCTCTCAGATGCGATATTTTAATGACATATCGTGCTCTTTTATCTGCGATTTGGCTGTTTGATGCGCGACCATAATATCGATGAATATTTTGCGTATTATTGCGTGTCTGCATTTGATTTACACGATTGCCGATTTCCGAGATAACCGCGTGTGCGTGTCCATATATATGATAATGTCGCAGCTGCTTCATTGATGTGTTCAGACCGCTGTAGCCTCCGCTCAATCGTTTCCGTTGGAATGAAAATTATATCGGTTCGACCTGCAATCACTATTAGCTAAGGATAGAACACTGTCACCGACACGATCGCCGTATATACGTGTCTCTCTATCATCAGACTTTTCTTAGGAATAACAACTCATTAGACCAGAGTAGAGATGCGGCCAAATCATCAGGAAGCATAATGCGATTAAACGCAAATACCTAGACTACTACAAAGTAGTTTATCGCGAAGAGGCGGCACACACCGAGAACGTTACCTTGTTACTCTTCCACGAAGCTGACGAACTCTCGTACGAAGCACAGAGTGAGAGAGAGAAAAAAATGACAGCGATTTATAAGAGACGGAGTTTGTAATACACATCGCCGGACACGAATCACTTTCAGCTTCGCATTTGCGCGTCGCCGTTGCTACATTTCCTCATGTACCATGCCATGTATTTTTCTCTGCGTACGCGAATGTCTACAAGAACGATTAATTTCTTCCTCAGCCGGTCGCGGTCGCAGTTGTTACGACTCCTTGTAATGTAAAAGAAATCCCGAGGCGAGATAAGAGAGAGAGAGAAAAGGCAATCGATGTGGCGGTTCGCTCGGTCAGCTCAATGATAGATGGTGAACGGAGAACAGTCGGCCTCTGAGCGAGCGAATCTCCGCCTTAGACCATTGTTGTTTATGATCTATCTCGTTAAACATTCTATGAAACGCGGCTCTATGACGGAGAATACCTGCGATCAAAACCGGCCGGCGGGTTATGCAACGCGGTGCGGGCTGTAAGTAAGTTCGCGTTACTTAACCGCCGACTATGAGATCTTTCTTTGATTTCGCACCGAGCTTTGCGAGCAAGCAGAGAATCTAATCTCGAGAATATCGGATCTTCGAACTGTCGATGTATCGGTACAAGTCTTCGATGCTTTTTCTTTTCTCCTTTCACAAATGATTTTTTTTAATTTATTATCGCAATTGCGTCGGTTTTAACGGATATTTGTAGATTTTAAACGCGCCGTGCTTTCTTCGATCGAAACTTATTTTTCATAAATTTTAGTTCGAATAAATATTGAGATTTTAACAAAAAGACTTTCAAAACGAGCAAATTTTAGAAGTTAAATTTTTTAATTGAATTTTTCAATCACGAAGAGCCACGCGTATTACTGTCGCAATAATATCTCGACGTCTCATTCATCCTTGTTTCAACGAACGAACATTGATTAGCCAATAATCCCGACGAGTTAAAATCATACAAATGGACGCATTTATCGCGCTGACGGGCGATGAAATCTTTCTGCACTGATTTCATCTGCGCGATTTCATTGTATTTATCTTGTTCAACAAGATCTCTGTCGCTTGTATCCGAACTATAAAATAAAAACGGCAAACCAACCTTCTGTTGATGGCTAAGCAACCGCTTATTGTCATCACCTTTGACTCTCGACAATGTTATTGCGCTTTAGCGACGGTTATAATTGCCATGCTATTTTCAACGTCAGTCTAGTACACGGCTTTGCCTTTTATGGCAAATTATAATACTTGACGATCTGTTACTCAGCAGCCGATGGCAAAGAGATGACCCGCTGATCTGTGCGGCTGCATCGATTTATCATTTTTTTCATGTTATTAACTTTGAAACAGAATTTAATTAACCGCGAAACTCGTGGATAATGATTTTAGCGAATCGCATGTCAATACACGTTGTAGCAGGCGCATTTTTCAATACGCGATCGCAAATCTGATTTTAGATTATCGTTCGTTTGTATTTAATTTTTCAAGCAATATTTCTATAAATAAATAAATAAATTAGCTATATAAATAAAAACAAATCGAGCGCAATTTTCTAAAAGAAATATGAAGGAAACTGATATACCTGGCGTTGTAATTGTTGTATAATTTTTACTCATGTCATTTTGCTAATGCTTTGTACATATAATAGTTGGAAGTAAGAGAAAGGTTTATACCTCTGAATAACCAGGTCTTCTTGCGGATTTCTTCGGAGACATTTCTTGCAACAGATACATAAAAATCCGAAGACGTACGAAGGTAAAGTGCTTCCTGTGTCATGGTCGCGCATGATTCAGACTGCTACGTAATCGAAAGAATTCGCAGACGGTAATTGGCTGCGAACGAAGTTTACAAACTATCCGCAGATTGCGTGTGCAAACATATAGAATATTATTAAAAATCTTATTGCATTAGTGTTGTTCGCCTGTAATCTGGAGACAATCGTCCAACATTTCGTTTCGCGACATATTCCGTTTTCAGGCCGAGTTTGCATATATATATATATATACACATATATACCTATCTGCTTATTGATAAATTATCTAGTGTTAAAACTTCCTGGGCGTTATCTAAATTCTGATTATAGCAACGGTAATTTCACGAGAAATATATTCAAGCGTTTATCATACATCAGTTGGCTATGTCGCTCCAGAAAGAGAAGCATCTCTGGAGCAACATACGAAGCTCGTGATTATTACCGCGATGACTCAGATAATCTTTGAAGATGCAATTCACTGTCGGATAAAATTCTAGATTATCGTTCGTTCGTATTTAATTTTTCCCCTGAAATCTTGGAATGCAAAAGACATCTCTGTTGCGTTTGTTCATTTAAATGTGAAATATTATTAATAAACCTGATATAAGAATATTATATTTAAAATATAAGCATATAATAATATTATACTTTAAGTAAAATTACAAACTAGTCACGATTTATTAAGATAATCTCGAATGAAGTCTTGTGGATCTACTTATTTTTGCCATAGTCGTCGAATTATCAGATAGAGTGACAAGTGAATAATTAATTGATGATAGATGAGAGACCGATGGTGGTGATCCGTCGATGAGTGAGACGGTTTCACAATTCACGTAACGAAAGGTCACGGCAGCTCACAATAATTATACGCTCTGCACTATTCGTGTAGACCTTACGGATAAAATAAGTTCCAGCTATTCCCATTAAATAAATTAATATACGTTCGTAGAACCGTTACTAGAATTGAGATAAGTGTTCGAGATAGTAACATCAGAGACGGTTAGAAATGCTCGTAGGACTTATATGCGTCTCTAAATGATGTTTTCTGACGACGTGCTGCCATACATAACGAACTAAAGCACGCATTGTTGCCTTTCAAAAAATACACTTTGCAGTAAACTAAGATTTCGATCAAAATAAGATTTTAATTCTGGATTAACGCTAGCGAGAACAGTTTCGATAGATTACTTTGTATTATCCATAAATTTAATGTAATTTTATTATTCGGAAAAATGTACGGATATAATCATTCGTTAATCCTCGAACTATAGAAAAAATAACGTCATTTAATGCAAATTTAAAAGATCAATAAAAGGAGATATAAAAAAAATATAAAGAGAAAACAAATTTTATAAAGAATAATAACATATCTTCATAAAGTATTTCAATTAAGTCTAGAATAAATTCTATTCAAAATGTTAAAATTAAACAAAATACTGCAATAAAATGCAGTATCAGCTGCTATTCGTATGACAGAAAAGTATAATATATACTATCTTAAATATTATTCTTTTTAGTGTATACTACAATAAATACGTGATTCTTTGAATGGAGAAAATTAAAATCTTGTAATTAATGCTCGAAGTAGGCTGATAGTCATATTCCAGCAAAAATAATCAAGCGAAAAAAAATGAGAAAAATAAAGAGAAAGAGAGAGAGAGAAATCAGCATACGAAGAATATTAAAGTCCTTTCGACTCTTAAGTACCAAAGTATACATTAGGAAAAAAAAAGAGATGATACATAAAACCCATACTTAACATATTCACTGATGTCAGGCTCGGAGAAGAACGAAGAGATGTCGCACGCTTGACACAAGTCATGGAAATCGTGTACACCCGTCGTTTTTCCTTTTCTCTCTTTTGCTTCTCTCTCTCTCTCTCTCTTTCTCTTTCTTATCCGACATCATTTCGATGTTACCAAATTGTCCGACTAACACTGCTGCCAGCGGGCAGGACCGTTACGCAGGACCGTTCTCTCTCTATCGCCGCTTCCTCTCGAACATTATAATTTATAAGCGCGCCCGGCATGACAAGAGTCGACCCTATTTGGTGGGTACGGAAATTTATTATCCGTTTGACCCGCTATATATTGATCTAGACATCGACCGGGATCGGATCGATACCGGCAGTCATAGATAATACAGACAACTTGTTTACTTTCTTTCTCCGCTCGCTTGCGATGACGACGACAACGACGATGATTTTTTTTTCCTTCCCGTACTTGAATGTCAAGCGGGATCTGTCTGTATCCGAACGATTGGCATGCCTCGGCTTACAACTGGGCACCGTCGCACAATCGTCGTACAACGAATTATAAAACGAAGGCGACCGCGTCGCGAGAGTAAAGCAAGAATGGTACGTTGGCGCAAAAGTGCCACGAGATACCTATCGGTTAGATTTATAGAGCCATCCCGTGTATCTGTCATAACACGCTGACATTAACGGGATGATGATGGTGCATCTAATCAGTGTCCCGAGCGATGAATCAAGCGAAACGCAGCGCAACAGTTAGCTGATGTTAAGACAATAAAATCTGCAATGAATTCCTTCGCTCCTAGCGCGATTACAATCTTTTTCTTCATTATGCCATTCAAATATTAATATGTCATATTACGTCGCATCCTTCATACATGACGTACACTATGGGATCTTTTTTTCTAAAGAGATTCTTAGAATATTAGATATAGAGAATCATGTATTCCTTCCCTCTCTCTCTCTCGCTCTCTCTCTCTCTCTCTCTCTCTCTCTCTCTCTCTCTCTCTCTCTCTCTCTCTCTTGATTCGTAAAAAAATAAGAAAAAGAATCAACATCTGCGAGTTTTGTCTCATCTACCGGTTCTTTTGTATTGAATCATAAAATTTCCAAGCAAGATACACCCTTCGTGCACTGGCGAAGATGAAGAGTTCCGAGTTATAAGTTGACCAATCTCTTTGCCATGTAATAACGCGCTTTTGTCCGAGCCCCAAGGCACGATATTAAGCATTCCAGAGCAACGATGCAATAATGCGGGGCTATCCGATGCATAGGAACTAAAACAGGAACGGTATGGGCGAATTTAAAATATTCGCCGAAGATATTGCTGATCACGGTTACACACGCAAATATACGTACACATAGAAAAAGAGAGAGAGAGAGAGAGAGAGAGAGAGAGAGAGAGAGAGAGAGAGAGGGAAAGGTTGTATAACATAATTTCGGATCGGAAGCTTCGGTTCCGGTATTCCTTGCTCCGCTTAGTCGTGAATCTCACTTTGACCTATGGAAGAATGGACTAACAGTAGTCTTAACTCGATTATTGCATTCCTTCGTCCGATACTGATTATTATGGAGACGAGAATGAAAACTGATAGAGTAATCTTGCGAAATACGCGACATTGATCGGGATTTTCGTCGGAATTCACATTTCCCGGAATATATTAGTATAATGAATTATCCATTAATAAAATTCGTCTAAGCGTTCGCGCGTTCGATGACGATATACGTTGAGCCACCTGATAACTCCCGGAAATCTTTCCATTCGATCCATTAGAGCTCCATTAGTTATTAAGTCGCGCCGTTACACGATGCTTATCGATAATTTGACGGGAGAAGTTCATTACCAGGTGCGAACTGAAAAAAATATATCTCGACGTGTGCCATCGTGAATAATGTTATGATATTCATTTGCGATATTCGGCAACTTTGTGATTCATGATTACACCCATCTTGTGTATGTATGCAATATATGTTGAACAAAACTCACTGTGATTAACATATAAATCAAATAGATGATATATGCGATAAGAATTTTATCTCGAAGTAACTTATTTTTTATCTTCCTCGGATACAGGCAATTTATATTTCTTTCGGTTTCATTAAACGCATTACATCCACTATTTTATAAACATTAAGATGTTATTAACGCAATTGCTTCTGTCGATAAATAATTTCCTTTTTGCCGTTATCGTTTTTATGATATCTTTAAAATACGATATATTTGGTACGTCTAGACGATTTTTTGTCATTTTTAGAATCTTGGAGTCACATACATCTTACTACTTCTAAAAGCTACATATTAACTTTGCAGATATGAAACCTTCGGACAGGAGCGAGAAGGCTATGTTGTCCGGAAATGCGCAACCGTCGGATGTGTTCTGTTCGGTCCCAGGACGATTATCGTTACTAAGCAGCACCAGCAAGTACAAAGTTACGGTAGCAGAGGTACAAAGACGGCTATCGCCACCGGAATGTTTGAACGCGAGTCTCCTCGGCGGCGTGTTACGAAGGTAAGGCGTCAATTTATAAACGCTATAATTAACGCACAAATCAATTTCGCGAGTCGATATAAAATATATAATTACATCGATTTCTCGATAAGCGCTCTCCTCCTCCTTTTCCCGCCTTTCTTCTGCGCAATACTCGTCCAGAACAGTTTTCTCGGCAGAGAGAGAGAGTGAGAGAGAGAGAGAGAGAGAGAGAGAGAGAGAGAGAGAGAGAGAGAGAGAGAGAGAAGAGCGAGAGAGCGGTTCATTCATCCGTCTTTAATCGCGCGCACACTTAGAGCCCCTCAGGCTCTCTCAGCAGCCCATAAACAAACCGTTAGAATAATTTGGCGAAAGATTAAATATCGTTCCCGTGAGAATTGGCACGGCTATCTGTTAAGAAGGCGCCCGATATACGAGTGTACCGTTGTCTTGAGAAAAAGCTAACACAAGTCGTATATTATAAAATTGTAAAACAAATGTGCCAATCAAAAAATCTCGATGAAGAAAAATCCATTAGCCAAAGGATTCGTTGGTTCAGAGAAGAAGTACGAGTATATAGATATCTTTTATATATTTTCTGGTACAGAGATGAATGAGAGAAAATGGGAGAATGGGACTCGATTTCTCCTGAATATTCTGTCACAGGAGGCAACATAGGACTATTACACTTTTATTACAGATATTACATTTCCTTACAAGGCGAGATAATTCGTGACCACCGGATACCGGTGTCGTGTCCGTGGCTGGGCAGTTGCATCCCGGCATCCCATTGATTGCCCGCGGGAGAAACAAAATACGAGATACACGATGCTGCATTAAGTCGACATTTCCGGCCGCGCGTATCGAAATAATCGGTGTAACTGATATGGAACGCGATCGGGACAATGCGCGAGCTTAAAAGATACAGCGGGATGAAGATCGCGATACGCACCGTTACACGACTTTATCTATGAGATTAATTAATAAACCCGCGTGTTCGGCTCGTCCGGTACGTTTCTTACACCGAGCACAGACAGCCACCTGATTTATAGAAGCTTCTCATGGGAGAGAAGCACCCTTCTTTATCTGATTCGCGGTTTTATCCTAGCCTAGAGAACACTGCTCCTCTCATTGCGCAATCTTTTATCACCGAAGGCGTGGATGAATTACCCGTGCAAGTGGCCAGATATTCTTCCCGCGTACTCGTATGTAGATGCGACTTTTCACGCTGAATCCTCCTCTCGCAATAGACATTGCAAAATTACCATCGGCAAGGCATCGCAAAATCGCGCTTCGTTATTTTATATTCGCAGTTCTTTAAGCGAATATAAAATTCATTCAAGATAATAAAAACGCGTGAATAAGAAAGAACATTTCGTTACATAACGTCTAGATTCGTTAGAGAGTACATATGTGAAATTTAATAGAATAATAATAGATTAGAGAGAGAATAAATTTATATATAATAATAATAGATTAATATAGATTAATAATCATAATAGAATAAATTTAATAGAATAATAATAATTTTTATAATCTACAAGATATTGCTAAAAATTGAAAAGTTTTAAACACAGATATAATATATCTTCCCATCCCTTTTTTTCCCGTTTACAATAAAATCTTTCTTAAACAAGTGTCTCAGCGCTCTCTCACACTCAACGCGGAATCTGTATTATGAAAGAAAACGTGCGCTTTCTGCAGCAAAAGAAATATTACGGATGTACGCGCTTTCATGTATCATCACATCGCCCACGAATTGTTTCGCTGTCAAGTGTCGGAGCGCGGCGAATCTTTCGTATATAAGCCGCGGAATAAACTGCTAATAAAGCGGACCGATTTATCCCCGATGCAAATGAGACATTAATAACGCCGCGTAGCTCCGAGTGTCAATTCTCCTCTCTCGGTGCGCGAGCGCGCCGCCTCGGGCGAGCGCAGCATCTCGCACCGACGGTTATAATTCATCCGTTCGTATAGCGATCTGACCGATAATTACACGCGCTGGGCTGAGACTTGCCACCATAGATTCTCCCTCTCTTCTCTATAGTACCCTCCTTTTGTCTCCTTCCCACCACCTTAGCCTCATTCCCGGCAACTTGCGCTCCCCTTCTCGTCCCGCATGAGGAGCCAAACGATCGTAATACGCCTCGAGAGATTCTCAAAGATCGATTGCCCTCGCAAGTATATGTATATGCGAGCGCTTTTGTCGCAGAGAGATGCACCGGCTCTCTCGCGCCTACCGTTTTGTTTTCTCACCGTAGATTTTTAACGCTTTGAGCGGCTCTTTCGTAATTTTTCGCAGTGTGCTCTATTTATTTTTATTTTATTGTACGTATACGCGTTGGATTTATCGTACGAATCGTAAGAACGAACAAATCCGAATTTGCTATCGAGACATGTAGAAAATCGCGAAAGCTCTTTCGAAATGGTTTCGCTTTAATGGTTTTCGGTTCCCATTTAAATACCTTTGACTCACTATATTTAAAAAAGATACAATTATATGTATATGTTTTTTTTTATCGGGTTTCTATACATGTATAGTACTCTTCATCTTTAATATATTAAGATATATACGATCTTTGAACTTTAATTACAAAGCAATTTATAATATTGTACATTTTTTCAATCTGAAATTTATTAGGGATTAGCAAAATCCTCACCTGCTCTACAAATTACTGGCACGAATACCTTTTAGGATTGGCCAACATCTGCTTAAAAGTCTAAAAAATATTGCGCGAAGATTGTCGGTCAAGTTAAAACGCGACTGAGTTTTACGTCTAGAAAAATAAAAAGAATGAACTCCAGATCGAAAAAGAACAGAAGCTCTTTTTCGATCTGGAATTCTTTTTATTTTTCCATAACGCGATGTATCTTCAAGTCAAATGAGACTATGCGCGTATCAATTATTACATAAGCAGCAGATATGCTAATACTGTATAGTTATACTGTAGTTTTCATTTTGTGACAAAAAAAATTGTGACAGTGACATTTTATTATTCCCGACGCGGCTCTCATTAAATCTGGTAATCGTATAAGTATAGTATCTTCTGACACCCGATCGTTCAATCCGTCGATTTAATTTAGTGCCGCATATTCCGAGTCGATTACTTCTTTGATCGAGTTAAATGTCCATACAAAAAAGATCTCGCTATTTCCCAAGTCTAGCATGATATATTCGACCAAACTTGTAGATAAGAAATAATACGAAACAACAATTTTTCTTCACTATCAAATTTTAATTCTATTCAAATATTATATTCTTTCTTCATTAAAAATAATTAGATAATTGTTTATCGTAGAATCAATTTTGGTAATTTGTAGATTTTTTTACGAAAAGTTGAAAAACATGATTTATAAACTTTGTTCATTATATTATAACAAAATTTTGAAGAAGTATATATTATAAATTATGTATAATAATATATACATATATTATAATATATTATATATTATATATATTTATATATATATATATAACACTACTGTATATTAAATGGAGAATTCTTAATAATTAATACAACTAATAATATATAAAAAATATATTGAAATATATATATGTATATATATCTTGTAGAAGATCTGACAAGATTTGATTGAAAGTGTATGATACTTAATACGAAATTAGCAAAGATATTATAAGGGCGATTAATATCTCAGTAAGTCGAGGCTCATTCAAATATTCAAATTAGCGCAACATCTGTTCGCACGCGCGTTACGCTAATCGTTGCTAATCGTAATTTCGCGTCATTCTCTCGCGAAACGAACGACACGGAAGATATTTTTGAATGAGCCTTGATCGCGTCAGGAAGTCCTTCGGTTTACTAATGTCGCGCGGCATCCATAGACGATTAACGATGCCAGTCGTCTCGAGTAATCAGGGGGAACAAGGAATCCCGGCGCGTCAGGATTCCTATCGGCAGGATCGAGGGGGGTGCAGAATCTCGCGGAAGGGGGTGCAGAGTCTCGCGGAAACCCCAACGTAGAAGAGAAGACGATGCGTCTGATTGTGAGCGGAATGAGGATGATCCTTCTCGGGACAAGATTCTGTAATGAGTGCAGCGTCGCTCTCGTCACGTACGAAGACGAACGACGACAACGATCGTTAAACAGGAAAATTCGATTTGGTCGTGCGTTTATTTCATGCGATCAATTAAATTCGGGGCTCGACAAAAATTCTTTCGTCGTGTGTGTGCATTGACCATACATCTATCATACATATATCTCGATATCTACTAGTAATTATCGGTGACGTCGTTTGAAAAAGTGGTTTGCAAATTTGCGCGATAAGTTCTATTGATGATCGCGAATTATCGTGCGGATTACTTCACAAAGTGCGATCGTAAATCAAAACAAGAGTGTGTATTATTTAGCAGTATAGTTTCAGCAATTCCCTCAATTTAATATTTTATTTTAAATCTTTTTGTAATATACAACAAAGAATATAAATTAAGAGACAAAGAGTAATTGATTGTTAATAGCACGATTCAAACTCATGAATTTTATTATTAAAAAAAAAGATTCTAACGCATTACGTTTTGCAAATAAATGAAAATGCAAAAACATGATTTATGATATAATATTGTATTACTTAAGATAAATATACCAGAGGAAGAAAGAGAACCGAAATATATTCTACTTAATTCACGTTTACGTGTCAAGATAAAAATTTTCGACAGAAACTTAAGCGAAAATCTCACCTTTAATCAGAGATTAAATTAGAGATTAAATTAGCCGAGGTAGTTAACCACTTTCTTTTCGATTATGTTTAAAAATAAATGTCTCAATGTCACGCCAAATACATTTTGGAAGAATATAATTTTGAGGAAATAAAATGCCTGGAACGCAAATTCGAAGGAGCTGCGATATTAAAAACCTATAGCGGTAAAACGTATTAATTGCCGAAAGCGAGGCGAAAGATTGTCCGGGCGGGTCGGACAGTCGAATCGAACAAAGGTAGGCGATACGCGTTACCGTTATAACAGGCCAGGATGATGGATGGACAGGGTGTGTTAAAGAAAGAAGTCGCTGCTACTATCGCCCGTTGATGTTGTACAAAAAAAAAAAAAAAAAATTTACTTCGCGGCTTGGTCGTCGGATTAACAACACGAAATCGCCGTGCGACGGTCTCCGCGCAAGCATGAGACGATTAAAACGCGATTTTCGGTGGTGTCTTGATGAACTTCGGTTGGAAAAAAAAAAAACACATGGGACGTATCTGATCTACACGATTCAGCACCAAATAAAAAATTAAAATTTTTTTACTCTAAAATATGTTTCTCTTTCAACGAGAGTTGCTCGTCTACTTCGTAGAATTGTCTATGTATTTATTTGCTACGATATTAGTTATATCGAAAGAGTAACTGTAATATGTCATATATATATATATATATATATAGTCCTTGTATTCTTTGACAAAGAGCCATTTATTTAGTTAATGAAGTCATTTAACACATAAATTTAACACGTAAATATTTTTCATCTACACAAAGTGCGAGATTAAATACTAGTATTAAAATTATGATTTCAATCTTAATGCCACTTTATCATTAAACGTCCTTTGAAATAGTGAAAAAGATGTATCTAATTACACATTGAACGAAATCACACACAATTACAATGAATAGTTCTTAACTTTAATCAATGATCAAGTGCTTTATATATATGATCATACACAGGGTATTACATTTCTTAATAATTAACAACCTACACGAAGGAGATTGTGAGAGTGCCGGCAAGAATCCTACTGATGCTCGCGTTACAGCCTGAATAGATTGCTGTGTGAACATAGTACTCCTTTCAGGCACGATCCTATTCCGCAAAACATGAACAGTACGCATCCTCAAACGTGCGTTGCTCCGCGAGTCGAGTTGCCCAATCGCCGATGACACATGCGTAGTCGCGGATTATGCTAATTCACCCGTATTTTTCTCCCTCTCGTTGCCGCCGTTCCTCTCCGCTCCTCGATTTCATCTTTTTAGAGATCGCGAAATGATTAATGGCGGCGTTCCGTTTCGAAATTCTCACGCGTCGAGATCGCGCGAACACGCGTACGTGGGCGTTCGCGTGTATACGAATAATAAAAATATTGTACGAAAATGATAGAAAAAAAAATTAATTAAACGTCGTAAATAAATACGACGACGATTGTTCGAATTTTTTTTTTTTTTTTTTTTCTTGCAACATATATAAAATTTGCTGAGAATGAATTCAGTCGATTGTTTCGCTGACGTGTGTTTGTGTTAGGAAAGTTTTAATTCGACCAAACTTGGTGATACTAAAAAATGCAACGGACGAAACATAAAATAGTACTGACTAGAAAATGTAATAGCGTATAAGCATCATTTAAAAATATAAAAAATAATTATAATAGTACTTGAATGAATTATGCACAGATAAATAAAAGAATCAGAATATTTATACAATGTATAGCTATTCAAATAACGTTTCTATCAATGTAATATCTTTGCGATTACATACAGCAATGAATTTATTGTCGATTATTATACGTCGTGTATGTTATTTAATTGATGTGTTGTTAAGAAAGATAAGAAGCTTTAAAAGAGATATTTTTTGCATTTTTTTTACAGGGCAAAATCCAAAAACGGCGGGCGTCTGCTTAGGGAAAAACTGGAAAAAATCGGTTTGAATCTGCCAGCCGGCAGAAGGAAGGCGGCCAATGTCACGCTCTTAACATCTTTAGTGGAAGGTGAGTGTTTTCTCTTATTTCGAAAACTCGATTACAAACTTATTAAGGAATTTATAAAAAAAGGAAACATCTAACACAAACACATCGATTAGAGATCGATAAGTCTGATACAGCTCGCGTCACAAATACTTAATGTCCTGACATATCAATTAAATATTAATATATCGCGCTATGATTAACGATTTTACTAAGAAGATATGATCAGGCATTGCTACATACATTATACATGCTCATTTCCTGATTTTCAAGTTTTCAATGTCGCGTTATATATGAATTTCATATACAAGCTGCCGCTCCCTTGAAATGTAATCATAAACGAAATTTCTGCTTGAAATTCTTTAGTTAGAATTCGTATGCCTTAAAAAAAACTAATATTTGAGTTTTGAATTAATTTCAACTTAAATTTATCTTAATAGTACATTGAAACTTAAAGCTGAATATTTTTTTAATACAAAGAATTACCTAAAAGATGAAATTATAAAAAATGAGATTCAATAAAACTTTGATAAAAAATTGAATTTAGATTCTTAAAAAAATCTGCTAAAAAGATAATGCATTTGTATTTCCAGAACAATTTGTATATATTTAAAATATTGAGTTATGTAAATTACTCCATACTGTGTACATTCCAATGTAAAAGACATTATATTTGTCAGATAAAGTAGTACATATTAAGCTTGTTTGTGAACTCAACAATATTCTCGTAAACACTATTATATTGTATATATGTATATACATCTTGGAGATATGACATACCGGTTTCATAAAACACATCGATAAAATCATCTCTTTAAAATAAAAAAAAACTCTTTTTTTACGCGATAATAACGGCAACATTTTTTTTCTTCACCATAATGATACCGTAATGGCAATCGTTTTCCTCATTAGTAACAAGATCGCGTATCCGGAGAAGTAAAAACATGTAATTAAATGGAAAGCTTCCTGTAGGAGATATTTCAGGTCTATATAATGAGCTTGCAACATTCTCTTTTATATTCTACCGTATCAATATCCGCTTATACGATACGTGACAATATTGGCCATATTTTCACAAGAATAATGTTGGATGCGTTTATGAAGCACAATATCAAAATCAATCTTGTCAATTGCAAATCTTAAGATATCGAAGAAAGTATATAAAATTACACTGTGACTCTTTTCGAGTTTAGTAATTATTTTTTTTAGAAAAAATTTGCTGGAAAGTTATTTAATTTTTAATAGCTCGATAATTGAGAAATAATTAAATTAATTAGTTGCAAGAATTAGTTAATTTAAATTTTATATAAGATTAAAAAAGAAACGGTACTTTATTGCCTTTACTTACGCTTTCGAAAATAAAAAGTTTTTTATTCTTTATGTTAATTATTTTCACACAATTAGATTCCATCTGAAGCAAAACATTTTGCGTATATTATTCAGTTAATAAGTAAATTTATGTTTTCTCGAAAGAGAGAGTTTGTTTCTCAGTTTATTTCTGAGAATTTATAAGATTATCTATATATGCATCTTGTAATTACTTCTATAGAATATTTCAGTGAAAGAGGTCAGCAAAAAGCGATACAACAACGCGGTAATGACCTTTCCAGCGAATTATAATACGTGACAGAAGTTATATTTTTCATTTATCGCTATCTTTCATCTACCTTATTCCATTGCCTTGTAAAAAAAATCTTAACAGATTTTTCTGTCTCGACTTTGTTGATGACATTATATCCTTAATAATGTATTATTAACTTTTATAAATCTAAGTGCAATTCTGTTGCATTTAATGTGAAAAACAACGTGCTATTAATCGCATTTATCTATAAAATGCCTCAGTGCAGTAATAACACGAACTGTCATGATTTACTCTGTAATTAATAGCTTGTTAATGAAACTCGCGATATTTATCGAAAAATATGGTGCCGTAATATCGCGAGTAAGTGTATGTGTAACATTCAATTACACTCGATTTACATTCATTGCCTCTTAATTTTTATAAATGTACGCATTACATAACAATCAATTGACATTGTTATCAACATCGATAGTTTGGAATTAGAACAACATGTCATTTTGTGAATTGAAATTAAAGTGAAAAAGAAATATATGTTATATGCATTATATGTAGATTTAAGATATTCGCATAAAAGTTATAGAATGATTCTGGTTCTAAGATATTGAGAGAGAAATACGATAAACATCATCGATGTACATATATTATGAAAAGAGATTTATGTCATAAAAAAAGCGTATTGAACAACATATTTAACTTTTATTATTGATTACATTCATGTATTGTTCGTTATGCGTATTCTGGCGGGATTCTTTACTGTCGAAATCAATAATAGCGCATTAGCGATAATCCAACCATAATCACGCGTTTTCCCGGCAATTTATCGCGAGGGATAAATATAACGCTTTCCGATTTACTGCCGTCGTAATTTATACGAGGTTACCTCTCCGCTCGTCTTTACACCCTTCTCCCGTCGCGACTCCGAAAAATTACATTCCTTGTGACGCCCACTTGTCTCGTAGGACACAGTGATGAAATCATCTCTTCGGAATAGCGCGCGCGCGTTAAGGCAAATTTACACGGTTTATGCTCGATGATGGTTTCAGATGAGTCATTCAAGTGGATGAATAAATTTTTGTTTAGACACGCAATACCGGATTAGAGTCTCATAAGATGAAACATCTTGCTTGACAAAGTATAGGAAAATATTATCAACATATATATATTTCTCTCTTCCACTGTCTTCTATTTAAAGTTGCATGTGTTTGATTAGATTTTACTTTTATCTGATACTAGCATAAATTTATTCAATAAAATAATATCATCTCAAAAGTTATCCTGTTTGTAATTACTCGCATAGCTTTTAATTATACCGATTAAATTTGTTTCGGAAAAGAGAGGATGAAATTAGAGAAGCTAGTTGCATTTTCTTGATTTTTGTCAAAATTTTAATCTGTCATAATCCACTGTGTGTTAGTTTCGAATGATTCTTAGCCGGATGATTACCGAAAGTGAACCGTGTAAATTCGCCTTTAGGAAGGTCTCCTTTGTTCTTCCGCGTTATGACAGTAACAACCTCAGAGTGCAATCTTGTTGCGCCGGATACAGGATACGAACGGTTAATCAGAAAGAAAGAGAGAGAGAGAGAGAGAGAGAGAGAGAGAGAGAGAGAGAGAGAGAGAGAGAGAGAGAGAGAGAGAGAAAGAGAGCGACTCCTACGGGATATCCGAAGTGCTGCGCGAGAGCGCTTAATAACGAGCGCGCAACAAATGCGTATGTGCGCACAATCGCCCTGCCACGCACCTCAGTCAGCAGTGCTCTAATGACGCGCCTGGAAGTTCGCTGGCACGGACGTTGATTATAATTTATGGTCGGTGAGGCTTTCATAAAACATCGGGGTTCTTGCTTTTCTTTCCTCCGCGGAGCGGCGGCGGCACGCGTACGTACCGTAATCCCTTCTCGGTCGGAGAACCCAAAATCCGAGCGTATATATGTTTCGCTAAATTGCAATATGTATCCGTACATAATATTTCCAAGAAAATGATCAATTTTCGAAAAACAAAATTATTAAAAATTTTAGAGAACTTCCAACTCAATCTTCACATCTCTATAACAATATCAAAGTAAAGTAGTACAGATGCATGTGCGGCAGTGATTTGTAAATTTGAAATAAATATCTTGGTATTCATAAATTGCTCTTCTCTTTTGTCTTAAAACAATTCGTGCATCTATATTACTCGATGGCGACGATGGTCAATAATTTTAATTCCTTAAACAATCGCGACTATCTTAAAGTCCTTTTAACATATTGGAGCAATACATGTGGCTTTGATAGAAATATATACATATACATATATATATATATATATATATATATATATATAGTATTTAATTCATTATTTAAACCGTGAAGCCTGTGCAACACTCGAATTTGATTTCATTCCGAATAAAAATACGGCGCGTGCAAATTTTCAGATATTTAAATATGAAATTCGATGCGATTGCATCCCGATTGACATTTCACAATGTATGGAACTAATTAATCGCGTTGTCTCGTTACACTGACATCGTCGTGCAATATCATCCTATTATCGCAGTACAATGAAAATGTGCATATATCAATTTGTCGATTTATATCGGTCAATAGCCGTTAAACAAGTTAAATTGGTGTATTTAAATGGCGTTCATAATGCATTTTCTCGAGCCACGAACTAATATCACTTTTAATAAAGCGAGATTAGATCCGTTCTCAAATCTCTATCTTTCGATAAATATTTACATGTCTGAATGCAAACAAGCATACAATTAACGTAGAAAATAAAGCTCATTAATCGCGCGCGCGCATTTATTGACGCGCAGCTCATTAATTCCATCTTTCCGGTTGAAAACAAGAATTTAAAAAAAAAAAAAACTTTAAACGTGTATGTTTTCAATTCCATTTGTACATGTGATCATTTCGTATGCAAGCCTGAAGGTAAAGGCGATCACTGTTATTAAGTGGATCGAAATTCATGTAATGTATTCATAAGCATATGAATTTACGGCGATTTTGTGGCGTGGATCCGCGATTTCTTTAATTAAATATCTGAGACTCTATCACGCTTTAATGATGGAGGAGATGTTTCAATAATAATGATGAACTAATGGCAATGTGTGTTTGCGATATTATTTTTAAATTTTTACACTAACATATGTTGTACACAAACTCGACGAGTCTCGTGTTTTCCATTTATACTATATAAGAACAATCACTATGTTCTATTCTATGTTTTACAAGCTATGCAATAGCGATCTCTATAGATCATTCAGGAACTCTAATCTATAAACCTTTGTTGAATCTTAAGATCTATTATTATAAAATTCTAAGTGTGTTTAAAAAGTATGTGGTAAAAAAAATTCAATGTATGCAGCGTGTAACAAGGATATATCTAACAAGGATATATCTAACACAAAAGGAAACAACTCTGTCAATTGTACAGCCAAGTTAGGTTGAAAATCATCAATTTGGCAACGATTTACATGTTACAGATTTCTAATATATATAGTCGACAGATGCTTTTTTTTGTTACACATAACATCCTTCTTTACAATTTACATTACAGATTGGTAATATGAACAAAAATTAATTTGATGATATTTTTAAATTAATTAAATCACACGCGCGCGAAACGAACAGTTGCAGTTATCCTTATCGTTATTATTTAAACTATAAAGTAAGGACTAATAAACCGTAAAGATTTTATATAATATTTGTTTACGTTTAATATTATCGATATCACATGATATGGTAATTACTTGAGATAACGTAAAAAGTGAAGTCTGCTTAATAATAAAACGATAAATCAGATTAATAGATTCAAGAATATATTTATTTCCCTATTTCTTTCCTGTTCTGCTTACGTCATTTCTCTCATTTATAAATCACTGTCGTAATGTCGATTTCCTGTCATAGAATCTGATAGTCAATTTACGAGAAACAGATCATACACGTGCCATGTTTTTAGCCTATTCTAATTATACAATTGCGAAAAATAGAATGAAAAAATTGCGCGAGATATACGCGCGTGCGTAGGAAAAAGTGACACGTTTGAAAATAAATAATGAATCTTGTCAGCGTAATGATTTTGTTATATATTGGCTTGTCACGCTTTGTATAATTAGAGGAACTGCAAAAATCTTACGTAGCTGTGTATAAAGAAAATCGATGCGTATACAAAGAATGTGTCGTCAAAAGCGCTTACGGAGTACAGGCGAAAGTGTGGGAACCTCTGCTCGAGACGTATGGGTTGTGAATATATTCATTATGCGTAGATATATCTATATATATCGCGTATACTGCGTCATTCATACGTAAATTCGTGTCTGATCGTCGTACACATCAATGACATAATCTGCCTACGCTCAGAGATATTGTATATACATACGATTTTTAAAAGCTGTATAATATTAGAATGACAAGATTATATTTACTTCGATTCCGCATGGGATATCTGAAAAGAGTTACTTTAAATAAAACTTCAGTAATTAAAGTAAAACAGGCAAATGATATTTTGGACTTTTATTATTTTTTTTTTTTCATATACATATATGTATAAGAAAATAAGTTGTAATATCTCTATAGATTTATATCCAATAATGTTTATCAAAAATAATAAAGTTAAATTAAGAAAAAAAGTTGAGATCATTTAATCATAAAATTTGTCGATCTGAATACTTAAATACACTTATATTTAATTCGATCAAAACGTTTATTTAATTTCTCACATTTAACGGGTCTTTATATTGATTTAGCTTTCGTTTGATAATATAACGTATCTATCGTAAAATGCCAGATTAGAACAATCAGGATGCAATTCAGAATTACATCAGAACAACGTGTACACGGTGATCGAAGAATGCGTATTTTAGACACGTTATATACGCCTGTACGTCGACCGCAGCCAACTCGTTGTAAAGTTTTAAACTGGCATGAAACCGCAAGAGAGGTAGATCCGAACACGACGACCTCGGGGTACGCGGAAGAGAATTCCCGAAATCTTTCTCGCAGGTTCGATTATCAGGACGTATAATGGAACGTGATTTGCGGTCGAAGGCCGAGATGGAGCGCATCATATTGATTATCGTTGTAACAGCGTTCTCTGACGAATAAGGTTACTCTATCGTCGACTCTTTCTCTCTCTATCTCTCTCTGTCTTGAAACGGCAAGCAAATTTCTACGAACATTAGTCCGACGATTCAAATGATCACGTTCGCGATGGGATTCGATTATAAAAGGATATTTACAAGTGAAGATAGTGAGAACGTGACAAGTTTTTAAATATTACGAATATAGTTTAATAGATACAGAGAGCAGCAATTTCTACAACCTAAATTAACTTTTGCAACTTTTTAGAAAATTATTTCATGCTTATGAAAACATGCAAATTGCTTAGCGTGTAAGAAAAAAAATTTGGAAAAAATTATCGTAGTTCTTAATAGTGGTTATTTTTTTGATACTATACAGATGCATTGCTCATAAGACTTTGCTAAAGAGAAATCGAACAAATTCAAACACTCTGTAATCGTATGTCAATCATTACTGATATTAGGACGTGTGCTGTCCAAAAAAAAAAAGAAAAAAAAAACGGCCATATAATTAAACGTATTTTCCCGACCGACCTTGTTGCGTCAATTGCATAGTTTTTGATGACGATCCATTGATTCGCGATAAATATAATAAAGTCGTCAAGCAGCACGGTTGTTTATCAATTCACATTACTTATTCGTTCTCATTTATTCGTACATTCGCTAATCTGAATCTGCTATCTGCGACCTTTCTTACAATTAGCGGCGTGCATCTGCAAATCTCTTTATTTTATTAAGTCATATCTCGGTATTCGATACGTGTAAATTGGACATTTTTCATGTGTCCAATCAAAATAGCATGATTAACGGAAGTGTAAGACGATAGCGTTTTTTCTTCAAAAATGAAATCGTTGATTTATGTTATGCTAATTTTCTAGCTAAAAAAGAAAGTGTGACGGCGATGTTTTATTCTAAAAGATATCATAAAAGTTAAATTGTTTTATAAATAGTAAAATAAAACTTTATATGTGTGCAATCATCTGTGTGCCATTTGTATGGAGCAATCAAATCTAAAAATAAAATGACAGATGCTATGATTTTGACGTAAAATAAAATTTACGAAAGTTAAAACAGCATTTTGTTCTAATTTAATTTTGTTCTAACTTTTTAACATTTTGTGTATGTGTGTGTATACTTAATTTCTATTTAATTCTAAATTAAATAGATCAGAATAAACGCGGCAAGAGAACTTTCTCAAAGGAGGAGAACGCTATAATAAAGCGCAAGCTATACTAGCATCTACGATCATAATCGCGAACGTTTTGTATTACACGCATATTCGTAAGATATTCTAACTGATGCTAATTTACTTAAAAGAGATTAGAGGAAGAAACGGAAAGATACGACACGCGAGGGAGATATGCAAATCCGCGTAGAAGAGTCGGCTACGAAAGACTAAAGTGCAGCCGATACGACCTGTTGCATCGGAAAGGGCGGGAAGGAAAGAGGGAGGAAGGTTGGAAATTTGCACCACGTCCAACGGTATTGCGATAAGATCGCCGATAGTTAACTTACTGTCGATTGTGCGCACCTAATACAAGAATTCCGTAGGAAATAGCGGCGTTAATATCCATATGTTAATAAATATCACACAAAACTACTTATTCGACATTCTCTTCGTGGAATACGCGTTACGTAAAAGATATTTCTAGAAAATAGACACGTTAGCTTCGTCTGTTCTTCATCAAGTTCATATCGATAGAGAAAAGCAATCAAAATCGGGATCTCATATAAACTCCCTCAGTTATTTCGTATATGAAAGAGCTAATCTATTGCGGTATCCACATTTAATTTTCATTCGAGAGTATTTGTATATTAAAGAAGAAGGAAAAAACCGAGATATATTTTCATTTTTAAATCTGACACCTTTTTGATAATTAGTGATGTGTGCAGAATTTTTCAAAAATTACGCTTTTTTCTTCTTCGAATATATACAGGTGCTTCTAGAATGCTAAACTTAGAATATGAATTTTTAAGTTAATTAACTACGATAACAGCTTTTTTTCTAATATATAACTATTAAAGTCAATTTGTTTCATTTATAGATTTATACTTCGCTATCTGTACCTCTCGTTAAGTACGTTGATATATTAGACTCGAGTAATTTACACACAAACATGTTTTTAATAGAAAATGCATAAATTATCCTTACTACTCTGTCTTGTTTATATCCGTTCTTATTGAATACATTAAACGCGAATGCATAATAGGATTACGTAAAATCAGTGCAAGCAGCACAGCGGTGCAACATTGTGTAACGTCAAACAGCATAAAACATCGGCAGTTTCAAACTACTCACATGCTTTCCATAGCTGTGTTAGAAATATCTCGTTTCGCTTAATGTGTATGCTCGCGTTTGCTATTTTTCCTTTCGTCGCGCGACCGCAGTAAAAACTTTACTACAAAGCATTACGACAAGTCCGCGGCATATAAACACGTGGAATCAATGGCGCGTTCATTAAAATAATGACAGTTGCGAGATTACGCAAATCGTAATTTATGTCACATAAAATAGAACAACGATATGGAAAATGCAGTTCAAACTGTTTGATATTAGTTCGCACACAATATTTGAAATTTTGAAATATTGTTATATTTTTCAATTTTTCAGTTTATTTTTTAAATAAGATTTGAACACAATTCTTTCTTTCGCGTAACTGAGCTCAAACATTTTCAAAACTACTATATCGTAAAGTCTAAAGAAAAAATGTGTATTATGGCAAAATGCAAGTAATAATTATAAATAGAAAAAGATATAATAAATATAATATAAGCAATAAGATAAACATTGCAGATTAATATGTAATTGATTTTTGTGTGACCACCAAAGATTATGATAAAGTAATATGGAGCATAAAAAATATCTTTTATTCTAGAAACAAATGCGTTGAAGGCAATTTATCTATGTAGCAACATAATTGCAAAGTCACGATAAGGAACAAGCGTTGCACTTTGCGCGTAAAGCTGATGTGTTTTTGCGTTGAGTTACTCTGAGAACTCATTTTTCGACAGTTATTAACCGTAGTCTACATTAATTAAATACGTAAATATATATGTGCATCGTAAAAATCTAGAGTTAAAATTTTGTTACGAATCAGAGCTTCCGTAAATTGTTCTCCACAAAAAACAACAGTAGTAATAAAAGCAATAAACATTTACGTACTTTCACCGTATGACCGTATACGGCGATTAAATTTTACGAGGCCGATGGTATTTTCTCACAACTGTGTCATGCAACTTAAGTGTAACATTATTAGGCAAAAAGAACAAAAAATATTCCAAATATAACTGCTGAAGCGATCTAGGTGATTGCCTCAAGGCTATGTGCGTGCGAGATTCTTGGTCGAGCAACAATCTTGCCGGCTATTAGGTTGAAATTAGAAGGCTGTCAGTCATACACGACGGTCTTGCTAGGATCTCATTATTTCTCACGTCCAAATTGGACCAGCACTTAGGATACCGTTTGTGTGGATTAGACGATTGTTAATATGTAAAACTTTTCGCGGAGCCATTGCAGTCTTTTACATGTAGCAGCCTCGCATGCAACAAAGAGTTCTACGAAGATCTCTTGCATATCTCTTGTTTTGTTCGAGCTCGAATTAAATGACAACTTGGAATCTCGAATGTTCATAGACATTTCTGTAAACTAATATGTATCACACTTCTTTAATATCTAATCATTTTAGATTTTTTATATAAATTAAATCACAAATTGTGATTTTTATCTTCATTAAAAAGAGAATATATTTCATAAAGTTTTTATATTTTTGTAAAGCCCCGATTTATATTTTGAAATGTTCAAAATATAAAGCAAAATCGTTCGATCCTTATTAACATAGTTTAGGGTTTCACAAGCTTCTTTATATTTTATAGTCGTCACGAGATTTCTCCACATGAGCACGATTGTAAATGCTTAATCTTCGCGTATAAAGAGAATATCGCTTCTTCGCGTTAGAAATAAGAATAAGTGTGGACAGAATTGCGAAATATTCGTTAACTGCAGACGGCTTTGTTTGGTCGTGTTCCCGATCTTTCGTAGATAATACAAGCGCGGCGATACCTGCGGGTGGCTTTGCTTGATTGTCAATAATAACGCTCAGCGGGTCTACTTTCATCTTGCACGGGAGACCCTACTTATAAATACTTAATTACCTTCCATCACTGAGAGAAGTCGCGAAGGATGTGCCGCCGAACAACGGAAAGAGAGAGAGAGAGAGAGAGAGAGAGAGAGAGAGAGAGAGAGAGAGAGAGAGAGAGAGAGAGAGAAAGAGAGAGAGAGAGAAGCTCGAAAAGAAAACATATAAGCCATTTCATTATCTCTAATTAGTTAATTTCGCTCTGCTCAAAAATTCATTCCAATTTTATTTATGATCTTTCAGTCGAGACTTATATTTCGTTTAACATTATTTTACCTTTTTGCCAAAGATAATTTAATCACGCTCTTTAAATAAGAACTTAAATCTTTATTAAGATAAAATAGTGATAAAATTAATTGAAGAAGAAAATTCGCATATCAACGTTGAAAACAGTATCTCGATGATCGGTAAAGCTAAGAATCTATTATCTAATAGTAAGGATTTACGCGAATCGTATCGCATATGGATTTGATATATTCGAATCGAACTATTCAGGACATGATGGATTGCGTTTCGCGAGTCAAATAAAATTTCGCGATCGTTTTCATCGACCGTTATGTATACTCCCGTACGTAAGTTTACATAATGGCATCACGCAATTATACATGAATATTTTATTCCTTTCAGGAGAAGCCATTCACCTTGCCAGAGACTTCGGCTACGTTTGCGAAACCGAATTCCCCGCGAAACAAGTCGCCGAGTATCTCAGTCGGCAGCATTGTGAACCGCAGGATTCCTATAGGAGAAAAGAACTTCTTCATGCCACCAAGTAAGAATAATATAACGTTACTGCATCTCTCACATTGCGACATTATAATATACGGGCGATTTTAATAAAAATTTACGGCGATAAATCATGCAATCGATTTCTGAAACTTCACTCTCCTTCAGACAAATCACCAAAGAGCTGATGGATCTTCTGAACCAGGATAGATCGCCACTTTGCAATACGCGGCCACAACATATCCTCGATCCTAGTATACAGAGACATCTCACTCATTTCTCTCTTATATCACACGGATTCGGAAGTCCTGCGATCGTGGCCGCTTTAACGGCTATACAGGTAAAGGGATGAGAAGTTATATTTCTTCTATATGCCATCGCTCTTCCTTTCATCTTTTCGTATCATATTCGTCATTTCGAAAACCTAAATGTAATAAAAGAATTTTTTTTTTTTTTTTTTTTTTTTTTTGAAGGGAGCAGAGGAAATTTTTATTTTTAGCTACAAAATATATAGCGTGTGCGATATATTTTGCAGCTAAAACTCGCACACGCGACGCGGAAGCTAAAAAAAGCGCTTTTGCGATTTTTTTCTTGTAGAAGTTCCTAAGCGAGTCTTTGAATCATCTGGAGAAGATATATCCCGGGAACGGTAGTGGCGTGACAAGCAGTCAACAGTCGAATCTCGACACGAACAAGAGCAAGGACGGCACGCTGATGAACGACATGAAGAAGTGACGCACGGAAGACCCGCCTACCTCGAACGTGGTCACGTCTATCAGGCACTCTTGGCCGTACAATTGAGCTTCCGTGCGCTCACCACTCTTGCGGAAAGCTCGCAGTGGACCACTGCGTACTCAGGCACTCGCGTCCGCGACGTGCCGCGTTGCCATCGTACGCCGAGGTTGGCTGGTCGGTAAGCTTCTGTAGGCAATTCGACATGCAGGCTACATATGTGCGAAATGTGCAATCAGGGATATCAATAATACGAGAAGACAAGAAAAATCTCATTTGTAACAGAGAGAAGGTTAAAAAAGAAAAAAAAAAATTCAAGTTAGAGGAAACTCCGCTCCTCGTCGCTGATCCGCCTTTGATACAATTCCTATTCATTTTATACTCTGTATTGAAAATGTTTAAGAACGTCGTAAGGATCTATCTTAACAAAATCTTTGACAGCTTCCTTCATCGGTTTATAATTGCGATTAAAATGTTATTATTGATACGATCTTATAGAAAGGCAGAAATAAAATTTTGTAAATTTTTGTAATTTTTTGTAAACAGATGAGAATACATATCTGTGCTAAACTGTGTGCCACATGCTAAAACAAGAAGAATTAAACCAATACGTCGTCCAATGGATATTCTCTACTGAATGAATATATTCTCAGAAAAATAAGACATAAAATAACATATATCTTAAAATGTAACATATTTGATAGTATTTGATGATTCTCAATCTTCTTTCTTAAGTGATAATAAAAATTATATGATTATCGGAATTATATAATTTAATTATATATTAATAAGTATTCACAGAAACGAAGAATATTGCGGAAAAATGAATGCTTGAGAATATCAATTGGATATTCGTATTACTTGGAAATATATCAAGCTCATAAAACCTATATACTTTTGTATCTAGATTTCTTCGGTTTTGCTCCCAAAAATTTATTTATTTTAAGTAAATTATGTCTACGTTGTCATACATGTATGACGATAAAACGTGGTGATGATAATACGTAAATAATACTAAAAAAATATCATGTCTGATTTTTTAAAGAATACATTCCCGGATATCAAAATAATCAAAGGTGTACAGTTACGATTTTTGTAATCTATTCATATGACTCGCTCTTTATATCCCACCGATGATACATCTCAAATACGATAGATCAAGTTAAAGATTTGCGATTTGATAGCATGTAAACCCCATGTTTCTCGCGCATTCGAATATTCAACCGATAAAAGTGCTCGAATTATCTGTGCTGAAGAAAGAAAGGTTAATCAAAATTATTAAACGAATCACAAATGCCAAAATAATTATTTTCTTTTTTGGCTGATTATTCTTATTGTATATATTTATATATAATTGCTTTACTTTTACTAATTAATAAGTATCTATTAGCATGTGTGCAAATAGATTTTTTTCATTTACTTATTAGCATTGTTCAATTAATCAAAAAAAATTACTCAGTACAGAGAAACTGTAATACGTATGTCAAATAACGAGTGTGAGAAAAAATACACAGATGTGTGATAAAAAATACACACTGTGACAGATATAAGGATACAATATTCCCTTGCATTGTAAATTTTTGTTTCTATCAGAGCTTAACACAGAAAATTAATAGAAAATTAATTTGCAAGAAGAGCGAAATAATCTGATAAACATAATTTTGTGAAGTATATATGATAGTCGAAAAATATAAGAGAAATTTAGTGCAATTGTGTTAATATTAATTCGCTAAATTATTATTAACTAAAACTATTTCTTACTATCCTTGCAATCCAATTATGTACAAATTATGTACTATTTTTTACTATCCTTGCAATCCAATTTGTAATTGTTAGTAGGCAATCTGCAATAAAAATAAAAAAACAAAAATCGTGTCAAATCAAAATATGAAAAACAATCGTTAATATGCGAAGGCAAAAACGAGTCGCGATTTACTTCTTCGATTTTCTTCCAATGTACATTCCGAATTATATTGCGATTTTTACTTTTTATTTTTAATTGTTTTACTTTTTTTCTCATTAGAGAAGCTTCCATGTATGAGAGTTTAATGGACCAGCAATTCTTTATGTGTAAACGGAAGCGGTCGCGTGTATGAGTATCAAAGTGCAACTTAATCCTCAGTAACCCTGATGTATCAGTCATCTTTACTGAGATTAATCATAATGAGGACGTCGTGTGATCATCCATAGCAAGAATATTCTGCCTTTCATAGGTGCACACTCGCGTGATAGTCAGAAACGACATTAAGTCCAAGGAACTGTCAAGAATGAAGTCCTTCTGACAGGAGTCTATAAATGATTTACCGGAAGATGAGCGATATTATTAAAAATCGCATATAATATATAAATTCCACTTTACAATCTTTTATATAATACTACTTCTTGATCTAGAAGAGTTCATCATTAATCGACATGTAGTTAATTGGAAATAAAGATTATCCACATTATATATGTATATTAAATTCTTCTTTAAGGGACTTTATTCAAGGCTGTTCCTAAGATTATTATCGTGCCAATGCGAAACTTGCCATTAAAAAGATGTGCCAATTATCGAGATATCGAGCTATTAACGTAAGCAACAGGCGGTTAACGAAAAAAAAAAGATATAGAGAAAAAGCGCGATAGCATACACACACACACATACACAGCGCAACGAAACTAGTATTTCGTTGAACACGCACGTGACGCACACGCGTGACGAAACGGAAGTCTCGTCGAGAACGATGCGGCACGTGCTCGTCGGCTGCATCTCGGACTCGCCAGTCACGAGAGATTGTATGAAGTACAATACCAGGTGAACCTGAGACATATCTAACTTTGTAATTAAATCTTAGGCGTATATAAATGTAAGATTAAAAGTAAAACGGGAAAAGAAGAAGAGTAAAAAAAGAGAAAAGAGGACGCCGGACCGAGATCTCGTGTCGCGTCGCGTATTATGTACAGAATATTTGAATCTTTCTTGTGATATAATCGTACATTATTAAGGTGTAAACCGATAAAAAAAAAATACACTATACATTCCATGTTTTTTCATAGAGGTGAAAAGTATTAGAAGTGGTCGTGGACAGAGCGTGTGAGAGAAACCGGCTCGTTACTGTAGAATATAGAATGTGACAGTCACACGACTAAGATTCACGTCTCATAGTGTTAGAGGCGGCTCTAGGATTAGCCAAAGTTTTAGCCAACACTCGTGAAATCTAATCTAACATTCTTACACATAGGGCATCTCGCCCTCTCTTATATTCGCATACGAGCTCTCGTGAATACGACTTGATCCTTGCAGTTATGAAAATATCCCGTATACGCGAGTCCCTCGAGAACATACGACACTACATAGCTCGCTGCATTATAATATAGAGAGCCGCCTCTGCACTACAAGCGTAAAACAGTTTTGTAAATGTTAAAACGCATTCCGACCAAAATCTTTAAATCTGGCGTCTCCGATATTCTATACTTGTTGTATTACATAATTTTACGTTTATACGCACATATTTCGCAAATAACTTGATAATATAATACATATATAAATTCAGAAAACATCACCGTAGCGTGATCAGTAGTGTGATCTTTATTATGCGCGCCCTTTTATCTTAGAAATATAATTGCATTGACACTGCATGAACTGTGTCGAGAAGAAAATCGGAGAAAATTGATCAGCAAGTATAAGTAAGGATCACTCTAATGATTGGCCGTTGTACCGAGTCATCTCAATAAATGTTAGAAAAAATTTAACTAATTTGATATTGTGAAATCGTTATGAATAAAATGACGCATATATGTAATAAGTAACATAATAATTGTTTAATTATTATGCAAAGAGTGCAGCTAAAATTTAGCATGCGTTTCAACAGATACAAGATGTGGACGCTCCAGCGCGATATGCTCGATTGCACTTTAAGTGAACAAAGCATCTTCCGGCTCCTGGTTCATACGCAAGGGATTAGTTAGGGAAAAGAAAACTCGGCACCTTATTTTCACTCACGACTACTTACAATTAGATGCGACTTGTTAGAAGCTAAGGTCTCCCGTAAATTAATACTTATTTATAACCCTTATAGAACGGCCGTAGAAATACGTTTTTCTACCAGAATTTCTGTGCCAACTGCAAAGAATGTTGTAGATGATTTTTTTGTTTCAAGTTGAACCATTACTCTAATCTTGTAAGATACTCAGATATATCTTTATTAAATATATATTTGAATTTCGTAGTATATTATATTCTGATATTGATTATACAGTTCATTTTTGTATATTGGTGTGTGATAAATAAATAAGAATATTGTTTCTAAGCAATCCCTCGTGATAAAATAACCACCTGTCATATAAAGAACATATAAGAGAATGACTATTGGCTTTATATACATAGCCCATCTTTCTGATATAATATATAATTAATATTAGTTAGTTTTCTGATTAATAAAAGGGTAAGCTAACATAATGGAAACATACACATAGGATAATAATATTTTAAAAATTGTCCTTTCTAATTTTATTTATTTCTCACGTTTGTATGAACGTCGATATTATAGTATGCTATAAAGTAAAAAGTCACTAACATTATATTTTAAAAATAATAATAAATTCATAAATTTTTAAATGATATGTAACAATCACTTAATTTAAAAATATTAGTTAATAAAATAATAATTGGTGACTTTTTCCTCATTTCATCTCATCCTATATATAACAAGTATATTTAAATATATACAATAATATATATAGAAGTTATAATACATGTAAAGTTATATTCACTATTTTAATTTTACTTACGTTCTCCATGAAAAAATCTCCATATATTTCTTACTTACAATTAGCTGTCGTTTTTGTACAAATGCATGTACGTATACATTTACAAAAAAACTCGTATAAATATTTTATAAAAATACTTATTAAAAACAAATGCATTTCTTTATGCTATTTTTTCAATAATTTAAATGTACAGTTTATCTTTAATTAAATTTATATTCTATATAATTATTACTTTCGACATTATTATTCTTGGACATTATTTATTATTCATTTTTACGCAACAAATATTACGAAAAAATATAATTCCCTAAATATTGAGAAAAAAGATCGTTATATCAGATTAACTTTGCATTTGCTTTTAACATTTATAACAAATAATTGTAAGTGTACTCACGTCATGTTTAAGTGTATTCACGGCACTTCAAAGTCCGTCGCGATTGAAGAGGACTAAAAATCTTTCGATCCACAAAGAACGTGATTCCCACGCAATCTTCATGGCTTTTTATCCACCTATATGAAATATACCAATATCAATATTAGAATACGATGGTATGGTTTATATACAATGTTTCTAGTTTTATGTTTTAAATTTTCAATAAAATATATAATTAGATAACTTTTATAATTTTACAATTTTCTTGTGTCGAATATTTCATACGTATTGGCTTTGTTCCGCGTGCTATATTTATAAAAAAAAAATTATTCAAAGAAAATTATCTAGTGTAATTGATTTTTTATACATTTTATTAATTTAATCTGTATTCTCAATCCGTGAACTATTATACATTTTGTCAATTTTCTCAACATATATATTATATGTCAATAGATTAAAAACAATATAAAAATATTCGTGAAATTATTTTGATGATTGTATATTACTTTAACACACATACACACACACATATATGTATTTGTATTTTTTTAAACATATAATTCTATGCAACTTTTTGTTTCATCATTTTTACATTATATTATTTGATCTCAATTAGTGATCTATTAATTTATATACGAATATTCTGCTATGCGGTAAGTTTTCATCTATGATAAAAAATTTTGCAATATTTAGTTGGGGCTGAAACTATATATATGTATAAAGATATTTTTATTCAGAATGATTAGAATCTTAGCATTTTCATTGGTTGGGGAAGTTCATTTCGGCGTTTTTAAAAACAAAATATGTCTCATATTATCCCATTTTTATTTCAATTTATATGAGTTACATGTTACATGTTATTATTTTAATGACAGATTTAAGAATTACAGTCAATATATTTTTGGATATATATTTATATATTTAGAATTATATTGATTATATATATGACATTATGGTTTGTCATAATCCCTTGTTCTACACAAGAAATAATAATAGATTATTACATAACTTCTTTAATGTAAATCTATAATATTATGCATTTTACTTTATAGAGGCTACATATTAAGCAAGTAATATAGAGTTATAACATAATAATAACAGACTTATACAATTTATCATCAATTTATAGTTTTTAGTTTGCATTGTATATCAATCGTTTAATTTGTTCCATTTACAATGCAATATTTTATTATAGATTTCATCAAATAAAAATATTCAAGAGTTACAGTTTGTTTAGATAAAAAAGTAATCTTAATATATAAGCTTATATTAATATATAATTTGATTTAAGATTAGCAGATTATTAAATGTTAGTATGTTTGTTTTTAATATTGAAATTCCAAATTGAAATTGAAGATATTAAGTACAAAGGACAAATAGAGAGATGATTCCAAAATAATATATAGTTAGAATCATTAAGATTATGATTTATGTATTGACACTTAATTTATATATATAACATTGAATACACGATTATATGAATTTCATAGTTTCATTTGTGTGTAATATTAAGCGCTTGCTCAATTGTTTTACTTATTTCATCCCATCAATCCTCTTGATCCTTTACTCCTTGTCAATAGTTAAATTCCTTTGTGGTCCAAAATTTTAGGAAAAGGATTAAAGGAGCGGAGTTAATATTTTTGTAGAATGCCAGGTATATTGAATTAATAGTGGTATAAAATCACTAAAGGGAATTGTCAACGGAATAAATTTTTATATATGGTCGACCGCGCTAATAGTATTATGTTCGCTCATATTTTAATTATGGTTTAGTTTCTATTTATATGTTCTTGTTTATCCAGCGGCCGCGAAAACTGAGAGATCTGAAAATTATCGAATTTGTCATAAAAAAAGTGAAAATAAAATTAATAGCGCAGTGTTTAGAATTGAAGGAGAGAAAAGTACGGATAGAGAGTATACTTAATTTTTACAAGAAATTGAACAAGAAATAAATCTTCTGATCATTAGAATATGACATTTCTATTGACGTTATCTTATTCGTTCTAATATCGTCAAAATGAAACAATAACGTTTGCACATCATTACCGTCTTAGCCTCCGTCTCTCTGACCGGTTAAGGACGATTTCTTTCGTTTATCGGTTTCTGCATCATAGGCCGCCGTGCAGCATTAGGAAGGTTAGCCGCCATTGGATTCGCAACGCTATGAAATAATAATGTCAGAAAAAAAAAACATTTAGAGGAATACGGACGATTAAGATCAAAAAATTTAATGGATTTTTTTGTAGGTGTTTACTTGGAAGGTCGTGTATACGGGGTGGTGCGGTAGCGCGAGGGTGTGCCTGATGTCGTTGTAGTCTTGTACGATTTCCAAGCGCGGCTCGACGACTCCTCTGCGAATTTCATGGATTCATATGTTTTAATTATTTTTATTTAGACAGAACACGATGCTGATCATTAATGGTCTACATGCTAGCATCTAAGCATGGCTCGTTATTTTAATGTTTTTAGTATGAGTTTGAAAGTTTAATCATCAACGTACATCATGCATTTTGTTATACAATCTATAGACAGGGTTTAAATTTCATTGTTATAGCAAACTTAGATTATGGCTTCATTTGGAATTGCATGATTCAAATATATTTAAAAAACACAATTATTTAATATTATTTGTTTTTATTATCTATACACAATATAATTTCATCTTGAACACGCGCGAGTTAAATGAATTTAATCAAAGAACGAAATTTATGTTCAGTTACATTAAAATTAATTTTTGTGTGAGAATTAAAGTTAATTTTTAAGATATATTATATTATAATAAAATTTCTGTTAGATATTATTAATCGATATAAGAAACGCATTATTTTATGTTTCGATTTATCCATTTTGTATACAAATGTATTATTAAGGGCTAAAAGTAAATTGCCAATTTCTTTAATATGTAATTAAAAGTTAAATGATTTTAGTATTCAATGCATTTCCATGGAAGCTGCTATTAACACTTTTGTTTTAAGCATATTGACATTATGCACTTTACTAATAATGTCTTTCTAATAACTGCAATAATTACAGTTAATAGTAATAATTATAACTATTCTTTGAAATTTCTTGAAAAGAATTAAATGAAAATGTTGAATCTGGAGTTTATTTTAAAATGTTTGAGAAAAATACATTAAAAATATATAAAACTTCACAGAACCATCCATTTAAATTGTAGCACATACACATTTATGTCATTATAAAAATTTATAAAATAAAATCTTTCAATAAACCCAATAAGCATAAACATAATAAGGATTTACATGTAATTAACAAATACTTATTCGAAAATGTATTATCAAAATAAAATCTTTAAAAATTTATAATTGCATAAAAAATCTTAAAATGTTTAATATTATAATCAAAAAACATATAAAAATGGAATATTTTACCTGGATAATCTGAAGATTCGTAATAATCATGTGAAGAATGCGGTGCAGAATCATCCTCGTACTCGTAAGTTGTATATCTTGAAGAATACATATCATTTCTGTTAAATAGATATATAAAACCTATCACATAGCAAATTGAGAAATATAAAGCAAATATATGCAACTGCTAAAAAATGCGTTTATACAAAAAAAGAAGTTTTGTTATAAAATACTATGTTATGCTAAAATTTCTGTCTGTTGTTATATAAATTATATCTGTACAAAAGGTATTATAACACATACCCAGAACTCGATGGATAATGTCGATCGCCATATCGAGCACTACTAGTTGATGATCCATGATAATCATAATCATGATGTGATCCAGCACGATTAGTTGGTGACGGAGTTGGAGTTTCATAGCTATAACAAAAAAATGTAAATATATTTAATATAGTATTTGATTTATATCAAAATAGAGAGATATTATGTTATATGAACAATTAAGCTCACCCAAAATTTTGATCTATAGCAGCTCTTGCACGATCTAAGATCGAGAATACCTTCGATTTTGGCGGTACGGGACGAGAAAGTGGGCCACGATTTGCAGGTGGCGGAGGAAGTATAGCTGAATAATATACATATACACATATTGGATATGTATATATCTAAATTGGATATGTATACATCTTTTGTATTATTATATACTGCAAATTCTGTATCTCTTGTGTGTTGTAACAAATATATTTGTTAAAGAATATCCTATATAAGTCATTCTATGCAATATAAATTTGTATTGCTTGACACCGAAGAAATTAATATCACATTATTGCTGAATTTTCACATTTTGCATAATTTTCATCATAGGTATGAAACTAACCTCTAGACGTCCTAGGTAATGTCGGTCTTGCAGCAGGTCTTAGTATACCACCAGTGCCAGGACCAGAAGGTCCTCTCATTGAGGGTCTGCGATCATCCGAAACCGGATCGTTAGATACAGTCATTTCCATTTCGCGCATTTGCTCTTGACGTATGTTATCATTATTGTCGGGAATCAAATATTTCCGCACCTCGGCGAGCGCAAATGCGATACGGGCATAAGCTTCTGCCGGTGGTGCAATAGCTGTGATCTCTACGTGTAGATCATCAGAAAGATGCGCATATTTTGGATCCAAAGAAGCACGACATTCTTCTTCCTGAGATTAAGAAGAAAAAAATCAAGACACAAGATAAGTCATTTTCTTCGAGTAAAAAAGGATAAAAAAACTCGCGCGTTTGTCACTTACTTTTTGTCTATCTTTCATCGATCCTCTACCTAACACTGCCATTTTGCACATTGTTTCTTCTTGCAGGCGTTTCATAGAATTACCTTTCGGACCCAGCAATTTCCCAACAAAATTAAACTAAAGCAAGATAAATTACATAATTGAGATTTAAGATAACAGCTTACATTTGTTTATCATTGTTTAAAAAAATTGCTATATTAAATAAATGTAACATACTTACTTTAGGATGCTCACGAATAGGTACTAAAACTTTTACAGAAATGCGAACTGGTTTTTCACGATAAATATCCACATATTTTGGATCCCTTAATGGTTTTCCAATAGCTTGAGTTTTTTGAATCTCTATAAAATATGCAATACTTTTTGATGCGGTGAAGTATTCACAGCTTATCGCGTTAAAGTTTAAATATGTGTTTTTGTAGTTCATCAAATTATGTCATTTTTAATCGCAAATAAACCAACAAAAATATAAAGAATATTTATTTAGGAGTAGTATACTATCTACTCTTTAAAAAAGATATTCCTTTATTAAAAGACAGATTTTTATTAAAAATTAGCAGCAGCTTATATATTCCTCTTTTATATCTATAGTAGTGACACACACATACAGAATCCTATATCAAACCAGAAGATACGCAGATCAATAACTACAGAAATATTTAATAGCGAAAATTGAAAAACTTCGAACTATTGTCCAATATAATCCAAACTGTCCTTCAGTAACATCCAAATAGAATGTTTCACTTTTCACTGCTAATAGAGTCAGCTTTGTTATAAAATATCCAAGCATTAATTACATATATGAATTCAATCAAATCTCATTGCGAATAAAAATTCCTATTGATATCCGGTGCAACGATAATTTGTCACGATTTGATGGGATCACGGACGGGCTAATTTCACCAACGGGAAGCATGATGGAAAAAAAAAAAAGGAATATGTTTCACTCACCTTGATCGAGCAATCGGATCGCAATGGGCCATTTTTGATTGTCGAGCTCGATCTTTTCTTGGAGAAGCTCGCGTACGTATTCGCCCGCCTTGTCAATTTGATGATCCTTCTCGTCGGACTCTTTGTCCAACATTCTAGATTTAATGTCGTCATCGTCGTCTCTCTGATACTTGTAGTCGCCGTTGCTCGATCTATCCATATCCATATTCGCCATAATTCAGATCGTCGATCGATTAACTTTGATAGTTCTCTAACTATCTTCACTGATGATAAAATGGTAAAAAAGATCGTACGTTTATGCACAACGACACGTCCCGAAAGTGAAGCTGTAATGGCCGCCTCTTCGCTTCGCCGCATGCATATGCACTCGGAGAAATTCATTCCCTTGCAGACGCTTGTTTAGTGCCGCCATCTATATTAATTTAAGAAGTTCCGTAGAATTAACTACGACTATTTCTATCTTATCGGCACTGTCGGTAAGATCATTCTTCTTGGTGCGTATCCATACTACATTTATAAATTGTGAATTAGTGCATTATTTTTTATTTAACGATAAAGATTAATATAAACTTGCATTTGCATTAACAGTTCCTTTTTTCTTAAAAAAAAAAAGTTTTTATTTTAATATAAGACTATAATTACATACATATATAAATTATATTAATATAAAAAATTAATTATATATTTTTTCATGCAGCCCGTACAATCCATCATTAGATCAGCAATTAAAAGCATAATAAAAATATTTTCCGAGAACATTTTATTTTATAACTTGCGCATTTCAAATACTGAAATATATATATTAATAGGCTTGATTCTCAGAGCTATCGTATGATGCAAGTTAAACGTCACTTGCGATTATCAAGTTTGAAACTAATCTCCAAACTAAATGAACTTCGAAGATGTCAAATGGGTAAACATTATTGACGTCAGCGTGTTATCGCTTTCCTTTCTTCTTCTGTTCCTTTCTTTCTTTCTATTCCGAGATTATCGTTTCCCTTTCCGGTTCTATTACTATTTCGAAGCGTATCGAAGGCAGTTCCTGTTCACGCGTTCATAGATCGGCAGCGCCTTCGAACACGAGCGCGTACACACGTGCGCCTCGACTTCGTGGCTGTTTATGAAATATTCAAACGAGGTCGAGTGTGATGTCTCTATGCCAAGATATCGCATTATATGTAAATAAAGATAAGACCTGCGACCCTGTGTACGCGGGCAAACTAGCGCTCCGAACGAGAAACGATGCTCAGTATGTTGAGCGCGCGGCTGCGGAACGCCGGAAGAAAACTACTTTTGTGCCGTGACGAAAGTTCCGTCGAACGCAAGCATGTCAGATCGGCGCATTTTACGTATTTTCCGAGCGAGAGGCCGAATTTCACCGGTAAGTGTAACTACTTTGTGCATGTATTAATCATCGTGGATCAGCTAGCATTTAAAGTCTTGCAAAAGCAGTGACACGCAAAATCGGCATAGCAGTATATGCATATAAGCGATTAATGAGATAATGAGAGATTCGATAAAAGATGCTCTGCCGAATTTATAATTTGTCGATCATTTAATTAATTAAAAAATTTATATAGTTATGTAAAAAAAAATTCGTGTATGTGTGTGTGTATGTATGTGATGTCTCTTCTAACATGTAAAGATATAAACTTATATAATTATAAAAAATATTCAATTATTGAAAAAAAAAATTATTTGTGCATTAAAATCTGGACTGAATGGAATAGAATATTTATTTTCGCTCTACAAAGATAAGATAACATATTTCGACTTCTTTCGAAATTTTCGAGCATTCGAGTATTCGGATGTTTTAAAATCCGAATCTTTAGGTAATCTCTAGACTTTGGCAATCGTCTCTGTTTCACGCGTATATGAAGAACGCAAAAATACGCACAGTATGTGTGTCAAGAATGAATCGAGAAATGTAATGTGGCGATAAATTATCGAGAAATGTATTTTTTCTCATATCTGTTATATAATGTAATGAGATCCAATGTAAATAATTTTGAATATTTGTTATATGTGGAAAGAAAAGAATATCACTTATTATTATTAACTTGCAATAGAATGTTCTAGGATTTTGCTCATTTCATAGTACGGAATCACTTAATACTCAATAATGCATTATTCACATGTGATTATGTAAAAGAGGTATGCTTTCAGGTGAGACTAAAAAGCTGAATATGTATCAAGCTATAAATCACGCCCTTACTCTTGCATTGGAAAACGATCCACGTTCAGGTAAATATCTTGTTCAAAGCCATTAAATAGAATATGTAATTTATATAATTATAAAACCATTTTTTCCCCTAGATATATATATGTGTTTAATATATTTATGATATACATTTTTTATTTTCGATATCTTCGACGTTCATTAGTTTCTCACAGTATCTTATTCAAACTACTTGAGAACAAGAAAAAATTTTGATAAAATTTTATTCAAAGCAAATTCAGAATTTCTAAGGGAATAATTTTTATTAATAAGAGAATATATTCTTACATATTTTCCAGAACAAATACTTCATTAATTTTTTTTTTAACTTTTAGTCATATTTGGCGAAGACGTAGCATTCGGAGGTGTCTTTCGTTGCACAATGGATTTGAAGAAACGTTTCGGCGCTGATCGTGTCTTTAATACACCTCTCTGCGAGCAAGGAATTGCCGGTTTTGGAATTGGCTTAGCCAACGTCGGAATATCGGCAATTGCCGAAATACAATTTGCGGATTACATATTCCCTGCCTTCGATCAGGTGCCTTCATCATTCATGTAACGCATAAATGATAAATAGATTGATAATTATAATTTTAGCAAAATATTTTTTTTTGTACATACAGAGCGTGAAAAAATTCAAAGGTTTAAAAAGATTCAATACTCAAAGATTTAAAAAAATTCTTTCGAAAGCAGAAACGTTGTTATATCTCGAAAACTTCGCGAACAAGTCATATATGAAATAATGCGAAATATATACAATATGACTCGTCACGCAAACACTGTCACACATAGGATGTAAAAATTAATAATCTCTATTAAAATTATTAATGGCATAACTATTAACGTTATTAACGGAACTATATATTAATTTTGTCCGTAGTTGGTAAACGAAGCGGCTAAGATAAGATACCGAAGCGGCAGTATGTTTGACTGCGGTAAACTTACGGTTCGTACACCTTGCGGAGCAGTTGGCCATGGTGCTCTTTATCATTCTCAAAGTCCGGAAGCTTACTTCGCCCATACTCCCGGCTTGAAGGTCAGTAATACATGTGCGCTATATTATTTTTTATTATTTATCCAATATACAAAATCGCTCACTCTCTCTCTCTGTTTTGACCGCAATTACTTTGACCGTGCACAGTGTCTTTATTTCTGAGAATAGTCGACGAAAAAAAAAAAAAAAAACAAGTTCTTTATTGTGATAAACGATTTCGTAATGGAGTCATAAATAACCGCGCGTCAATACTCGTATACGAAATATTTGAGCTCTATCAGCTATATGTTATATTAATGCAGTGTTAAAAGTAACAAGATTAATATTATTACGAGTTACGACATAATTGCTGTTTTCAAATAATTCTAATACGTGTGCAACATGATTCGTATATAAAAAAAAAGTATATAAAAAAAAGTATATAAAAAAAGATTCGAATATGAGTAAAAAGAAATTAAATAGTCATTAATATTTAGTATACCTCGATCGCGCGAGTCAAGCAAACAAGTTTCGCTATCAAATTTTCATCATCGGGAACATTCTTCGTACCTTCGCTATATTACGCACCAGCCATAGCCGTGAGTTCTCAACTTTCTTCAACAAATTCCATGAATATTGTACGACGTATACACTCTACGTATGCATGAAGAAAGTTTTGCTCGCACACTAATGCGCAATCGCCGCTATCGTACATCGCGATTACGAGAGAAGCGTGTCGCGTAATATCGCGCCGACATTTCCTGGAGCCGATAAATTTCACGTTTTTGTTTTGCGAAACCGTCGAGAAGAATCGCCAATTATTGACGGGAGAGATCGTGAACTGGAGAAAATCGCGAAAGATAATTTCGCGTTCTTGAAAACAGCTGATTTTTTTTTAGATCGTTGTGCCTCGCGGAGCAATGCACGCGAAAGGTCTACTATTGAGCTGCATAGATGAACCGGATCCTTGTATTATATTCGAACCTAAAATTCTATATCGCACAGCGGTCGACGAAGTGCCCGTAGCACATTACAAGATCGAAATCGGCAAGGCTGAAGTTGTAAGAGAAGGTAAATTCTATTAATATATTAGATATTTGCATCTTTGCATCTACTTGGTGTTATTTGAATTTATTAAGCGCTGCGCTACACTTGTATATCAATCATCTATATTATCAATTAATATATTTCAAATGCATAATACAGTATAAATTTTATACATACAATATTTTCGTTTATGGACTTTTGTTTTGCATTTATATTATTGGAACCAGAGACTAAAACGCGAAAATGATAATTATGCAATATGAATATTTATTATACTTGCGGTTGTGCAAGATCATTTTTTTTCGACAAAATATTTAAAATATAAGACACACAGGTTCTCTCTCTCTCTCTCTCTCTCTCTCTCTCTCTCTCTCTCTCTCTCTCTCTCTATTTTTTTATATAGTAGAATATACGTTATCCAATGAAAATAACGCATAAGAGACATTATTTAAAGTCATATATAGAAAGTGACTGTTCGCACTCTCCTCATACATACGGCTTGGAGTCTCTGTGAATATAATTTACCGAGTATAATCGTCCTTCCATTATCCAATCGCCGGAGCGGAGCGGCGCTCTCGCTGATGACCGGTCCTGAAACAGGATATAACAGAAGGAACACGTATACACGCGCCTGTCGGTTATGCGAGTCTATATACACGTGTTTGTCTACATAAGTGTGTTTCGTTGTTGCGTAGGTAATGCTGTGACACTCGTAGGCTGGGGCACTCAGGTGCACGTGCTGTTGGAAGTGGCCGATCTAGTCCAGGAGAAGCTCAACGTGTCCTGCGAGGTGATAGACCTCATTTCCATTCTACCTTGGGACGCGGAACTCGTATGCAAGGTGGGTATAATTCAATCTCCCTCTCTCTCTCTCTCTCTCTTACTTCACCTTATTACGCTTCCTTGAGAATAAGAAATCGGTTCAAGAAAACGATCGCTTCAAGCATCGCATATCCTTCTTTGCCTTTTCCGTTCTCGTTGTTTTGATAACGCACGTGTATTCGCGTTTTGTCTCTTATTTCAAGAATTTCAAGGGCCGAATAATCGTGCACGATCTCTTTCCTTCGTCATTCTCTCGAGTTAATTCGAAGTTTCGATTATCAACGACAAACCATGCATGCCATTCGATGTAGAAAATCGCCGGTTATATCTATCTACGTAAGATACGAGAGACACAATTGAGGTATCTTTCGTACCATTTGTATATATCTGTCCCGTTTGGGGAAATGTCGGCGGACTCGGATAGCGAAAGAATAATCGAAAGACCTCGTATGATTGTCGCGACATCGCGTCGTATCGTCGATGATAGAAGCGGTTGTCGTTGCCTCGTCTAATAGCGAAATGAGAAGTGATCGTGAGCGAAATCCTCCGGCCTGGACTCTCGCGTGTCCCTTCGGCTTACGGATCTCCATAGACGCTAATATCGCGCTGATTTATGCTAATCGATCTCTGGTCGTCTAATGATATGCCAATCAGTACAGTATGCACTTCTCGCGGATTACAAACCGCCGTGATATTATGTACGCCGCGAGAGTGGTGCGCGCACAACAAGACGTAGTACGAGCGTAATTGGAAACCCGTTTTGCCGCAATTTCGATACAAGTCGCGGAGATTCGCTGTCTTGTCTACCCGCCGATGCCTGTCTGCGAAACACGGCGCGGTTTCGCAATGAGAGACGAACTCTGCTCGTGAAACGAAATTCTAATTTATCCGTCGCTTTGGCGAACGCTTTGGAGAAATTTTGCGCGATGAAATATCGTGGCCGGAAAAATGATCCATTGCGTTATTAAAATGGAGCAGAATGACTGATAAATACAGAAAGACATAGACAATATTGATGATTATGATAGATTATTCAGATTTTAACTTTGCGCATTGTTCTTTAATCTTGAAGGAAAGTTAATATCCACGATATCTTATTACAAGATTTGACAGTTCTTAAAAAATTTAACAAGCTTTATATATTATTGCATAACATTACATTAAATTATATGTAATAAAAATCTCTCTCTCTCTCTCTCTCTCTCTCTCTCTCTTTTTAATATTTTAGAATAATCAATAAATATTTAAGAGCATATACATTTAAAAAGAATTAATAACTTCCTCCTCAAATACTGTTTTAAAAGCAATCAAACATTATAAGAAAAATAAAAAAATCATAATTTAGATACTTGTGTTGTGACAGTAAGTTGTCTTATTTAATAAAGATTAAAATTGTCATGGGAACGTAGAATCTGAATTAAATATTAATCCGATAAATATAGAAACGTAGATTTTTTACGGGGGATGTTTCCGTGACGAAAGATTGCAACTTCTGAAAGTGTGGCAGGAAAGATCAACGCAAATCGAAAATGTCATACGAACCTGTATTCGATGTTCAGTCGCACTTACCTATCTTTGTTAATGATTTACAACGGCGCACGTGCGCATAAGTGTGCCTACCTATCTCGATCGCCAACCATATCGCCAGCATGTATTTCCATCGTCGATCACGTTGTAGGCCTGTATTTGATAGCCGTTATAAAATGATGGCTCGTGCCGTCGTCGCGGCGTTAATGTGCCCGTTTAGCATCGCGGTCGTATCTATAAGTTATTATTATACCGCAACAATATGGGACGAGACGTAAATCACGCGCGAATTAAACCCAGCGGCCGACCGATAATAAATTGCCATGCGTGATATGTGCGTAAATGTTGCAGTCGGCGAGGAAAACCGGGCGCGTAATTATCGCCCACGAAGCACCGATGACGAACGGATTTGGGGCAGAAATAGCTGCGACTGTGCAGGTAAAGTACTTTTTCATAATTCAAATTTGCAACAATAAAATTTATTGCGCAGATAATGTGACATAAAATGATTTAAAGACACCTAATAACGCAATAATCGGACATGTATGTAAAAATATATTGCATGATCCTAATATATGAACTAGCGCTAAGTCGGAAGTCTTTGATAGTCCGAGATATAATGTCACGCGAGATGGTAATATTACCCGTAAAAGGTTGTAAACAGGTTTTTAAGGTGACCAAGGTAATTAATTATTTTTCTCAAATTTTCTCGTATTTACATCTCCGATTAATTGATTATCTGCTCTTTTGATGTTTGAATTAGAAAGTCAGTTTTACATCAATAAAGATCAAATCAATTAATCAAATTAATCACACATATATTAGAGATTATATATCAAATCTCTGTAATGACTGTTAAATCAGGCGGAGTGCTTTTTGTATTTGGAAGCACCGGTTCAAAGGGTCACAGGATGGGACTGTCCCTTTCCACATATCTTCGAGCCGTTTTACTTACCTGACAAGTGGCGTTGCTTTGCGGCTGTCCGAGATGTCCTGAAGTACTAAGGAACTGGATGTTGCAGTACGCCGCAGAAAAGAGTTACAACCTGTTGCCCGCAAAGCGTTCCCTGGAAAACATTTTATATTATTAACTTTTTATAATTCACTATTCCTCCCACGTATCTCTCATTATCTCAAGAATTTTTCAAACCTATCACATATTTTTCATTGTTTTTATATAAAATATATTTTATATTCTCAATATATATATAATAAAATATATTTAATACGAAATTATATATTTTATATAAATGAAACTTCCTTTTTTCTATCCCCAAAAGAATACAAAAAGTAGAAAATGAAAAAAGATGAATATTATTTGTGTAAAATTCGTGAAATTCGCATGTATTTTATATTTACACACACACGCGCGCGCGCGCGCGCGCACACACACAATGTAATTCACGTATTTGCTCAAATTTATAAACTATTAATAGCATAAATTATTTATTGTTGCTAGAAAATTAGCATATTATTGTTTACCTGAAATAATTAAATCTAAAATAATATATTCTTCATTGCTAACAGATAAACAAGATAATGTGAATCTATATGGCTTGTGTCTAGCATAAATTGAGCATGCGAAGCCATGTCCCTGACCCAATTTACCGCAACCCACATAAATCTATCCCTCCTGTCTAAATTAATAACCTGAAAGATGATACAAATCGTCGCCGGCGGCAATGACGAGCCGGTCGACGAAGACGTCAGATAGATATTCGCAATCAGGATGGATCATCTAAGTATCTATATATCTTTTTTTTTGTTTTCATTGATAATCTGGGTCAAGTCCTTCTTTAATAATAAAACTGCGCACCGATTGTGCGCACCATGGCAATGTAATATCTCAATCAAGGTTTAAGCCTCAGATGTTGTCCTTTCCAGTCTAAACCTTTAAGATAGCCATGTTCCGCCTGTCAACAGGATGTAAGTTTTCAATTCGAGCTCGAAGGCATGAAAACGAGACTCAAAAAAAGATTGAATTTAAAGCATAAGAATAAAGATAAATTGGAAAATATTTATTTTTCCTTATTAAGGAAATTAATATTTGAACGGGATTATTATTTATGATTAATGTGTATATTTAAAAAGATTCAATTGCCATTACTATTGAATATAAATTCACACTACGTTCGATTAAGTAGCCGAAAAATTTTAAAATAATATAAAAAATAAAATTAAAGAAAAGGAAGTGGCTGAACTGTTCACTCGTGGCATATTTTGTAATTTGAAAGGGAAACCACATTCTTTCACTGTATATTATGATACGTGAAAGTTGACAGCGATGTATATACACGGAGTGCAATGAGAGAAAGAGAGAGATAAGAAAATAGTTAAGAGAGAGAGCGAGAGATCCGTCAACAGTGAAAAAGAGATGGAGAGCCAGTCGCCACGAAGCATAGACTATATCGAAGGTCGACGAGTTACCTTTTTATTAGTCGATTTTTGCGAGAATAGAGCAACGGCTTTTACATGCTAACATATGGCACCGATGCGCTTGTAGATGAAAGTCGCGAGATTTTCACTCTCTTCGATTCGATAATAATTATATAAGCCGATACTTCTTAATATAAAAGTTATTAGAACTTAATATAAGTTATACTTTTATTTTCAATAGTAATTTTACATTGAAATGACACAAACAATAATCTTTGTTCAGAAAAATATTAAATAAATAACGATTCACCTTTTAACTCTTTCAAAAATTTCGATTCAGTCTCTTTTCTTATTCTTACATCAAAAATTGAAACGTTAAGTGTTTCAATCTTCGTTACATGTTTTTGGACAGATTATTTTGATGGTTGATGTGCTAATTAATTTCTTGTGTTACTTAATAATTAGAATATTTTTTGTTTTAAAAAATTATATTAATATTATTAATATTCACATCGTTGGCTTATCTGTTCGTTTCAATGTGTCGACAGGAAACGCAAAATCAAAATATTTTTGTGCTACGAGATTATCCGTTACTCATTAAGTATACAAAAAATCAAATCATATGTTAAGTAATCAAAAAAATCAAATCATGTGTTCTGTTACATAAATCCTATTTATCATGGCTCTGACCAGTTTGTTTTCATTCCCCGATCTCTTCTTACAATCAATTGATCGGATATCGCACTCTTCTTCATCCATGTGTCAATGTCATACACAAGTGTCAGAGAAAGGATTCTTCGGGCCAAATTAAACATCGATTTGTTATCTTGATTTATGACACGCAATGCAGTGCGATATCTCTACGGCAACAGCACAAAGTAGCCAGTGATGAAAGTTTCCATTGGTCCGATCAGACGCAACATATTTACTGGCACTTTCGAAATTAACAGCTGCGTTTTTATCTTATCTAAAATAACGTTGTTTGCCAACGCGGAGGTTAAATGTGAATAAAATTACGTTAATATTTTAAAAACACGCAAAAAAAAGATTTTTTATGCAATCTTGTGGCATTAAATAATTTTGTGGCAATTTTTAGTATAAAACAGCGATTATGACGTTAATTGCCGATGTGCGGCATATCAAAAGAATTTTAAGTAGAACATGTACATTAATAGCTGACAGCAAATAAGCGATTACTCTCTCTCATTTGATTTATAAAATATATAAAATATATATAATGTATAAAATATACAAAAATACATATAAAAGAGTGAAAGAGAGGAAGAGAGAGAGAGAGAGAGAGAGAGAGAGAGAGAGTGCTTGTGCGCAATTTATTAAAGAAGATAAATTTTAATAACTATTTTATCTGTTTTATATTTGAACGCGACGCTCTAATGACAGAATGTTCACGAGTAGCCTAAAACATTCACGTTAAGCCTAAAAATGTGAAGCCATGAAACACTGATGCTTGATTTGCACAGAATTAAAATAATTTGGAGCATTGCGCGCATCTTGTATGTACACGTCGTATAAATCTGTTTCGCGAGTATTTACCGTTCTTAAAATACAACGCAGTTTCTAGTATAACTCCCCGAGGGCTTCTTCCTTATGAGCGCGCACACGCAATGCAACTAAGTTGCAACCGCAATTAACGCTCTACCGATGCGTGCGTACAGGTAGCGTCGACTCTTAAGTATTGGGTACATCGCATTTATCATGTCCAAACTAGCGCAAATGATCTTAAAATAATATAGCAGAAGCATTCATTTTTTAATGTAAAATTATTCTATATAGTTGAACGGGATGAGATTGCAGCAGCACACTATAACACAATATAACAAAGCAAGAACAGATTTTATCACACATTTAATGCCTAACAGAATCAATTAAAATTGCATTGAAATTATTGAACTCTTATGTGATTTACTTAAATATCTCAAATACGAAGCAATCGCGTAATATATATTTTGTGATTACGGCACGAAATTATTTCCATGGAGTATTACTTTATTTTATATTTTATTTCTTCTAAATTAACAAGTATAAAATATCTGTATCTAATGATATATCGAAAAATAATAACATGACGCCAATATATTTTATGGCAATTCCGCACGTGTGTCTTACAGGCGTTTCTTACAAAAGTCATCATGATTAGATATGCGCATAAGAAACGCAAATGATAATGTGTACCGACAAATAAGTTTTACGATAAATTAATCGCTGATATACATTTACAGTAATACACATGTGCACACATAATCGTTCTGACCGCGGCGTGTCGCAAAAGAAATAAAATGTTCATAAATTATACATTTTTGTTGCAAGAATACTCAATGGATTATTGTAATGTTAATGGGCAAAACTGGATTGTGATAGGTTGATTACATACTTTTTGTTCTGATAGGCCGTTAACGCGGCGTAATTTCTTCCAAGAAGTGAATGCCACAGAAATAATTATCATATTTTGTAATCACTGAGAATATTCAAATTTACAATTTAAATATAGAATTGAATTTCAATTCATATATTTTTTTATACATATAATAATATTGTTATCAGATTTTGAATTAAAAATTATAGATTAATATATTTTAGACAGTCATCGCGTCACACGTATCAAAGGAATTATGATAACAATTGCAAGAGTAAAGAGTTTTTAACGAGCACAAAAATTAAAAAATTATTATTTAAAACATTTTAAATTATTTAATAAAAAATATATCTTTATATACGGCACAAAGAATTGAAAGATATTTCAATTTACTTACTCGAGGGTTAAACTATATGTCAGCTTTTTAAATTAAACACTCGCACATTAGGATTCGGGGATACTCAGCATGAATATGAGCTTATAATTGAAAAAGAGGGACTTTTTTATGAATTGAACACTATATCTAAAAAGCATATCTAAAAAAAAACATATCTAAAAAAAAACAATGTGAAATCAGGATTGTTCCGTCGATATCGGGATAAATATTATGTTTAGCGTTCATAGTTCGTTGCCTATGAGAATTAAGGGTCGTTGACTCATTCGAATAGCATGTAATAAGGTGGAGACAAGAGAACGATGCAGGTGTGGCTCCCGTTCCGCGTCTTTCTCACTAGCTCTCGTCTCATCTCAATCGGCCGCTTTTACTGCAAATTGCTTCCTCGACAAGATATACATATATATATATACAATATATATACATACACTTACCGCGGTACACACATATATATATATATATATATATGTATGCACCTCGAATGCGCAACCGGCGCTCATTAGGAAAAACGAAGAAAAAGTCGGCCAACTGATGCACGCGATGTGTGCGGCGAACACGGTCAACCTTATGCATCGTGCGCTGCGGCGCGATGCAATAATTATTGTGCCACACATTCTTCCTCAAGAAAGCGGCAAATTAATTCGCTTTACGTTCATCGGCCAATCTTTGCCAACGTCCGGGCTAGCATTGAGCTTTCCATTCCCAGTATATACGTTACGATCGACGTATTTTTTTTTGACGCTGCGGTATACAAAGATGTAATACCCGCCGTTCGATTTATATCATTTGCAGATATACGTTAATTATATATCCCATCTGTGTATCGCTGCTTGATCAATCATTGCTGTTTTCATTAGCAAATCAGAAATCATTAAGTTTTACTGCGAGAGTTAATTAAATCGTCAGGAAGAATGAAGTAGAGCGAATCAATTTGTGTGTGTCCACAAGATAATTACGAGACGTAATACTTTTATCAATAAGGCAGAGCTAGATAAACGTGTCTAGGCGCGAAATGTGTTTAATATCGTTATCGATAGAAGACTTCTGATCGCGTCGATAAGCTTCATTCCTTTTACTCTGTCGAATATTAGACGCGATAAATGGCGCGATGAGGTGGATACGTAAATCATTGCATTGTCCGAGCAGTTTGAAAGGAAAATTAATTGTCTGTAAACGATCTTTTAACGAGCCTACTCGCGAATCTAATTAATGTTTAACGCAATTTATTTGTACGCGTTTACGCGCTATTATCTCTCCGGCATATATAATATGATACAATATACATAATAAAGTGCAATGTGTGGATGCGTCATGCAAAAAGAAAAAAACACTGCCGAATTTCTAGAGCGTGAAAATATTAATTAGGCGATGTAATAAAAAAAAAATGCGCGAATTTTCGCGCTAGGTATGACGAGAAGTTATTGATCAGCGAGAAATAACAGAAATGTTCTGTGATCGTTCGAAAATTTAAATATACAAAAGTTTTTCTTCTGTAAATAATTGAAACACGTTTCTCTCTAAAAAAGAAATTTAAAAATAAATTCTACAATAACATCCTCGAATAAATTTGAAATATTAAAGTGTTTGTGCCGATTACTAGATCTTATACTTCATGATTGAGATTAAGGTCAGATCAGATGGATTATATCACTTCGAGTCAAATCACCGGTTAGATTGGAATCGGAGACAAAGTTCGTCTACGATTTCATTTCTTCGCTAGAGAAGGCCAATTTAAAGATAATATATTTCAAACTAATTAGAGATAAGTTTAATTAATATTAAGATGTTAATCTTTTAAAATATTTTTCCGCGTAACAAAAGGGAGATCTAATCAATCACAGATAAAAATTGTTAAAACAAATATTACAAAGCAGAATATATTTTTCTTCTTCTCTCTCTCTCTCTCTCTCTCTCTCTCTCTCTCTCTTATTTTCTTTTCTATTTACGATTTCGCGTATAACTAACAGATATTTCACTCGGTGTGTTTGTCGGTCACGTGTAAACAAACACTTTTGTGGTTTCGCAACCGCGTCACGGTCATCTCTCTTAGTTGTTATTTCAGAGGTCTCACGATATTAGGTCTCACGATGCCCCTACTCTGAAGCTTCTTAAATATTATTAATTTGACTACCTTTCAAGAACACATCCTGCGAAGACAATACGACGACTGTAGAAACACGAGTTTTGTTGCAGAAACAGGATAAAATTATCTGTGTTTATCTAACAATAAGATAGAAATGAAGAAATAAAGCAGAATTATCATTACGCGCTCGCACTTTCATTAATTCTAGCAAAACGTAGAAGGAGCTGCCAAATGTTTAGCTATTTATATCTCTCATTGCATTATTTACTGTAATTTTTGCTGATAATATTATAAAAACAAACTTTGTACATTTCTTGATAAATTTAATATCCTAAATTTTTTAATGTACAACAACGCGCAATGCTCTTACCTCTCTCTTTCCTCTCTCTCTCTCTCTCTCTCTCTCTCTCTCTCTCTCTCTCTCTCTCTCTCTCTCTCTCTCTCTCTCTCTCTCTCTCTTTCTGTCTTTATATATAGTATTAGATTACAAAATCTATTTTTGATAATTGAATGACATATTTTTCCGAACGTTTTTTCAAAACCGAATTTATGCAGTCATATGGCATTGCAAGATTTAAATTTTATTTCGAAAAAAAATTATGTTCTTATAGTGTAATAAGACATAATTGACTTTGTGGATTGTGCTGTGTTTCCGTTCTATATATCCAATTTTATAAAATTAATGTTTACAGCCGCGTATCCAGTGCGACGAGAGGCAAAAAATATTACATATATTTGTTTTTAAATCACTACTACAGTCAACACGCGGTCGGATGTGATTAAAATGCTGGATTAAAATATAATACTCGTTCTCTTTCCCAAGTATCACCGGCTGTGTTCTTAAAACTAGATAGAATTCGGCGATTGTGACGGTGGTTTTCAAGCGGAGAGAAGAAATGCGCGCAGCGAGAAAAAGAAAGAAAAAGAGAGTGTTTCAACAAAGCTCTCGGCGAAATCGCGTAAGAGCTCATTTGGCAGCGTCCCGCGCTCGTGCCAACAAATGTCGGCTAATTACGGCAAGCAGCTAACCTTTGCTCGTCGCGCCGTCGGCTCCGCTCGGTTCTCAGACGAGGATGACGACGGATGATGGAGATGTCGACACCGACGCAACAGATACGGCGACGGAAGCTCTCGGGTGATTTCGGACAGACGGACAAGCGCGCGACGCGAACGAGCGGCGGGGGGGAGGGAGAGGTGGAGGGGGAGGGGGTACGTAGTTGTGCTCGGCATTCGGCTCGGTTCGGGTGGGGCGAGCCGGAACGGACCGAGGTGACGGGATTCTCGCAGTGTCGAACCCCCTTCGTTCGTCTCTTCCGTTCGTATCGTTCTCGAAACTCCCTACGTATCGCAAGCGTGTGTCTAACTTGTGCCTGACTTCACGTTATCGCCGCTGGCATCGTCGCTGCGAAGTACGTTGGCGAAGTAAGGTGCTTGTCCGCCGTGTATGCACATACGCGCGAACGTCTGCCCGTGTGTGTATGCGTGTGTGAATTTGTGTTTCTCCGTGCGTCTCTCTCTCTCGCACGCGACTCTGTGCGCGGTATTATCCGGTATTTCGATACCGCTTACCATCTATAGACTCGTAACATACTTTTACGTCGCGGTTAAGCTCTCGCGAATCGCGACCACGTGACACCCGCGCCGCTCGACGCCGTCGCCGCTCTTGCGCACGAAAACAACCGGGTTGTACTTCCTCCGCGCTCCGTGCGAAGTTAGCCTCGCGTCTCTTTCACTTCCTCGTTCGCGGGACGCGCGACCAAATTCGGAAGTCCGTCGCAGATTATCGTCTCCCGTCTCCATTTACGGATCTCTCGATCTTCTCGTCGCGGCAAGTGAATCGATCCGAGTCTTTACCGGCGGCAAAGATTCTCGTTTCCGTTCGTCGTCGCGTTCTCGTGCACTTCATTCGTCGGGAGGAAGACCGCTCGTCGAGATCGTCCTGAACGCGGATCATGGAGGACGGTGCCCGGAACGACGCGTCGAAACAGGAATCGCAGGTCACGATTCCCGCCATCGCGGGAGACGAATCGACGACCAGGAAATTATCGGCTGGATCCAACGACCTCGCGCAAGTCTCAGTACCGCTGATGCAGGTAAGTTGAAGCTTACGTAAGTCCGCATATGCATGCAACATCGACGCGGCGCGGCGCGTGTTCAAACGCGCGAGCGTACCTCCCCCCTCCCCCCTCCCCCTCCCCCCTCGCGCCTCTCGACCTGAGAGAGCGTGAGTCGGTGTCGAGGGGGTGGTCGGCGACGGCGGAGTCGTTCAACCCTCTCTCGGGCCGGAGACTGCAGTCGTCCGGGGGGTCGACATCCCGCGTCGTCGGCGAACGATCGATCGCGATCGATTCCACTCCCTCCCCCTCCTTCCTCCCCCCTCCCTCCCCCCTCTCCGTCCCCTGCATTCGCAACGATTCCTGTGACGCGCAAATCTTGCGAAGCGTCGACTCGCTTTTTTGTTTTTTTTTTTTACACGCGTATTGTTTACGTCGCCTCTGCTCTCTTCGCGTGTCTATTCTCGCGTCCTACATCGACTTTAATCCAAACATTATTAACTGTACATGGTCGCTCCGAATTGTTTGCGTTTACGCGCAATGTGTGCCGACACGGTAATTTCTGTCGGAGTTGATATTTTATATTTCTTTTTTATTTGTATATAATCTATACGATTATAATTCTTTTAAGGAATAATAATATGGTCTAGCGCGTGAACACATTTAACAAGTATTTAATATTTAATAAATATGTTACGTAATTTATAATTGCAATTAAAATTCTTTCTCATCTCGATTTTTAAGTCGCAGTCTTGGAATTATAAATCTTACGTAAGCGAATTATATAATCGAAATAAAAACTGGCGCTGTTTGTCAATTTTTCTTTAATATTCTTTAAATATTTTTTCATAACTGTTAAACTAAAATTAGAAATATTCTTTTCGGTTATTCTCGAAATCGGTCGGATTGACATATATGAAATATGATACAGTTCCAATTTTAATTCAAAAAATGAAGCCACTAAAAAGCCAAGAATTAAAAATCTCGATTTAAAATTCAGACAAATTTTAAATAAAAAATACAAAATATTTGGTATCTTTTACTCAAATCTTGTGCCATAATAGAGACATAATACCGCATAATACAGAATCTCAGCAAGATCTTAATACAGTGTTATCTTAGTTAATGTGGTATATTACTGCAAAAAATTTAATCAAATAAAATATATAATAGTAAATAATTTTGAATGCAAAGAACTATAGATTTTTGATTACGACGATGTATAATGCCAAAAAAATTAATTGTTTGAATGAATGGATACTTTATATGGATCAATGAATTCGCAAATCAAAAGAGCGGTGTTCTCCATATAGATACATCCGCGTTAATATTTGTATGCATGATTTATTATTTAGAGTGAGATATGTGAGATCCATCAATCTATAAATAGAGTAGATCGTCTTTCGCCACTTTCGAATGCAGTCTTTGAGAGAACGCGCTCTCTTTTTTTACGTATATCTTAAAATATATTATCAAATCGGAATCCTTCTCTTTATCGCATGTGCGAGATAATTCATGCAGGAGAAGATAATGTTAATCAGATAAGTGAAATCGGAGATTCTGCCTAGGAATCACGTATTCGAGCAATCGGAGGTTGTCGACCTTCGCCCGAGTTACTTGCACATGCGCGTATGGATCGAATTTAGTAGAATCACAGATGTTCTCGAAATTTCGAAATATATTATGCGGTTACAATGCAAAGAAAATGTAAAAAAAAAAAAAAAGTATTCGTTTTTTTATCTGACAATGAGATCAAGAGGCTCAAGAAGTTTCGATCCGACAGAATAGAAGTTTTGTGAAAAAATTTTCTAAAGTATATTCATATTTTTTTCTATCGATAGCAATAATTTAAAATAATTACTTATTACTTTTTATTTATAAAAAGAATTGCTCTTACATCTCTCTTTTTTGCGTGTATCAAATATCATCTTCGAAATAAATTTTCACCATTTTCACCCGTCTTTCCTTAATTAAAAAAATCTTATTACATAGATGTAATGATTTTGTATAAATTCGAAGCCATTGATTTCAAAGCGGAAGAATACTATTTCATATAATTTGGCGGCAGATTATTTATAACATCTCTAATGATGGAAATATTTTGGCACTTCTTTAGGACGCGTTTTCGCACGATTTCGACGTTATTTTTCACATAACGAAATATCACAGAATGACTTGTTATTCTCGCATAATTTGACCGATCGTGGGCGTGGACCCCATAAAGAGTTTCCGTGTAAACGCTATTTTTCGCTTACGTGCTTGCGCCGCGCGTATCGAACGCGCAATTGCGCCCCGATTCGATCGCCGTGGCGAGAAGGGAAGCGAACGGAAAGCGAGAGAATTTATAAGAAACGACACTTATTAAATTAGCATAACGGGTGCTCGGCCGGCCACGATCTACGAGGCGTTGGCCAATCAGTGCCCTGGTATGTATTAATTTGCCGACCGCAGTTTGAACGAAAGATTGACGTTTATCACGTGGTTGGCCACGCGACATTGTCCGCGTTCGCCGCGGGATTTTGCATTAAATTGCATATACTGTATATTCATACATACATATATAAATATATATGTATGTAAGTATGTATATATCCTATTTAAGTCCGTGACCGATCCGCGATCGCGTTTTTCCGCGAATTGTTTGATTATTAAATTTTTGCGCGTATGGATGAGCATTTTATATTACATGATATTTTTTGCTTACTGATACCTGTATCATACAATATTAATATTTATCACATGCTTATATGCAGATCAGTTACTGTGTTAATACCTCAAGCGAAACTTAAAACATAAATAAAATTTAAATTGTTTCTCCAGTCGCGGATGTATATGTATATTTAAAGTATATGGTTCTTGCGGCTAAGTTTACGTAAGCTAAACATTGTTCGCATTCGTTTCTTGCGGGCGTAAGGAATAGATAAAAGGAACTATCATTTTTAAAAAAGAACCTTTCTTGCTTTCTCAGTCTAAACTTGCACAATAGTGCGTTCTTAGGCGTATTCCCCCCCTCTCATGGTTATTTTCCTTGCTGTATCGATAACTTCCTACTATGTAAAGAAGCATTACATAACATGTGTTAAAAATCATTAAAATATAAACCATCGAAAAATGATGTTGATATTATGAACAATCTAGAAATTTTAGCTTATAACGTCAACATATTTGATAGAAATAATTTCCACGATCAAGAAGTCATACACGATAAGAAAATTATTTATTTATGTAGTAAGAAAGTAATCAATGATATCATTAACGTTTTTTAAATTTGCGTCAATTTAAATCGATGATTCATCGGGTTTCAACAATTTAGGTAACTAACAGAGTGAGATTTAATAATTGTTGCGTTAACAAACATCGATAGAAACAAATTTATTATTGCATGTTCGTTAAATAAGGAATTAATAAATATTTTTTGGATAAAAGATCTCTGAAATAATTTTTAATTATATAGAGATAATAAATATTTTTGTGTGCAACAAAAAAGAAAGGGGATTAATTTAATATATTTTATGAAGATTGCAACAGTGTTATATTAATATGACAACTTATACATATTTTCAAAAAAATAGCTTTTGTAAAAAAAAATAATTTTTAACTGCCGCGTAAATATTGTTTAAAATTAAACTTATAGTTTTATATTTTGAAAAATTAATATTAAAATATGTGTAAAAAAACATTATTTGCAAAGAATTGATGGAGAAAGATTGTTTGAGAAAGATTGTTTGACGTTGTTTGAGAAAGATTGTATGATATCACTCGTACGCGATTATGATGAAAGGCGATGGAATAATCATTCGTTTTCAATCAAAGTTCGGGGGCATAAAATTACAGCGAAAAGAAACTCATATATAAAGTTGAAGGAAGCTATCACTCGTATCCTACACAAGAGTTTCCTCCTCTCCACATATATAAATACTATCTTTCAACTGTCTCACCTCGATTTATGATCACTGTCGCCGTGCATAGCGTCACAAGGGACGATCTTTTTAATACTCCCACACCCACGCATCACTTCGTTCTTCAGAGTAATCATTTGCGTCCCGAATGACGTCATTTTTTCCGCCACCCCCTTCCCCCCTGCATCTCCGAACGAAATTGCTCCCGGAGCAATGGCACGGTTATCGATTGGATGTCAGGCCACGACGTGATAAGCGTGAAGACGCTCTCCTACAAAGTATTTTGATAGATAAAAAATAATATCAATATCTTAATCTCGATATACTAACTATTTCTTCAATTCCTGAGAAAGGTAGCACTCTGTACTGGCTAGCTTAAAACGCTGAATAATAACGTTATAATATTAACAGCTGACAGACTTGAAAAATATTTTTTTTATATTTTTAAAACATGTCATAGTTGCGGCAATTTCCGTTAATTTACTTTTGCAAAATTTTTTATTGAATTATTATTCGCGAATCTAATTGGTATCTTTGCAATATTTGACATTAACGGAGATAATTATAGCAACGACGTCTTGTTATACTTAAGCGTCCTTAATCGTGTTACGTGCCAAACATGTTTATGCGTAATGTTATTATGTAATGTTGAAATTCTCGATCCGTGCAAATGCAGAGCACACGATAATGGTTTGGCGAAATGCCGAAGGAGGAGCGACAAATAAGATTATTGTGTCGTTGACGCTATTAAAGCCGTGTTTCGAACTTTCTTAAACGGTGCATTTTCTAAACGAATCAATTAACTCAACACAATGTACGTAGTGACCAAATATTTTTCCAGATATGAAAGTCAAAGATTATCTATGTAGACACAAACTACCGATTGATCGATCAATGACGTAAATTTTAAAAAGTTCGTGCCACCGGCTGTGCCGATAAGCTATGTTGTAAATACGATTAATTTTATCACGCATGTGACATCTCGTCTAATTTGCATATTTTCTGCAAATAAACATAATTTAAAATGATTGGTCAAAAGTTATGGTATCAAATAAAAGATGTATCAATATTTATTTGATTCATGTTACATTTGAAGATCGTGTATGTAGCATGTTTCATAGTAAACAGTAGTAAATTATATATTTACGAAATAATATTTTCTTTAAAAATAATATAATATATCCGAAGCCGCGGTGATTCTTTTTCACAAAAAAATATCGAAACGTTTGAGATTCAAACTTTTCAAGCTATCAACGAATTAAAAAAAGAGCAGATTATTATGATTAAGGTTTAGAAACGTAAATACTTTAAGATATATTTATGTTATAAAATTTTAAATATAACGCGAAAAAACGGTTTTATCAAATGCGTCTATTAGCGAACAACATGTACATCTACAAGATGATTATAAAAGAGAATGATTCTCTTTAAACCTCTGAATTGCACTCAAAATTAATTCGAATTACATTAATTTGAATTCCATTCAAAATCAAGTTGCGCAATCGCACGATATAAAAAGCGATTACGGATAGCGATCTGTTCGACTGATATAAAATCTATTTTGAAGCATCGCTCGAGGCTAAGTTACAATCCAGATTTTCGTAATGTCGAATAAAAATGTCACGTTTACATTTTTTGCCGAAATCTCTGCGTATAATATGTGAGATATACATATATACATCGGTTCTCTAAGATGTTGCCAATCTGACAGCAGTGATTCTCTTATATATCCGAAATATAGCAAAAGAAGATCGCATCTGTAATATTATAGTGTCACGAAAGCGAAACGAGAGTCAATTAACGGTATCTCTTCTCTCTCTCTCTCTCTCTCTCTCTCTCTTTCTTTCTTTCTCTTTCTCTCTCTTTCTCTCTTTCTCTCTTTTCTCTCTTGCTTTCTTTTACTTGTGTCGGAAAGGTTAACGTGTTAAAGATTATACATACATACGTCATATGAAAACGCTCGTCGCATTAGAAGGTTTAAGCCGGTCATAGTAATTAATCCTGCTAGACATGAGGCTCGATCGGCTGATATATGACGTGCGCGGCAAAAGGTGACTCGCGCACTCGCACATTTAGATTGCAGCCACGACGATGACGTAGATGCAGGGAGGTCGATAGTCCGCAAAAAGAACTCGTCGATGCAGCTGCCTATGAATGTTCATCCTTAAAAATGTATAGTGCCTTTTTATTGAAAATTAACAACGGTATTGCGTCGATGCGATTCGACTTTTAATAGTAATTCAAATCAGAAATAATGGCTTTCTCTCAAGAATTATATAGGATGTTATCCAAAAACTGTTTCGTAAATTTTATCAGATCATTTTTATTCACACTTGTCTTTTATCTACGCGAACATTGAAATATTTATATTTAATTGTATGCTTATTAGAATTGAATGATTAAGAGAAATGTTCGTAAAGATATTGCAAAAAGCATAGAAATTTAATAAATACTTAAATTATTTCTTTATGAAAAATATAATTCTATATATGAAAATCCAATATTTATTTCACAATTAATAATTTTTATTATTGAGTTTATGAATAGTCAAATGTTTTCAATTAAATTTTAATGTAATAAAATCTGTTCGTTTTGAATTTTAGCAAAATACAATTTTATCTGCTATAAATTTTCAATGTAATTATAAAGAGCTCTGTTTTCCTCTAACTTTTGCATTTATCGTTCATTTTTCATTTCTTAAAGTTCATTAATAATATCTGCTTGACTTTCGAAGTCAAATCACAAAGATGAAGTTTGTAGTCTCTTTTTTTTAAATATATACGACAAATTAAATTACAGAGAAAATACATTTAATAAGAAAAAAGGCAATAGAGTCTATTTACACACATTTCTTTTTTTATTAAAGTTCTCATATTATTGCAGAATCCATTAATTATAACTTGTTTTGCGTTCACCGTCTTTTAACTGTCATAGCGAACGGTAATACAATATAATGACTTATCCTCGCGAAAAGTCATAATTTCACTTGGCGCCTGGAGATGGGATAAGTTCAATTTTTTGTTTAATAAATCCGCGTGTTTTGACGTAGGTCTACAACTTACTTTACGACGTTTTCATTGCGCAGAATTATTGATAATACAACATTACTTATCGTATTTTGGGCAGTTGAGTACACATATCGCGTTGAGCGGCATTATCTCTTGAAGGATAATTAAGCGAGCTTGTTTGTTTGAAAGATTTGTGCATATGACGAGAGCTTAAGTTTCTAAATATTCAATGTAAATTTCTTCTTATCTCATTCGATATAATAACGCGATAATCTGTTTGCGTTATAAAACAACTTATCTTAATGAATGTAAATTATTTTTCAAGAATACTTAAGTGTGAATCGCAAAACTACCGTAACAGCTGGATACATTTGCTGTTTTAGCAGATCTGGTTTTTTCTTAGATTATCGAATGTTTTCTGTTTAATAGTTCGCGTATAAGTTATATAGAGATCATCTTGTGAACTTTAAATAATTAGATAGCCACAATTAAAAATTGATAAATATTTAAAATCAAGTGGAAGTAATGACAACAAACGATTGTAATGAACAGAATTTTTCTACAAAATCTGTCAAGATAGGAAAGTTGTTCAGCAATTGATTTATAAGACTAATTATTAATTTTCACGATTTATAAGATGATAATATTAAAATACCCGCGTCGAGTTTATCATATTTTCATTACCAGTTATCTCGATGCAATTTGTTAATTCGATCACATGTCGAGTTAACAAATTTTATCGATATTAATCATTCATATTATACGATAAAGACAGTTAATAGAATCTAGGCATATTAGGTTCTCTCATTTTAATTATTTAATTTAAAGCAATTAATTTTCTAAACAAATTTGATTTCTTCCACAAGACAAACAATAATTTGAAATTTTCTAATATGAACAAAATGCATAAAGTATGTAGGCTACACGTACAATGATTTCGTGTATCTAAAACTTTACGTACCGTTATAGCGACGATAACAGGAAGGGGAATAAAATTACGCCTGTACAAATGCCATAAACACGCTTATCGCGGCTCGTGCGATGTAACGACGACAATCGAGTTTCCCGATGATAATCCCCCACACTTCCGACTTTAAAATCATTTATCAGCGCTCCGACTCTGCCGACACATATACAGAGTTTCGTGTTTGTGTTCGATTGAAATTCGACGAGGCCTCCGAGGCTCACCGGAAATACTCTCTCACGCCTATCCCGATATTATCGATTCAAACAGACGGAACTTTAGAAAAGTGTCATCGCGTCATCGGAAGTCCAGCAATATCCTGGTGAAAATTTGCTCGCGATATTCCCGCGCGAATACTATAATCGTATAATCGACTGCATGCACGCGATAACGAATGACTGTCCTATGTAACAAAACGGACGACCTTATCTTTTTTTGCGCGTGGAAACTCGAAGATTGCGCGCGTCTCTCTTACATCATGAGACTTGTAACAAGCGATTGTTTCTCGTACGTAATCGACACCGTCCGGGATCCTTAAAATAGAATCGGATTTTAATCGGCGGGCGAGGGTCGAAGATCGGTAATCGTATGTGAAAGTAATGGGAAAGATTAGTGGAAAGATATCGGCTACTTTTTGGTGTATTCGAACGATCGAGTTTACTTTCGTATACTGGAAACTTCCATCCTTTACGACTACGTGATTCTGTCGATTCGTTTAAAGCAGACCTGTTTAACTGCCCGAAGCGAAGGAGCCACCGATCCCACTCTTACCGCTTTAAACTTCCCCCACCATCGCGTTTGTCCGCACGATGCTCGTAAGAGAAGCAAGCGAGGAACAAGCGTCGAGGCGTCGAGGGTTTAGTCGGCTGGAAGAGTGGAGGAAGCCGAGCCCGAGCTTCGAGGTAGGGGAAAGAGCCACGGGTTAGACAGGCCTGGTTTAAAGAATCTGTGCATTTATCTATTTCTATAATATTTTTTTTTGAGTACTCATTAAATCAAATCAAAATGTAAAATTTTAATAAGATTTACAAGAATTTAGAATTTGCTTGAAAAATAAATAATTACATTTTTATGGGAGTACAGCCACTTGCTGATTAAAAGAACTTACAGTACAAATTTATAAAAGAAGTTTTTTCAGTGGCAGTATATATGTGTAATTTTTTCATTAATATAACGAAGATTTAATTTTTGCCAAAAATTTAACAAGATAAACAAGAGGTTTTTTACCCTTTTTATGAATGTTTATATATAGATTTTAAATAACTGATAACCGCAATGTTTTACAAAAATCGGTATTTAAATAAAATTTTATATCGGATATTTAGAATAAATCAGCTTACACATGAAGTAATCCCAAAAACTCGATAAAAAATAAGAGGAAGAGTTCATAGTTTTTTGATTTGAGTTGAATTTAATAAAGAGGGGATATTTCACACACAATTTTTTCTCTCTACAACGATTATAAGGCTTGCTTCAGGTTGGTTTTTTTTTTACAGGATTTTAATCCTTATTATTTTATTTAATCATATTATTGTGAAGGATTAAATTCTCGAGCAAAATTATATTTTGTGTATCGCATGATAATCTATTGACAGAATTTAACAATTCAGTGATAGTTGCGGATATCAACAGATATATAATTGATAACCTAAAATATTTTATAATATTTTGTCAATATAATATTTTGTGTCGATCTTTAAATTAAATTAAATCAAATTAAACATGCTTCAAGAGAGAGATCCAAACATTTACAATTTTTGCAGTATGTATATTAACAGGTAAAGAAACTTTGATTAAGCGGAAGAGATTATTAGAAATCATTATTTTTATTAAGTACGTATATGAGCGCATGCTTTAGACTAGTATGATTGTTATATTGAAAAAATTGTGAGTAAAAGGTAATTTATTGCAACGTTTACAACATTACGAATAGCAAATAGATGGGTTAATGAGTCAGCGCTCCATTCGTTACTTTGCTTTAGAAGATCATAAAGTACTGGGAAGAGAGCGATAAATTAACAGAAAAATGTGCGCCATGTATGCATTAACCTATAACCTATAACCGAGCTTCGGATCACGAGTGTCCGTTACTCGCAGCGAGGTGTATAAAAATGCTTGAACTTTATGCAGAGAAGTGTTCAGAGTTTATTATACCTTGCGTCGCGTTGCTTTGTTGCTCAGTTTTTAATTAGCCCCGATCGTGTACCACGATTATCGCATTCAATTTTGTGAAAGCATGGCGGAATCTCTAGTGAGCGCACAACGAACACTCGTCGTACGAGAGGAAAGAGATCGACCGAGAGTTCCGTTGAGAGTGCGAGTCTCGGCGGATGACCTTATGAAACCGTAATGCTCACATAGTTTACATGCAAATCCTTCATCCTTCGCGCGAAAACGCTGGAGGGCAGCCTTGCGTAAACGGAGAAACGCATACCACGTCGGATGTAATACTATCGATACATCGTACTCTATCGGCGTGTGAATCCCGCTAACATTAAGAAGTGGACGATAGTTGCGACACGATCGTCTGCGCCGCGATTTTACGTAAATCACAATCCTCTTATGCGCTACTACAATTCACGGAGCGATATAGAAATGAATAGCGCGCGCCGAGAGGATAATTTCTTAATGACTGATGCGCACGACATAAAAGAAAGAAAAATGTATATAATGCGCGCGGCGTAATCTAATTTGCCAAGCGATTATAAAAAGCTCGCTGGCTAATGCGATAAGTAATATTAACGCTGACTACTTTATCATTATCTATTATACTCGCGAATATTGGAAAAAAGCTTGACGAACAGCACGCTTTGAGAAAAACTATTGATTCTGAATTTTTATATATATATATAAATTCACTCTTTTTTTGACGGTATTTAATTTATTTTTATTTTTTTTTTTACTATACTTTGATGTATATTTCAAATTCTTTAGAATTTTATTTCTCTCCTTTTATATGCGATTTTTTTATATCAAATTCATTCTTGTGATTTATAATTTATATAAACTTACAAAATATACCTTCTAGAAATTTATAACAAAAGTTTTTTTTTATTTGGTGTCTAAATTAAAGCCGGCTTGATTTTATAAAATTTTAACAGATACAAGTCACATATGCAGATATAAGATTATGATATCGTATTTCCTAACTAAATCTCATATGACTCGAGAAATATCAATGTTATTAATCAAGACAGTGTTATTTTAATCACACTTTATGCAATTAGCCAGATATCTTTTTCTCGAGCGCTATTACAAGCGTCATAATTTTATCAGGAGGATATAATTCTTAAAGGAAAGTATTGAAATGCATATTTAATTCCAACTTTCTCGATAGCTTTAAAGATCCTTTAAAATACGCCAGTCGCATTTTACAGGTGCGAATGTGTGGCCCAGTCTCACGTTCGCTTTCACGCATGCAGAGTTGCAAGTTGGTAGTAAGACGGATGCGGCTTTGTCGTCGTTTTCTCGCGTTCATTAATCAAACGCAAGCGTCATTTATGATACGACACGTTCGCTGGTGCGTTTTCCGGCATTCGACGGACATCTAACATCGATATACACGATGCGCGTATACGATGCGCGAGCATATTGTCTATTAATATCGCGGTTCGTTACGCGTCAACGCATGAGCGTTCCTCGATCTGTCTGGCGAGATAATTAAACCGTGGCCTCTCATCAACGTGTATCGACAAACCGCAGCAGCGAGAGACGATTTGTTTATCTGACCGCGAGTGACATCACTCGCGAACGAAATGTGATGATCCGCGCTCTCTAATTATAGTCATTTAAAGGAAACGACACCGGCGCGACGAGCCGCTCACTTTCATCCTTTCATCTTTCGTTAAAACGGAATTGTCTCTCTCGCGTTTTTCACGTACGGTGAAAAGATTTCGAATATGCGTGCTTTGTAATTAACGCCTCGCTTGTATCGGACGGAAATTGCGTAGCAGATAGCGAGAACGTCTGGTGGAAAAGCGGGTCTTTTAAAAGATACGCGTGAGGTTCCCGGCCTGTTACATTAAATATCCGCGATACGTTAATCTCTCGTGGCCGAATACTAAACGTATTATGCAGGAAGGATGTGCCCAATTCACACAGGCGATTTGTAAACCGATGCGGTCACGCTGAGATATAATGCAAAACAATGGCATTGTTGATACGAAAACCACTATGATGATTATCCAGCTTTCGAAAATTCTATCTTGAAATACCTGTCACATTGTTTCTATTATTAATCGTGCATTTTCGAGCATGTGCTATTTTTGATTGTCGTAAAAGGAATGGCGTATCTCGTAATGAAGAGAGTGCAGGCTGCGAGAAAAGTTTATACGTTCGTAAAGGTAATTGTTAAGTTTTTAGTACACATCTGTCAATAACAGATCTTCTGACGAATCTTTGACAAAGTTTGTTTTTACCGAAAAATTGAAAAAAAAAGCGTCTATGAATCTCAATTATTTTTGAACGTACATATATTGCAAGAACATTCCTCGAATGTATACTGCTAAAGACGATGGCGTAACACAAGATACAAGATGTAATCAATACGGTGAGGGAGAATATTGAGAGATGGCGTAGCAGAGATAATAGGGAGAATATCGAGATGAGTTTCGATGATGACAGCCAGGCGTAAATTCTGAGTTATCGGATATTGCTCATAGATGAAGTCTCGCGCTACGCGCGCCCAACACACATACACGCGCGTGCACAACACACGTATACACATACATATAAAGGAGATCTTGTATTTTAGAGAAAGTCTCCGTGAAGTAAAATCCATTTTACCGGACGATCGTATGGTTTTTTCTTTCTTTCTCCTATTCGCATTCCTTATACCTATCACGGTGCACTGATGCACCCGATGGAATCTTCTCGTAAATTGCCCTCTTCCGTATTGTCAAAGACGATGCTTAAACCATGCAGGGAAAGTTTTTCCAATCTCCGTGACATCGGTGCTGCTGCACGTACGCTGAGAGCGTGTAAGATCGCTCGATCCGATCGACGATATATCTTTCCGCGAAGGCCGCGATAAATATCATTTTCCCTGATGCGAAAGAAAAAGAGAGAAAGAGAGAGAGAGAGAGAGAGAGAGAGAGAGAGAGAGAGAGAGAGAGAGAGAGAGAGAGAGAGAGAGAGAGAGACGTAACGAAATCGGGACTCATAACAGAACTATTATGTCGTGTCCGGTGAAAAAGATGATCGTCTGCGGTGTACTTTCCCTCGTCGAGAAATACTTTTCGCTTTGAAAATATATTGCGTGATTAAAAACTTCTTGAAACGGTCTTCTAAAATACAGAAATTTTCTTTATGGATTATTTATATAAATCGTATAATTTTTCGTTTAATCTTAATGTAATGAAAAACAGATAAATTGAAAATTGCAGATAATTCGAAAATGAATAAAGCTTCTCATGTCCGTTTAAGAAGCAATCAGAAATATTCATTAAAATTCAAGAAAAAAAATTAGAGCGAATGTCATATTTGAACGACACTCCGGCGAATCTGATAAATAGACATCCATGCGCGTGCATTATGCAAAAGATAAGCATGTTGGCATTAAATGGCATTGTTTCTTGTAAATGCTCGCTCGGTCGCTACTTCTGCTAGTCACCGCAGACACGGGAGCAACGACCCATTGATCCCGCGGGAGAATCTGGATCGTGTCGAGACTAGAGCACAAGGTAAATTCTACTCTGCGCCGCGCAATTTCCAGGAAGTTATCTTCTGTGTAACAGATTTCTCGTTTCCCCCCTAACAATTTTTTTCCTATTATCTCCTTAGTACGTAGTAATATTGATGAGAGCTTTCTAAATGTAGAATTACTTTCTTGAGGTATTTTTATAAATTATGTCATATTACATACAGAGATATTTTAGAATTTCTAAAAAATAATATCGAGCTCGTATTTTATATTTTATTTGAATCTTGCAATGAAATAATGAATATCGGGATTTTTCTATATCTTTTTTTAATCTTTTTGTAAAATAATTTTTTATACATTTTTTTGTCTCTTTTAAAATTAATAGATTTTAAGATGTAAATAGGTAACGTGTTTCATAATTGCATCATGAATCGTGAGATAGAAGAATATGAAAATTGTTTCCGCTACAAGCAAATTTTTCAGGATGTTTACTGTGTTTCATGCAAATTATGTAAGGCTTGGTTTGCGCGATCGCTGTGATACTTTACCGCTTGTTATCCGATATTCTGGGAGCGCCTTGCAATGGGGTTCTGATAATAACCGAGAGTGAAAGCTCGTGATATTAATTACATCAACATGATTTTTAATTAAATGAGGCCAAAAAGCGAGCCTGCGGTTCGTCGCCTTTTTTCGCGAAGTTCGGGAAAATGTTTATCTCACGGAAATGACGTGACAATATCTAATAGTTCTGTTTGGTATCTGAGTTCGCCATGGCCTTTATACCAGCGAGATCATCAACCTCAAATTGTGTTAAAAATAAAAGCTGAGCAAATGAACTTTCCTGATCAGGCCTCGTGCTTTTAAAAATTTATTATTTATTTTCCACTTTTTGATTTGTAGATTAAAATATTGGTCTTAGAGTTGTTTTGGCTCTCTAAGAATTAAATTTCTACCTTTTTCAAAATTTATATTACATCGAACTCTTATATATGTATATCGTCTGAGAAAATAAAAACATGTAGAGACATACTCAAGGAAACTTTCAAAGACCGACAAGAAACGCGGTTGAAAATTACATATCTCGTTGATATACCAGTGGTGAACAAAGACGTGAAAAATTACTCGTTTCGACGGATACTCGTGACAAATGTATCAACCTTGTTTGGTCGGCCAGATGTAACCTCATCAGATCCCGCGAGTAATCAAATTCCGACGGTCCGATGGTCATATGTGAAACGATTGCATTCACGTACACACACACACACACATTCGCGCACGTACGTTAAACAGTTCTGACACACCTGTTCACCCTATTTCAGTTAACTATTTTTCCTCGTTCTAATTTAATTCTCGTATGAAACTATTATCCAATTATTTTGCACACATTTTTGCAATTTGTGTTGTTACACCAGCACGTTAATAATATAATTTTTCCAATTTATCAAACTTTTTAATGAATTGAAGTTTTTATCTTTTACATTTTTTAGTTGAATTGATTTTCTGCGATATGCAATATTTTAATATGTTTTGAATGACATTAAATTAAAAATGATGAGATAGATTTAACATTAACTAAAAAGATGTTTGCAAAATATGTAATTTTTTTCTTAACAAAAATGTATCATTAATCAGAATTAAGGAATAAATAAGTTAGCATAAAACAGTGAAATAATATTTAAAAATTAATTTAATATACACATCGATGCGAATTACGGATAAAATTACTTTCATCATAATCATTATATCATGGAATTTCAATTTCTCGGCACAAGTATTTATGTTACGATATATCGGAAAAAATATATGCATAAATTAAACGGATGGATTGCGATTTCCGTTAACCTGGCACTTTCCATCCAGAGAAATCAAATCCACATTATAGATTTGTATTTAATAATTGAGTGCTAATTTATTGTTAATTTATTAATTGATGGAAATTTGATATTAAAATAGGGAACGTTAATTTAATGCACCAAGTTAACGGAGGTGTCGATATAAGTTGGTATAAAAATAAGCAGAAGGAATCGAACTTACGTGTGGATATGCAACGCATCATCGTTACATAATGATTAACTAATCTACCATCGGAGATAATATCTACTCGGTACCCGATTCATGATGCGCACGCACACATGGATATGTAACACATGGTCAATGATCGGATTGATCATGGATCGGCCAATTTCTAGCCTACCTATCGGATTTATCATCTCCCGTGCACTCGTGAAAGGTTGTACGATCAGATTGAGTAACAAGAGACGATTTTTTTTTTGCGCGACAAGTTTTGAAATAGGCAATATGATGACGGGACGAGCACAAAGAAAGTTGCTGAAGAAAGAATCTCTCTGATCTTTTCTCTCATATAAGACGTCCGTGGCAAGATTACTCATGAAAATATCTGTATAAATATAAAAAAATATAAATTAAAAAAAATAAAAAACAAAATCTCGATAGTAAAAAAAGAAGGCCAATAAAAGAATCAAATCGTAAATGTCGATTCGCAAACGTTTATGTATTTGATTGCTTCGCCGAACAGTTCAATCTCAATCTTTCTTCAGTTTTGTTATTTTTGAAAAATTGATTAAACGATAGAAGATGGAAAAAGAAGGACGAGTTTCGCATTAACATAAGCTATGTTCATGATACTGAAACCAACGAGTGGTTATAACAAGCAGATTAATCATCATGTAACGATAAACTTGATATTTCCAACGCGCGGCTTATCGCAATTATTATTTAATACATTGAACGGCTTACTTAGTGTGGTCGATCAATACAAATTTATATAGCAAACTCGCTTTATTACTCGTTGTGTTTAATGAACAATAAATAAAGTTAGAAGATATATATGGAAACTGATTGACAATCGTTATACGAAGGGAAATTCCATTTTTTAATATATCATTCATTAGAATTTAATCGGAAAGCAGTATGAGTGAAGCTTGTAATAAAGAATATAAAAGGCACAATAAATATTTGTGTTATAAACTAAGTTATTTTTTTTCGTAAATATATTTTAATATTTTGAATTAAATTTGAAATTTTAACTAACTCTCACTTAAAGAGGAATAAAAAGCATACGCATGTTTTTAATATTTTCACAATAAATCGTCAAAAAGATATTTTTTCATGAATTATATGCCGTCGTAAGATATGAATTGAGACGTAAGGTATACTCTTTGCCGATCCATAGGTCATAAGACGTACAGACGTAAGAAGCTTAGCCAGCTGTTGACGACTAATACGTTAGCTTTCTCAATTGCTATATTATCGAGCGTGACAGTTTCTTACCAGCAATGTTTAATCAGACTTTTTAGTTCTATATATAATAAAAAAAAATCTTTTACCCACATTATGAAAAAACCTATTAAAAATTTCTTTATGGCTGTCAAATTGCACTTACATATTACATTGAGTTATACGCGTAAAAATATGCGATAAAATGTAAATAATGAATTGAAATTAAGTCAATTATAAATCATGCGCCGCATTTACAGAAATTCATGAATATTTTTTTTAAATATAACATTTTTTTAGAAATAATATCTTTTTGAGAAAAAAATAATTAAATCAATAATTATATATTTAACTACTATTACGCTCATTATTTTTAATATAACATTTATAACACGATACAATCTATGTGTGTATATATATTTTTATTAAATGTATTCATATTAAATTCATTGCAAATCACTGATTATAAATTGCCTGTAGTCATGAAAATTACCATTTTAATTACGTTTGATTAAATGCTATGTGCATATAATCAAATAATTCAAATCAAATTAAATTAATAATCATCTTTCAAGGCATATTTTTTTCTAAGATCACAAATTATTTAAAATATTCAGGAAGAAATTTATATGCATATTTTTATTCAAAGAATTCATTAGTCTGGTGTGAAACAAAATTATCGACTTTGCACTTTAATTAATTCGTGAATGTCCATAAACGTACTATTTGAAATTAAAATAAGAAATGTTAAATATTTGTGTATTTTAAATATGTAATTATATATAATAAGAAATAATAAAGGAAAGATAACGAATATTTTAACTTAATTTTATCAGCAAATTTTTTTAGTAAAAAGAACTACTTATTGCTTAATATTAAAGATTAATCAAATTGGGTCGTTCTCGATAAATTAACACGAGATGAATATCTCGAATATTCGCTAAATTTATATCGAGAATATGCGAGCGGTGTCAGTGTGATTTAAACGCAAAGCAAAATCTTTCATATCAATTTAAAATTCGCCCGATAGCACGATCCCACCCGCCGCGAGCCTTCAATGTCGCTTGCAGCTAAACAACAACGAGATTTCGTTGACACGGTCTGTCGCGAGAAATTTTGTCGATCACGAACCGTGGGCGTGTCCCGTGCGTTTCTCGGAGAGACGTGTGTGCACTTGCGTGTGCTGTGCACCTCTATCTCTGTGTGTACCGTACGTACCGTAGAAAGGCAAGACCTTGATATTTCATATAATAAGCTTTGAGAATTATCTCTCCGGGATTGGTGCACACAGACCTGGGGTATCAATTCCCAGTATCGATCTACCTTACTATCCGTTTCTCCGATGCACGACTGTTGTGAAGTCACGCCGCGCGCCCGTAAAACCGGCGACGTGAAAGAAAAAAATGCGCACGAAAGAAGGGATGGAGAGAGAGAGAAAAAAAAATCAAACTCGTTTAACCGCTACTAATTATAGAACGCGCGGATCGAAGAGAAAAAAAAAAAGGAACGCGAAAGATCTCTTGTTTACGCGGGGAGCGTAATTGCATTCTCTGGCGCTAATTTGTGGCAATATGTTGTGAATTTTTATGCGCGCATATATTACATATTAATGAGGTTAATCGCTGATTAATTTGTGAGTATAATTCAACGCCGATTCGCTTTACGATATAATAATTTCGCTTGACGATACCTGTCGCGAAACGGGACGGTCCGATCAGGTTCTTCATAAACAGAATTCATGTCCTTAGCCAGAAATTTTGAAATATTTTTTCATATAAATTTCATATTATGCGATATTATTTGTAACTTTATACTTTTAAAGCCGCCTTACACATATAGGCGCACACAATCTCTGTTTCAAAAAATCTATTTGTAAAGTATCGTGCACTATTAAGTGAAATGTCAAACGCGCGCATTGCTGCAAACTGGTGGACGGCGGCTGTCGAAAGAAATGCCACGCTCGAAATCGATGTTTAGCGATTAATCACTATGCGATAAATCTGTGTCGAGAGGGGGTCGCCCTGTTGTCATCATATGTCTTTCCGAAACATACGAATAAGCAAACGGGTGATCGAGCGAGAAAAAAAAGCCAAGCCTGCGTTCGCAAGGCGAGTCGCGCTAAAAAAGAAATTTTACTCCGAATAAAGGTTATTTATACATACATATATACAAAGAGGAGAAAAGTGCTTGTCACGATATGCCAAGTATACGAGACAGATTCGATATACCGGACACGTTCCCTCACATTCTATTAAATCCGGACTCGCGAATGCAATCGTTCCGTGTACGGTCTACTCGGTAAAATTAGCACGATTAAGCGGTTAGATCGAAAATCGTTGATCCCTCATCATTATCGAGCACCATTTCGAGACAACCGAGGGCACCTTACATGGACATAGTCAGAGACGTGGGGAAGGGGGGGGGAGGGGGGAGGGAGAGGAGGGATCTAGCGTTCACCGCAGCGACAAATTGATCATTGAACGGAATAACTTTGCTTGTCTCCAATCACTTACGCAATGTTATAATGTTAGCTTGCGCTCGGTAAACCGATAAGTCCGAGCGCATACGCATACACTCGCAATGGTGATCTCTTTTTTTTTCTTTTTTTTTTTTAAACGCTACTTAGTTTCTATGCGCCGACACTCGCGCGAAAACTATATAACCGGTTAATCGTGGAATCACCAATATTCGCTGAATCACTCGATAGAATCGCTACTCGCCGAACGTTATCATGGATTTGCGTGAAGTGTATCGACAAATCTATTCTTTATAAAGCTCGACGTTTATTTAAAGCTTTTTTCCTCTACTACCTGTTCTCTTTTATAATCATGATATTTCTTAACTTTATTAATTTTTATATTACACACGATGTACGTGTCTCTCTCTCTCTCTCTCTCTTTCAAGACAATAGTCGCAAATCACGCCGTATATCGTCAAATATAATAGCATTTTACTTTTACGTTCTTTCAGTCGAGTAAAAGTCGAGTAAAAGTTACGTTACTCAATGTTCTGCAGACGACTTATTTTTAGCGCGCATATCTCGTTTCTAATGAACTCAAGCTACTTCATCGTGTATTTTTAGTCGCTTCTCGTGCACTGGAATAAAGTTTGTTAGCAATCGTCAATCATTAAGGTGAAATATATTAATCGAATACATATTGATAAAAAAAAATGTTACAAGTTGGTACATAATATAGATTTCGTAAAAAGATCGAACATACTTAAGAGGAAAACATCATGAAATATATGAAGGAGATATGTAAGAAACGAGGGGAAAAAAAATGAGAATGTTATATATTATTTTCGATTTTCCATATCTTATCTTAACAAACAGTTGCGTTTCTATTGTTTGACTCTTTTATTAATTACTGTGGAATAAATTTCATTATCTCGCAGCAATTTTTCTATCGCACGTTTGAATCTCAAATAGATAAGTTTCATCGACATCTCCCCCATGTATTTCTCTCTTCTCCATATCTCTTAATGAAAATCATTTGTTTAAGATAAAAATAATAGGATGTGAAAGATTCCCGCTCTATACAATTTCATTCTTCTCGATAACGGAGAAAGGTTAATCGCACACAGTAGCAAAAAGCGCTAATTACCGCCATCGTTGGCGATTACACGCAATACTCGAACGGCGACATCGCGGCGGTTTAAAAATACAACCACGGACCTCTAATATCGGAGCACAACAACGATGGCAAGACACTTCTACAATAACAACTCCGATCGAGGGAACGTGGGGAAACGTGGAGAAATCGGAGCTCACAAAGAGTCTTATACGAGAAGCGGCCGGTTCGCGCAACCGCGTTATTTTATCGGACTCGTTGCACAAGGTGATCGCAAAAGAAGAAAGAAAGCAGCGTTACAACCGCCGCGATAATTGCTAATTAATACAAGTATTCTCACTTATGAACGTCTTGCCGTCTCGAGTATCAATCCCACGGATTTTAATGAAGAGCGAATCGCCGTAAATGCGGGAAAAGGGAGAACATCTATCGCTGACGTCGTTATCCGCGGATAGTTATCGCTTTCCTCGATTATTAATAGTCGCATCTGCGCGCCGCTTGTTTGCACAAAGTATATATTCTTAGGTTTACAATCGTTATTTGCGATACGTTCAGATGTATCGCAAAGCGTTTCACGACTGTCTTTATCGTGCCATAATTTTACGACTGCTACACTCTTAACACAATATTGTTCTTTAATTTGATTTTTCTTTTATAACGATATATAACTGTAGGGTAGAGTTACTATCTACAAATTATTATTTAAATTTTCTTCTTGCACGCACATAAATTATAAAGTGCTTAAACTATGCAGACAATAAATAGATTCTTTATTATTTTATTGCATAAATAAAAGAAATACAGAATAAATTTTATTTTCAATTAATATTTTGAAATCAAAAGAGAAACGTATAATAATTATCATTGCATATTATTTGGTATGATTAAATTACATAAAAACTTTTACATAAAAGCTTTCTTTGGATAATCTATGATTCGCGATTATTTGGGACAGAATTCTATGTATATAATTTATTAATTGTCGTATAAAAATAGAAACACATTTCAAGAATAAGATATACACATATTAAAAATATATTAGAGTATATATGACGCATCAAATTATAAATAGAATTCTGTCTTGAATTTTGTCGCGAATTTTATATGTATGTATGTGTATATATATATATATATATATATATATATATATATATATATATGTATATGAGTTATTATAAAGCTCTATATTAAAAAGATAAATTATATACTTTTTACACGTTGATTACGTTTGACGTCCTACACCGATCTCAATCCGTTTTCCGGTTGAGTTGATTCTGAATTAAACGCCTGTTATACACTTAAACGCATGTTGTTACGCAAAACCAGAAAGGCTCCGAATGATTAGACAGCATATCATTTAGCCGAGCTAAACTTTGTATCCAGTTTTACGCAGGGGATTTTAGCATATTTGTATATTCTAATATCATTTCTAATATGCATAGCGGAATTTAACTACTTAATTCAAAAACAGTTGTTTCCTAATTACCAAATATATATATATTGTATTACATATAGCGCGACTTATAAACTAGATTGCAGCACGTTAAATTACTATATTAGTCATCTTCTCTCTTATTCTTAATCTTTATAACCGACTGTTAGGCTTTATTTAATTTTAACTCTCTCTAGAGTTTAACAGAATCTTATATAAGAGTATAAAATATTTTAACAGAATAGGAAAATATTAATTGGAAAAACATTCAATATTAAAAATTGAAAATGAGATATAGAAAGATGATTTTTAGTTATATTTTCTTTAAAGAAAAATTCATTTTACATATGATTAAAAAAAATGTAAATAAAAAGAACAGCAGTTGTATTGAAATATATATACCTCTATAAGAAAAGATTAATTTTCGCAACTGACAAAACTGAATAAAATGTACACTTGAAACAATAAATCACACACACGACATCTTTCGCCTTCATCATGCTTGACAGCTAATAATCTACAAGGTTGCGGTAGTGTATGTTCGAAAAGGTAGAAAAAAATAATCAGTGCGAATGGTATATAGGTAACACAATGCGAGAAGTCGATCGATCATGTTTGTTGTGTATGCTTTAACATTTTTTATACCTTTCTGTCCTGTCCTGTCTCTCATATGCCAGTATCCGAAATTATAAGATAGTACAAAAATAAAAGCATTTAATTTCATAGTTTGATTTAGTGTTGAATTTTGCACTTGTAGACAGGGAACTCTTTTTGAATTAAAATTAATCTTTTCTCATTAGAGTTTTTATATATGTATTTTTAATGTTTCGCTCACAATTCTCTAGTTACTTTGATATTTTTCAAAATATTTTAGATAATTCTGTTTAAAATACAGTTTTTAAACCAATTTATCAGTACTTATATATTCTGTGTGATACTAATATGTTACATGATCTTTCCTATAATAAGTTATTGTTCATCAATTTACAAAAATATAAAGATTCAATACAAGGCAATATAAGACAATGTTGTCATATAATATATTATATAACCGCACATCAGTTGATATACTTGATTATGAGTTATGAAAGGAAGCATAAAATGTTAAGATTGTTTTATACGATAAATAATCGGATAATCGCGTGTGTGATGATAGTGTATTTCTACATAAAAATCGATATCATGGTTACAATTGAGTTTAATATAAATTTGTTTTAAATGATTTATGTTTTTGTAGCCTTGTGTAAACTTCATAAAAAAATTTCTCTGTCTGAATTAAAAAGCAAATAATCTTAAATTCTTTGATCAGTAAAAGTGAATATACGTGTTATAAATTTAACTCTCTTTATCCACGAAATTAATATTATGCAATATTTTTTCTCTCCCCTTTCCCTTCTTCTCTCGCTGTAATGACTGGTATGTAATTATTACGATGACATCAAGTATGATTTATCTGTTTATCAGTTAACGTGTTTAAATGAATATACTTTATACACTTATTTACACTCTTTCTGTTATCTCTCGCAGCTTAACGCGTATATCCACAAAAACATTGCTAATATCAAATTAGAATTCGTCACGTTCTGTACGCATACATATGTATGTATACGTTGAGATAAAAAGGCAACAGCCTTAATACATAATGATTCCAATTAATACATGTGATTACCAGCACGCATGATTATTGAATCTAACGATATCATTAGATACAACTGTGCATTTCATCGTTACATTTAATTTGTTCTATTTCTGATATGTATATATATATATATATATATATATATATAACATATTTATATATGCAAATTTCAATAATATATTCTAATAATGTCATTCTATATTCTCTACTGATTTTATGTATAAACACTGTCACTGATAACCCTTTGATATTTAGCTAGCTTGCGGATATTTAAGTCGCACAAGTTCGTCGATTATTTTATTTTCTTTTTCACACTTCTTTCATCTATGCGTGGGAGCTAAGAGCTTTACTTTCTCGGTTTGATGTTGTTTCCACGACGAATATCTTTGACGAAAATTAAGCGCTACTTTGAAGGTCGCAAAATAACAATACTCAAGGTTATTGTGCTAAGATATCTCTGTCTTCCTACGATATTTTGACTCAGCCGCATAGGGCATATAAAGGAAAAGATTAGCTTCCTGGAAGTGGCATAGTATGGCAATATATCAGATCTGATTGGTTAGATATCGAGCAACGCATAGCCGTAACATGGATAAGATTGAGATACCACGCGAATGTAAAGAAGAAGCTCCCTCTTCAAAGCGTTTGCTGACACTTGTTGCTACAATGTTGCAACGACCTTTCACACTTCTCGCCTTAACAACTGGTGTTATCGAATATCGAACGTGCGCGAGGTTACGAGGATCATTATAGACGTTGAAAAATAAGTCATTTTATCATATCCGCGAGATTTTCATAGTCGTATAGTCTAAAATTATGATGCGTTATGTCGAGCGCGCGATTTCTTATTTATTGCAACAATTTACATCGATTAATTTCCAAATGATTACAGGATAATATTGCATGACAAATATTTTTAGTTCACGGGCAATGAGAAATGCAATTTATTTTTAAAATTAAATTGTATACAAAATAATTTTACTCTAAACTCTAAATTAATACATTAAAAACAAACTAAGGTTTATGATAAATGTTTTGATATATATTAATTGAAATATCAATTATTTTTAACTTGTGAAGGCGATTGATATATAAAGAATTTGTCTGCGATTTAAATTCTACAGAACGCAAATAGAGATTTGGATTTTCAATTACTTTCAAAACTCTCTCTATTTTATAAGAAGCCTAAAAAATGTTAAACTAATCTAATTCTATATAATCTGATTATATGTAACATGATTATATTTAATCTGATGATATCTAATTCTGAAAATTCGAGAATTACATAAAAACGAGAATAATGTGCCTAATCAAATTTCTGAAATTTTTAAAAATTTTATATATAATGGTCGAATTATTTGTCAGTATAAGTCCTGACATTTCATACATTTAAATTCATGCTTTTTATTTGATATTTCATCGCATTTAAAAACAAAGGAAATTGAAGAAATCCTTGGACATAGATTTTTTTTCTCTTTCAAAGTTATGATATTGTTACTTGACAGAAAGACACGGTTTCCATTTTTCCGCGTTCGTCAACGGCTCATGAATATGGTACGATACAAAACGTCAAAATGAATTCGTCTATTAATATTCCACGCTTCGCTTTTAACTACCTTGACCAAGGCGTTACACTTTCTAGTGCGGGTGCCGTGACAACAATGTTACGTATCGCGATTGTCTTACGCATAACATAAAAGTACAGGGTATAGCGATTGGACGATACACACTCTCAAAGCCGGGTTTTAAACGTTAATTATCTTTATGTGTATATTCCAACTTTATTATGAGCTAGCCGACTTTCGAAATAAGAATAATTTTCTCATATAGTAATCTACAATCTATGCCGTATTTCACACATCGTAAAATCGGCCGCAGTGGCATTGTAGGAAATTTATTTAAAATCTAATCGATACGATCGACAGTCGTTTAAAGATCGTGTGGACGTTCGCCAAGGATCACTGGCACTTGGCACTTGGAAAACAGCGAATTGGTACAATGTGCGATGAGAATCGTGCAATGAAACAGAATTGCAATATCTAGGTTGCAAATGTGGTATTAATTTGAGATTTTTATAATGAAAATGACAATTGGAATAAAAGAAATTAAATTAAAAATGAGAGAGAGAGAGAGAGAGAGAGAGAGAGAGAGAGAGAGAGAGAGAGAGAGAGAGAGAGAGAGAGAGAGAGAAATTCCATTATAATGAATAAAAAAATGTGCAAAGTTAATTATAATATTTGATGCATTAAATTTATATTTAGATAAAGTACGGTTCAATGTTGTACATGCGTAAATAAATTTGGTTGACCGACGTCATATATGCTATAATGTGATGTAATATTTATGCTGTACAAACATTAACAAAGAGAATTGAGTTACGTCGACATTACTAGGAGAATTGATAGCAGAATCAAACTAATTAATATCCTGTGTATTTGCGTCATTACCATTTCGCAAGTCATCGATTACATTGTACTCGATGTTACATTTTCGGTCATAATAAATAGCCATACAATATGTTAGTCAGTTGTACACACAAAAATCTTCCAACTAACAACAGTTTTATTAATTTGAAAAATAATTTCAGAAAGAAGCGAATCAAAAGGAAGTAAATAAATATTTTTGTTAAATAATGGCTATTTATGTATTTTAATATTAAAAACATCTCACATACACACAGAGAAAGTTAAAGTTATTTCAGATTGCAATGTTATTAGAGATATAAAATTATTTTTATTACTTATGTATTTAACTTAATTAATTTCAATATCTTAAAGACAAAAATGTATATGTATTATATGAAAAAACATATTTTTTTCATTAGTAAATCAAACTATCTTTTGTGTATCCGTTTTTATTTAATACGTATCGCACGCGATAGAAGTAATGAAATATTTTTACAATCAAATGTTATTGATATCATATTTTACCGATATCGATAATGTTGCCGAGAAATGTTACGAAAAATATAAGCATCACAATATTTTTGAGAGAATTTTCATTTCTTCATAATTTTTTATATTATATTATTTTTTATATTATATTATTTATATTATTTTATATTTTATATATTTTTCTCTTTCTCTTTCTTTTTTCCTTTTTGCTCTTTTTATTTATATAACACATCTAGCTTATTACATATGTATGTAAATATCTTTCGCGCAGATATCTCATATCTTTTATTCTATTCTCGAAAACGTACAGCTTGTCTTATCTTGAATAAAAAATTGCAATTTTCAAAGTGTGATACCAAGAAAGACTTGTGGTTGGATACCTATATATATTTTTTTTTTGTAAATCACAAAGAAAAACAAGAACATTATTCTAATAACGTATTCAATGTCAATGCCATACGCTAACATATTATCATCAATTAACTTGAGTTTTTTTCAAACAAGAACGGTTATCTATGTTGCAGACAAGTAAGTGTGTTATGGAATACACGATAACGCGATATCCGGTGTTACGACTTTGTTATCGCAGTTCTGCCTTGAATAATAGTTATTCAAAGATTGCGCGATTCAATAAATGCGCATGTCAATACATTATATTTATCATATTCTGTTATATGTAGGAAAAAAAGAAGTAAATGGATCTTCCTTCCCCTGAAAATTGGTTTTTACCATTTCACCCATCTTGGGAAAGATCATTATTTTTATTTTTATACGAGGGTGATATACCGCGCGCGCGTTCTCGAAATGAAAGCGGGGCATATTACGTCAATAATGAAGAAAACTATGAACGCGGAATAAATGCATGATTACAAATGACACCGGCAATATAGCGAGCTTCACATTTATGGAAAGATTCGTATTATATACTCACAGTTGAGGATCGAGGAAAGGAAAGATATTTAACAGACACTCGAAATTCTGATTATCATCTCAATCGTTTGGTCGAAAATGTATGTTGATACATTCCGAAATTCCAGATTTGACGTATCCCGACCGTCTCTTGTTGATGTAACATTCCCATTATTGCGGTCGCTGTACAGAATGTGGCAGTCGCTGTGTAGTGAGTTTGACGTCAATGTCGACGCGTTAACCGTGCGTCGAATCGGGACAACGTTGTAAGTCGATCGTCTGTCATTTTCATCTCCGTTGCGCGTCCCCATCGTCCACCCTCGCAAAATTCATCCCCAGTTATTGGCGACTGTGGAGCGCCAAATGAAATCAGCGACGCCGGGCGTCGCGTCGTTTGCATAACGGAGTATAATGACATAGTAGTTACCATTAGTAATAGAATACACCCTGCTTGTTATATATGCTTTACTAGTGCTAGGCAATTTAATTTTAAGTCCTAAGACAAAAACGGGACCTATAGAACCTGGATAAAGTGATGAATTTTCCACTAATTGAAAATATTTTTATGTTTCTTCTATGTTCTTTTTTCAAGTACCAATAAAGAATTAAACTCTCGAATTACTTTAACTTTACGTGAAAGAGGTACGGATTTTTAAAATTGGTAATAAAATTAAAATGTTGAAATGTTGAAAAAATCAAGAAATGAACTTTTTAAATAAGGAACTTATAATTGCACGATAAAAAGGAGAGTAGTAGATAATATATTCTTATTTTTAGAAAAATGAATAATTATTAGTTTATACTATATCATACAAAAATAAGCACATGTAGATCGTAGATTGATTTACTGGAATTATTATTATTATAGATATTATTACAGACTCATTTACTAGAATTTCTATTAACATTTTTATTGATCTATATTATCAGAGAATTAAATGTATAATTATGAGAAAAAATTCAACTCCAAAATATTGTCCAAAGAATTTTCAGATACAGTCATTTCGGAGAAAGTAATACGTTATACATATTTAACAATGTATTTTACGACAGAAATCCAGAAATTGGTACTTGTGATTTTGATACATAATTTAATTATCTCCTTTTATAAAAAATTCGATGTAATAAAACTTATGCAAAGTAGATAAAAAATATAAGGAGTAATTTTTAAAGATTACTTTACAATAAATATGTTTCGGGAGATTAGCTCCTTCACAAAGATTTTTGTTTTTCATTCCGTGAAATCTCTGATTAAAAATTAAGCCCCGTTATCGCTAATACTACTTGATAACACATTATAATAAATATAATAGCGAGCAAACTGATGACATTACGGGATCATCTCTCGTCAAACAATTATTTTCGCGTCACGGAATCCCGGAATTCCAAGTTTGGGAATCACTCTGATTTATGCGTATCCGGACGAGCGTATGCTTGTGCACTATGGCGTCTACCCACCCCGTCGATCGCCCACGCGATTTCGCGTTGCACCCACGCGAATTCTGTGCGACGCAACAGTCTAGCGTGTAGCTGAAACAAGCATAGACGCCCGGCGTCGCTCGAAACTTGAGGGCTAAAAACAGAAAGACAGGCGCCATCAGTATATATCCTGAATGTCTCTGAATAACTGTGTGTATAATTTTTGCCGGCCATAAATACGAAAGTCCAAAGAAAGAACGCTCTATAATCGAACATTTATATATTGTACTTTTAATTGTACTTTAAAAATTTTTTAATTGAAAAATTATATTTTAATTAATGTGAAGTTTAAGTGAACGCTTTATATTGAAAGATACTGGAAAATTTAAAGTAAAAAAATAAATATTATCTATTATACGTTTTTTTTTTTATAAGCAGAATTTTTTTAATAGCACAAATAATTGTCTGTGTAAAAAATAATACTTAAAATCTTCGTGTTTTTTCTTAATAGTAGACTATTTTAATTTTTAATAAATATTTACAACAGATTTTATCTGATATTATACACTAACCATTTATATTATTTTCGATTTGCAATGATTATTTTTTTCTGTATAAATATATATTATATTTATATATAAAATTATAGGAATTTTAATGTGTTTCCTATAGAAATGTCTACAGAAGTAATAATGGTGTCTGTCATGATAATGGTACACGTACGCGTATCTCCTACGCAATAGAAAAACGACGTTAGGATCCAGCAATACGTATAATGTAGTTGGTTGGAGATAATGCGTAGGAAGAGCTTACTGAGTCGTTGCCAGGCAACCGATTGACCCAGATAGCTGGGTGTCGGTCGTGAATACGGTTGTTTCCCTGTGAACAAAGTTACTTAGGGCGTCTCGTTGTCGCCCAGGAGGCCGTAGGGTTAGATAGTCGAAGGGGATGGTAATTTGCGCGGCGCTGACGAAAGAGAACGTCAGGTTCGAGGGTTAAAACTGGTCTGGATAAGTTCAATCTCCAATGGATAAAACGTATCCTATATCAATTTTTTTACATTATCACATTATATTACATTATATTAACATAGAGATTACTCTCGTGTCTACATCAAAATGTGGGCGTCGAAAATATTGTATATCAGTTTCAATATCTGATAACGAAGATTCATGAGAGAGAGAGAGATTTAACAATATAAAAACTCTTAATTTTTATAGCCTATGTTACATTACAATATTCTTAAGCTGTCGTCTTTGATTACAATTTAATAATCAGGATAGAAGTATGATTTAATCTATTGAAGATTCTTTAATTAATCATTATCGAATTACCGAATCGACTGCGTAACATTAGAGAACACAATAGTTTATCTGGATAATTCTTTATCTGGATAATTTTTGTAGGAAAAAATATGACATTATTTCATTCATTTATCCACGTCCTTATCTCTCTCGCGCATTTTAGTTTAACATATTTATTATTTCGCTTCAACATGAAATTGAGGCTTGTAGCAACCTTTGAACTTTAATCAACTCTTGATCCAACTACACAGGATATATTAAGTTTCATTTCATCCCCCTTATGTCTTTCATTTCTTTTGATCGAGAGGGACTCTGCATTTTCTCGTAGTCAAGAAATGTTGCGGTGAAATATTGCACGAGAGATAAAACTTTTTGTTTTAATTTATTTTCTTTTGCAATAATAGAGAATCGAAATATTTTAGTTATTAAACTTGTGCTATATTGTACTCTTTTCGTTTTACATTTTATCTCGATAATATGAGTCTACAATTTAGTGTAATGTCAAACCATAAATAACTAAAATCTTATAAAACACTTGCAGTATTTAATTAAATATGGATTTAATACTTTACGTTGCTTTAATACTTGAATACTGAATATTCTAAAATTTATATTTTTAAATTTACGTTTTTTCGAATTATTCTCACAATAGTAAATTATTATGAATATAACTTATAAATTAGATTTTTTTGTATCGAGATATAAATTATTTCCTGTGATTAATTATAAATTAATTATCACATTAGATTAAGCTGATAAGATAAATATAAGAAAATAAAGTATATAATAAAAAATATAAAGCTATAACATAAAATAACGAAATAGCAATGTGACAAGAAATAGATTGAAATCAATTGCTTTGTAATTGTTGTAATAAATGTTTTCGCTTCCGTATCCCGCATTGTGCGAAATATTACTATTATTCCGGATAATTACTTTAGCTTATTCGAAGCGAAGATAAATGCGTTGATTAGATAAATGCCTCGAATCCACTTTCTTTATCTTGTTCTCTTAATTAATCGCAATCTGGAAGTACTCAGTATTTTCTAAGTCCGTATTATCTTTCCAATATTAAATATAGGATACGAAATGTCAAATGGACAAGTAAAAAATATAGCTCTTGATAAGATTGAAAAAAAATGCACACAGTATAGAAAATATGTTAGAAATGTGTAAATAAAATATGAAAAGGAAAGTGATAAGAAAAATTTATTTATACATTAAGAAGAAAATAAGAAATGAATTGAAATATTGAAGGATATAAATACTGAAGGATATAGGATAAATAAGACTTATATATATATTCTATTATATTATAATAGAATAATAGTTGCTTTTATAATGTGTCCGACTGACAATGAGATAGAAGAGGCGCAAATCAATATGGCTTATCAAAATTAATTAATATTTACACAAATATAAAAGAATTAAATATTTTCGAAAAAAATATTGTTTTATCTCTTTTTAAAATTGTACATTATTTACATAATTTAACATTATCACAAAATGTATAATATTTATTTTATTGATAAATATCAGATATTGAAAAATGTCATTAACTATGCGCCTCATATACAAATTTTTCTTTAGAAAGCACTTTCCTCCAATTCTAGCTAAGCTTTCGCGGTAAATGATGGGCGCAATGGTTGTTCTGTATACCTGGCGTGAATCACGAAGCGAATCCTTGAAAGGAATTCTATGTCGTAATTGTTACGTTCTCACAGATATAATCGCCACGTTCCCGCTGTCGGTCGATAACGCTGAGCGACATCGTTGAAATTCGCACCGTGATAAAAGCTGTGCATCGTATCTCTTTAAATAGCATCCTCTTTTAAGAATGTGTAATGTCGCTCGACAAAGTTGATATGTATATGACAAATTATAGTTATAACATTTCTGTTAAGTTTTTATTTGATTTCCATATATATGTTTTTTAAAAGATTTTTATAATTTTACTAAAACCATCTCCGGTGTCGGTCCTTTCTTTATTTTTTTTATCTTGTGATTTCTTCGAAACGATGTAGCTTTATTATTATGCGATTTGTTCAGTGTCGCTTAACATGTTGCTTCTATACGTTAATGTGCCTTTACGTAACATTTCGTGAAACAACGCATTTTGATGATGACCATCGGCGTCCGCTAATGTGAAAAGCACGGCGCGTCGTTAGCGACGTCAGGAAGCTACGACAATACCGCCAGGACGTCGTTATATGCTAGAAAATGATAACGTCAATTATACTCCGAATAGAATTAGGTCGAAAATGCCGGTCACGGGTGCCCCGCGTAATTCGGCATCGCGAAAAAGTCTTTGCTAGTATTTTAGTTAAAAAGTGAGATGAGACGCATTCTAAACTTTCTATATAAGATAAAAATAAGAAAACTTTTGTTTATGTATGTACGTGTGTGTGTATAGAACGCAGATAAATGTTTTTAATTATATAAAAATTTACGAAACTATAAAAAAGTTAATGAAAGAACACACGATTTCGATATCGATATATCTATAAAGTTTTAGTAAAGAGAATATTAAGATTTTAAATTATTTTTTTTGCTTTTATAAAAATTTTATAAAAATATAATTATATACACGAAAAAGAATTGTTACAAATATTGTAAGTGCCGCACATTTAAATAATGCAAAAAAATAACCGTTTTTGACAAAATATAATTCTAAAGTTATATATTAACATAATAAAATATAATAAATTCGGATAAAGCAAAATTGTGATATGTGAAAGTCAATTTGATAATATAATGAAGTTCATTCAACTTGTTCAGATCCAATGTGATAAATAAACCGACATTTATCCAGATCTACATTTACCATTTTTTTTTTGCTTTATCTTAACGCTTTACGTAGATACGTACGTTTTACGTCAATTCAATAATATATGCATTTCTCTGTGTATATTTATTTCGATCGCACAGTTACGCACCGCTTGCGCATGCACAGGTGTTATTACAATATGTTCGTTATCGAAAATGGTACTGACGTTGATCTCCGATTTGCTCAATAATTCTGTTTGTCATACTCAATGATTTCTGCCATTACATGGTGATGGAATTACACGCACTGTTCTCGTCAACAATCATTTTTATCGAAACACTGCAAGCGCAGCTGTCGTGACATTATCGTTAACAAAACGCTTCATTATCATTAATTTATTGCTTACTGTCATTTCGACTTGATGGCATACATGTACGTGTTTCAAAACTACCCCTATTTTTTCATTTTTCATAGATTCGTTGAATTTTATGTTTTTCATAAACATTTGCTTGATACTTAAATTAAAATTTATGGAATAATTTATATCTATTCATTTATTTATATCTCTGAAGCGCGCCTTTAATACTTGGATTTTGAGAGCACAGATGGCAAACACAGAGACATCAATTAACGTACATATTACATAGTATTTCTCTAGCGATAGCAACACAGATTGATCCTAGAAAGTGTATACGATTCCGCAAGTGTGTGCTTAACGCTATTCGTCTCCGTAAATTAATTAATAGTTCGCGCGTCGTCGAAACGAATTATCCGTGTCCCGCTCTCGACGAAAACAAATTACCGCCTCGTACTTCCGCTCGTTCGTAATCGCGATCTTTCTTCATCGTACTCTTCCGCTTCTCTCGCGTTCGGTCAATGAAGACACGTGATTAGCAGTCAGGGTCCACCGCCACGATGACAGGCGACGCAACGCGCGGGCGCGTAGGCGCGTACTTCATGTACGCCGCATGTAGAAAATTCGCATTCGTATGTCCCGCGGACGTTTCAGCCGCATCCTAAATACGCAGAAGAGACTGTCACGCGCGATAATGCGCGCGTGTGCTGAGTGTAGTATACCGGTTGCTCTTGACATTATATAGCAACATCATTCGTGCTTGCGCGCGCGCTCGGCAATTCGCCACTTCATTCGCACTGATGTTGACGTGATTTTTACTCGTCTTCTAGGAGCCCGAGGCATTTTCGTAACGGGCATACTTAGCGTGTAACGTAATATTTGGCGAAGCCTCGTTGATGCCCGATGCACACTAATTTTGATGAATCGTAAGCTAGCTCTGTCTCTACAGCTATTACAGTGACGAAACATTTAAGGCATTAGGCGTGATTTTTTCGTCTCTTATATTTGATAAGATAGAAAACTAGCGTTAGATGATATTGCATCTCATTTAGACGGGCTCCTAATACGTAAAAATACTATAATCAGATACTTTCTCCGCGCTCTCTAGGGATGCACAATTATAAACTAGTATAATAAGATCCTCAATGTATATTCACACTCTGGCAATATAACTCGCAATTATGCTGTCAAACTACTTGATACAGTCAAACGAAGCTTGTCAATGTTTATTAACGCATTCGTTTCATAGACGTAGTCTGTGCTGTATGGAATGGCCTACAACACACGTTGTGAAGGAGATTATATTCTCGCTAAGTTGATAGGTCGCGTATTCGATCTTCTATTTAATGAGCAGTACACACATCGTCGAGCATGATGCGCGAAATCGATTGCAACGTTTTTCTTGAAATATTTATCCAGACTTTCTTAGGACGAATTGTACTGGTCGATGTTTATTTCTCATTCCGCGTATTATGTAGAAGAAACGCTGTTACACCAGCGCACATACACACACATACCAGGTGACGGCGCGCGATATATCCCACGAGATGTGACGCTTAATTTTTTAAATCCTCATCGATCCTGTGTTAGTAAGGCAAGGTCATCAGTTCACAATATAGCGAAATCCGCCCGTGTGTTCCGCGTTCTTTTCTAATTATCTACTTTACATCTTCTACGCAGGAAACGAGACCTACTTATGTATTTTTTCATAATTACGACGATCTCTCAGCTGAAGAGTAGCTCTCAAGAAAGATAACTGTTCTCGTATATAAATTATTATTTTCATAAATATATTATTAATTTACTATCACGATAATGTATTTTAATGTATGATACTTTGCATCCGCTTTTAAGAGAAATTATAATAAATTGAAATTATTAAATAATGATTTTTGATCATGAAATACGTAATCCAAATAAAATAATAAGTGAAAGTAATAACAAATATTACTAGTGTATAAATAGATAAATAAATATAAAAATTTGACACTACATTAAAATTAAAATTGGAAAATTAATGTGAGGCTAGAAAACAATGTTTCATTATTTTTACATATTAAAATTTGAAAATATTTCTTTGTATTGCAATACGCAATATTATTGTCGTTGATATAATTTTAATTCGATTTTAAGGAATATCTCATAAAAAATCCAATACGGTTTTCTTTGAAGAATCGCAAATATTATATTATATCAAAATAATATTATATCAGTTACTGTCTTTCAAATTAATAGTAGTATAATGGCGATTAATTTATTGCTACACTTTTTACGAAGGAGGAGCATCTTTTCTATAATCGCGCAAGAAGTTTCATTGAAACGAATTATAGAAGGTTTATGTGTTGATGAAATGTCGAGAATACGACTTTTGACGGAGACAATTTTAAGACCTGTTCCTTCAACAATTCGTTCGAGCGGGTAGATAATGGCGCCAACGTGAATGTAGTCAACCTTGTGCGTTACCTACCACACCCTGATTCTGGATGCAAAAGCCGAGAGCTCGGTTTTCACCAGTTTCAAACAGTGGAAGGCCGTAAGTGACAGGAAAATCGATTTTTATTTTTTCTACATCACGTCAGTGGTTTCGTTATCTCTCTCTTCTTTTTCTTTTTTTTTTCCTTTTTTTTTTATGGCGTTGAATTTGTTCGCATAGGCCTTTATTTATCGTTAATTAGCCAGCATTCGACTTGACATGTTGCATTTTATTAAATATATGATAAAAATATACATATATATATATTATGGATGTATCTATTATCTATTATCGTTTGCGCGAGTTTAATAATGTATATGTATTAAATTATTAGCTGTAATTGATGTATTTATATCTCTATGGCAATTTATACCGACTGTCACTTTTAACGATATGGAATATTATTACTTTGTCGACTTTAATATGTGGTCAACATATATGGAACTAGTCACATTTGTATAAGCAAACAGCGTAATACCATAATATGGGTGCGTTGCCCGCCATATTCTCACGTAATATCATAGTATCGATAAACCTGCGTTGACATTTAGTTGGCACACTTTTTATGAACAAAATTGATTTAATACGATTCAATCATAATTAATGCGAAATAATAAAGCATGAAATTTATTAACTTACGAAAAAAATATTTTGTGCAATGCTATATACTTTTCGAAATTACTATATTGTTCTATTAATCGTGTTTTTCGAACAACTTTAATAACTTTAAAAAATGAAATTTTCGGTTCTGGTATGTCTTATACTTTATTATTTTTAATATATTTTATCCTAAAGTATAAGTTGCAGAAATTATCTTATTTAAAAAATATAAAATTAACACAATAGGTAAAAAAAATAAATTGCGAAATTAATGTTATACATACTTCTGAAAGTAATAAATTAGGTTTAGAGTTTTTAAATCCAAAATCTTGTTTGATATTTACAGTAAATTGATATTTTACATATTATATATTTCAATATTACTCTTATATTTACTAATCGAATATTGGCAACTTTTGCATAGTTATAAATGTAAAAAATTGTATTATATACTTTGAACTCTTTATTTTTCTTCTAAGAAACTTTTCGCACATACTGATTTTTTTATCAATTCAGGAAGTTTTGCTACAGCGTCTTCCTTCCTGTCAATATCTAACAGCGTTATCAGTCATAATGACCACGATCTTATTCCGTTTCTTAATCACACAACCGCAGTCTAAATAATCACACACAGCAGTCTAAATAATAAGTCGAATAATCTGTTATGATAGCAGAAGTTGTTTACTGCTATAAAATTTATGAAGAAGTAAAACATTCATGTGTTGCGATAAAAAGCCATGTCGTTAACGATAAACGTTTAAAAACTATTATGCAGAAAATGGGGAGCATTGTACAGTATAATTTCAACAAGTAAAATTTGGAAACGAGACAGTGTTATTACTAATTGAGTCGCGATCAGGTCTCCGTCGGACGCAAAGACAATCGTATGTTCATCAAGATTAATTTGACTATCGTGTCATTGCATTGTGCAGTGCCTCAATTCACGAACACACGAGTTCGCAGTCTTTGTATATTGGATTTCAAATTTCGTCGATAATTTTTTGCAATAAATATAAATTACAAAGGGAAACGGAACGCGAAACACATTATGTTTGAGAAAAGTTAAGGAGTTGCCGCGCGTGAAACAGATCTCGCACTAATTATACGGAACGTCGCATTAAAAAATGCTAATCGTAGAATCGAACTGTGACACGTCATGTATGAGATCACGCGTTTCGCAAAAGCGGTGGGACGGATTCGATAATCCGATTTGCTTAAATTATCGTCCGATGATCCGTGGACAGCCGATTGATTCGCATAGCACATTTCCGTTACAGGAAACTTGCATTTTTATGAGCAACAGGTGTCGTACGAAAATCTACTATCGATAGGTAAATCGATCGTAATTGCCTTTTTTTTTTTTAACTAGTGTGAAAATTTATTTAATCAAAATTGTTTCCTTTATGTTGCATTTTAATATACAACAAAGTATATAATTTTAAAAATATTACGTTTCTTTTATATTATTATTCTGACAATTTTTGTTATTCTGGCTATTAACACGAATGTTTTTTTCATCTTTTGCATATTTTATTGAAGTTTACTTTTTTTTATTAGTTTAATTCGCTTAAGGCCCTTCGCGTTTCATTATTAAAACATCTGTTTAATTCCACACTATTGCTACGTTTAATTATCAGCTATGTTGTCCGTTTAAATAAGTCTTCGATATTTTCGACTTATTTCGCTTGTGAAGTTATATCCCATTCATATCAACAGGGCGTTAGCGCGTGTTTGTAACTTTCCGCAATTAACCAAACCGACTATCACCGCGAGTGACATCCCCCAACCGTTTGCGTTGCCGTAAAGGTCAATTTAAGGCGATTGCGGCGTTCTTGTTATTCAGCTGCTTTGTAGTAGGACAACGCGATAGGCGAACGGATCTTTGTTAGACCCGATAAGGGAGAACGTGATACCGTGTCGTGAACCGCCGGCGGCAGCGTGTTTGCGAGAATTTCAACAGTATCCTTGACACAGAGAGTCTAATTGTGAGACAGAGCCTCGTATCCTAAAGCATCGTCGTTTATACGAAATCGATTCAATCTCCGCAAAATCGCAGCGAACTTGAGAATTTCATATGTCAGATTTTAAGCGAGATTGCGCGCATACAAATATATGCAAATGCGACTGTATATTTAATCTTTGACTCGAATCTTTGACGACGAAAATAAACCGTCGAGCTGGGATGACATAAATCATTTTTTTTTTTTTTTTTTTTTTTTTTTTTTTTTTTTTTTTTAACTTTTTGACTTGGGTGGCAAAAGAACTTGTGAAATCGATCATATAATGTATATTTCAACTACTATATGTATATTGTAGTTATATTGTGATTTATTATTCAATTGTGCAATTATATTTTTATATGATTTTATAAGAAGGATTTTGTATAAGAATTTTATAATTATATTTTTATATGACTTGGTCATGCTAAAGTAATTATGCAGGAAAACAAGCGTGTGTATGTGATATGTATAAAAATTATGTTTACATTTATTTTTATTTATATCATACACTATTTTGTTTAATGAGTAATATTACACACTAAGGTTTTATGAAGCGCGAATTATAAAGAACTTATATGAAAATAATTATCATTGTGGAAATTAAGAGACATCGAAAATCTACATTACTTTAAACCATCACCAATCTTAAACTCTTCGTTCAACAATCATAATTCCTATAAGTTTATTATAAAATAGTATCTAATATGTGATCTTTATAATAAAAGTCCGAAAATTTCATTTCATAAAAGTTGAATACATATAAAAGTTGATACATATTTAATCGATCGCAAGTGACAACCTTCTGAAGAAAGGTCATAGTCCTTGTTGCCTCGGTAACCACGATGAAGTGGAAATTGTAAGAGCGTGCTGCGCATTAATCCAAGTACTTCAATTTCGAGGAGGAAGCGCAAGCTGCATTTCCTTAGGAAAAAAAATTGATCAAATAAATATTTAGTGAATAATTTTTCATACAAAATAGATGTAATGCATCGAGATTAAAACACCATTAACATTTCTCCGGTTTAATAAATTCTTGACAGCTTATGCTATATGAATGTTGCATTAAATGTTATTTGCTTTTTATCCAGTGAGACTATAGTTACGCGAAATGGCGTCTCGTAATTCTAACAAATTTTACTGCACGCCTGTAAAATATAAACTTTTATTGAAAGATTATATTGAATGTACATATATTTTAAAGACAATCATTTTGAATGTTCTTTTGAAGAGATATAAGAAGAATATTAGGAAACAAAAATGTTTGTAGATCAGAAAGAAAAATTATTTTGCATATAAGATATTTATTTATTAAAGATGATATAATTCAGTTTGTATATTTTTGCACTCTATTAAAATATATATAATGCTTTAAAAAATTAGATTATATCACTTTTAAAATAAGCGACTTACATATCTTTATATGAATCTTCTTTACCGTGTGTTTTTAAGTTATGAATTTATTTTTAAAGCGAATGCAGCAAACACATAAAAATATCTTTTATATTTATTCAATTTTTCTCGTGACGCGAAAAAGCACTGATGAATTAATGCTGCCCGAATCGACCTGTGCGGCATTTTTATTCTTATGGTGATTATTTTATAAATATTGCAATTTTGCAATTAGGAGAGCTTAAGTTTTTAGGTGACGACAAAATACTCATTGAAATCTTCTCGTATTGTTGATGTAAATCCGCCAATTAATTATTTATACATGCGGGCTTTTATACTCGTGTGTATCATTTGTTATTGTAATAACGAGTATAAAAATATATACGTTCTACCGTTTCGCAATTAGGTTTTTTTTCAATCGGTATTATCTATGAAAGTGTAGCCTAGTCGCTTTAAACGAAGTGAAATACATGCATTCGCTTATCATCGATTGCATTCCCGTTAACGTTGTATGATTGTGCAAGATTGTCTCACCTACCGTAACGTTCGCGATTTACAGAATTATCTTACGCAAGGTAGCGCAAGTTATATGTGAAATGGTTTTAGTGAAGGTTGCTGAATTGATTTCGGTATACGAACATTAATCAGAGTCAAGTATCTGAAAATTTACATATATCATTACAGAGAATATCACATGATGCACAATTATATTGTTTTTATATAACTATTATTATATATGAAATTAAAAAGAACATCTTTATACTTTTGTAATCTGAAAATGTTCAATTGTAAAATATTTACTTTTAATTTTACATAATTGCGACTCAAACATTGTTTTAACAATAACAATGTTTGGAAAAGAATGATATATAAGAACAACAAATAATATATAAATTATTATATGATAATTACGAAGTTTCAACGAGATAAATACATATAATGTAGATATCTTGTGGCACCAGATATTATTAATTAGATTTTTGAATCCAATAAAAATGTAATTCGCGAAAATTAATTATACAGAATTTATAATACATACAATTATACATACATACATATCATACATGAATAAAAAAATTTATAAAAGGAACGATAGTTTCCATTCGATTTCTCGCTGCGGGGGAAGATCCGAGTTACTCGAAGAATTTACGATATAGAAACACGCGATAGACGTGGAACGCCCTGTACAAGTCATTCCGATGACACGGCGTAGTTACTGAAACGATATAAATTCTGAGGACGATGAAACGCTCGATCAAACCGACCGCGGGTCATTGATTTAGTTAACGACCGCGCTCGTACATATGTATATACCCGCGAGAAGTAGCACCAGCTGTTATACATTATGCAAACCTTTTTCCCAACCGCCTGCACAAGACCGTCCGTCTATTGCCGATTGGATTCGAAGCGAAAACCATCTGCGTGCTTCTTTCCGACTGCGAAAGAATCACGGATGACAGAATTGCTAAAAATTTCGCTTATATCGCAAACGATCTTTCAACGCAGTTCCGGTCTACACTTCGTTTGCGACACGTATATAATTGCAAAAACGTGATATAAGCACGTGGGTGGCGGATCGTCGTTTCGACATTATCCGACAGAATTCGCCGATTCGGCTATATTCATTTATTAGCGATGCTTGCGCGTGTCGAGTTGTGATACGATTTACATTTTTTTTTTTTTTTTTTTTTTTAAATACGAATCTCTATGCGACGTAGCATTGGTCCCGCATCGATCACTTTACGGTATACCGGTAACCGATTGACCTATACTGACGTGACTATATTACATACAAACGTCCTTCGCTTATCGAACGCGTCGGTGAATATACAGGCTGTCTCAGATACATATAGCGTGATTTTCATGCGGTAGATTCTTCGATATTATCCGATCGAATTATACTGTTGCACTCGGGTGTACTCGACAAAAATAAATAAAGTCTTTAACCCTTGGGAAGGAAGTTTCAAAAAGTTAACTTCGCGAAACAACGGCTATAGATGCTTCTCCTAACAGTATTACGACATAAATGTAACTTTTTGACATGCAATATTAACACGATCAGAAATATATATTGAGTCATCGACCGTCGACTCGAAAAAGATTATAAATTAATCAAAAACTTTCACAGGATGTGTGTTGAATCTTTATTAAAGGGAGATGTAACAAAAATCCTAAAATATCGCGAGGAGGTATAAAAGGATAAAGATGATTTTTAGGAACACTTTAGCGTTTCACGGAGAGCACACATGCCGTAAGCGACAGATCGGCAACGCGTATCGAGTTACAATTTCAATTAGTTTGATGAGAAAGATTGCTCTTTTTTCTGCATTATATATTAGAAAGGTCCACTCTCTCTGATCGATAAACCCGATGGCCTTGATATACACGCCAGACTTTTCTAACCAAGTAAAAGTGGGCTGCGGAGTCTGTGAGAACGGCGGGTAAAGGCCGCCTTCGTGAAGTTTTAAGAGATTTTAAGAAATTGCGCGTCTCTCGCCGACAGCACGGATGATTGCGAGCAAGTGTAATTTCGTCGCTGTCCAACTGTTTTTAACGAGCAAAGACAAAAGAGCCGCTTCTTGCGTGCGATCACATTTATCTTTTTCTCGTATCAGAAATTGCTACCTCGCAAATGACGAAGAATGTTTGCCGAAGAAGCGCGCGTATTGCGCATTTCGATAACACAATAATGATTGTGTAACGTGATGGATGGAGAAAGATGGATGGATAAGCGAGAAAAGAGCTGAACGCGAAACGACAAATATAATTTAACTTAACGTTTGATATCATTGAATACGAAATATATAGGTAATATTTCATATATTTTATATATAATAAAAAATAAAAAACTTATATCTATTATTTATTAGAATTCTTTAAAAAAAAATCTATGTAAATAAAAAATCCTACTAGATTCTCGCATACTTAGAATTAAATTAGATTCTAAATTTTTGCTCTCTTCATTTTTTTTTTTTTTTTATATTGAAAAAGGATAAAAATAGAATTCTGTCCTCAATAAAGCAATACTTTCATACATTAGCCTATATATGGACAATTAGACAGCGAGAACATTGCGAATATATCGCCACGGAAAGCGCCCTGATAATTGATCTTGCAAACCGATCCGATCCCGCTCCATCGTGCGCTCAAAGATCTCGACATACTCAAGGCCGCTCGAGGCCGGATCGAGAGGATCGAATTCGTCGATCTCGCGGATAGAAAAGGCACTCTCTCACACGAGAAACGTGCGTCGAGAGTTCCTCGCACTTTATTTCTTCTCGCGTTTACATCTCCCGTCCCCCTCCTCTCGCCTTCTCTCTTTTGCAGCCCTTTCCTCACCTACCCTTCTGTCCCGTTCTCACTCTGTCGCTCCGCATCTGTCTTGCTCCAGCATTTTCTTTCTCTCGGCGCGGCAAACCGAGCGCGAACGTCCTTGACGGTCGCTGCAGCGACGGTGCAACGCAGCGCAGCGCAGCGCAGCGCAGCCGTTGCATGCCGTTGCGCTTGTGTGCGCACTGCTTCTCTTCTCTTTTTTTTTTCTTCCCTCTCATAGTGCGCACCGCGAGTCGAACTCTCCACCTCACCATGCGGATCGCAGTCGCTGCCGTGCGCATGTTACGTCATCGACACCTTCACTTCGCTCGGGCTGTCCGAGCGCGACGACGCTATCCCTCGTCTCTCGGCCTGCGTTCGCGTTCCGTTCGCGGGTTCCAGAATTAGCGCCATTGCTGATTGTGAGCTTCGCGATTTGTCGCTTAAATTTAATTTTATCGGCTTTAAAGGGGCACATTTGTGTGGACAGAGATCTCAACATCTTGTGTCATTGCCTTATGATTTTTTATAAACTTCAGTATTCAATCGGAATAATGGATATATCCAGAATCCCTCTAAAAGTTATAATCGCAAAGTTATAAAAAGAAAAAAAAAATCGTTATGAAATATTCCCATAAAAATGTAATGAATAAATTTGCCGGTTTACGGTTCGAGTCAAAGAGAAAATAAACGTGAGATAAATCTGTAAGACAGGATAAAATAATAGAGCGGCGCCAGCTTTGTTTAACAGAAAAAGAAGATTGCGAATTGCGGACGAATCGTGTGGATATGTGAATTAAAGCTTACGGCTTAACTCAAGCTACTTTCTAAAACATTACGTTATCTTGTTCTGAGAGCTTTATTAACTACGGTGCAAAAGTTACCGTCGCAGGTGTAATCCTATCTTGTATGCTCTAGTATCGTGTAAATTACAAATTGAATACGTGCGCTGAGATTTAACTTGTGCGAGATAAGGAAGTTTACGGCGACTTTAGATTATATTATAATATCTGTGTTAGGTATTATGAATTAAAACGCTTAGCGAAATCAATTTTATTCATTCTCACTATTCACGACCAGATGTACAGGATGTTCCAAGTTCGCTATACTGTTCTATATCATAAAAAAAGTCAAATTGAGAAAAATGTTATTTATTCCAATCGAGATATTAATACGTGGTTTTCAAACAACAAACGACAAAAAGTTTAGAGAATTTTAAATAAATTTTAGATGAGAAAACAGATAGAATCTGGTATTCAATTTTAAAGTAAAGGGAAAGAGAAGAATCTTTGAGCTCTGATAAATAAAATTAAACGCCTTTTTAAAGCTGCACGTACGAAAATTAAGTCATCTTTAAATCATTGTCGAAATATTTCTCTATGACTTTTCAAGTAAGAGAATAAAGATATTCGAAAATTTTTTTTAATGATTATTCGCACGACTACACGCAAACATTAACGATCGCGAGCAATTAAGAGGGGATACCTCGGAGATCTTTTTTACAAACCCTTCTCTTTCATATGAAGAGACGCGTTGAACGCATCGATCTGTGGACATCTAAAAAATTTATCATCGCTTCCTTACATTCTTTGCCTAACGATGAATGGCAGGATTGTTACATCGACGGTATAGCGCGTCCGAGAATATAGATTAACCGTCGCTTCGATTTAAGAGCACGACCAACACTGTGACATGAAAGTAACGATCCGTGTGTGATGTCAAGTCAATAACCTGCAATAACTGTTTGACCTAAAAATGTCTTTGGAACCCCCTGCCGGAAGAGTTTTTTCCACGGATAAAGCCGTGGTATTTAATCTCTTATCCTGTGAGAATTATGTGCTTTCGAATTATTTCATTCTCTGGGACATAAATATATACAGCTTTAGCATCTGCTCGAGCTAAATTAATATCTTTTGCGCCGTGTGTCGTAATAACGGGATTACAATTTATTTCCGTAGTGCGTTCTATTTGTGCGCATTATCTTCCTAAAAGCAGTTTTCCTTTCCTGCGTTTTCCTTTCTTCGATCGTGAATAGCCATTCATATTTATTAGCAATACACTGCGAACAGATCATGTGTCGATACCAATAGCATTGGCAACAAATAAGTGTAAGCTCGGAAATTTAGAATTTTATCTCGTAATTTTCTTTTATTAATAACATGCATGAGATTATAATTTGAGCAACAATATTGCTTTGATATTTAAAAGGATGCGCTCAATATATTCAGCGTGTGCTTTCAATATTACAATAAAATTGTATTACAATAAAAAAATATATAAATAAAGTATATATATATGTATATAAGTGAAGGTATTTTATCTTCTCTTATATACATATTTATATATTATATATATTATTATATATATTTTTTTATCACTTATATATATTCTGATTTTAAGTATAAACTTTGTATCCCTACTACTTTAACTTATTGTAATTTTGGTATCAAACTTGCATTCTTTGAGTTTAATATCAAAGTAAATATTCTTGCAATGAGTATCGGAATTTCTAACAATAACTTGAAATGTTCTCTACGCTTTATTCATACCATTCTTTGCCGTATTGTTAAGCTCATTGCGAACTTTCATTACGATATTGAAGCGGAATTTCTTATCCATCCGTTATCCGCGAATTCACAGTAATGTATAGATATCCAAATGTGTGTTACGGATATTTCTATCCGAATATCCGATTATAGACAGCTATTATTAAATTTTTTCAAATGGACTTTTTACAGATATGTAAAATTTAGGAAATTTATTTTTGTTGAACGTAGAATTAAAAATTGATTTTTATGGGATTAATGTTAACATGTGTGTTTTGACTTTTTTAGGCATTTATTTTATTAATTTTGATATCACTGCGAGCATCACCCGCAGTTAAATCGCATTAGATTAATAATTAATATATTGTGCTGTTGCACGTTGCTATATAGTTGTATGTATTATACTAGCGTGAAATATCTGAATAATAATGGCAATCGCTCGATGTGCCTTAATATTTTTACATACAGAGAATGTAGAGATAAATTAGTTTATGTACAAAAAGTCATATAATTCTATTTTTAAAAAAATGAAGACAATCTTTGCATCTTTTAAACAATATTATTCACAAAGAAAAACTATAACTGTACGATATTATTTTATATCATAACTGTACGATATTACCCTACGACTTTGTTCTGAACAGTTTTTGCGTATTTTTAAAGATAACAAAAATATATTACAGATACACAAGCATTAGATGATTTGTCACCTGAATACGTCATTTATTTTATATCTCTATATAAAAAACTAATTGTAATAATTTCTTATCAATATGCTGCATTAAAAAATATCGATTTAATATCATATCTAATCATCTCCTATCAAGTGCTTTGATATTAATTATTTGTCATAGCTCTGTCGAGTAGTCGTTAAACAAAATACATAAACGACAATTCGATGGAAATCCGATGGAAAATACGATAACATAAAGTAGGGCGATAGCTCGTGAAGCGCGGAAGGACGTATTTAGCCTATAGGTTACGAGAAACAGATGGCTATAAGCTCTTATCTGACATCGATGTCTATAGTTTGCTGCTTCTAGAAGCTCTTAGAAACGGCGAGTACATTCCGAGGGAGCGCGAAATTGCCGCGGCAATACGAATGTATAGAATCGAGAAGAGACAATACTATTCGAGAATTGCAACAATTTCGAAGATAAAGAGCGCAAACAAGACCGCGTAACGAGTCGAAGTTGTCCTACTTATAGGCAGAAGTAATTGATCCGCTATTACGTAAGAACTGGAATAAGAACGTCGCAACATTGTCTCGCAGCAATATAATGCTCGCTTCGTATCTAAGAATTATTTTAATACAGCACGCCGTCGTAATCGCATTTGATTACCATCTGCGAAAACATACAAAAGGAGCTTTAAGCTTTCAGGAATCTCTAAGTTTGTTGTGTATTTCTCGGGTGACTCAGTATAATTTCAGGTTCCAAAATATTTGCAGGACAATTTTAGATCGTATTGTATTATTATTCTAAGGTTTGCTCCAATATAAACATCAGCAAATAATTTCTGTAGCATATATATATATATATATATATATATATATATATATTGATGTAAAATTTTGCTTTTAAAAAAATTTTGTACAATATTTTATACATAATATGCGACAGAGACATTTGTAATTCAAGATGAATAATATTAAGGATTTTTTAATTGCTTCGAAGTTATCGGGTAAACAAGATTACGACTAGAAATTTTAAAAAAGAAAGAAAGGAATGCTAGATATTGAGCGTCACCGGAAAATCGCGGAAGTCTCAGGGCAACGATCGATCGCGCAATATGCCGCTACTTGCGCGTCTAACTCTCTCTTTCGGGCTCAATTCGCGCGGAGATTCCACGAGCGGCGGCGGAGAAGTCCGCTTCGAGCGAGAGAAAGAAGAAAATTCGGCCATAGGAGAAAGAGAATCGAGGAAGGATAAAGTGCGCGCGGCCGACGCTAGGAAATAGTTGAACGAAGCGCAAGAAGAGCGAGTCGTTCGCTCGCGTCGTTGATGAGAGGATTTATTATCATTCACCGACCGGTCGCGCTCGCCGACTCTCTTTTACGCTCTTTATTTATTTATTTATTTTTTTTTTCTATCGCGCAGTCCGACGTGGTCGCATCGTATTATACGACGGGAACCGAGAGATCGGATCGAGCCGCGTTTGCTGTTCGCGAACATGTGTGGGCACGCTCGACAACATCACAACGCGTGGCAATAGCGACGAGGACACTGACGGCGGCCGCGAGTCGAGTTCGCCGGTGGGGGGATGGGGCGAAGAGAGGGGGGTGGAAGAGGGGGAAGGGGAGAGGTCGCTGCGTCGTGGTGGGACGAACGCGCGGGATGCGTGCGCGCTCGAGTTCTACCGTCGTACGCGTCGCTCTGTCAGTGTCAGTTGGTCCGTCGCGGTGACTTGTGATGTCTCGTTGACGTGTTAACCTTATACTTCATCGTTCTGATTAAACGCGTATATACATCTCCCCTGTGCGAGCATCGACATCGAAACGTTCGTTTCTCTCGATCCCTTCGGCGAGCCCGCGAAAACCAGAGCGGGAGGCTCGTGAACCGACGGACGATCGAGGGGAGAGGAAAGATCGGCTACATCGGCTCGTGATACGAAGCTCTTTCTCTCTTTCTCCGGTTTTCAAGCGGTCCGGTCTGCCCGGAGACGGGCGGCGAGATATACGGCTCCATCCTCTTCGCGGTTCAATCGGACGCAGACGCGAGAAAGGCGGCAAAGAGTGCTCGCGGTGTACTTCTCGACGTTGCGCGCGCGATTCGATTCGATTCGATTCGATTCCTGGTGACGTACGAATTCGACGATACGATCCTTCCGGAGAAGCGCGCACATTCTCGCGTAACATTCGCGAGCAAGTCTCTCTCTTTCTCTCTGTTCGCGTATAGTAAACATCGAAGTATACAAATCATCGGCACGTGCAAGAGTGCTTGCTCGCTTCCGAACGGCGAGTATTCGCGATAAGAAGCCATTCACCGCAGCAGAACTATCGGACCGGATTATACATGTAATATCTACACGTATTCGTATATATGACAGTACACTCCGAGCTCTCAGAAAATCAGTGAAACGTGCCGTGACCTTAACGTGTCCCGACGACAACAAGAAGGAGAAGGCTTGTACACATTGTAAGTACCAAACTCTCTGAGAAATTATATTAATCTCGTTCGCCATATGTTAGCCCTTCGTATCGCGTACTCGGCGACGGTGATGGATAATCGGTGATGAAAAATCCGGACGAGAACGAGGTTCGCGATTATCGCGCCCGCGATACAGTGTCTCGGAACGAAATTCACGATGCTCGTTGTTTTTCGACTTTAAGACTCCGGAGTCGCTCCTCGCACAGTCGGCATTTCTTATGTCGCGTATAAGCTGTAACTATCATCGTTCGGGACTCGAGCGGCCTCGGAATTATTCGACTTTAGCTTCCAGATCTGAGAGATGAAACTCGCCGCTTTGCATCCGCGCGAGTTACATTTCATTCGCGAACGAACGATCGCGCTTTTTCTAGAATGTCGCGGCGCGCACGAGCGCAATTGAGCGACCTTTCCCCGCATCTTTTTCTGTTCTTTCGCCGAGTTCAAGCGGAACTTTTCGCGTCAGGCTCTATGCGCGCGCGCGCGCGCACACGCATACTCCTTTTCCTGCGCGAAACACGCAGGGTAAATGCATTGATGGCGAACGATCGATCAAAAAACAATTCGAACAATTCTTCGTGATAAAAATACATGGCGGTTGTTATATATAGACGATACTTATATTTTAAATGTCAATAGGTATTTAAATATTCGCGGTATTATTAATTTCAAACGGAAAATGTATTATTCAGATGGATAACTTGGAGAATAGTAATATTGCAACTGACAGATTTAATTTCAATAAATGATGGTTCTGATTGATAACGTATGTAATAATCGGAAATTGAAATTATTGTATCTTTTTTTGCGAAAAGATTTATTTACTTGATTTAATATGAACAACGCAATTCAATATTTATTCACTGAATGAAGATGATTATCGATTTGCTATCCGATATTGCGTACGAAATCATCTCGTTCTTCTTCGTTTTTCTGAGATAATTATAGGATGGCGGGTTCACTTTGCATAGTTCACTTTCACTCTGCAATTTAAATTACCTTATGATGTCTCTCAAACGCGGAACTAACTTTTAGAATCCTCAGAATTGTTTTAAATAGAATAATGTATAATAAATAGAATATATATATATACATATTCTATTTATATTATAAAATTTTATTCTTTAAGATTTAATGTAACAAACTCTATACACATTGATATAAATAATCACATATTCTGAATATATTCTATATATAAAACTAGCTATATCTCGAACTCCGGAAAAATACACTTTTTAATTCGCAATTCAATTCGTTTAACGTTACGAAATAGGGAATAAGGAAATGGAATTATAACTACGATCGCTACCTCGAGCATACGATTGTCTCTTTGTGTACATGTGATATTTCAAGAAATATTTCGCGGGAATAAAGTAGTCAAGGTCGAGATATATCTTACACGCAATGAATCGACGGATCGCCGGATCGCCGGCACAAACGTTGTAATCTATGTGCGTTAATTCATTCGTTACATGCAATTGCGCACGATATATTAAAGCTGCGCCGACTTGTTTACCGTGTCTTTAACGAGTATCCTCCGCAACATGGTGAAATAATTATTACGTCGTAGCGCGAGGACGGATCGTGATTACGCAAAGCGGAGAGATTGAAAGCGTCCGATTTATTTTCACGCAAAGAAAATACCGAGATTGCCGCATTCGATATATATCATGTGTTTTGATATGTGTCTGTTTATGGCGTAAATTATGGGGGCCATAATTTCATCAAAATATTTCCATCGCAGTTTTTCAATATCCGGAAAGATCATTTCTCCCTAATAAGTTTGACATAAAACGCTGTGTGTGTTTTGTGTAGATTAAACAATTAACGTATATTTTCCTCGCGTACACAGAAAATTCTGTGATTAATAGTTAATCATTTCTAGATAAAATGACTAATTATAAACTGACAAACAAGTTACAATCTCGCAAACTTAGCATTAGCGCGGATCAAATTACACTTCCGTTTGTAATACATTATTTTCCTCTCTCTCTCTCTCTCGCTCTCTCTCTCTCTCTCTCTCTCTCTCTCTCTCTCTCTCTCTCTCTCTCTCTCTCTTCGAGAGAGAGAGGAAAACGATACGCGGTAGATGTTTTGTTGTCTTGAAAGATTTTTTTCCGATTTGCGAGCGGAATTGACGATTATTTTTTACTTTGTACTCCGATTGTTGACGAACGTCGTGTACGATCGAATGGAAACGCATTACGAGCAAATTGATTTACCATCATCGTACGATATATATTTTATATTATTTCAAACAATCGGATACCCCGGGAAATACTCGGAAATTACCAGAATACTTAAATTGTACATATTTGAAGTATTTGGATCTATACAGTATAATAATGAGATGTCTAAATATCGCGTGACAAAGACATCAAGCCGAGAGTAAACCTACAATTAGTCGCAATCGAATCGAAAGTTTTTATTTTTCTTTTCTTTTAACGTTTGCGAATGTCGACGAGAAATGGCGCGAGCGGAATAATTCGCGCGAGCAAATCGTTGCGACAAAACGCTGTTTTGCGCGCATTCACGGCCCGTCGTTCCCTCGTTGCGATCTACTCTTAATCGTTTTAACATTGTTTGCACGAAGTTAGATAGCATTGTGTCGATTTATGTCAACTGTTTGAGGAAAGTGTCAAAGGAATCTTAAGCAGATTTGTCAAGACCTTAAACGCGCGTGGCGCGATGCAGCGCGTGTGCAAATAACACACGCACACGGCGCGTCACATCATTGATTACGTAGTCAACAGGTTGTTTCGCGCAAGAACAAAAGCTCGTTTAATTCAAGTGACGTATATTTATTTGCTGGCGCGCGCGTGTGTGTTCCAAACCAGAGCTATGCGGCGTGTCATTTCGAGAGTATAGCATTGCGAAAACTCACTTGCATAATTAATTGTTTGCATACCACGATCATAATTAATATTTGAACAGTTTGACAATTCAAAAGTAGGGCAAAGATAAAAAATAATGTTTTAAAACTTATATAAAAATTATTTTACATACAGCGAGTAAAAAAGGGGGGGGAGGGGAGAGAAAGAGAGAGATAGAGACAGACATGAGGTTCTTATATCGCATAAATCTATATTCATGAAATCTATCGCAATTTTTTTTAAATATTTATGCACTACTGGAGAATAATGAATTTTTGAATGAGTGAGAATAAAATGGGTTTTCCTAATAAAATCGTTATTTTTAAATCATTATTTTTTAAAAACAAATTTGATAATATTGTGATAACTTTACCACATACAGCTTTGCTAATGTGTAAATAAATACAAGTAGCTCTCTTCTCGATGACCAATGTATAATATTGGAATATTTTCATTTCAATATATACATTTTATCTGGGATCAACTCTGTGATCATACAGTTTGTTTATCCGCGAAACATTGAACGAATGTACAAATGTGACATATTTATACGTTGAACTTTATATTCTCACGCCGATATTACGCGTTACATCATATTTGTTTCGATCCGATGAGTATATTTGACGAACGCGTCGCGTCCAGAGAACCGGCTTTATCCCAGTCACACTGTATTACGGTTCGTATTTAAAGAGCGATACGAGATAAGCAATGTGTTACGTGCGCGACAAGAGAGAGAAAGAAAGAGAGAGAGAGACACGATGTGCACGTGCATCGAAGAGCTCGTGTTATAATCTCGCCGTTGATTTTTCTGATCCAGCCTTTCACTCATCCAAGCTCTTCCTCCTTTCTTCGCGAATCTTCTCGCGGGATCGCATTATGATGCATTCCTGACGTTTTCTTGACCCTGCTTCTCACCCGAATTTCCGGTCGTAGATATCGCGCTCGGTTCTCTTGTACAACTATCGTGCAACGTGTTAAAGATTCATAAGATGCCTTTCACTCAATCGATCCGTCTAATTTCCGCATTTCGGTATAGACTACAGAGGCATTTTTTTTTTTCGTCGATGTAACGATACCCGCATCGTGATGCATTGCAATATATTTTTTTCGTCGTCTTCAGGACAATAGAATGCCGTCAATTTGGAACGTGACGTGCTCGTCAATCGACCTGGGCATGGTAATCTTCGCACTTAAACGGCTCAATCCCGCCTTTCACTTCGCGAATACTTCCTCCTTTCTTCGGATTTTTTCATATCTTGCCATTCTCCGCCACACAAAGTCGATCTTTTTCGAATTTCCGGTTAGATACATTAACCGATTAAATTACGGTGCCGCCCATATAAAGTTGTAAATATAGCGCGTCATTCGTTACGTTTTTAAATTATAATGGTTGTTAGCCACTACAGGAAATGGCTTTTAATGGCAAATATAATAGTTTGTTTGAGCCCGCGTTTCTGTAATGACATTTATACGTGGTAATAAATATCAAATATGTTTCCTTTCATTAACTATTCCTCCTGATTTTAGAGATTATCCATGTTCATAAATTTGATTGATAGGCACACATCAACGGTATCGGACTTCCACATATATTACGTTAATTAATCCTACTTTAACGCAATTCTTTTTTCATAATCACGTAATTTAATTCGATTACATTTCACGATGCTTAAGTATCTCTTTTGCGGAAAAAAAGTATCTCTTTGTGAATTTTATTCTACGTATCAGATAATGTAAAGCGATATTAAATAATCTCGATACGATAATAAACACGAGTTTATTGCTATATTAAACTTTATATCCTTTTATGCATCTTTATCGAGTGGAAATCGTTCGCGCGCGACCCCGTGTCACATTTGTGTCGCGAACGGAAGACGAAGCAATCGTAAACCCTGAAAAGGAATCGGCCGATGCTACTGACCGGTAGCCTCTCTCAAAAATTACGTCGGCGAGGAATTCGCACCGAAATCACGCAGAAACCCCCTCCCCTCCCGAATCGTCTTGCTACGCGCGCGTAAAGATCAAAAGGTTCGCCGTATTTTCACAGATGAGACAACTTTACGATCGGCGTATCTTCGTGCGCGCACAATAAACGAAGTAGCGTATTTCTTTTTACATCTACGCCGTAAATTCCTGTAATTCGATTTTACGTTTGTGGCATATCGTTTTATTGCACCGTCTGCAACTTCAGCCGCGTTGCATCTCTCCGCGGCAATATTTATGCTTTTGTAACGCGCGGCGATAATCTTAGAACATTCATCGCGTCGTTTCTTCACGATATACCACCCTAATCACTGATCGAACTTCGATCTTTGCTAGCGGACTTCGCGCTCCAACTCTATCGCCGTTTTTGTGACATGTGATGCCTAGACATGTGACACGTGACGGTAATTCTAACAAGATAGATTGTAATCGCTAAACGTGTCGCGCCTACAATGTATCATCGTGCGATATACATAGCGCGATGTGTGTAAGATTTCTTTCACATGGTTTCAAGGTTGGCTAAATTAAAAGTAGCTCGTCGCAAATTTCAGCGAGATCAAATCCGTCGAATTTATTGCAGGAGGAAAAGTCGGGAAATCTAGGACATCTCTGTACGCATCATTACGATCGTTTCTCGCGTCGTGTAGAGATTCAGTGGCTGTATAGTAAGGCCTCTCCTCGCATTTCTCTTATTCATAATTCCAACGTCCATTATTCATCATTATTAATAGATCACCCATGCGTTCTCCGCGCATAACTCTTTTCTGCGCGCTTAACCTTTCTCCTGCATATTAAGCTTAATAAAATCCGACTCGGGTAAGCGACAATGTGCGCCCGACACTTGTGTTTCAGAACGTTCCGATTATATTACGCCAAACAATGGTGCGCGAGACATTCGTTTGATCAAGCGGGATCATTTGTTGCTGCGCGCCACGCCGCGTATATTGACGTAGGCGTGATAAGTTATGTTTCTCGAAAATATCAGGCATGATCTGCGTTGTGCAACGGATCTATTTGCAACACGTGTCGCGAGGCTGTGGCTGGATGTCATCGCTTTTATTATCCCCCAACAATTCCTTCGTCCGATATCTGAATCCGCGAATTCTCGCGTAACGCGCGTGCGCCGCTATGAGAATTAAAGGAGCAAATATACAGGGATTGTATTCCGGTATATGTGTAATCTTCTTCACGATCTCAAATAAATATTCTCTCGCGAATTAAAGTTAATATTGTAAAAATGTTGTGACTATATATATATAGGTTGTAATTATGAGATTTAGAATTTAAAATCATAGAGTTTTTTTTTTTATGAAATTGCTCCTTTTATTAAGGAAAGAAAAATTTTTTTGCCATTATAAGAGAATTGTAGAACAGCTTAGATATCTGAAAGAATTTTGCCGTTTTTTTGCAATTGTGATATATTTACGAACACAGTGTATATATACAGAACTTGTGAGAAAATAATAAAATTCAATTAATATCTACATAATGTTGCCATATATAAAATTTAAGTGTGATTTGTATGGGCTATATATATTAAATGAACAATTCCGGGAACTCGCAAATATTCTAGGCACAGATATTATTCCTAACTCACAATCTCTTGTCTTCATATCGTTCGATCGTCCTCCTTCCTAGACTGTGTTTACATTCTGATAATCTGCTTTCAAACAACTTATACATAACGTATTTAGTTTGTCCAAGGTCAAGTTTTGGAATTCTTATGATTGAACAGTTGGATTAGGCAAGGTTATATACTTAATGCGTAGTTTGATGAAAAATGCGAAACTAGCAATAACATCCGGTTTGTGTGTATGTGTGTATGTGTGCATGTGCGTGCATATGTGTGTGTGTGTGTGTGTGTATGTTCGTACAGTTACGGAATATTTCCTAAATAATCGAATCGAATATATTATAGTATATACATATAGCTTTAACATTCCCAAAATTATTCATCCAATCTATGCACATTAAATGTTTACTATAATAAAATGCGGACTAACCAGAAACGAAAGTCTCTATTAAGATACGTTGAGAATTCTCTTAAAATCTGAATTTGCTAAAAATAATAGCCGTTTTAAATATTGATTAGTTGAATTGGTTAAGACATTCTTCGTATTAATGACTCGTTAAATATGTCTAATATATATAACATCCTAAACATATATACGAAATCGTCGAACTGCCGACTTCGACGAAAGACGAAATAGGTTGGAATGTTGGATGGCACACGGTTTGTCTGTAAGGGTTAATTTCTTTCTAGGTCGTTTCACCATGCGAGATATACTTGAATAATGTACTCGCTACTGTATTTATCATGGTTAGCCCACGTTCGTATTGTTGCAAAACTGGCGCGCGTGCGCACGTCTTCCTTGACATTAAAATGTGCACTTATGTGCGTTCCATCGTCAAAACGTAATATCTCCGCGCCCACCATTCTCTTTCTTCTTTCCTGATCATCCTTTATTTGCTCTTCTATCTTTCTTCTTCCCTTTTAACGTTCGGTAATCGCTGTATAATGTTAGCGGCGGCAAGTCAAGTGCGCCTTTTGTTCGCGAGGTCTGTGTTATGAGAAATCATGCCGTTATTTACGTCATTATTCATGTTGCCGTATTATGTGGCAAATAAAAATAAGCATTTGTAGTTTTAAATATCCTTAAATTCAGTAAGAATAAAAATCGAAATAAATAACATTGTATATAAGATATTATTGATACTTAATAAAAAAAAATTATATTTGATCAAGACAGATAAAGCTCATATGTATGCGAACGTTTGTGAACTGTTAACGCATTGTCTAATTTTCTATTCTTTCACTATTCTCGCGCTTCTAGTCTGCGCTCTCGTGTTATTTTTCCCTTGATGACGTGACTCTGCATAAATTGATTCGCATTTTCTCATTCTTACATTTGGTCGAGTGTTTTATTAGCATCACAAATACGCCGCGCGCTTCAAGTCACGCGTTAATCGAGACATTTTTTTTAATAATATGCATTTTCTTGTCTTTTTACGGTCAAGAAATTATTACAACTTATTTTAATTTATTACTTTAAAATTTACTTTTACACATTTTTTAAGATTAATTTAAAGATTAATTTTCACAAGGCATTTAGTTTAGCCAGTTGTATATTGAAAAAATTTGTGAAGACAATATTTAATTAATTTTCCATTGAGGAAGAATACTTATTATGGGTTGGTTTTAAAGATAGATTCTCCCGGACGATAACGTTCTGGGTATATTTATCACGGTATTTATCGAGGCTTGTTTTAATGCATCGCTTGCCGATATATACGATGTTGCATATTGCGATATTTTCTTTATCTTTTCCACGCGATCAAATGTTATTAATGGAGCGAGTATATATCTTGTATGCTTCTTGTTTATAATCGCATCGCGTTTTTCTTTCATTGTCACAATATTATGCGCGTAATACATCGGTCTCTCTTTTATTTTTTATGATTAAACATGTCACGTGTCTTGTCCATTAGATCAATTACGCTATTATTACATATCGAATAGACGAATATCATTATACATATATTTCATTTTCTATCTATTTTTATTTATTGCACGCGCAAATACAAGTAGCACACATTTGTATTCGTCCTCCGTTGACTTTTTTATCTCCTTTTTACTCGCTTGCTCAAATCAACTGTGCCTTCTCGTTTTATATCCGTTTTACCATTGCTTCCCTGCACCTGTTCCCTTGTTATTTTTTATTACTCAAAAATTTACTTTTCAATCCCTCTTTTCTTAGTGCATCAATGCACTAACTCGGTACTTTTATATGTTACTTGAATAACAAGATTACCGTTATAACTATTTCGGACAAAACCATTTTCTGACAAATTGTACAAACATAGGAATTAAAATCTCTGGAGATTATTAAAATATATAGTTACGGTGACGCGGTCGTGTAATCATTCTTTGACATTTTAGAATTTTTTTTATACTTACACTATGATATTTGAATAGTTTGATTAATTAAACAAGTTGGTTTAATTTGCATTTACCTATAGGAATTCCCTCACTCGAAAAAAATGTAAAAATATGCATTTTCCTGTAAGATAGATTATATCTCTAAGCTTACATCATTTTTTTAACGCAATTATCAGAAAAATAAAATTATCAGAAAAATAAAATGAAAAACTTTTGTTATGCGATATTAAGAATATCTCTATAGCTGATAGAAATAGCTCACAGTTTGAAAATAATTATGATGAATATAATTGTTGGTATCGAATCTATTTTTTGCCTATTAAAATGAGTATCCGCGCGCAGATCACATGCGAGTTTGTTCTGCGAAATTATAGATGATCCTACCATCTTATCCAACCATCTAATTTTATTAATAGAGCTCATTTAGACGTCATGTTATTACGATAAAGCTATTAAATCTTGGCGTAAAGATTAGATGTTTTCGCATCTTTTATTCTACTCGGCATTTACTATTAAAGCTCTTTTGCATCTGTACGTCCCACGCGGAATCCAATTCTGTTCGAAATGTAGTATTACACGCAAATCTTATTTTATCACAATTACAGAAACTATCATGCGCTATGGAATTAATTGAATTGGAAACATGTCATCACCCTCCACTGGGTTCTCAACGTATTAAAATTCATTATTATAATCCTCCAAAATTTTTATTCTTCCCAAATCTTCTTCGATTGTGTGAAATTCGATTGAATCTTTTACTCTCAAAATCGAGTAATAACTTGCTAAATAAAATATATTTTATAATAGCAATATATCAATAAATTTAATTATTATTAATAACAATATTTGACTCTTTTTATAATTCGGAAAAGAGATAGGTGATTAAATATTAATGTTAAAAATTGCAATTAAATTTTGAAAACAGAGCTGTGCACTGATGAAAAACTCAAAGTCACGTTTCTAGCGCAGAAGGTTAATCTCAAATCTCGCTCTCCTTTACTTTACTCATTTCACTTGGCTTACTTTCTTAAATTATGACATCAGCCAAGTTTTCTGATTACCAGGAAGCAATTGGTCTTACATGCGATGATATACCTACTTCCGCCTGAGAGGCAAGTTTTTTATTGTAATTAGAATTTACCGTTTAATTATATTTATTCGATGATATGCGTATATATAATATACTGAATGGATTACTGTTAGCGTCTCTTTCACGAATTTCTTTTTCACGTTAATAAAGTTTACGAAAAAACTTGCTAATTGTAATCGAGTAAATTAGAAACAAATATATATGGTTAACGCAATCAGTTCCGGGAAACTCTTTTTGAAATCAATGTTCAAAAGTAGTAGAAAGTTGGAAGAATCTTTCAAACAATTCTTACTTCGATATGTTGCTTCATATTTATCGCACATACTACATTACTGCAGGATGACTTTGTGTATCATATCCATCATAATTATGTCATAATAGATTGCTGAGATGATTTTAAAATATCGAAGCTAATTATTGCTAAACGAAAAGTGTTTAAAACTGGCAAATCAAGTGGTTGAACATTGTGTGTCGAAACATTTTATTTTTTTATTTTTTTTTTTTTGCACTTTATACATATATTATATGTAATTAATGCAAATATCATGTAAACACAATATTATATCACAACTTGTTAAAAAAAAACATCTATTTTGAGAAAATTAATACCGATACTGCATAATATATCGATAAACGCACACACAAATTTTTATCTACCTGAATTGATACATTTAAATGTTTCTCATTTAAAATTTATTACAATCGGCAATTTAAGATTAATGTATTTTATATTAATGTTTAATTATGTTAAATTATGTTAATCTTTTAATCATTTCGGAGCAATCTACCGATGACGCTGCATAAGACAGGACACCCTGTATATTTGGAGCGCCCATGTCGAAGTAAGATGTATAAGTGCGCATGCACTGACGTTTAAAACAGGTGACGGCCGTCTAAGGTAAAGGTGCATAATTAATGTCCATCTAAATACGGCGACCGAGGCGAAAGACTTACCGCGGTGCTCCGAGGCACGACTTCGTCATGCGCGGCCAATTAGAGGCCGTCGAATGTTGGGCGCGGCGAAAAACGGCCCCGAAAGTGGTCAGACTGAATTGCGTTATCGCAAGACTATCTTTTCTCTCTCTCTATATATCTCTTTTTTTTTTTTTTCGTCCTCTCACCGGCCCTGTCACTTTGCGCGCCTTCCTGCCTATATCCTCTTTCTCGATCGTCTCTCCGCCCGGCCTTGATGGCCGATACTTATATTTTTCTTTACTGTCGCGCAGTTTCGCCATCGATCGCGATCACGTGTCTCACGTATGTGTCTCGTCCACATGTGCGTGCACATTTCTTTTTTTCCCCTTCCTTTCTGTAATGCAGAATTGGAGCGTGCAACATCGTTCTGTCGATAGGAAATCCTGGACTGTACGGTATTACGTAGAAAGTAGAAATAAGGATGTGTTCTCTCTATCGCGAAGTTGAAACCGACTTTCCCTTATATGCGAACTAAGTAAGCACCGAGTAACAACGACCGTAGATAATAAAATTGTAAATTTTTCTCAAGCGCAGTTTCCAGTACAAAAAGATTGCAGTTTAATTAGCAGGAAATTTATTGAATGAAATGTCGAATGTATTGCTATTTTTTTCTAGAGAGAAAATAATACATATATTTTAATTAATTTTTTACGATAAAGTTAACTTAACAAGGAATAGTTAATTACTTCTGGGTATAAGGCATATATAATATTAGATATATATAATATAAAATATATTTCGTGAATTATTTTTTTTTTTTTTTTTTACAAAACAATATTGCATAAGATATAACGTGTGAAATCAGAATTATAAGTATATTTAAATTCACCAGTTAGTTTATATCTTATACAGCTCATAAAGTATAACGTTATACCGAGAGCGCAACTAACGATTTCGAAATATTCACTATTCGATTAAATCATCAGTTACAAATGAATATAATAGAAGTATGGGCAAAAATATTACGATGCGTGTTGCAAATATTGCAAGGACCGCACGATGCGTAGATGATAAAAGCGGCACGTTGCAAGCCTACTATCAGAAATTACTTTCGTTTAACCGTTAATGACGTTCAATACTGTGCATCGTGGCTCGTAACTTCGTTACAAGATCTACAGAGAAGTGGAACATTGCAAGCTGATCGACAAATGAATACACGAGATATATGAGCGACGGCGTCGCTGCTAAACACACCGATCAGCTCGCTCGTTTCTCGGCATCATCGCGTTTTAATGCGAGAACGCTCTAGTTTAACCCTGCAAAAGGAATGCGGCTAGATTTCAAGGTTCGTACCAGGACGTGATATGCACATGGGAACTGCGCGAGAGGTGAGCAATAACCGATCTCGTTGTGATTGGTAAATCATGGGTACGTGAGCGAATGCAGCTTTGCATATTGCATTTTCTTCTCGGTCGCGCGTGGTTTCTTTTTTCTTCCTCTTCATTCCTCGCCGTGCTATCACGCGACATGACTAACATAAGACACTTATTTCCCTCAGTTTTGACCCATAAAGATAACAGAGATTCTTTCGCGTAGCTTCTTTTATCAGACATTTCGCTCTTATTATTCGCTGTACTTACCTTTAAAGTTTCTAGCATTAAACGTTTTTTTTTTCTTTTAAGTTTACTGGAAATTAAGTTGGAAAAAAATAGTGTTCGAAAGTTAATTTTTCAAAATTGTTTCACGCTTAGTGTTAAATAATTTTATTCTCTTTCATGGAAATATTTTTTTATAAGATTCTCCAGAAAAAGATTTGACATGTCATCGCAAGCGATGAAGATTGAGGAGCAATTTTTCTACGTTCCACAGAAATTTCCCCGCGCGTTGTCAAAGTGTGTCCCTTTCAGCAATATATTTGACGCGATTATTTCGCAAGCGTGTTGCTCGCATTGTTGCGTCACGGAGCGCATACGATCGCGTTCCCTTCGCTGTTGAAATCCGCGATTGCACGGGCATCTTGGGGAGATTTGTTTCGAATCATTATCGTTGGCCGCGAAATCTCCGCGTGCAGAAAGAAGCGTCGCGCGGTCACTCGTGGAAGAGAGCCGCGCCTCTATCAAGGTCCTCGCGTATTCTTATCGAGGTGACGGCGCGCGCTAAATACTCTGTCCCACATCAACGTCCACGAGATCGCATAATCCTCCGGCAACGCTTGACTTACAATCACACATGTAAAAGTCGCGCAATTTACGAAATTCGATTACACAAGCGCCTTTCTCCGAAATAATGTTTTCGCGATTGTAGCAATATCTCAGAGCGAAAGAGAGAGAATTGGCTCCGATAATAATCTAAATCAAACTTCTCACGGAAGTTCGGGAATTGAATACTCGTATCGTATTCCCGCTTGATTGGGAAACGTAATTGATACGTTTGTAAAGTAGTTGATCTTTTTACCTTCTCCAATTCATATTTTAGTTTCATAAAATCGCCATTATATATTTTAATTTTAATATCGTTCATATCATAATCCATTTCGCGTTATCATAATTATGGAGTTTGACGTCAATATCGACGTAAAACAATGATGTCACCCTTATCGATGCTATTTTTATAGCGAACTGATCAACGCGCTCGATCCTTTTATTATATGTGCGGCGCGGAACTTCATCTGTCAATGTCTCGTTTATCGGCATAACGTCGGGTTGAGTGCTAAACTTCCTTAACGTCGATGTCAGGTACTTGATACCTGTCATTTGTTTCGTAGATCAGAGGTCGATAACCAGCCATTATCGTTTGTATATTTAAACCTATAATGAGACAATCTATACAGATTTTAACAATTTAACAATCTATGTAAGTTACAAAGAGAAAGATTATTATGATAGATAAATTTTAAATATTATATCTGCTTGTGTTTTATTTGTCTGCATGTGCTGATTTTTTTGTTTAAAAATGACAATAGATATTACTAAAAATAGAATTAACGTATAAATGTCTATAATTAACGAATTGTGTCAATGAAGCTGAACAATAAACGGGATACGATATTTCATTCATTTATATTAGATTTGCAAGCTTAACAACAAATTCGTTAGATTAAAGCTCATCATTTTATATGAATTTGTTTTTAATACAAGTTTATTTATTGACTGCATTGTGATCATAAACTATTGAATCAGCGAACAGAAGAGGAAGGGTTTGTAAAATATTTAAGGAAAATCGCTTTTTTTTTAAAAACGACACTGTTTCGCTTGAAAAGTTTATTGCGTGGAGAAATATTTTGATTTATTTCACATTTTCCCTTTACATTGAACGCTAAATATAACAAAGATATACATTGTTCTTGTCGTTTGAAAAATTTTCAAAAATCTATACGGATTCTTCTTTTGCTTATTCACAATCTTTCTCCTACAATCGATTCGATTGCATTTGTATGGGTATTTATTTCTATTTTTATACGTTCCTATTTATTCGCTCGTTATACGAACATAGCGATTGAAATTGTATCGCGAGACGGTGAGAGTGAAATGATTTGCACATTCTCAACGAGCGCTTGGAGAACGTCGAATCGTCGAGATCCATTTTCACTCTCGATTGCTCAAGTGTGGTCGAGAACTCTAGGAACAAAGGAGATATCAGGTTCTTTTATTTGAGGAGAAGATTAAATCGTTTAATTAAAAAAAAAAAAATCAGAACAGTAATATATTTTAGGCCGCGTGCTCTCTTCGAAATAACCTTCTGCCAAACAAAATATAGCAGTGTAAATGTGAAGATTGAGGAAAACTTTAATAACTTTTTCAAATAAAAAATTACTAATAAATTCAATTAAAAAATTACTATGCTTCTTTACGCAATAACTTATGAGCGAAAATTAGTAAGGAGCAATCAGACAAATAAGTGAATATAATTTTGTGCTTATATCGAATGGCAATTATATCGAAAAATATATTTCGATTTCGTGATCGAAATAAAATGTGAAAAGTATAAAGGAGGAAATATTTTTCTTTGTTTCTAACACGCATGGATTGTCTTCGATACACTTTCCGCCATGGGTTGAATTCTTTGTACCATGTCTTTTACTTTATTCTTATATGTTTCGTTGTATCTTACGTATGTGTATCAAAGAGTTATATTTATCTGCTCTCTCTCTCTCTCTCTCTCTCTCTCTCTCTCTCTCTCTCTCTCTCTCTCTCTCTCTCTCTCTCTCTCTTCTCTTTCTCTCTTTTTCTTCCGTTTCTTCGATGTTGTTCAAAGTATCACCCAGTGCGTGAAGTGCCGTAATCTCGGCTCGCCATGTGCGGCGACCGTGATAATAAATAAATGGCAACGACGCGATAGCCACGAAGAAATGGACCACGGGCGGACGAGAGATAAACTTCTCCGCACGCTTCCCCGATATTGTTTCGAGCGGACTTGTAGGCGGAACCTACTCGCGCGCGTCCGCAAATAAGTGCGTTGCCTATTATAGATACGCGATTACGTCCACATTATGTAGTAAGCCGTTGCGCGAAAAGTTTTACTTCTCGACGCGTTATATAACGAGTTTATCCTGTTACTGACGCGACAGATTGTCGCACTACAGCTGCTGCGTTAACATTGTTGTCTTCTCATGCATTATTTAAAGACATCTGTAATTTGCAGATGTGCGGAGGCGTCGGAGATTTCGATACCTGACGATTAATCGCGAGTGCGATCAAGTTAAAAGTTAAGGCGTTACGTAAAACGTTCTGGATGCGTTAATCGTTCGTTTGCAGTAAATTTTTTTTTTTTGTCTCTAGCAGAGATCTACAAGATTGACAATAAATTCGCGCTCTTTTTAAAGCTCATCATCGCAAACGTGAGAAAATACTGTTTCACTGATTGTGAGACGGACATTGTTCCTGCACTTCACACTCTCGTTTGCAGGTGAAACGAACCTAGTCGTCGAGTGTTGATGTCTGCGTGTGCACTACTCATTAACTTCTCTTATGAGTCAACGAGTCTCGAAAAGCTATTAACCTCTCGCGAAGACGTGCAACGTAAATGTCAAATCTCGCGAAAATTATTACGTGACTGTCATGATAAATGTAACATTAATGAGTACGAGTCCATTCATTTAATTATTTTACTATTTTACTGTTTTTTTTATATTTTCATGGGAAATATTATTCAAATTTAATGTTTATGTAACATACAGTAGTTTGGTAGGAATTTCATTTTTCATAATTTATTTTTTTCTGCTACGATGTAATTAAAATATATTTCCATATAAATAAGACTAGTCATTTATTTTTGTTTGATTGCTTTAAGTTTCGCTCATAAATTCTTGTATAAGGAAAATATCGGTATTAAATATTTACCTACGTGAGAAATATATTGATATAAATGTGATTGTTTTATTATTTATTGAAAGTCGTACGACAGCAAATTTTTATTGCTATTAAAAATAAATGCTTCTACTTATGCTAGACAAAATAGTAGCATTTAATTATAAATTCTTTCTCTTCACGCATCCGAGAAAACGAACATAACGTGACGTAACACAAACCTATCCTGTTAAATGCGAAATTTTCGGAAACATGAAAGGGCTTCGTGATATTATTTAACACTTTCACCACCAATGTATCAATGGTGACAAAAACGGTGGTTGTGCAAACGCTAAACGGCGGTGAAAGTGTTAAGCAATTTTGCTGACATTTCTTAATTCCGTTTAAACATAAATAATTGTCGTTTCTTGCTTTTTCGACATCTATAATTTTACAATCATGATTTACGAAACAATTTTATAAAAACCTGTTACGATTTATTTCGTTATATCGGATTATAGAATGTGTTTGGATTTTATGCGCAAACGTAGTTTTATGTCCTATATCTTTCTTGCCGATGGAGTGGAAAATATATAGTTCACGTATAAATAGCCTACGATTAATTTTGCAGGAATGTTTACTCGCACAAAATTGCCTCTGATGGCAATAACGTCACTTTGTACCAAGTACAAATAAAAAACGGAAAAAAATACTAATATGAGGGAACACGTTATGAAGAGAGATGCGCATCTGTCGGACTAAATGTAAGATTACGAGCGCGTTTTATTGCTCAACAAAAAACTTTCGAAATATTTCCCGCCCGTGTAGTATGGGCATATAAGTCATTAAAAAGGCTATATAAGTCAATTATAGCCGTATCCTTTTTTTTGCATCGATGAAGTATAAACTTGCAATAGATATAGGTCTTCAAATCGTCATACCGTAATCAATTATAATTATTTACATGATTAAGTTATTTATTATTTTGACTAAATTATATCAATATCTTTATTATTGCAATTCATATTTTTTATTTAATATGTTATATGTTACGCTTAATATATATCGTACATTCTATTTCATATATCGTTCTTTGAACTATGCTTGTGCATCTCTTTCTAATGTTGATTCAAACAAACTGTCCGAAAAGTGTGGAATGCGAATAAAAGAGGACTACAGTTAGTGATTCACAATATATTTTCCATTGCTGTTATGAAACGTTCAGGAATGTGGTATTATTTTTTTGCCGCAATTTCAGATATTCGCGATATGAAATTTTGCAGAGCATATCCAGAAGCTTCTATAAATACACTACATCATTGATGATGTGTTGATAGCGTTTCTCATTCAAAAACTATAACCGGAACCGCAACTTTTTTTTTTCCCCCAAACAATTTATATCAATTATAATGAAAGGGCGGCCAGAGGCGTACTTATACAGATTCTCTTTAATCCTTAGCTCTTATACACTTTCAAGTTTTTGTTTCCACAAAATGTGTACATGAAATTATAAGATTAAAGAAAATTTAATTTTCCATAAAAATATATGAAACATGCGTGATTAAACTCTAAATTTTTAAATTTTTTATGTATTAAAAATTCTTTTATTCTATAGAGTTTATTTTTTTTTAGGTGCTATTGTAAACTAAATTACATTGCCTCGGTATCGTATAATAAAACACTGACAATTAAGGATTAACACAAATATACGTGTCACATGAAATTAAGAATATATATATCTCTCTCTCTTTCTCTCTCTCTCTCTCTTTCTTTCTCTCTTTCTCTCTCTTTGTCGAGAGAGACGCCACGCTTCGAAGGAGGGGATCATTTCCTGGTTGCTATAGCGTTCGCTTTCTTTGTTTCGTTTGAGAGCGAAATCTCTACGAGGCGGGAAAAAGACAGGAGGTTGGCGCGCATTCGAGCGCTCATCGCGTGAAAGTACGAGTCTAGTTTATCTGACCAACAAAGTTGCAGTATTATGGCTGCCAGCACAGAACAACCTGATACTTACCGCGAACGTGACCTTTTTCTGGTATTTAGAATAGCCAAGGCATTTGCCGAGGATACCCTGTCGCGTTCTCTCGCTTGCCGCTGAATCAATCTTCCGTGACATTCTTTTCCCAGAATGACATTAATGACAATCATGACAGAGAGAAAGAAGAGAGCGAGCGAGACGTGTGTTGTCACGCTCACTCGGCGAAATTTTCTGGCTGCTTAATGTTTTTGAATGTTTTTTCACGATCACCCCTGTCGATATACACCATGCGTTGCAGATATCTAATATCTAATAAAACGCAGGAATTACTTGACATGCGTACTTAACTACTTCACAATTTTCAACGTCGCACGTTGGCTTGATGCTTTGCGATGTCATGATGAATGAGAGAACAAAATCATGCTACGAATGCAAATAATATGATAGAATTCTATTTGAGATAATTGAATGGTAATTATTTTCTCGTATCTCTCTTTCTCTTACAATTAATCTGTATAGACTATCATTAACACTAATAGCGATCGATTACGTAACATATTGTAATGGTCTAGTCGTTTGTTATGACTCGAGCGATATATATATGTGTTATGAGAGCAATTCGTATAAAAACTTGGATTCTTTGTTCTTTTTCTGCTGAGACTTGTTCCTCGAGGAAATTGTTATCATATATTATACACCAGTGTAGCTGTAGCATATTGCAGAGATTTTCAAATGGATATTTATTACTTTTTTTTTTATAGGAAAGATATTTTTAGAAGTAGATATATTTTTATTTTCGAAGAAATTGCGTTTTAAAGAATATAATTTTTATAATAAATTACAAATTTTTATTATAAACAGGAAACTGCAAGTAAATGCTTTTATCGTTCAATAAATTTGTGTATCTATATAATTTTAAAATTTAGTTTAAAAAATAAATTTAGTTTAAAAAATAAATTACTTAAAAAAAAAAAAATTTATTCGACAGAATAAATTAACTTTATATACATATGTAAAATGGTATGTTAATGTAAATATGAGAAAAAATTAGAGATAAAGAAACGGGGAAAAAAAGGAAATATATTAAACGATGAAAACATAATGTCTGGAAAGAATTATATAAAATCTATGTGCAAGAGCACTAAAGGTTTTAAAAAGCCAGATATGACTGCGTATATATAAGCGCAACGTGTGATTCTCGAAAGAAGGTAGAAATGTGTCTACAAGTCGAGATTTCGAGGGTCGTTCGATCGATCGACAAATTGATAACGATGCAAAGCTATGCTAATAGACTAAATTGTTGTCGTTCGTAGGATTCCGGCACAATGTCGTCGATAAATCCGTGCTTGCGTGCTGCATCGATGACGTGCATTCACGTAAGTCTTCGATATCTTTGTGCAACGTTAGGTCATGTAACGATCGCCGGGCTAATTAGGTTGAGCTCGTCGAGTGCTTTAATTTGTCGCTCTATCGGCTATACCGACGGTTTTAATTAGGCTCCATTTTTGGCGATTCTCACTGTCGTTTATTTAGTCATTTGAAACTAATGGATAACAGGAACGATCTAATATGAATGAGTTACGAACGTATACTCTGAGTTTGTTCATACATACTCTGATGATATAATAATGCACATCTTTACGATAATTAAGTTACTTTGAATAGCTATGCATTATTAAAATTGACTGTACTGATCTTCCATGATTTTGCATTTATTAATGAAAATGCAATGTGTGCTTTTTACGTTTTAACGTGTAGTATATTTGGTATATAAATATTTCTGAAATAATTTCAACTCTCCGATGCAATATATGTATATATACTCGATATTCAACCAAGAATTGCGAAATTCTTGTACTGAAAAATATCAGAGGGTAAATGGGTGGATATGAATTAGTTTCTCGACCATATATTTGTCGAATGACTCGTGAAATTGCTGAGCGATTTCGCAAATTGCCTCAATTATTTTCAGCCGGTTCCATCGGGGACTTAACCGTAATTATTCCTTGTCGAAAGAGATTGCAAAATTAAAGTTGACTACGAGATACATTATAATCGAATATTTTGTTATTTTTTATAATTTATTATTATACAACAGATATAAAATAACATTATTTGCAAAATTAACCATGCATTTAACATAGAGTTTCATCTACATATCACATCATGTACATACTGCCTCGACATTACATACATTATCATTAATAAAAATTGAAATACAAAGTGTTCGATAGAATGTAATCTCTTATATTATTACGCGAATCGTGCTACTTGTTGAAGATCGAGGCTGTTGTACCGGAGGTCGCGTATGTACATCGAAATCGTCCCATCACATACGATGACAAGCAAAATGGAACTCGAGGAGTAGCCTTTCACGAAGTGTTTACGATAATAGAACAAGACGTCGTTTTACTTTGACGCGTTGTTTACGGAGCAGGCAATCCGATTCTGTTACAGCTTCGTAGTAGTTTGAATAAAACTTAAGTCGATCTCGTCTTCGCCTACGTTGAAAAATTTTAAAATTTTTAATCAGTTTGGTAAATATATGTGTGACGTGAATATTTTTTGCACATTTTTATGCAAAAATTCACGTCAACAGTACAATTATATCAAAACACTGAGATAACAAACTTTTGCTAGGAATAGATGCAATTTACATTACGTATAATCACCAATCTTTAAAAAAAAAAAACGGATAACAAAATATAAATTATTACACAAGAAAACGTAGCAATATTACAAAATTTGACATATTGTTTATTTTACTTTTTTGATAACCAAATTATATACCATGTGTTGTAATATATTTTATTGTCGCCGATGGATCTGGTAATTAATTATTAATTTGCTTAAGTATGTTATTTTATAATAATGTCGGTCATAAGATAATTTAGTAGTCATTAAAAAGCCATTACTTTCAGAACGATTCGACTTGCATTTCGCGCATTGTTTGCATTATCACGATGTTCGATTATGTAACTAAAACATCGCGATAAACGCGTGCGACGTACAAAATATGCGGACTATGTTGGCAATCTAGGCAGAAGCGCATCGAGGCCGTTACAGTGTTAAGCGTATTTCATATTGTTCTTGTAATTACGCGTATTTTGATTATTACGTCGTGTTGCAAAACAACATAATTCGATGATCACATCGCATCGCGGCAAAATTGCGGATATCGCGGAATTCGTAATTTCCCTGCGGAACCGATCGGATTTTTGCGTGTTTTACGTTGCAACATGGTACATGCAACTTTGATAGTTGTTTGCCGTGTATAAGGTTCACTTGAGTAGAGAACTGACTGGCGGAGGATCTCGAAAAAAGAATAAGGGAAAAAGCTTCTGCGCGCAAGACGGGGAGTAGTCTGGCCTTTCGTTCTGTTGCATAGAGATTCCGCGATGCATCGCTTCTACCATTGTTTTGCGAGACTTTCTCGTTTGCCAGAAACATCGTATCTCATTAATGTCGCCGCTAGTTATTGCAACATCATGTTATCACTATCAGTCATTATGTGAACCATATCTACTGATCAAATTGAGCTATTACCAATTCGTATATTCGTATATGCACCTTAAAAGGAAGCAAATTGCAAATACGAGTTGTTTACAACTATTTTTAAACATAAATATGCACAAATAGCGTAAAATAGTACATGATTAATAAGATTATATATATAATGATAATGTCTTACAAAGATTATTAAATAAAGATGGATATTTAACTGTCTTCTCGTACAATCATCAAGAAGTGCACAGTCGACTGTAAATGTCCGTGTTGAAGATGGATATTGGAAAGACTTCTAGCGAAAATTATTATGATTAATGTTACTTTGACTTGAAGAAACTGAAATAATATTACATAACTTTCAGGAAGAATATTAGACACATTGCTTTGATAAGAAAAAAGCAAAATATTATTTAATTGTTAAATTTAAAAATGTATCTTGCATATTTTCGAAAAAAAATATCTAATAGTAAAAAACAATTCATTTTACAAAGCTATTTCTTTTTCGTGAATTATTGTGGATAAAAATACGAACTTATCTTTTGAAATTACGCTGTATTATATATACATTTTATTTTTTAAAAGGCCTTTTTAGACGACCTATAATTCGCGACAAAATTTAAGACAGAATTCTATTTAAAATTTTATGTGTCACATGTTTTTAATGTATACGTGTATCCTGATACACACACACACACACACACACACACATTTATATATTGATTTATATGTATTTTACGTGTTCAAATGTTTTCTGCATTACACGACACAAAATCTATAAATAGAAATCTGTTCGGAATTTTGTCGCGAATTATAGATCGTCTAAAGAGGCTTAAAACGGTAATAAATTTTGCATTTATTTTATACATCGCGCTTATTTTATGCCGCGTCGAAACTTATATTATTCACGATCAGGTCGTTATTTTTTTCTGCATACCGATTGCCAAGCTCGCTTGGACGGAAGTCTGATAATCGCATATGCGTCAACAACATTTATGCTTGTGTGCGCCGCTGTTACGCAAGCTGAAGTTTTCAACCGTAAAGACTGTGGACCTTCCGGTGGAACTACGAGGCTTCGGTTAATCAAATATACATATTTTCTTATGTCGCTGAGTGGATAAAGAGTGACGCACTACGACTATTTTCAGTTTAGATTCTCTCCATTGATGCTTTCTCGTTAGGTGTTTAAAAACTGCTATATATATAGAGAACTACTTTTGAAAAGTTCGCATACTTTATTGCAATTTTAATTACCGCATCGAAAAGATACGCGTCTTACAAAAGTTTGCTCAATTATTAATAATTATTCTTAGTATTAATAAATTATTATCAATCTTAATTAATATACTATTAATAAAAATTCTTAGTTATTAATAATTGCAATAAATATAGTAATATGATATATAGTGTAATAATAAATATGCAATTAATTTTCATTGCGATATATATATCTCTCCGTACCTCTTTCAAGAAATTTATTATTGTGCCATTTAAGCACTAAATAACGAAATTGTTTGTAAAATATCGTGTAATGGACATTTATTACTCGCGGAATCTTCATTACGTACTATAACTTATCATTTCTAGCAGCATTATACATACATATATTCATATCTCAATGGAATTCTTTCTTTAACTGAGCATTTTCGTAAATATCAGGGCTTGCGATATGAATATGTAAAGTGTTCTAATCGCGGATTCCTCGCGGTGATTCTTCAGTCGTCGACGCTCTTTCTAGTAGATCCTAAGATTTCCTCTAAGAAACCTCTCTAATACATACAGACGTCACAAAATGACGCAGGAGATTAAAGCGCTAGCGAGATACGACGATGCACTCACTGCACTTACAATTGGAACAAATGGAAGATGTCAATATTTTAAATGATAATTTTATCTCAAACATTCTCTAATGGCATTTTCCGTATACATCAGTAAATTTCTCTCTCTTCTCTGTCTTTCTTTCTTTCTCTTTCTCTTTCTTTCTTTCCCTTTCTTTATCTGTTATGGGAATGCCGTATATATATGCAGACGTGAGTAAAACGGAAAAGGCCATGATCGTGAAGGAATACCGAGGCGTGTTACACGTACAAACATGCAATGAAAAGCGGTTGATGATCTGCAGCGGATGTCTCCGTTGAGTCCTTTTTACTGCAGTCTATCTACGATAGACTGATACATCTATCAATGTTTGTTACGAAATGCCGTCTAGCGTAATAACGACAAGAGATAAAACGGAAACAAGCTACGTCGTTTATGGAAAATTCTCTCGTCGCATTTTTCACGTTTGATTATAGCTTATAGTTGCTTACTGGCACTCAGTTTGTATATTTAGACATAATTTGTGTATTTAAATAAATCCCGAGAGTCCTGTAAAAATTTCATTTTTGGCGCAATTCTATTCGTAATTCTTTTCGATTTGCTAATATTTTGAGGATTTACAAATATTTGTTCAGTAACGAAAGCGTCTAATTTCTTCTATATTTTATAGAAGGAAACGCAATTAAATTATTGCTTCTATAGAACGTTTGATAACTTTATGAAAGCTATCCGCGGGGATATTACTTTCTATAAAACTGCCGCAAATATAGAAGTCGCGAATTTCTTTTTTTATCTAGTGCTTACAATATATAGTTTAGAAAAAGAAAAAGTTATCTGAAGGGGTAGAAAGAAGTGAAACTGCTATATTTTTATTCTTAATTAGAGACTTGAGATAGTTATTGCGTGCAAAAAAAGACATGCAAAAAAAAAGAAAAGCAGAAAAACTATGAGAAAGGAGATAGTAACTAATAGTAGTACTAAAAAATCGATTAAAATCGAATTAATCTGTTGATCATAATTTAGTCTAATTTTATTACTTCGCAATATTCTTAATCACATAACAAGCTATAGTGTAATAAATGGCAACCGTTTTATCACTCGATATTTTACTGTCGTTATCACAGGAAATTATCATCGACTTAAAAACGTTACTACCGATTATAATTGCTATTTCTATCTAAGATACTTAAATAATCTGGTCAACCTTAAAAATATACATAAATCTTGGATTAAATATATATTTTTAATTTTCTATTCAATATCTCGACGATGAGATATACGTAAAATATTTTCAATACTGGAATGAATTTTCATCTATGTATATTGATCGGATCAGGTATTCTTCTATTCTATTACGTAAACTCGTGATCGTGAAAATAATTTGCGTGTAACGAGCTTGGTCGCGAGAAATTGCGGCTTGTTTTATAGTTTGTTTGCTAAGAGGTAGTCGTTAACAGACGCTTCATGAATGTAAAATCATCTAATTGAGTAATACATGCGGCGGCTTTACAGAAACGAGAAACGCTACTATCGATCCTTAAAGAGAGAGAGAGAGAGAGAAAGACGAATACGGATACCGCCGTTTCTTTTTCTTCCGTCGTTTCCTGTCAGCCGTATCTCTCCACGCGAGAGTTCGAATATCAGTTTTTCTTTTTGCGAAAAGGTCGCCGATCAACTTCGGTCAGATGCATCTACTGTCTCGCGAAGCGACGGTGAAATTATGCAAGGCTGTTATTTTACAAACTGAGCAAACTGAGCTCTTTCTTTCTCTTTTTCTTTCTTTCTTCGACCGCCGATATCATTTATGCGAGAGGATCTGTTAATTGAATGTCAAATAATTTTTCTCAGTTTGATATTAATTGCACGAATCGTAAAAACTATAAACCTATTCTATGAATTTTTCGACCTGTTCTTGGATCACAAAAGGTTTCTACATAAAATATACGCTTTTTTCTTTTATTCGGACAATCCAAGCTTGTTTGCTTATTTTCATTCTTCCTCAAATTTAGTATGATTATTTTTTCAAAACCAGTTTTTTTTATTATCTACGAAGGTAATAATTAATATATAATATTTTGTCGTTAGATTTATTTAAATTGAATATATAAGCATGTGCTCTTTGGAAAAATGATCTCAAATTTTAATTTCTTTATAACTTAATGTTATATGTGGTGTTATTCGAGAAGAAATTATTACCTTTCTCAAATTTCTAAATTCTTTGTTTTTGTATTATATACTTGAGTGTTTACACAATTATTTGAATGTTATTTTGCTAATTTATTTTTGCGTTATCAATTATAATAAGATTGTGTTATAAATCAGATAGCAGCCAAATTAGATGTTTGAATTGAGTTTAATCTCTTAGAAACGCGTAAATTTAAAAAAATAATTCAAGTATGATTACTAATAAAAATATATAAAAATCGTAACAAATATAATTAGACATGAGAATTATTTAAAAAACAAGCAATTAATAGTATTGAGATAATTGTAACTTATGATAATCATACATTGCATTGAGATTATTGCATGCACAAGTCTGGAATGATTAACTATACTGCGAATATTTTTGAAGAAATATCACTGAAAGAGTGCACGAATGAAACATGTGGTTCTCGTTGTTAACTTTTGACCTTTACATCACAGAAAAAGTTGGCTTCACAATATCTTGTAGGAATGATTAGAAAAATGCGAATATAAAATGCAAAGTATCCACTATGCGAAAATTGACAGACAATATTGCTGCATAAATATTCTTTCTCAATACATATCAGTACTATCAAGAATATTTTTTCCTACAGAAGGTATTAATTTAAAATATTTTAATATTAAGATTTAATTTAAGATATTTTCCATATTTTTGCTAGAGATGTGCACAACAATTGTTCTTATTTAGAAAGAACTTATTAAAATTGTGTATACTATAAAATTTCAGATACCGAAAGAAAAGAAACATATTCTAAATATGTATAATATATAAGAGTAATAGAGAAAGAAATGTAAGAGAGAATCTACATTTCGCGCGAGAGAAAGTGTGCACGTGATCATTTAAGCAAAATACATATTTAAGATGCTTAACGTCATAAAATTTATTATCTCTATATGTATACTCGAATATTTTAATTTTTATATAAAAGGCGGATTGTATTTTTAAATAACAAATAATATGTCATGTTCTTTCTCTGTGTAATCATATATTGCTCAATTGCGATAATTAACAGTCTACATTCCAGACTTAAAATCGCACATGCAAATAGCGGAATACGGTTGCATCATTTGCACGATGATCGAAAGAAATCATGCTCATGAATAACAACAATATCGCCAATCTTCAAATTAATGGATGTTCAAATATTTATTGACTACAATGTTGCACTGACTATTTGACCCGAGATTATACGTTTTCGATAAAGAGCAAACAACCCAAAGGTTGTTAATGGTATCGTTATATTATTTGTTAACATAAAGCAATAACCACAAGTATTCGAAATATCGATAAACACTTATCCGTTTTTGATCCCTCTCTCAAATCTGTGCTAATGATAAATATAGCCGTAATCGCATGTATAATATATGTAATATATATATTTTATAAAAGTTCATATTTTTAACGATCTAAATTATTAGAATATATAATGAGATTGAGAAGATTTTTTTCTTTTCAGTTTTAAAAGCGATTTCTGTTTTAAAAGTTATTCCATTTTATACTCAAAGTGAGAATGATTTCTTTCTACATAGATGCTTCTAATCATAAATCTGTTTATATTCCGAATCGCATTTTATAAGGTATCAGACTTGACTTCAGGTAGTAAGTGGCTTAGTAGTCAAAGGGGAAATATCATAGGTCACGATGATGTCACATTTTGAATTACATACGATATAATGGAGAACGTTATAAGAGAACATAGAATGTTATAAGCATGAGAGAGTTGAATGAACATGATATGATTTTTTTTAACACACACACATATATAGGAATTTAATCTCTTAAGGTGAATTTATTATTTATTAAGACAGATATATATATATATATATATATATATATATATATGCATGCTTTTAATGTTAAGAAATAAGTAGTTGCAAAATTAATGACATTTCTCTATCAAATTTTTGCTAAAGATAGTTTGTTTTCGTATACGTAAAAAAAAGTTGCAACAAAACTAAAGTGCATGAATTGTGAGATCGTGATAATTTAAAGAAACTAAATAGTATAAACATTGAAATAATTGAGCCTGTAATGAGTACGATGGCAAAAGAATTTTTTTAATGATATACAAATATTCGAAACCACATTCAATAATGCAGTTATCTGCAATATTTGACAAACGTATTTAATTTTAAAATACTTTTATGTATGAATTAATATCAATAAGCCACGATTGTGTGAGCGGTATAATAATTTCGATAAACTCAACTTACGATAGCAAATAAAACAAAACATAAAATTAATTTCTATGCTTATTCTTTTTTTATATTGAATCTGAAAATTAGAAATTGTACTTTAAAAGATGATACTGATTTCAAATCACTGCTAGAGAGAGTAGGAATGCTAACAATATTGCACATCATATGTCTTTCGCATAGCTTCACGTGCATACTTACTCACGTGCATACTTACTCACGTGACGGATTCTACGTGCGTATGTGAAGGAGGGGGAAGCTAAGAGAGAGAAAGGGAGAGAGAGAGAGAGAAATGAGAGGTCGAAAGCGGTCTTGGCAAAGCTCATTAGTATTATGTAATGTTCAACTCGGTTCTTAAAGCCGAAGTCTTAGGGCACGTTGGACGCGAGCGCGTCGCTTTTAACATTTAATATTTAATACCGTGACGATGTTTACGACAATTACGTGGATATCCGTCGTGCTTGTTTCGTGATAACACCGTATCCGCGATTTACATGCACGTGGTGTAGTTGCATATCGGCGCGGTGGTTGGGTGATAAAGACTATATGCTAATATTAAGCTCATACTTCATTGTCATGGAAATACAGTTACTTAATATAAAAATGCAAAATAGAAGGATGTGCATTAATAGAACGTATAGCGTCATCGTGCTTGCGAACAATGCGAACAGTGCACAGCAGTGGATAAAGCACAAATTTATTCGCGCCTAACGCCATTTGTGCGTCGATGACAAAGATATTTTACTCGTAATATTTTCTCGTCACACGAAGCTAACGGGCTCCCGACATGTCTCGATACTTTACGCTCCAAACAGTCCTATTATTTTCAATCGTTGTGCAATCACGAAATAAATTGTCATTCCACCGTACAGCATATTTTACAATATATTCTATGTTTATTATCTGTTTTATTTATCTTTGCACAAAATGTTGCAGTTATTTCTCGTTAATTGTAGTAAATTTTTAATTTCTATCATTTTTTTACTCATTTCTATCATTTTATCTATTTATCACTCGATAGCTGTCGCAAGTTTCACCGACGAAGCCAAAGCAAGGGTTCGTCTATATAACCTCGGCAAGGTCGGCGCATTTCCTGTTAGAAGCGCATAGAGCCCCTTCGGGGTTTCCCCCTCTTTCATTCAACTCTCCTTTTTCTTGTCCCCATCTTCGCACACCCGTCCTTTTCTCTTCCTTTCTTCGTTTCATTCGTTTTTGCCCGCTTCAACTCGTCGACAAACAATGTTGTTTTTCCTCTGTCCTCCGTTTCTTCCTCTCTTCCAATCAGTATTGACGTGAGTTGTATTTTGCGAAAATAACAGAAACGGCTTCGATTCAATGACGTCAATGATTCAGCTCGATTAATTATTAATTTAACAGTCGTTGGATTAACTTTCGTACGATCGTCTGTGGTTTTAACTTATCTTATTCTTTTTTTTTTTACTTTTGCTTCTGTGATATGGTTTTCTTGTTTATTTCAACGAATCCTAAATAAATTTTTTCAGGCTTTTAATGATGGTAGAAATTTTTCATTTTTCTGTTTCATTGAAATAATAAACAAACTTTTATCAGAAAAGTGCTAATTAACGAACGCGAACTATATCTCAGGTTCAAATTAGTTTGAATAGATTTCCACTTATTGAAAATGGAGGTGATTGCGTTCAATAAAGCAATTAACAATTTAGAATACATTGCGATTCATTGTATATTATATTTTCAAAACTAAGATAAAATAGTAAATAATGCATATACATTACAAATATAATATTTTCATGAGCTTAGAAATTTTTGCTATTTTTAGATACAGCAAGAGTAATATGTAGGTGTGAGTAAATGAGTAAATGTGTTATAATATATATAAATGTTGTATAGTTATATATATATATATATATATATATATATATATATATATACATACACATATACACATATATATAAAACACATTACTATTTTGCAAAAAATATACTTTATACCGGCTCCGTGTTAATTTAACAAAAGATAAAAGATCAAAGTTTGACGCATATTATCGCAGCTTATCGAAAATTCTTTGCAGTTTTAATCAAAAGTTCTGGTTCCAAATTCATGGTTAAATGCGTATACGGGAGTTAAAAGTTGTATGCTAATTTATGATAATCGTCACATTTAATATTGTAACTGTTGTGTGACATCGTTATGTTGTAAATCATGTTACATCATAAAGGTCTGAAATGAAGTTCAAGGATACTTCGATGAATATCGCAACGTGTATACTTTGCAGCATTGCGCGAGACTGTCCTGTTTAAATTATAAAACAAACAAAATTAATTATAAAAGCAATCTGCATAAAATCTTCGAATTCTGATCTTGAAATGTAGCAACGTATTCGATACGCGCATATACACATACTCTACATAACGCGTTCGACGAAACATATACAAAAAAAAATGATTGTGTAATATTATTAGCAAATTTTGATTTCTCTTTTTAAAATTTTGAAGTTTTACGCGAGCGTCTCTCGCAATTCTTTGAGTTTTTAATATTAAATATTTTACCAATTAACAATTAATAAAAGGCGGGAGTAAATTTGTATCTACATATTTTTATTTTATCTATATATATTTTTACAATACTTCATATAATGAAGCAGATGCGTGTATTTCAAACTTTCAAACACGTTCATTATCGAATCAAGATGTTTATTTTGCGATTAGGAGAGAATTATCTAGTAGAAAAATAGTTTACGTGGAAAAGTAAATTGCCGCAGTTATGTGCGATAAGCTACGCGCAAGATTGAAAAAAGGGTACGACATGTGATGCAGGAGTGAACGTATATCAGCACACGCTCTAGTCAACGCACCGAAGATCAATGACCAATGACGTCACGGCTGGTTCACGTTGCTCGTGCACGTAACCACTCGCGTTTACCACACGCGCGTCAGAATTGCTGCATGCCTGCATACGCATATGTATATCGCAGTAGCCAAATAACTTGTATAAGAAATGCTTTTATCTCGACTAATTTTTTTTTTCTCAAGCCACATGAGGTGTTATCATTTCACCGTCAAGCTCTTATGTCTCTCTTTCATTTTCTATTTTCTTTTCGCGTCCGTTTTCTTACGTTACACATCAGGAAAACGATTCTCATGCAAACTCATAAAGATACGCGATCCAGTCCGGGACTTTAGCTTTTAACGTTCCAATTTGAGAAAATATTAAATATTTGTTTGTCCTACATTGAATTTTTATCTAGTTATTTTGATACTTTAGAAAAAACTTTAGAACCTCTAATTTGAATTTAATTGATGGAAAAGTTTCACATCATATCTTAAATATGTATGGTAAAAATGTTTAAATTTTTTCCTGATATTTTAGATTTGCTCAATGTTTTAAGAGAAATTTAAATATGTAGTCATTTTTTGTAGATTTCGCTAGGAAAGTGATATAACATTTTTTATTTTTTTCTTTAACTTAAATAATTTTATTTATAAATTAATATATTTTATTAATGTATTCATACAATGCACTTAATCAATGTATTTTTTTACGTACTCAATTGTAAAATGTTGAAACAATTTGCTCATTTCTTGAACATCACACGTAGTTTGTAGGAAAATATAGGAAAAAGATATACATATAAATGATATTCTCATCATGTAGATAATATTCTCCCACGCAGAGAAACCACGTGGATGTAATTTTATAGTCTACGGCAACCCTGGTGAAAACTGGTCGTTTACGTGTAATTTGCGCGTAGATTATGTAAACTATTATTTCATACCAGTCTTGGGCATCTATGCGCAAACAATAAAGTATGCGTGGGATATCTAAGGGGGAACTCTTCAGTCTTAAAGATGTTGCAGATTAGACTTTTTCACTTGCTTCAAAATTAGAGATGTGGCATTTCGTTATCCCGGATATTTCAAACTTACCCACCGCGTTTCTCTTTAGTAGATAAAAGTTTATCGCTACGGTACGTCGTCGTCGTATACATTTTCTTCCTTCTATTTCAATAGCATGTCGACTTTAATAACATGAGAATATTACTTGTTCGCGTTTCAAGTTATTGATAAGTGAAATACTCAAAGTACTCGAGATACTCGAAGCACAAACACGAAAAATGCTGATATTGAGAGAAAGGAGCTGGAAGACGTTAGAGGATAGGTCAGAGACAGATTATGTTTTTCATAAATTTTATTCCGAATAGTATCTTTAATAATGTCACGTATTTTTATCAAAATGTTAAAGCCGAAAAAAAATTTTATTATTTTATTATTACTTCACGATTGTATTTTAATAATAAGAATATACAGATTTCTCCTTATTTGAGGTTGTTTGGCAAACTAGCCTTTATACTACTTGGACACATGTCTTTTTTTCTTCAGACAAATGCGCAACATTAACGAATATCTCTCAACTATATAAACATTCATATTTGATATGTAATTTAACTTTCTGCCAATTTGTGGTTGACTATCTGACAGTGCGAGGGAAACTTTCTACCTCATTGTCTCTCTATCTTTCAATCTGACGTAGTTTACTTAATGTTCTCGACACGGCTACGGTGTCTCGTCTGTTTTCCATCGCAACAACATAATTATATAAAGCACGCCCCATGGCACGATACACAATAAAATATAAAAACAAAATGCAAGAAATAAGTAGAAATTTATATAAAACTCTAACCGACATTAGATTTTACTTGCCGTATATTCATACACAGTATGTATTTTTCTTTCCAAATAGAAAAATTAAAAAATTAGGAAGACACTATTTAAGATAAAACAGTACATTTTTTTATTAAGCGATACCTCATTCAGGTTTAGGTTCCCACAAATATCTCAATTCTATACATTACATTTTCCAGCAGTTTTTTTCTTCTTTCTTTTCTATCTTAACTACAATTACTCTATTTATATTTATATATATATTTTTTTATGTATATTTATTTTAATCCTCATTTTCTTCACATTTTATTTTCATATTTCAACGTCTCTTCTCTCTCGACCTTTCCATGAATGGTGAAACAATGACGAGTGCGATTCCCGGATGCGCGCGCGATCGCGAAATCGAAACACCACCCCTCTTCTTCTCTCTCTCTCTCTCCCTCTCTCTCTCTCTCTCTCTCTCTCTCTCTCTCTCTCTTCCTCGCTCGAAGTACATAACCGCCAGCGCACCCGATGCACCGGCTGACGGCAGTCGGGTGCAACGACCCCCGCGGCACGAAACTGGGACATCCTCGGCTCTTCTGCGATGTCGTCTCCACTCGCGTATACACGGTGACCCCGTTTTCCAGTTACGGCGACGCTCCTACAACCGCGACGCGCGCCGCGTCCGAACGCGAAGGCCGAATATACATTTCGATTTTCATCCTCCTCGTCCGCCTCTTAATACTAACTCGTAAGTAGAGAAGCCGCGGGTGCCAAGGACGCGGGCAAAAACAGATCGCTGTTCTGTTTCCCCCCCCCCCCCTTTATATTAGTACAAAGAAATACTGCTCTCTTCTGCGCATCAATATATACGATGCGTACATTTCAGAAATTTAATCGGATTATTTTATGGTAAGATTGTTTTTCATTAAGAATTTTTCCAAATAGTTTAGCTGTAGAGATATTTGACGTTGAAGATTAGAGTAAACAGAAATGTTTTTCTACAAAATTATAAATTTAATTTGTTTGTATCTGTGTCAATTTTTGTATAGTTTAAAATATGGAATATCACTCGATGAAATTATAATGTAATTAACAGCGATTATAGATATTGTGTATCAATGATTCACCGCATAGAGAAATGTATCGTGTTTTCATATTGAAATGTATTTTACGTTTAATTGGTCGACCTTAATTTCATTTTGAGTTATTTTGACACTCGTTTTGAAATATGATTATAGTTTTTATTTCATATTTTTAACATTTCTAGCGATTTCAAAGACGTCGCAGATATCTGTCGCTCTGTCTCGAAAGAATCTTTACGAAACCTGTTAAATTTCAGTTATTCTGCATAATTCCAAGCTAGCTTTTGAAGCATTTGTTCAACCTTTCTCGCGTAGCCAATATATTCTACGCCGAATACTTGAAAGACGCGAGAAGGATGAAATATACCCAATTACGCCTTCTCTATGCAGGAGAGATTTCAAATTGTTTAAGTACACTCGGTGTCCATTCAATCGAGAGAAAGTGGGCGAATTACCGAAGTACTTGTACATGTCGACTCATTCTCTCGACGCGACACACAACGGGTCAAGTCAACCAACGCAGCTATTGACGTTCTTCTTTTCCTTACTTGCACGTCCTTCGTATCGATCGATTCTGTACGTGTGATGGTGAAATCAGCATCCCACTCATTGTCAGTGGTGTTTCCGCATTGATATCCTGTTATATGCTATCGAGATAGACAGGCTTGGATAGGTACCTTCGGACAGTCATAAATCAGAGTTTTTTCGCTGCCGGGATATATTGATTGAAGGGTCGATTATTTGAATTCATCGACATTGTATGACACACGACGGGGAGCATTTCTGCGAAATACGTGAAACGACGGAATTACGCAAAGTGTAATTGTATCAAATGTAGTAGCCTATTCTCTCTCAACTATAGATTCTTTGGTTTGATTATGTGGTAGAAAGTTTTATTGTAATTTAATTTTCTTTGGGAATATACAAGTTTCAGATATACATACATATATATATATATATATATATATATATATATTTCTAAAAATAATTAAAAGATGAAAAGTTTATCGCAGATTTAATAACTGAAAAGAAATGCGATGATTTATTGGTATACCTTCTATATAGTGCAGAATTTCTCTGTATCGGATTCACCTCGGATTACTAATTAGTAACTAAATTGTGCCTGTAATGTTGAATTTGATTGATTAGGGACAGATGTTTGAGCAACCTGAATATCCTAGATACGTTTGTATTGTACTTGGATATGCGATCCGTTTTCGCGCGTAAAAGTAAAAGGAAACTGCTTATTCGTCAAAATCCGACCGCGATCGATGTTGGACGTCCGATAAATTCGCGGGGAACGAACGAGGACGCAACTGGTTGCACGCTATTTCGTTGCACGCGAAGTTGCACTCACACCCGGCGTTATTATTGTTATTGGAATTGGGCGGCATGGGGCGAATCGCATGTTGGTGACAAGCGCGACTCGGTGTCGCCTACGTGCAATTTATTAATCTGCGCTTTGCGTGCTACGAACGATATTTCTTGTCCTGTTGAAGGGAGAACACGGGCGAAATGTGGAATCTACTCGAGAGGTAGAACATTGAAAGATATCTAAATACCGTACCTTTTCGTCCGCAATTTTCATCTCTACGCGCTTTGAAAGCCTCCAGCTAATGACATTTCTGTTAAAAGGTGTTTATATTTGATTTTAAAGTACATTCACTTCTTATCCCACAAAATCATGGCGCTGCAACGGGCTTAACTTTACGGGAAAGTTCCGCAAACTATGCCATTGTTAGCGATACACAGGAATCATATACGCTTATAATAACGTTCTATAGACATGTCATTTGTCCTGCCCACTGCTGTAGATTCTATAGCCGCGACAACTATGTATCTTGCAATCTTCGCGATCTTACTCATATCTTTCCACGGTTCTCGCATGCTATTAATTTTTATCGCGCGTATCATTTATTTTTTCGTTGCGCGATACGCGTCATGTATGATAAATCAATTTTCCGACATGTACGTGCTATATCCATTAGTCTTATTTTTTTTTGTCGTAGTAAATTTTACAGTCAACGCAAAACATACAAGTAATTTCGTCTTCTTATTGATATATGTATATGATCCCCGTAATTTTATTAGATAATTATATCTGCTAAATGTGGACCTTGTCAAATATTTATATTCCATTCGACAAAGTCATCGCGCGCTCGTCTCCTTCATGTTTGAAATCGGATTTTGTTCTGACCGGCTTTCTGATTGAAATCGCTGCTTGATGTATGTATAATCCAAACGTCCTTTCCATCGCATACACGGACACGCGGATCGATCGCGGATGATATACGCGAGAAATCGCGCGATACACACTCGACATTAAATTGTCTCTCACCCTCGTGGATCTACCATCTACCATATAAAGACGGGGGTTTATCCTCGTGTACACGTGGTTGGATTGGCGGTAATTTTTTTTTTCTCAAGCCGCGCGACGTTACATACTCCCGCAGTCCCGATGTAGGCCAGCGTATGACGTTTTTGCGCGAAACGGATTGACAGCGAAGCCGCGCACATATCCGCACAAATACGTCTCTTAAATTCTTTAACATGTCAATGCACGATCAATTATTTATCAATCCCTCGCCTTATAGACCCAGGCAGCATAGCGCGCGTGCTATAAGCTCTCGCCTCGCGAGGTTCATCCCAGCGTGTGCCGTTGGCTCCTTGCCGCGATCGTTGATCCGCAGCTTTCGTTGTCTCTCAGCCGAAACGTTCTCCGAATGAAAATGCGTTAAAATGCCGCGGGGATGACGAAGCCAAAGGTCAGGGTCGAAATGAGTGGTGGCGCGAAGTTAATGCCGAGGAACGCGACACGCTATTAGCGGTATTTTCGATCAATGATTTCAGAGGCGTGGAAGCGTGTATAATAATCGATTAATCCGCAAGAACGGTAGTGGTGGATAGAAGATCGGAGAAAATTTCGCGATTTACAAAACATCCCGTAGTGCTATCCGATATTCGGTAACGCGATATTATGTTCGAAAGAACGTGCATGAGATTGCCTTTGTGCGAATATATATCAGATGACACTAATATATGAGCGTCAATTGAACTTTATAGATTCAAAAGTCGATAATCTCGGTCTGTTATAAATGCGATACATCTCTCATATGTTGATTCGCCCTTTTTCATTATAATTGAATTCCGTTAGAGAATTCAATTACGCGACAACGCTATACGACGAGATTCTCTGAGGCGTCCCTCGAGAAAGAGCGAGCGCGGTAAAATAACGTGTTCAAGTTATCATGCCGGGGAGGAAAATTTCGCACACCACGAATTCTCGCGCGGAACTAACGGCACGCCAGAAACTGAATCACGCGGAAACGATGCGTCCCCGAGATACACGGAGATACACGCGAGTTCCCTTCGGACAACCGTATCTCTCCGACTGCCATCGCGCTCTTGTCAACAAGTATATGTAAGGCCGTCGTACATATCGCGTCGCCTACACGCTACAGCCATAAGACGGAGTGATGTATGTACTGTGTCGGATATATGGTTGTGTTGCTCGTGCGTCCCTTACGCCGATACGTATCGCAGGGCGAAGGATCGAGTTGCGAGAAAATGGAAGAATGACAAGGTACAAGAGGAGAGCACGAAGATCTTACGATGCTGTGTTGTGTCCCACACGTTGCTTGCACTTGTTTTAAATTATGGGTTTTTGAAAGACGATGAAATAAATTTTCCATTAAAGATAGTGACGCGTTTGCATATACTGATAATATACCATCGCAATTACGATAGATTGAGAGTATCGCGAATTTTAAGAAAGAGTGAATTCAGAACAAGAACAAATAACGTAATTTAAATAGTCTTGTTTTATTTAAAGTGAACTGCAATATAACACGCTAATAGAATTGTAATTTTAATTTGCGCGTACGGCACGCACGGTTGAATATATTCAATCAGTGTGCCAAGAATTACGAGATAGAGCGAGAGAATATTATATACACACGGATCGGGAGATTGGTTATTCCTTAACGACAACACACGAGAGTCAGACACGACGCGATTGCGATTACGCGAATATGTGGCTCATTGAAAATAGTGCATTTCGATCCTCGGGTGTCTCGGTTTTATGGCTTTGTGAATTTATGCGCGCGATTGCATTCAATAGAGTCATTGCGATTGCCAATAAAATATCTCGCTATCGTGTTCAGAGTGAACTAGAAGTCGTAAACACATACTAGAGAAGCATGATTTAGCGTTATACGTTTCTCGCGCGCAACAAAACATACAGGATGTCCCAAAACTCGCGCTTGTTACGAGTACTACACCCTCTCTTCCCCGCAATCCGCCAATCTTCGAATTCCAAATTATTTTTTCAGTCTTTATGCAGCGTAATAATTATACTAGTTTTTAAAGTTATTGGAGAAAGTTGGGAAGAAACATAGCGTGCCCAATTAAATTTTTGGTAAGAAATAAATAATTTTAAAATTTGATTAAAGAAGAGTAGCGTGGAGTGAGTTTGAAACGTCCTGTATAAATAGGTATTTCAAAGTACACGTGTGTTGTCTCTGCTCATAAATTTACTATTTTATTTCTGATAAGTTTTTAACGTCAGCGCTCATAAAAGCACATGATTACGTCTTCTTCATCCATCTCATTAAACGTAATTTTACGATTTTTTTTTTGTCGTAAATAGAGTTACAAACTATCGATGGTTTCATTTACTATATCCCTGGAATTGTGTTACGTCACTGAATGAATGTGTTATCAATTGAACCTGCTTTACCTAAATTCGCTTAGTCTTCTGCAATACAATTACAAGGCAGAGTGCAAAGTCGAGTGTTTCAGGAAAACTGAATTAAAGTTCAGCAGAACTGAATTATGTCTGACTGCCTTCGCAAAGGAGATTACGCGAGCAACGTATGAAATATATTTACATTTAAGTAACGCAATTAAAACTGTGTGCCCGTCTCAGCGATCGATAATAAAAATATACACATTAATTCAAATTGAGATCGTATTAATTGTAGATATGAAATGCAAATCAGTATTTAAATATGCAAATAGCTTTTTTAATGTCAGATCAGATTAGGATAGCTTTCGATTTTCTGCATTTGACATACATTCTTTTGATATTTCTGCTATTTTCTCGTTTACACACTTTTTCGAGAGAGAGAGAGAGAGAGAGAGAGAGAGAGAGAGAGAGAGAGATTTGAAATTACAAGTTGCATAAGCTATTACGAAAGCTACGAATCTATATATTATATTTAGAAAGATTCTTGTCTTGCTCTCTTGTCTTGTCCTATTCTTTTACAAATTCGATATTCTCGATTGTCACCTTTGAAATTTTATACTCTGCGTATATTATCCAATAGACGATAGCTCATAGTTAAAATTTAAAAAAAAATGGATTAGATTTTGAATTCTATTATCGTTTGTGTATGTGTGAAATCTCACTCGCGTGTAAAAGCAGATTCGAGAAGTGGCCGGAGATCAATAAATCTTATTACGAACCATAAAAATGTGATCGTATGGGAAATCCGCACGTGCGCGCGTGATTATCTCTTGCTAGTCTTGCATGCCGTGCTATTCGTTGACCCCGCGCGATACTTGTCTACATTTGACGACGACGACGTCACCGAGAGACGTGCAATATTTCCGGATATGGTCGCGAGACCGACAGATCTTTCCGCGTTTTCACGTCGCGCGACACGCGAGAGAGACGACACCTCGGATTTATCGAGTCCTCGTTTAGGATTTATCCGTGTAGCGCGACGAGGAATGCAGATGTTACAAGGAGATGCAATTTGCAGCGATCATTCGGATTCTCAAATCTCCCGATCGACGTTACCTGATTGACTGCAGTAATTTTCACACACATTCATCACTTTCCAATCTCTTCACCGGTGTTATTTGTCAACCTTTGTAACTAACGTGATTAAACGGAAATTTGAAACTTGATTTATATTTCACAGCTCGCGCTGCGAAGTGTCGTTTTACCATGTTGTTTTCTGCTTTTCGTATATCTCGTTAGAGATAACATCATGAGGTGTGTACATAATGGAATAATCAAAATGTTGCGCCATGAAACCAGATACATCTTGGAATTTGCAAAACAACGATCAAAGTATCTTTTCGAATGATTAAATAATTTTACAGATGTCAATACATTTTTTTTTTTTTTTTTTTTTTAATTAAAATGTATATTCTTTTAATCGAAAAAATATGTATTTTTTTTATAAACAAGATTATGTAAAAGTACGATTCAGCATGACGTGCACAGCATCTAATCAAGCTCGCGACAAATTTTGCCGTAGAGATAATTTTAGAGATAATAAAAATACTCAAAATACACGTATATCGCGCGACTACAGTATTTATGTCCGCGGAGAAAAAAGCGTTTGGGAGACATATCGCAAATAATCAGCGCTCCTCGTTTCGCAGCTGACAGGCAAAATAACGCACAAAATCGCTCACTATTGACGCGCGCCGACGAAGCATAATTCCACGCCCGGGCAATATCGAAAACGTTCCGTCGCGCCGTAATGTCACCGAGTCTGCGCGGGATAAAACGGCGTAAAAACCTTCGGGGGTGCTCGCCGGCATCTGCGGGAAACCCCGGCGATAAATAACAACGCAGAAATTCTCCCTCGTCTCGCGGTGGTGCGAACGGCGATAAAACCGGCCAGGGAGAAACATTCTCGTTGCGCGGACGAAATAGCGCGCACGTAAACCAGCGATTCTAACCAGTTTCAACGTGGGTTGACGACTGCGGCAAAATCGATAGCACTTGGCGAGTCGCCTCGTTGGTCCAGAGACTCTCTCTTTCTCTCTCCCTCTTCGACACAAAGCGCGTAGGTGTCCAGAAATATATGTCTGTGTGACGCGTTTATCTACCCCTAGCGTTCGCATAGCTCCGGGTATATATCGGGTGTCCTAGACGTACAAGAAATGTTGAAACCGCCCGTCTCTGATTACTTGGAAACATGACAACTGCTCAGTACATTTCTACGAGTTGCTTGCGCTCGATTTAATCCGCTAACTTATTTTTATTTGCTCTCGGAGTAAACAATTGCAACTTGTTGTATTTCTACTGGTATTCGAGTTTATATACGAGTTTTAACTACTTAACTACTCAACCGGAGTTACACCTAATTGATGCCACATTGAAAAGCATTGAGGGTAAGATTGAAAAATTTTTACACGAAAATATTTTTCCGATTTTCTCTCCAAAAAGTTCTTTAAAATTGATTGAATTTTTTATTTAAAAGTTATTTATTTCGGGAAAGAGAAACATGAGTAGCGTTGCAATCGAAATAAGTTAATATTATCATTGCTTCGCGTATGTAACTGGAGATATTTTGAGATATGAAAAAAATAAAAGTCATGTTTACCCTGTGTCTATGTTTATCCTGAACAGGCATAAATTTCCTTTTTCATAATAATGAAATATCTCGCAGGAATTTGCGCGTCATAAAATAGATATTTGTTAGTCGAATGATTTTAATCAAATGTGTGCAAAATTTTGTTGTCTCTTCCACAATCTTAAGTTTCGATCGAGTCGAAATCTCGATCGAAGAATCCGTTGATTTTCAGTTTTCGATAACTCTCTAACTCACGCCCTAAGAATGCTCGAAATAATCGTTATTTTATTCATATTCTCGCCTCAGACATACGCGACCTAAAGAGAACACCCGGCATCTCTGGGACACCTCGTATCCCAGAGAGTGAAAGAAAGAAAGAGAAAGAGAGAGAGAGAGAGAGAGAGAGAGAGAGAGAGAGAGAGAGAGAGAGAGAACCGAATCGACTTTACCCTTCGCAAACTACAAGCTTCATTCAGAGCCGCCCCCGCATTCTGCCGCGTGACGTCATAGAAATATCGGAGCATTCACTACTCCGCGCGCGCGCGCGATAGACGTATAGCGGAGAGGAATAAGAGAGAGAAACGAAACGATCTAGGATGTGCGCACACGGACGCATCGGTCCAGGATTATGTCTCTCGCTTGATGGCGATGGTAGTGGTGGGTGGCAATAGTGGTGGTAGTAGTAGCGATAGTAGAGGGCTTCGCACTGACTTGCTCCCCTGCGCACCTTCCGAGAGTAACGCCGGTTGTTGCGGCTGCTATTGCTGCGGTTGCTATTGCTGCTGCTGCTGCTGCTGCTGGTGCTGTTGGTGCTGCTGGTGCTGCTGCCGCTGCCGTCACCACCACCACTACCACCACCTAACCAGAGTCTTGCTGCTCCTCCGCCTTTCACTCGCACGGGCTCAGTTCGCTGGTGTCCCTCATCAGCTGCGGGTCTCTTCGATCGACGCGCAACCAGTCCGACATAGTTGTCTGCTTGATTTGACATATCTCCTAGGTACATATGTCCCGCGTCTCTGAAATGTTTGCCGCGCGTCTCTTTCGCAGATTCTCCGTTGCATCTCTACCCGAGCATTTTTCCACGCGTTAAAAAAAAAAAAATTTGCGAGCGTCTCACCTGTAGATCCGTAGATATCATACCATTCTTCACGCACGTCGTTATTGCGTCTGCGTCTTACGCAGCTTACGAGGAATGTCGATCGACACGCATTGCTCGGATGAAACGTTGAACCTCGACTCGAGATGCAATTCTTGGAAGAAAAGTGGCGGAAAGTGAACTTTGCCAAGAATGTGTGCCATTATTCTCCCTTATGAGGGGAACTCTGTCATGAGAAGTTTCTGTATCGCGTGCCAACGTTAAAAAGACATTATCGAAGAAGATAATGGTAGCGTGTCACATTCCGACTCGCTACAGGTGGTGCTTTTTCGCGGTTGTTGTGTTGTTTCGATATACTTCGAAATTACAAATACACGCGAGTTGAGAATTCGCTTGTCCGCCTTTGTTATACACGGTCGTTTGAATAAGCGAATAATAGTGCTTGCAAATACAACGGTTTATGTGAATAGTAACCCTTCCGTTATGATTCACGAGTGCGAAGTTACTTCATTGAAATTATTATTAACGATTTAAAATTTAAACGAGTTTGCAAGTATACTGTGCTTTCAATTTAGCGCATAATTTTATCGTTTTTACGAGTGGTATTATACAAAATTATATTGGCGCAAATATTGACGAACAAAGAAGACTGATCCGTCAAAATTTTTTTTGTTTTTAATGCTGAAAATTTTGTAGAGCATAATTCTCCGTGGAAATGACAATTTAAAAAAAAGGCAAGTAGGCAAGTTTTGAAGGCATGTTTCGTCGAGAATAGATAGAGTAGAAATGTTTTAGGAAAAAAAGTTTGAAGACGCCGCTCTTCCGCAACCTTTCAAGCTCTCGTGTCAATAAGCAGTAATAGCAGCTTACCTTGTGTGTGTCAAAGACATATCCATGATCTTGATTGTGCGTAGAATCTGATAGAGATGATAGCCAACTTTGTTATATTAAAGTGTTGTCTGTCATCTTCGTAATGATACCGAATGAAAAGGATTATAGATCATGCACATTTATAGCATGGTGGAACAATTCCATGAAATTTGCGAAATAATTTACTGAAAATAATACAAGTAAAGTTGACAGAGATATGACAGCATTTTATCATTATTATTTTGCTTTATTTAGAGAGGTACAGTTTGTTTATAATATTCTTAATCATCTCTATTTGGTGATTTAGTATATCGCTCAAAATTTTTCGATATTAATCCTGACGTGCAATTTTCATATCAAATCAACACCAACTTTCTCGGGCATATATACTATGTTCTATCGCCATTTTTTGTATGTGTAATTTTTGATCAGCTGTAATTTGAGAGATGTTCTTAATAAAAATTTACTTGGCGAAAGCGTCGTTCTTTTCGCAACTTGTTAATTCTACATTTAATTATTTTGGTCTATTTAAATTTTATATTATGATTACAAACTCGAAATTATATAAAAAATAATCTGTTATCACATTTGTTACGACATTTAATTGTTTTCAATAACAAAGAAGTATATCATTATCTAAATTTATTATCATTATCTAAATTATACGATACGAAGAAGTCTGATAATAATCGATAGGCTGTTTTTTGGCGACAAGTGGGCGCCGCATTAAAGATCTATATAATTCCAAGACGAATGCGGGATACAAGAGTTTCATCACGATTGACGTCACTATTCATTGTGACAAATAATAACTTTTATTGCCATTTTTGTTAAGAAGTAAGATCGATTTCCAACTTTATATTACGAGAAGTAAATTCGTTTAATCATCTTTCGATGGATTTGTTATATTTTTTTTTTTTTCTCGTTATTTCACTGCAATAATTGCAGAAAGTGCGCGTATTTTTCGAGCATCGAATACGAATTGAAATTGTAATAATTGAAAAAAAAAAGAAATTGAATTTGCATCGAAAATAATACGACGCTTCGGCTTTCCTGAAACGGCTCGGATGCACTTTATACACGTACGAAAGTCAATAGCCGAGGGTTTCGAATGAATACGCGGCTGGCTCGCGTTGCGCACCCGGACGTAACCTCGTGGCATTTCTCGCTGTGCACTCGTACACTTTGAGCACCATGACATAGATACTCGCCGAAGGGCGCGCTTGGTGATGCACTCGTCGGAATTACGCGAGATATATACGCGAAAGCAATTTTCACGTTTACTGACCTTTAAACACGCGGTTCATTTTGGGGGTCAGAGTATGACATTGCAAACACATCGGGGTTTTTATAGCGTTAGAACGCAAAGGGGGAAGAGAGATATTACCATTACACCGGATTATATTTATCAACGACATACGATAATTAATGTGTAATTTATATATTTGCATGTGTATATTTATTTACGTACATATACGGTTTTGTAGAGAAATAGATATAACAATTTAGAAAACAATTTATGCATAAAGATTATGATACAAATAGCATATAATCAAAGATACACACACACACACACACACACACACACATACACAATAGTCAAAGATTATAATATAAATGATCATATGAATTATTTAAATAAGAAAACTTTATAAGAAAGATTGCGTGTGCGCGAAAAGTGAAAATTTCAGATAAATTTACTAGAAGTTTATTCATTCGGAGAAATAACAGAAAAAATATTTTTATCATCTTTTTTAAAATCTTATAAATAGTACTGCCGAAACAAGTACGTAAAATCTTATAAATATTCTTATATAAGTGTGACATATAAAATCCTTTGCAACTAAAAAATAAATTCTATTGATATTTTTTTATCGAAAGATCTACATTAATCAAACTTATAAAAATGATGACGTTTATAATTCTTACTTATATGCTTAATATTTATTTACATTTTCAATAATATATTTATATAATTGGCTGATTTGCTTGCAAGGAAGAACCGGGTAAAAATCTCGTTCTTTTCATGATTGTTGCAGTGTGGCTCTCTGGAGATCGGCGAGGAACGCCAGCGTCGGGTCGCTATGATGGAGTCGCTCTGCCAGGTGAACGGCAGTAAGACCAACGGCATCAGCAATGAAGATCTTAACAATGAGACCAACAATAACAACACTAATAACAACAACAACAACAATACTCACAATAATAACAATAACAGTAGCAACAACAGTGCCACTGATTGCCCGGATCCTCAGCAGAGATTGGCGGTGCTGAGCTTCGAGCAGGTGCGCCGTCTGAACGACGTGATGAACGAAGTCGTCAGCATTCACGGGCGAGGAAACTTCCCCACCTTGGAGGTACGACTGAGGGATCTCGTGACGGTGGTGCGCAGCAAGTTAGAGACCGATCCGAGCAACGGGGGCGCCGGCATGAGGGTACGCGATATCCGGTTGAACGGCGGCGCCGCCTCCCACGTGCTGGCCACCGAATCCCAGCCCTACAACGACCTGGACCTTATCTTCGCGGTCGAGCTGTCTAGCGGCCGTAATTACGACAAGGTCAAGGCCGCGGTGCTCGGCTCCCTGTTCGACTTGCTGCCGGAGGGCGTGAGTCGCAAACGCATCACCACGTGCAGCCTGAAGGAGGCCTATGTGAGCAAGATGGTGAAGGTGAACAACGATGGTGACCGATGGTCTCTGATCTCCCTCGGCAATTCCCGGGGTCACCGGAACGTCGAGCTCAAGTTCGTCGACTCGATGAGGCGACAGTTCGAGTTCTCCGTCGATTCCTTCCAGATCGTTCTCGACTCTCTGTTGCTGTTTTACGAATGCAGCAAGCTGCCGATCGCCGAGAACTTTTACCCGACCGTGGTGGGCGAGTCCGTCTACGGTGATTTCCAGGAGGCGCTCTACCATCTCCACAAGAAGCTTATCTCCACGAGGCATCCCGAAGAGATACGCGGCGGCGGTTTGCTCAAGTACTGCAATCTGTTGGTGAAGATGTATAAACCGTCGCAGCCGGATTATATCAAGACCCTCGAGCGATACATGTGCTCGAGATTCTTCATCGACTTCCCGGATATAGGACAGCAGCGCTCCAAACTTGAAAATTACTTGTGGAATCACTTTGTCGGACCCGAAGAGGAGGCTCTCAAGTACCAGTACCTGATGCTGTTGCACAGCGTCGTCGAGGAATCCACCGTGTGTCTGATGGGCCACGAGCGACGGCAGACGCTCGCCCTGATTCAGAACCTTGCCTACCAGGTGCTCTGCCAGGAGCAGCAGCAGCGGCTGACGAGTCATCAGCAGGCGCCGCAGGGTCCGCCTGCCACCTATGTCTATGCCAACGGCTATTACTACGCGCCCGTGATACCTACGACGGCGTGCTACACGTGCACCTGCAACTGGATGGCGTGTTCGTCGTGATGCGACGGCATCGACGATAACACCGTATCCGCGGACGCTGCCGCCGCTACCGCCATCGCTATCGCCACTCCTACCATCACCACCGCTACTACCATCGCAACCAGGAGAAACGTCAACGATTGCTGCGGCGTTAACGAGCCCAACCACATCAATTTCTACAATCATGGTTGGTACCAGAAATACGAGTGCAGGATCTATTACCTTTGCACTTATGGTTTTTGCTGTCCTCTCGAAGAACCCGGAGATCTCTGTTGCGCTTACGGTTCTTTCGAAGATCCCGCGAATGTGGTGAACGAGGGAGACTGCATCGATCACTCCAACGTCACAGAATCTAACCTCCTCAGTTGACGTTCATCGGACGGCATGATGCAAGCTTTAAATACGGAGTGGCGTGGAAATCTTCAGCGCCGAGGATGATCGCCGGCGGATGCGGGAACAACGAAACAGTGGATCGAGAAAGCGGCGTGTTCGGACGGCGGACGTATAATATCGTCGATGATAGATAGAAGATAAGCAAGGTGAACGGGATGCGGAGCTTCTTCATCGCGAGTCTCCGGCCTTCCGTCGCGAGTGCTACTCTTTCTAGGCACTTGTAAACACTCTCAGTGGCAAAATGCTGCAGCGAAGTTGGGACCAAACGCTGGTACCGGCTATGATTGCGGCGTAACAATTAAAAGACTATAAAAGATTCTGAAAACAATGTGTTGTGCCTAAAAGTAAAAAGAAAAAAAAAAAAGGATTAGATCGAGAAAACGTTCGGGGAGGATTGGGAAGATACGACGGAAAGAAACGTTCCTCCGATGCGTTAAAAGACAAAAGAAGCATAATCAAGAAGGCAAAAGACGGTCTTAGCACAGAGTGCCGTTTTCATTGATGAAGCGCGATTGTTGAGGTGAACGGATGTCGGCATTGTCCCGGAACGATCGTTGTCGACGGAATGGACGTCGACGTTGTACCACGCGGATTCTGGACGACGCCGTGTTAGAGAGGAAACTGGGAGATAACCGGAAGACGCGAGAAGATGTCAGGGAACTTCGTACAAACAGGGAGGAAAAAAGAGAGTCGGAAATAATGAAGAGTTCACGATTCGAGCGAGACGCGTCCCTCCCCCTCTGTTTCTATTTTTTTTTTTTCTCGTTTTGTTTCTCTCGCAGAACCGATCGCATGCCGAATAACGTAAAGGGCGAGAAAAAAAAAGAAGGGGGGGGAATAGAGCGGTGGGAAAGAGAGAACGCGCGAGCGCGCGGCGCGTTTTTGTGTGTGGCTACGGAAATATATATATATATATATAAATATATTTAAATATACAGATATATGTATAAATCTTTATGTATATAAATAATTAATGTGTGGCTGTGAACACATTTCATTTAGATACTGTGTATAACGTGATAAGATTTAATTCGAGAAGAAGATGATGTAGCGGCGACACGACCGAAGTGCGCCGGAGAGAGAGAAAGGACGAGCAGCAGAGAGTGCAGCGCAGATCGAGAAGGAAACGCCAGCCGTTTCTTTCTCTCATTATTTCTGCAAGAACGCGGGCGATCGTATACATATACACACATACACATACAGACGCGTGCATTCACATATCTACGTATACTGGACGTGTCTGACCGCAACCGTGCTATTCTTTGATAAATACTATATGAGTAGTAAAAGATGACATTTCAAGAAAAATGTGTATATCATTTTTCTTATACATTCTAGAAGTACGCTATCATCGTACCATTGTATCTCGACAATCGCACAATCGCGCAGCTCACACGATAGTTTCATCACGCATCTATCTGCGCGTGCAAGCGCGAAGAGACTTTGGTTCTCTCCTATTTAAAAAAAATTCGTAGCATCTGTCACATCTTTTTTAAAGCACTTTAATTACTCGTGCGTTATTTATCGTTAAAAGAATTTATAGTTATTAACGCGACATCCGGTATACAGAAAAGTAATTTTAGATCCTAGATTCTTTTGCACGATTTTGCAGCCTGAAACTCGTGGCGCGCGTGATTAAAAATAAGACAAAGACAAGAATGACGACGATGACGAAGATTGCGAGGAGGGAGAGACACGGGGGGGGGGGGAGGAAAAAGAGACGAATGAGAGAATGAGATAGAAGCGAAGGCGAAATCACTCAAGATTACCCTCTATATACGTTGAACAGAGACACGGACTCGTGTATAAAGATAAAGAGTGACTTTCGAGAGGATCGTTTCTTCGCATTATCGAAGAGGGACGACGCGAACGCGTTAATATGTAATATCTCGAATATATCGGCCGAGATCGACGTTAACAGTCTGTCTCGTAGCGCGGGGCAACATCGGGGTTTGCATAACATTCTTTATTAGATATTTAATAGCCCGAACGCGTCTCGACGATGCAATTGCGCGCGCGCACGCGTGCATCCGCGTTTGTATACGCACGTTATACATACACGAAGGCCGGCGTCGCGCTCGAGTCTGTTCGATATATGCGTGTATAAGTGGCTCATATGTATACACGGATATACATATACACATGCACACATGTGTACACCCCTTACGTACGCTTTTCTATTTTTTTTTCCCTCTTTCTCTCTCTCTCTCTTTCTTTTTGTTTCTCTCTCTTTCTCTCTGTCTCTCTTCCCCAATCTCTCTCTCTCTCTCTCTCTCTCTCTCTCTCGTACACCCGCACGTACGTGTGTCCTCCGTGCGTATCCGTATCGACTGGTGACCCCGTTAGTTAGCTCGCTCGCTAACAGGCCTCGTTTGCCTCGCTCGCTCACTCTTACTTTCAATTCGCGAGCGAAAGTAAAGGCCTAATAAAAAGCCCGCAAACTGGTTTTTCAGGTATATCGCGTGTTAATGCTAAGGAGATCCAGCCGTCGGCGCAGCCGGAGTGCCTCCTATTGCCGGCCTATCGCCTATCGCTCTACTACCACCACACTGATCCCACCGTTTGTCCCTTCTCCCTCTTCCTGGACGCCTCGTATCGAGGCCGTCGACGCTCGATCGCAACGCGACGACTATTTCGCGCACCGCGTCGCCTCGCCTCGCCTCGTCTCGTCTTGTCTCGCGAGGAAACTTTTCCGCAAACTTCTGGGGTAAGCATCCTTCTGGCACGGTGGAGCTTTTATTCGTCAATCGAGATGCGGGGTGTTGCAAATTGCTGTCGGATTACTTAATTAATACGCCGTGTTGTGGTTCGATTCTAAACTTTGACGAAATCCTACATGTAGGATGCTGTGCAACGTAGAATGAGGGGGGGAAAAAAAAATTGATGAATATATAGTAGAAATGTTATCGTTATACATACATATATATATGGTCAGATTGTACATATTTTGAAATAATAATAAGGTAATCGGGGCTATATAAATCTAAATTTTTTTTTTTGATATAGCTATGATTTATGATCGCGTTTAATATATTACGCTATTTTTGGAGTAAAGCCTTTTTTTTTTACTATATCTCAATATATTTCGATGAATGGAAAACATTTATTATATCGACGGTTCGATGTGGTTTCGTGATGGAAGATATTTACGCAGTGACCAGCGATTTCGCATCATGAATGCCTCAACTACAAGCGAGCTCTTTAATAACGGTCTTTAATGCAAGTTAACGTCGTACCGTGTCTCCTCTTTTGCGTCACATCCGAGCCACTCCGCGGCGCTCAACGGTCGAGGAATTAATCTACGATGAGTCCGAGATGAGTCGACTGTGTTGGCAGAATTAAGCCTTCCGTTGTCTGTAAAAGGTAGGAGCGTCGAGCGCATTCTGCTTCCTTCCTCGTCGCTTTCCATCGTTTTCTTAAACAGCGACGCGAACGAACTTGCGAATAACTGTTTAGCGAATATTTCTTTCTAAGTTATTTCTTTCTTTCAAATCACACATTTGTTTTATATATAAACAAATATTGATGTATAACAAATAGGTGACTTGTTTCAAAATTTCGACTTAACATCACGTAAATGATTTTTATACCGTCACCTGCTAAATGTGTACTTTGGTTCCGTGGCAATCGAAAGTTAATGTATTGTTAGAAGAAAAAAAAACATAAAAAATGCAGCAGATGAAGGCTAATAAAAGAAACATTACAATTATACAAACCTCAACTAGCTCGCAGAATATCCAAGGTGGTAGTAAGAAGCAAGGCTGATAGCAGTCGAAACTACAAAATCAGTATCAGCGAATATTTTAGCACTAATGTGTGTTGTTTAAACTTTGTTGATTGATGTGTTATTTTTACATGTGATTTATTTCCCTATAATCGTTTCATGTTAGAAAATAGGAGCGAGAAAGCTGTTTGGCAATTATTATTCGCGCGTATTGTTTGCCCTGTGTAAATTTAAATTAGAGCTTTAGAATATAGGAAGATCGTGTTCTTTTTTTTTGTTAATATTTTGTTAATTGTATTTATGTTTTAATTTAAACTTGCATCCTTAATTGCGAAGGGGAAATTTGGACGGAACATTTTCTTCGGAACACATACACAGATGCCAAGTTAACTGAAATAATTGTAAGCGTCTACAATAAGTCTCGGGGTTAGCTATCATTTATCAAGGACGCGTACAACTCGGCGATAAAGGAACTAACTTATTGCAACTTATATAGACCAGCGAATATGTGTGATTACATCTACAGTAATAAAGGTAATGCGGAGTATGAAATACATGAGTAAATACATTCTACATGTACGCGAAAACCTCGACAAGCTTGTAGTTAATATAAAAAACTAATTTGTTATTGGATCGTGCATTACTCAAAATTTAATATCGGCGAAGAGGAGAAAAGGAACAGACACGAGGAATGTGAGTCGAATAATTTTTTCCCTTGCTTTTATATCGGCAATATTTTAATCAACTCGTACGTTGTGTCAAATGTTAACACATGTACAGAGATATATGAAATTAAAATTAAAATACAGAGATATATGAAAGTTAATATATATATATTATGCTCGCATAGGGGGATGTGAGATTATCATTTTCGTCTGATACATAATAATGACTATAAAGGGCCGTGTCGCGATCTTCAGGCTGCATATTATCATTGCAAAACAGAAAAGAAAAAGAAAGAAAATACGACGTCGCGACAGCGTCGCCATAATATTTAGGAAACATGACGACGTAAATATATTTTCATACGCACGCATACACGTGCCGATCGTCGCGAGATCAACAAGGTGCAAATAAGAATCAAACCAGGAATGTCGCACGCATTTTCACGCGCGGACGCATAAACGCACAACGTAGAAAATTCACATGAAAATCCATACATGCGAGATGCAAAACGCGGAGCGGAATGAAGGATTCTGACTTTTTCTCTTTTCGATCTCGAGCAAGTCCCTTACGAGTCTGTTGAAACGATAATCGAGGCGTGTATCTCCTTAAAACGCGAATTTTGAGATGAGAGGAAAAATTTATACATATATAAAAATTTTAAACTCTGTAAACTTTAAGAAAAATTTGCAATTTATAAAAAAAACATAATATAAAATCATATTTTAAAAATATTAGCGCGTAGTACAAAAAAATTAAGTTGGATCTAGTCTGCAAAATGGAATGCATTAATTCTTCTTAGAATGCAAGCCTCGATGATCATTACGTTTGCGCGATTGATTTCTCGAATTCTGTAAATCGGACTTGGCGAAGAAGTCGAGTCCTTCACTCTCTTAAAAAAGATCGATCTCCGTTAATAATTTTTCTCATTGCGATTGTCTTTCGTTGTCGATCGAGACAGCCAATTTTTCACCAAGCGCTTTAAAGTCCACGGTTGATATGTAATTATGTACCATACATGTATATATACATATATATCTCTTGAAAGGTATGGAGGGGACACACACGCCCATGTTACATTGCTGTTATATATTTTACTACAGGAAATGCGACATACGTACACTAATGAATTTATCTCTCTATTAATATATGTAACGCCTTAATGGAACGCTATAACGTAATTACATGGTAATTAAAGGAAACTAGCACAGCCGCAGAAAGGAGAAGTGTATTTAAAGAACGCTACTATCGTCTTTTAGTGTTTACTAGATTATCCGTTATACGATTTTTAATCCTTTAGTAAGTCCTACTACGCGCGAGCGGGAGAAAGAGAAGAACACACAATTAGAGAATGCCGAGGGACTAGAAATGATAGAATGACGGGGGAAAAAAAGAGACGAATATAATATGTACATACTTCACACGTACACGTCGATAAAAAAAAATATATATATATGTAAAGATGTATATGTATATGTAAAACTATACGTCCAAAGTCGAGTTAAGAATAGCTTTAGGCAAATTGAAAGCCCGGATCTAGTTGCAAGTTGTCCTAGAGAAAGAGAGAGAGAGAGTGAGAGAAACAAGGAAGCGCCCCGAAACAATCGAAGGAAATCACGATTGTTTCGATTAACTCGCCTTCCTCAATATTTTCTAATTTCGTTCGTACACAAGTATTTTTTTTTCTCTCTTTTTTCTTAAAGATACGAGATAACATCGTCGCGCGCGCGAGACTTAACTCGCCGCTGGACTTGTTCACGCGTCGTACATATGTTTGTGTTTGTGTTTGTGTGTGTGTGTGTGTGTGTGTGTGTGTGTGTGTGTGTGTGTGTGTGTGTGTGTGCGCGCGCGCCCACGCGCATCCTCGTACCAAGGTAAATGTGTTGCCTCGTTTATATTACGGCTGAAAAAAGAGAGAAAGAGAGAACTGCGCAAACCCTTTTTGCGTCTTTAGGATAATCCCGGTGGAGTGCGTCCAAATCGCGCATATATACGCTCGCATACATATACATACGTACTCGAGGATCTTTCGAATCGACGTCGCTTGGAATCTATGAGAGATAATCGATGCTCGTGCCGGCTTTGCGAGCTCTTGTATGGAACTCAAATCGCTGATTGATATAAAGGGAAGGATAAAAATAGAAATAATTTAATTCGGCTAAAGAGTGGTGTTAATGGGGCCGATAAATTCGGTCTATTATGAAGCGATCTCAAAATAAAGCTTCGAAATATTTTTTAAATTGGTTGTGATTGTATATAATTAGTCTTTGACTGTGTGTTAAAGTTATAATTGGAGAGTTGTAGGTACATAAATATATATATATATATATATATATATATATATATATATATATATCGTAAGTAAATATAGATATAGATTAAACGAATAAAAAAATTGAAAAGTTACTAAAATCACAAATAATGCGAGAAATTAAAATTGCTGTTGATTTTCATAACGTTAGACTCGGGATTAAGGATAAAATACGAATTAGTAATTAAGCACTGAAATAGCGACGTCGACTTGACTGGATTCGCGACACACAGGTGAATAATAATAATAATAATAATAATAATAATAATAATAATAATAATAATAATAATATTAATGATAATAATAAGGCCTCGAAATCAACAATATTCTTGCCTCGTCCGTTAATCAGAAGCTACAATGTGGAGTTTTCTGCTTTCTCAGATTGTAAGATCGTCTGGATCCAGATACTCCGTGAAAAATCATAAGACTCGTATAAAGTATGTGTATAATAAAAAGGCAACGCTATTTTTTGTGGCTAGATTATATATAAGATGTAAAATAAAATAAAAGGATAACGTTTTACGGAAACTAAATTCTATCGATCTATAATCGAAAAGTGAGAGAGAGATAGAAAATAAGTTGAGATAAATCGAGATAAAGAGTTGATATGAATATTAAAAATTGCGAGAAAAAAAAAAGATCTATCTATATATAAATCTAATCGTTCTTTTCTTGTACGCCGTCGCCGCTCTGCGATCGTAAGACAGATTGGCCAACAATTGTAATAACTGACTCGCCAACCGCGAATAATCAAATAATGTCGTTTGATAATTTTGCGCACCGATCATTGCGGATTTATAGCGAATAAGATACGATCCGTGAATAGCGATTAGTGCCATCGTGAGCGGCGAAACGAATCGAGATTGCCTTGTGAATGAGATGCTTTAATTTGACAAGTTGAAAACAGGATGAAAACCTCCAATAAGCCGTTATAATAGCGTACATTACTTAGCGCGGAGTCGCACGCGTAGCTAATTAGATAATTACGACTGCAAATTATCGGGAAAATACGTTCGGCGCGAACGTACCTTTACTGGTCGATTCAACCACTCGTGTTAATTGTTCCAGCGAGCATTCGGGTGGTCGAGAGAGACGGTGAATGATTCGTGATTCGATTATTTGGCAAGACTATTTCAGTATTGCCTGCTACTTCGCCATATCATGCGAATTATCCAAAAAATCGATATGAAATAACTTTCGTTCAAAGCAAATGTAATTTGTTGCACATCGTCTATAATATATTAATAATATAAATTTACAGATGTATCGTTAACCAGAGATTTTTAATAATTTCTAATTAAATTGATTTATTACGCGTATACCAGTGGATATGTTTTAGGATCAAATGTTTTTTTTTTTTTTAATAACTTGGTTTTCATATGTTTTTGTCACCTGAGATTTGACGTTTGAGATCGATAATACGTCAGATATTCCGTACTACTCGCTTCCTGAATGCTCGCGTGGATCTTGTCAAATAAGATTAATAATCGAGTCGCGCTGTTTGATCCTCTCATGCCCGATCGATCAAACTCTATAATCACGCGTAAATCATGACAAAACGTCGTGCCATAAAGGTGATCGTGAAGCATTGTTATGATTCCATTTGTCAATCATGATTTTCGTGAAAAGTCGCGCGATAATAAACACCAAGTTTGTTAATAACAATGACACGTTTTAGCAACAAAATTTGTTAACAACAAAATAAGTTTTCAATGACATGATATCGTAGTTCTTGTCAAAAACGGTCAAATTATAGTGTCCTCCACTTTGCATTAATATTCCGTTGCATTATTCAATTTTCTAGAGATACGTAATATATAGAAGTGCTAAATGTTAATGTTATTCGTGTGAAGCGCGATTTCTCTCTCTAATAAATATACAGTAAAGGACGATATTTTTCAAGGAGCTGATATCTTCGAAATTGTACTTGTGTTACAAAAATATTATGATAGTATTACTCCAATTTCTAAAATGTCAAAATTAATCCCTTCATTTCCCCTTCTACGTAATTGGAAGGATACTAACGAACTTATCCAATTAATTTCTATACAGTTGATCAAATTAACTTCTATGAATATCAATACTTTTTATCTAACAATCATACGGTTATACACATAAATCAAAGAGATAAACATAAAACATCGTATTCTTTTCGATGAACTTGCTCCTGCCCCATTGTTATCATTTAATTCTGATACTAATAGATAACGATAAAACCACCTACAATTATATTCTTTTTATCTTTGATCTTTATATAGATTACGTTTGCTCTTTTTGTAAATAATGAGATATATCTGCAGTCTTTTTTAATCGGACTAAAAATGTAATTTTGAAGAGAGCATCATACGATACCGAATCATCGAAGATAACTCTATCGAATAATTCCAAATTTGAGTGATACTTGTTGCAGAGAATTCCAACAATTTATACGCAAAAATTACGTGGCATGAGAGGCTTATAACAAGCGTCGCGACGATAAGCATTGACGTTAGAATCGGATCTTTCCGTCGATATAGATCCTCTGTGATGCCAGATACTCTAAAGATTTAATTTTTTATGAGCCAAAATCAAATCTCGCGGATCCAAGGAAACGGTTTTCATCAAGAAAATTTAAAAAAAATAGTAAAAAAAAAGAAAAAGAAAAAATATAAGGAATACGCAAGAATTAAGGAAAGAGCGAACGAGTGCGAAGAGAACGAACTTGTACGAAAAAGAATTTTTTCTCGGATGTTTACACGATAAGCCTTCTCTCTTTGTCTTCTGGTTCCTCAACAAAAGACGTTCTTGATCTGGCATCACTAACGAGGAAGTAAACGGCTCGATCCTCCTCCGGAAGTGTACACTGTTTCCGGTCGCTCTGAAACAATCGACTTGAGAATTATCAGGCTTTTCCGTTCTCGTCATTACAACGATCGATGATGAACTGAAATTCAATCGACGCATTACACTATGCGATTCCACTTCTGAGTGTATTAATGTAAAAATATGTTTTTTTTTATCGCGCCGCGCGTTTTCTATTTATTTAGTTATCTATCTAATTTTTTTATCCATACATATTACGTAAATTATACGGTGAAAATTTTCCGAGTCGGGATCGTTACACATCGTTTCTCACATGAATGACGTTGATCTACTCGGTATTCCGCATCTCTGTCGAAGTTGCTTTGTAATTCTCTTAACATTTGGAAAGATACGAATGGAATAAAAGAGGAATTTCGGCGGCAGCAATATTTCATGATTATCCGCGACGCACTAGAGAGAGAGAGAGAGAGAGAGAGAGAGAGAGAGAGAGAGAGAGAGAGAGAGAGAGAGAGAGAGAGAGAGAGAGAGAGAGAGAGATCGTCCCTTCAACCATCCATTACAATTAAGTTATTACACTGATTAATGGCTGTAGCCATTACTACCGGCTCTGGACGAGTATAGTAACCGGTCCTGCATGTTCAAACCCACGGTTGCCGCGATGTTGTAGTGACGTAGCAATATCATAATGTGGCGAACAGACAAAGAAAGCTATTGTAGCGAGAAAATGTTGCTGCGGCCACTCTCGCTGCCGTTCTTTTCTTTCCGATAATTAAAGAGGAATCCGTCATATAGAGGAACGTGTATCGATCGCGGCTTTCCTCCGATGTACGATCCGATCTCTACGGTTTAATCCGGAAATTGATGATTTGCGGAAGATGATGATCTACGACGGGATCACGCGGCAAAAGAACGGAAAGATCTCGCGTGGTTCGAAGTTCCGGTTCAACGATGCCGGAAGTTTGTCTCTCGTTCTCGATGGTCTCGAGATTTCTATCTCGACACCAGGCGACCGATTAGAGCGATCGCGAAGCCAGTTGAGCCAGGAGGATCGTCCGTGTTCCTTTTTTTTTTCCTCCCATTCCCTGCCTTTTCCGTCCCGCGGTATTCTCTTTATTCGAACGTTCCTCTTCGTTTCTCATTCAGTCGTTTATTATCGGTTTTCGCCATCCACCTCTCTTCGCATTCTCCTCGTGATGACCGGGTCGACGAAGGTCGATTCCAAGTTCACACACGCATATACACATTCATACATATATGCGTGCGTGTGGTAGACACAATCTAGCACACGCATGTACAAATTATAAACGGCACACACACACACACGCACACATACACACATACATGTAACATAGACACAATGTATCTGCATATACACACACATACACAGCGAAAAGAAAAACAACGACGCACGCATGTCGCGCGTACGGAATTTACGATGATTACTGTTAACGAATGATTTACTGGTAATAATAATTATAATATTAAAGTTAACATTATCCGTTTGTATTTTAAGAAGGAGAGTTATAAAATGGAGAGGGAGTTAATGAAAGTGAGAGAGAGATAGAGTGTGAAAGAAAGCAAGTGAGAGGGAGAGCTATCTATTTCGTGCGATATCCGAATGCATAAGTGGGCGCCAATTTGATAAATTTCTTTTTTTATTTCTTCTGACTTGCCCAGGATTATATATCCCCATATATAAAAATGTTATAAGAATACCTATAAAAAGTGAAAATAAATATCATGTAAACACCGAGAATATAAATCACGTGTTATTTATACTCTTTCTTCACATATTCTCTCCTATACCTTTGCATGTAATATTTTTCTTGGCATATATCGAGTATGACGGTATTTTTGTTCCTGATTATATTATATATAAAATGCAAAGAACAAGACCATTTTCGCCTCTAAAGTCTATCAGATGGTCTATCAGATATTTTAGATTGCATGATTTCTCAGTAATTTAAATAAAAAAATAAAATTCAATTATTTAAATTATATCAAGTATAGAAGTAGATGACAATAATAATTTTGTCTCACCAATTTCAAATGAATTTTATTTCAACAAACATTTGCCACGCTTAATTAATCATAATATTTTAACAAATAAATTTTAGATTTGAAGAATTAAATATTCATCTGATGAAAATTCTTTGAAACAACATTGAATTCAATTTCCTAAGGAAACTTTTTATTTGTAACTGAAAAACATTAATAATTATACATAATAAAATTAATAATTATATATAATTATTATAATAATTATATATTAGAATGCATTAATTGAAAGTGAAATTGGAATCTCTCGAAAATTCTTTAGCTGTAAAAATCGTTCGGTAAGTCTGGGACGTTTGTAAGAAAGGAAGGATTAAATAACTTCACATCACTACTAATGTCTGACATATTGAAATAGCAACTATTTTTTTTCCATTCGAACTTCAATATCTCTACATAATATCCGATGAATTTAAAATGAGTATCATTGATGAGAATCATATTTCTCGAATAAATTTTGCGTGGCAATATAAAGGTCGAATAAATTATGACGTGACACATTACGCAATTTCTTCGATTTGTCAAGGCGAAAGGCACGTTTCCGCGAATTCCGTATTCGCCCAATTCGTGATTTTCAAAAATTAAGGGAATCCGTTCTAATCACGCTTGTTACGAGATTTCCGCTCGATTGGTCACGGCCACTTTCGACCCAATCAGTCGCGCGATTAAATTATGCATTTATCGTTTATCATTTTTCTTTTTAGCTGCGAGCCCGCGCAACTTATCGCGGCTGAACGTTTGCACGCACAGCTGTGAGAAACTAGTAGTTCGTATGAGATAAATCGGCTTCTAAACCGGTATTCGAAAACGAAATCCCGTTTTATCATAACCCGTTACGGTAGCGTGTAATTAAACTTGTTTCTCTCGTGCCGTACGCGCGCGGAGCGGCGATTATGAATTCAGATTGATCGAAAGTACAATCGTGTCGTGACATTCACTCCGCGACAGTTTCGTAATAGCGCGTGCGTGGTAATTAATTTCAATATGAATTGTTTTATCCGCTCTATAACGCGTTGCGTGTATATACGCGTGTCCAGAGAGGCCAAAGGCGGATAAAATAAAACCTGCGGCGCGGCGTGTCGTGACGCAACGCGCGTCGAATAAATTTCTCCTTTGCACCCACGATTTCCCGAATGCTGCTGCGTTTGTTGCCGGCGGTTGTTGCGTAAGCGCGCCGCAAAATTTCGAATGCAACCGTGTCGAAACGGAATGCTAGATCGCTCTTTTAGTTGTACTTTTGTTTTCTCCTAGGAACGTGAATTTTTTACGGAGCGCGACCGCTTATTCGATTTCCTCGAATATCCTCGCCGCTATTACAGACTGCACATTTAATATTTTATTCATCGGCTTGTCGTAAAAAATTAGTTATAATGCTCGCTATTATAAAAATGCAAATTGATATTTTATATTTCCGACCCTAGCGGACTGTCTTATGTACGCGCGCGTTATTGGTAGAGAATTTGAAAAAAATATTTATTACGCGATGTGCTAAAAATAAACTTAATATTTAGGCTACAAACCGGTTTTTAAGTTAAAAAAAAATATATATCTTTTGTGTGCGCACATATTATAGGCAAAGGTCGATATTTGGGTGTGTCTAGGTCGCTGAATTAATCTAAATCCGGATTCTTTCACTATCTTATATTAGTAAAATGTCTCATCAATATATTCTAACATATGATATATCAAATAAATAGAGAGTTTTAAAATATCTCGATATTAACACACGGAATAAAATTTGACAATGATTCATTCTAATGATTGAACAAAATTTTACCTCGTCTGCGCTTAAATCAGAAACGCGTTAGAGGCGCTCGCTGGATCAATCTGAATTAATTGAGAACAAAGACAGCGCAAAATTTAGACGTAACAATGTTGCAACGATGGGGAGGAATTCTGCATTCGATCGATCGAGTGATAGACTTTGCGAGATTGGAGACTGCCGCGCTAGATCGAACAATCGATCAATCTCTTTATCACATCAGTGAGCCAATTTATATTCTATATTATGTGTCTCGTTTTGAATTGCATTTTTATCTACCGTGCATTCTCCTGATATTCTCGAGTTAACTCAATCGTCGCCAAGAATGCCGATTAGCAATCGGACGGAAGGTTTTATAAGAAGGTGATCGCGATCGAGTATGTTAATAAGCGCAGGAATGTCCCTAATCCGCAATTAACGCTCTTCTTCTCACAATTTTAAACAATTTTAGACATTTTAACAACACGGACCAAAAAGATCTATCGACGCATATAGTTCGGTATTATGGTATCGAGGCATTCCGATGTAAAAGCATTCGACAAGAACTTGTAATTACTGGAATTCTTCTGTAATTTATGATCGCGTGATTCGCGAACTAACTACCTTTGAGCGGCTAATTACTCCGAATTCCTAGTCTAAAAGTGTGGATTAATAATCTACGGATATATTCCACGCACTCTAATGAAAATCGACATGCGATATCAAGATAAGTCTCTTTCAACGATACTGAAAATATCGGAATTGCGTTTTAGTAATTTTGTAGTATTTGCAGAATATGTGTGCACAAAAAATATATGTATATTGAAGAAATCTTCTCTATTTCGCATTATTTATATAGCGCATAAAACTATGTCACCCGTAAAATGAATAAGCGCAAACATTTTTATTTTTTGCAACATGATCGGACTCGTCGAAAAATATTTAAACAAGCACAATCTTATCTTTGAAATATACAAATGGAGATAAGTGAATGATAAGAAGCTTAATTTAGATTTATCTTAAATTTATAGTATCAGCACCGTGATCTTCAAATCCTGAACGGCCGATCGCCGTCAATTCGGCTGCGCGATCACGATTACGCAAGATCGACGAAAAGTTTTTCAGCTAATATTGCGACATCGCGACATAGGAATTCTGAATTCTCCGCGGTCAGTTGACCCGCGGAATGCGTCCGTGCGCGTTGCCGCTCCGCGATTGGGACTCGTAAAGTACGCGTTGGCATTTGCATAAATAGCGAGCGGTATCAGGGAGAGTGAGGTGCTATCGCAAGTGTATTTCGTGTAACCGCTAAGGGGTTCTAACAAGTTGACCGCGCGCTGTCGAGTTCGACTATCGATAAAGCGATTAGACGTTTCCATTGACACGGGACAGTTCGGGATAACTTGTGCCGCCTCTCTCGTGTCGCAATGCTTGGCCGCATTGTATGTGATTTTATATTATATTTCGTTGTATTTATAAAAAAATAAGGAGGAACAATTATATAGATTCGTTGTTAATTTCGATTTGCAAATAAATTAAAGAACTGTATATCCATAACTTTGTAATAGCAATTTTAGTAGAAAGATACATGTAGTTATATGTCAGTATATCTAAAGAGTTTTATAAAATTTTTTTGTAAATTTATATCTGTTTCTCTGTCATAATAATTAAGAGCGGGGATGTGTTCTTGCAGGCTTCGAATAAAGACACAAATCTATGGAAACACGCGTCCGACCAGATTATCGTTATCGCAGTTATTGTTACGAAAAGAATGCAGAGCACAAAGACGAAATTAAGAAGTGATCAATTGACTGAGAAAAATGATGGACGACCTTGCATATATTGATTTAATATCGTGGCAGATATATTAATGTTTTTCTACGTTTGCGAGAGTATCAATGATTGATTTAACAGTTTTAATTTTCGTCAAATTACACCTATGTTCGTACACGATATGCTCGCGCGTTTGTTCATTTTTATTTCGGATTACGTTCATTGACGATCTTATATTAATCGTCTGCAATTAATTCTTTTCCCCGATAGATAAGCGAGTGAGCGCATCGCGCGATTTATATCTAAATCCCTTCTATGATTTATGAATCTGAAGGATTTTATAGATGCCGGCGCATTCGGTTCTATAAAGATATCCTGAATTTAATCTGGCGAGTTCTAGGAATATTTATCGTTCACAAATTGACCATCGAAATTTTTTCTATTTTCGTGAATGCATTTTTGCGCGAAGAATTTAGCGCTAAATATTAAAAAAATACTTAAAAGATCCTTTAAATCTTCACGCATATAATAAGACACTATATAAGTTTCTCTTGCCGTTATATTAAGATATTATGACAATAATTAGTTTTAATACAAACTAATATATGTATATTAGCTCGTATTAAAATTAATTATATATGTATATAATACAGGAGTATTACATACATATTCTATGTTCTGTGTTGAGAAGATATTTAAATACAGTATCGTGCGATATACGAATAATTAAATAGTATGCGCAAGTGCACGCAGAGCGGTCGCGAGAGTGCATCGCGGACGGTTCTTTTGCCGGGATACGATCTTTTCGCAACGCTTTTACTTTTACTATCATCCTTCTGCCTTTCTCTTATCTCTCCGTTTATTTTTCTCTGCGCTATAGGCGAAATGAATTTAACTTTAGCAATCGGTCAAGTCAATCATCCATAACGTCTAATAAGCTATTTTCTGTCTGTCTGTTTTTTAGCAATATACAAAGCGCTCTATTTGTATCGGATCAATGATTATAATAATAGGTTCCTAGTAAAGTAATTTTTATAAAAGACTATTTTAATACACTTAATAAAGTATTGAGATATCAATAGTTTTTGAAATCGGTTAAACATAAAAAGTCAGTTTTAAGAGTCAAATAGATAAACAAGATATTCTTCTTTTAATTTGTTTTCTTTAAAAATATTAGGTATTAAAAATTAAAAAATTGTGTAAGTTTTTTGAATAAAAAAAAATTGATTATATATAAACTATTTTACAGAATTAAAATTAGATATGTATATGACATTGTTATAGTTAAATGATGAATTTCTATTTGCAGGAAATGAGAAATAAATGAAAATTTGGTTTATTTCTATAATCTATTTTTATAATCTGTTTTTATCATTCATTTGTCGATTGTGCGATTTATTTCAGATTTAACATTGCTTTAGCATTGCTATTCCTAAGAATAAGAACTTGAAAATATAGCACGTTTCCTTTTTACCGCATGATGTTTTCCACCGCTGCATGGTTGCATTACTTATTATGTTGCCCCTCTTTCTCTCTCTTGCTCTTTGCTTTCTTGCCTTTATACTTGCACCTTCATAACTCGTCCGGATGATCTCTCCTGCAACCATTTCTCTATGATCATAAATGTCTCCTTCCGCGAAGCAGCGCATTTTATATTGCGCGTATTATACTGATAAATCAAAGCAAGTCGGGATTTTTTCTGATTGGTTCGAAACTTTATCTTCGGCAAGATATGCAATTTTCCAGCTTGCGAGTGAAACAGAACTTTGTCCGCGCCGATGTTGAGATGCTTTAATTCCCTGCTCATCGGATAACACTTTCCGCAGGATTTTATTACGTGCTTCGTAATAAAAGAGAGAGAGAGAGAGATGTACGGAGCATTTTTACTCCTGCCCTTTTCCTTTTCCTTTCAACAGCATTTACATTGGTATTCTCTCGTCGACAGTCGCATATGTAAACTCAGCTATCGACTGCGGCGGCAGAGCGTAACTCTGTGGTTTAAACTTTCGAGGCAGATTTCGTATTATTTTTTTACGCGAGTCCCGCTTGCACAGCAGACGGGAAAAACGTGTACTTTGCCGAAATTGCAACAGCTGCGTTTTTATACGACGGATGCATCGATGCATGGCAGAAGTTGCGAGTAGAAGCCGTGTTTTATTGTCATGCGACGTAATCGTTTTTATTTTAAAAAGATATTTATTTAAAAACCTATCTTTGTAGTTTAGGCTATTAATCTCAATTTTTTCTTCTTTTCTTTTTTTTGCTCATTATAAAATTTAGATGCACAATTACGATCGATTAAATTTTAAGAATTAAAAAAAAGCCTTATGAGTAAAGAAAATTTACAATGTTTACTCAATCATTAATGGCAATAAAATTTGATATATGACTAAAATTATTACTACTCTCTCTCTCTTTCTCTTACATGTTTTTTGTAATTAAAATTAAGACAATTGTATATAATATCTAATTAAAATCTTGTTAAAATTTGCTTGTGAGAAAATGTGGCTCTAGGAAAATGTTTTATTATTTATTTTCACATTCGACATTTAATGTGTTAAAATTATATATGATTTAATTATTTATGTAATTCAATAATCATTGATTCTGATACTGAAGAAATACTATTTTTTTATCATAAGCTTGAACTTTTATAAAAGAGAATTTATATTCTAATCGGCAAAATATCAGTCCAATTATCGGGCAAATCACGGATCTGATGTGATTCATGAACAAATTGAGAAGTCAACGAACGGGTAGCGAAATGAATTAAATTGATCGAGTATATGATGGAGATAAATTGGAGGAGCATCGAGCCGAGAAAGAGAGAGAGAGAAAGAAAGAGAGAGAGAGAGAGAGAGAGAGAGAGAGAGAGAGAGAGAGAGAGAGAGAGAGAGAGAGAGAGAGAATGAGTCGCGGTGCATCACGTTTATATAAATTCGTTTATATTGGCTCGGACGAATCAAAAGTGCACTTAAAAGTACCTCAATTATAAAAGCAATCCAGATATATATTAATATATTAATTTACTCTTTACAACAGCGATTAATCGCAAATGGTTCGGTTATCATGGTTCGGTGGTCATTCAAGCGTAAAAAAAAACAGCTTATTGAAATGATCGATCACCAGCAGTTGTATTCGACAAGAAATACATATATTCGTGATTTACATTTTACTCGATCAGATCAGCCGAGTAAATAAATTTTAATTCTTCGTTAATTTGATATCTTTCTGCGTAATTATTCCATTTAAAATATTGGCAATATGTGTTTCTTATAAATTTCATTTTCAAAGACCTCATAGATTTCAACAGGTCTTTATGTATTTCTTCACGCGCGAAGCAAATGAAATTATAAATTTATTTTTTTCAATTTTGAATATATTTACGTGTTTTATAAATTACTTTTTTTTTACTTTTCTTTTTCGATCTATCTCATCATAATGTAATCAGTTCGACACTTCACGCTGGTTAAAGTATAATATTTTTGCGCGTTCCTATATGTGTTCACTTGTTGTTTCGAGTCGATCGCCCCGACAATCAATCCGCTGAGGCATAAAAGTGTGCGGATACCCGAGCAACAATGTTACGTTATAGGTGGAGCGCAAGGACGTTGTATATCGCGGGATCCATAAGTGTATCGATTATTCACGCAGCTCAGCCGGCACCGGGCTCAAAGCTATGCGGGAAAATCCATGAATCCTGATTCGCCGGCGGATATTAATATTTATGGAGACATCGGATTGATTTTAGACACGGAATTATTCCTACGACCGCGTCCTTGCCACGATGGCACGGGGTTACATAAAATCGCGCGAGTAACTACGTGTGAGGAAACTATATATCGTCCGGTACACGATAAATCGCGTTGAATTTTTTACAGTTTTCTACGAGCACGAATTGCGCCGAGAGACTATGAGGATTACCCCGGGGCTACAACATTTCATCTATATTAATTCATTCCTTTTTGCTTTACCAATCTTTTTCAATCGATTTTGCTTCGATAAGTTGATATCACACACACGTGTGTATCTTCTCGAATTTCTTTCTCAAATAAAAGATTAATAGATGAAACTTTTTTAATATTTTTAATCATGTTTATATTGTTTCTCTTTGTGTCAATATTAAAAAAAAAATATATATATATATTAATGGGATCTTGATTTTGTAAATGTTGCTCGCAAAAGGTATTCGGTACTGCGAATAAAGTCGGCATCCACACTCAGGTTTTGCTAGAAAAATCGATCGTTCATGAATTAAATAATCCGTCTAGGGAAAATCTTGGAAACGTAAGAATGCAGATTTAAAGCGTGAGTATGAAAGAAGTTTTCTTAGTTCGACGCGCGTATTTTATTTCGCAGGAGCGATACCGGCCGAATGCAGTTTCGAACTTCGTGTAAAAGTGAAAGGGGTCTCATCGCGCGTCCTTGATAAAAAATTTAGATTAAAGATTTCTCTAGCCGGGGCATGTCACATCACTCAAGAGATTACGTTTAATGGATTATCCATTAAATTAAGATACCTTCGAAACGTGTGGCCGCGCGCATCCGACTGGTCTTGCACAATTTTGCAGTTTCTTCGCGAGCAGCGTGTAAGCTAATCGAATCATCTCTCGTGGACTCGCTCATTTATTATGGAAAATCATTTCTCTATTTACTTTGGCACAAGTACATCGTTGGTTCATCATTCATCGCGCGTAGCAAATCTCCTCGGCGATGATTGGATCAAAATTGAGGCAAATTAAATGCGATGAATAGTTACAAAGCAGATTACGTGTCAGTTCTGTGTATGTGTATAAACAGATATACCTATTGTAATTATATAATTTAATATTAAATCATACAGAATGTGCACGCACCAGAATTGTCGTTCCATTTTGTCTCCGTAGAGTCTTTGTGATAAATTTAAAATATCATTAGATTCTTATCGCATCTTTTTAATTTGTAACATTAATTGTATTTTTGCAAAAATTTCTTAAGTTTTAGTATAAAATATTACAATATTTTCGTATATGAGTACCTGTTTAGGAAATTTTCATTAAAAAAATGGATTTTTTTTAAATTTGTCAAATGTGTCCTTCAAATATATTTAGAATACTGGCTCCTCATATTAACATGTGTTGTAACATATTTATTATTATCAGCGAAGGTGATGGATTCATAAGATTCGCTATAACGATACAGTCTCTGTATTTAGTTGATTCATTGTATCTGAACATAAATATTGAACAGCTAATCTGAAAACAGCTCCGTTAGAGCGTAACGTCTAATTACATGATATGAAATTTATGTTGACTAGAATATTACAAAGCGCGCGCCATATATTTTCTTACGCCATATATAATTTAATAAACTGTAATTAAAAAATCCCAAATTTAAAAAAAGAAATATCTTCTCGGAATATGGTAAAATAATAATATTAAATTAATTTACACAAATAGTTTCTTGATCAAACTAACAATAAGATAAATTATATTTTTTAAGTATTAACGTTAGACTTTATATGCAATGTTGGCTCAATAATCGAAATGCAAGAACACATAAAAAATATTCAGTCTAAATTTATATTGCAAAATGTTGAATATTTCGAGGCGATAATAAATTAATTGTTATACGATATTTAGCTATCGTTTTTCTCGTCATATTATTGTTAAGACACGTGGTTGTCTTGTCATTCGAGTGATGTAACTTGAGCGAGAAAGTAGTGCGAGACGCTCCGTATATTGTCGAACTCATTTTCGAAACGCGATTGCGACAAGTATCGGGAAATAATTCGTTACAATCATTACGATTAATCAACTTTCGGTAAACGACATGTAATTGTATCGCGATGATAAGACTTTATCGAAGCGCCTATATCTCGCGGTTTATTCATTTATTATTTCAAGTACGAGACTCTCGAAGAGACAAGGATAAAAATTATAAATTATTATTTCGTTGCAATCTTTACGAACAATAATTATTTCTTTAACAATTCTTGGAATCAAATATATTTCGACACTTTAAATTTTTCGCTGATCTATATTTAATTTGCTATTCGGATTAAGATCGCGAAGTAAGAAATCGCAGGAGTGATTAACATAACAAAAAAGGCCTCGTGATATATTAATCGTTTAAAAAATAATTAATATATAATTCAAGAAACTTAGTATATTCCGTGTATACATATATATTTTATAGTACATAAAATATTTCGGCATCGAATTAATTGTGTTCGGCCTTGACTATAGCATTGTTGACTATGTCACGACCTTGTTATCATTCGCTCGGTGACCCTTGAGCAATAAAGTTGTGTACGAGACACTGTACTCTGTATAATGTCAAATTCCTTTTCTATAAACACGATAGCGACTAGTATCAGGAGGTAATTCACTAGGGTTATTATAATTAATAAATAATTAATTTTCATAAATGACACAAAACTGTATCGCAACGATAAGGCCTTATCAAAGCGCGTATTCCGTGCGATTATTTATTTAAGTGAAAATCGAAGCAGCAGGAATAAAAATTATAAATTATAAAATCTTTTTATAAAAATTATTTTGTAAAATTATAAAGAATTATAAAATCAAATTCTTACGATTCTTACAAAATTTTCCTTGACAAAAATTATTTCTCTAGTAGTAATAATTCATATATAGTAGTGCATTTGATACGTTGAGCGATCAAATTATTAATTATTTAATTATTATTTAATGATTATTTAATTCATTATTTAATTATTTAGCACGATCTTCACGATATCATAACGTCCATAAGCCGATTGATATCGTAACGAATTGTATCTAAGCGAGTTCGAGGTTTATTTATTATTTGTATATTGATTATTATATAAGTCGCGTACGCATATTAATTCGATTCGTTTCTCCATTCTCTCTCTTTCCCTCCCTCCCTCCCTCTCTCTCTCTCTCTCTCTCTCTCTCTCTCTCTCTCTCTCTCTCTCTCTCTCTCTCTCTCTCATCTTCTTGCGTAACAAAATTAATTATTTATTGTAACCTGGACAAATCCCCTTGCTTGACGCGTTTAAAAAATTTCTAACCGCGAGATTATGAAATGAAAGCAACTTAGTTGTTAAATCAATTCAGGTAATAATAGGTGTAATATTTCAGCGTTCGACATGTAATTTATAATTATCGGTCAGCGCTAGCGATCCGAGAAAAATATCGCGCGTAATATACAGCAAGATAATAAAACTTGAAGGGGAGCAACCGTAAGATCGTACGTCTTACTAAAGTGGAAGCGACGGAGCCAAAATCCGAAGCAAGGTTGCGCAAGAAGAGAGCGCGCACGCTTTCCTTAATCGCGAGAGTAATAAACTTCTTCCGCCATTATCGATTATTACTCATTATTTGAAAATATTAAGAAATGTTTCACGATTCATTAGCCGCGTGGAGAGTTTCGTAATAGTTATCAGCTGGTTAATAACGAAGTGCATAATTCCGCGTACGCTCGCGCGTGTATAATTATACTCGTATTCGCACCTGGCCTTTTACTCTAATAAAGGTGCTCCGCGCGATACATTTGTGCGACAAGTGTATACAATTATTCAACAGATTAATTATACGATATTCACGTGAGCCGATAATAATCGGTTATTCATAAATATAATAAACTCTTAAAAAGAAAGGTACTAACTCTTAAAAATACTCCAGTTTCTATGCAACTTTTGCTTTCCTTCTCACTCAACACGATCATTTACTCTGAATCGCATACGCACAAAATTACAACATTTTAATCATACGACGTTTTGATACAAACAGAATTAATTTGCTAATTATTTCTCGTGTCACCAATATTATTACGATTAGGCCAGCTGTCACTTTATCATTTAGCTCCAAGCGGGTGTAGTAATCCAAGTTCCGGATGTTACATCTCCAAAGAGATATCATATACATTTCTCTTCTTTGAACTTAAACATGATTTTATTTTTGTAAAGCTGCTCGCGTGAAACTTGATTTTAATAAAACTCAGACCTACCTCGATAATTGAGCATATTATCGAGATATTATCGAGACCAGTCTCTTTCTCTCTCTCGTTAAGAAATATATATTGCTTAAGAAATAATCCACCCGCGATCATTGCGCGCCGTCTCGCGCAGGTGAATGCAGTGGAAAAATTTTTTCGCAGAGGCATAATTAAAGATAACGCATAAGATAACGCATCGGATGCGTTCAGCATTTAATGCATTCCCTCTCGTATCGACAAGTCTTTTTCCTCGTGTTCGTGAAATATAAGGAGGACGAGCTCATTATGAAACTATCGCTTCTGCGAAGCAAATAAATATCGAGGAGAAATATCGTGTGGTCGACTTTATAGTTCCTTAGAGCTTCCTTTATTTGCTAAACGCGAAAGAAATCACGTCTGATGCTGAAGGTGAAGGTAATAAAAGCGGGCCTACGTGTTCGCGGGCTACAGAGACCGCCGGGTTTCGTATCCGCGTGAAGAAAGCGCGCGAGAGATCGCGAGAGGGACCGCAGAGAGATCCGGGATTCCTGAAACTAACAGCTTCCCCCCGCGATTGGTCATATAACCCACGAGCCGACTTGAAGGACTGGATTGCGGCGCAGACTGGTTTAGCAAGGTTCGCCAGCGATGACAAAGAAGACACGGTGCTATATTCGTTTGCAAATTAGGACCGATTCCTAGGCCGAAGTCAGCCAAACTCCCTTTCCCTTTGTCAATGGCAGCTATAAACGTAATAATACGTGTTGAGGAACACAAACAACAAAGTCGTTTGAGATGGCGGTCTAAAGATGACTATAAGAGAAAGAGAGAGATATGGTTTGAATGATCTTGTTTAGACATTTAAATTGGAGAGACTTAAATAATTTCTAGGAGAAACATAGACAATTTCGGAATATAGATAGCCGCCGGGAAAAAGTTCATCATCTATTGCAGTTTCTTTAGTAATTTTTAGAGCAATATATTAGTTAAACTGTAATTAAAATTGTTGTTATATTTTTTATTCTATTGCAAAATGTTGCATTAATGATTGTACGAAAAAAGTATATACCTTAATCTATTTAAAAATATATCTATTCTAGAATTACTTGAAATAAATTAAGATATAGACATCATGCATCTAATGAAATAGTTATATAGATATCCATTGTTCTTTCTTTTTAATAATATAAATCTGGTGTAGCAAATTCGTATGTTTACTATGGAATTTTGAAAATTAAATATTAAATAGTTATCAGTTTATTATATATCAGAAATTAAATCAAATATTATAAGAGTATCAATTTTGAATTCAGCGATTAGAGAATGTAATGAAAAATATAATGAAATCATGATGACTTCGCGCGACAGATGCATGCACAGAGGATTTATGTCATACGGGTTGAACGAACTATAACTAAGGGTTAATAGAAAATAAACTTTGCGACAAAAAACTTGTTTTTATTTCGCAAGAAAATTGAATTATCCAATATTCTTTAACAATATTCTTTAGCCGGTCATTCACTTGTCATCTGGCCTACGACTCTATTATTGCCCTGCGATAAACATCTCGGGAGCTGCAAGGAGTCTCGCTCGAGGAAATAATCCGATTGCGTCTGGGGAGCACGTGCTCGGCAAGATTATCGCACGGCGGAGTGTCAAATTTAAACGATCGATGTGTCGGGTCGTCGGGACAAACCTGTTGCTAACGCGACGAAATTCCCGGTTGCGTCGATCGAGCGCAGAAGAGAATCTCTTCGTGCGCGCGCGTTGCTTAAATATTTGCTCATATAATCGCCGATAAATCACACCACCTTTATCGCGAAGGGGGACGTGCGCCACGACGGTCGAAGATAAATCAATTTCGAGCCTATCGGCACGAAGATCGAAGATAAACTGATGCACTTCGTCGCCGACATCAAAATAATTTCTCAACCCAACACGGTGGGATCCAATAGCGCGATTAATACAGACGATAATCATTGTTTCAAGTGACGCACGCTCCTTTCCGTTGCACTCGGTCACTTAAAGCGGCTCGAATAAATTTCACGTCAAGGACGGGCTCAAGTTGTATCAATATATAAATAATGTCTGCTCTGGTGATATGTAATTTTCCTTTTCTTTTCGAGTGTACAATGCAGTTTTTAAACGATTAAAAGAGGCTATTTTTGGACGGATAAATTGTGCAGCGAATTTCTATATCAGTGCAGCAAAATTTTAGAAATTGAATCATAGATGATAGATAATAGATTTGTCATTAATTCTGCATTCATAACCGGATCAGAATGTATCATTTAACGCGATTATCAATATTTTAATTACACGAGACATAAAATTTATATTGATAATTAAGTACAGCTTGTGTACAGCAAGCGGCAGAAAGTATTGATTTTGTAATATAGTATAATCGAATCGACATTGAAGGAAATTCTTAAATATGTTTTTCTTGTTATTAATTATTATTTAAATTACAATGAAAGAAAGCATCTAAATAAAATAGTTAATTAAAAATGTAAAAATTTTTTGAGACCATTGACAATTCGGACATTGACAATAAGCGTTTCGCAAAATATCATGTAATATAAAGCCTTTCGAATAATTTTAGAGAGAAGATTGTAGACGTCGGCACTGTCTTTCATTCTCGATTTTCATTTGCGTTGAAATAAATCATCCGATAGAGAGAGAGAGAGAGAGAGAGAGAGAGAGAGAGAGAGAGAGAGAGAGAGAGAGAGAGAGAGAGAGAGAGAGAGAGAGAGAGAGAGAGAGAGAGAGAAAGAGAGAGTTAATTCAGCTTTCGTTTGCAGAAACGTCGTGAAATATCTGTCGGCGCGATTACAATTAATTACGTCGATCCAAGTTAAGGCGTGTAATGCGACGTGGCACGTGTAATGCGCAGGATTAATTACGTTAATAAGCGAGCCGTCGATTGTCGGCTTGTCGATATCGCAAGGTATCGCAATCGACGACGACGAGGCAAGGCGGGCGATTATCGGCGACCACGGTGCACGACATTGCAATGTCGAAAAAGTGAAAAGCACGAGAGGCGAAAAAGTTAGCAAATAGCTATTCCGGCCGCCCGACGACGACGACGACGACGACGACGACGACGACGACGACGACGACGACGACGACGACGACGACGACGACGACGATGACGACGAGGACGGACGCTCTTGAGAGAATGCATCAGAGAGTGAACGGACAATGTTGTTGCAACGAGGATTGCCCGATGCAATTTTGTCGTACACTATCCCGAGTAAAGAGACCAAGGAATAGACGAGAGAAATTCCTTCCCAAGAAGTTGCGAAGAAAATTCTATATAGGGACATGCCAGAAAAATAGATCACTGAGATTGTAGCCGAGAGACGCGACCTTTAATTGCACGGTAAATGAATAGATTATTATTTAGTACGAGTAGAATGTATAATATCATTACATAATTCCAATCCCATAATTGTGTGCTAAATAAAAGTGTCGTTTTTATCACACACGTATGTATTTCAGATGTTAAATGAGAACTTGAATTTTTGAATGCTGTTAGCTTTATATTTAGAAAGTAATATATGTCTGCTAGTATACAAGATCGTTGAAAGAAGAAACATTAAAACATTAAAATAATAATGTGATTATTATGTAATGACATCATTCAACGAATCGTGGCGATGATTAATGATTAAAAATTATAGTGGGTCATTGGTGAACACCTATTAGCCCGCCTATGCTCCGATGAATTGTAATGAGAGAATATCGAAATGTGTGGATTAAAATCGCGCGTTCTCTCACATAACAATCTCTTCCTTTCGCTGGTATTTAAAAAGAGACATTTCAATAGCGTACATTGATGAATGAGGAGAACGACTTGAATCGCATATCGGTATAATTAATAGTATGACGGGAGAAATCCTGTTGACGGGACAAAAACAGTTGGAGGAGACTGGGAGTAGAAGGACTCTTCATCGGCATGAGATATTCGCATTCGCGAAATGAGAAACTGTGCAGTTCTCTGTATACACACGGCTTAATTCCACGCAGACAAATCGAAACAAGAGATTCTTCAGTCATCCACGTAGCATAGATATTTGTCCTCGTAACGAGGATAGATGTCGATGATGCTCTTTTGGCGAATGCTTTCATCCTTCACCTTCGATATTAAAGAGAAAAACAGGAAGTCCACTCTAAATGAAGAATTTGTAATTAAAAACGTACGATAGTTCAAGGACGTTGATGGGAACTGCCAGTCACTGAATAAACTTATTTGCAAGTATAATGTCGCTCTCTATCTCCCTACGACAATTCTATTTTCATATTATGCATATATAATTAAGGCAAAAATATTTGGTGATGTTGAGGAGCATTATAATTATTTTTATCATTTTCGAGAAAACATTATATTCGATGACCTAATATTCAGATAAACACGTCGATGTTTCTTTTATGAATTACACGTTATAAAAAAAAAATACATTCATGTAATTGTAGGAGATAATGTAAAAAAAATAAATAATTCAGATTTGTCGCTCTTTAAAGGGAACTTTCTGGAGAAAAATGTATTCCATTTGTAAAAAAAAGTCGTAGCCATATTTGTCCGGCAATTAAATTTGTCCGCATTCGCGTTCATTTCGCACGGCGGTTCATTCCTGGACGTATGTATGTTGGTTCGGTTAAAAAGAACAGGAAAGTTTTAATTGGATTTTCGCTTTCGCTTTGGATTCACTGGAGATTCGCTCTTGTAACAGAATTAACTGACGCATAAAAATGTGACGGCGCGACTTATTATTCGTTTCTGGATTATTTTACGTTTATAAAATATATCGCGACTTTAATGAAATGCACGCTCAAGTCTATGTATCGTTTTTATATCTTCGAATGCCATAATACAATTAAGATAAACACGCCTGGTTACAGCTTATTAGGATATATACCTACGTTTACATAGATATAAAATTAACCGCGATCTACTGCACATTAATTACTGTACAAGTTAGCCGAGAAAACATAATAAAATTTCAAACACCAAATAAATATTTATACTGCTTGTACGACAAGTATTATAATCAGACAAGTATTATAAAAAAGTAACTGATTATATATATCGATCGAGTTTCAAAATTACACGTGCAATAAGAAAATAATATTTACACAATATTAAGCATTTACGATCTTGACGGTTATATTTGGAAGTGCGTCAAAAAATTTGAACATTAGTAAAAAAAAAAAATATATATATATAAGAAGAAAGGTAGATTTATAGAGAAATTCTCTATATAATATACGTTTATCATAATAAAATTAATTGAAGAGAGCGCGGAATGTTCTTCTCTTTTCAAAACAATGTGTTATATCAAGACAATGTGACTTTTTTTAAATGCAATCCTTGTAACAAAAGTAAGGCTTCTTATTCTCCGTAAGAAGAACTCGCTGAAAACTCTGTCAAAAAATCGTAACGCAACCTTTGTTCGGACGTGAAAGAGGGATGAAGGTCCAGATCATCGAATAATGTGTCACGTTGACCGTCGCTTAACTTTAGCACTAAAGTATTGATACATATATTGAAAATGACGCGGCGCGATGGTATGTTGATAGAAAGGATCCTCCGACAACGATATGGACCCCTGGCTAGGTATTCAGACCGCAACAAGGACGCCCCGCGTGCACACACGTTAGAGTAAAAGTGCAGCAAAATAAAATGTTACGTCGCTCGAGGCGTCTCACCTACACGCAATTGCGTGCGCAAAACGCGCATTTATCGCGGATAAGCGCAATAAGCGATGCGCTAGATGTGCACACCGTATATTTTCGCCCCGAGCCATCGTCCCGTAATATTTTGACGCAAATATTTGCATTTTTCGACTGGAAGCGACGATTGGAACCGGTATAACTCTGGTAAAAACGACGCTGACGGATAAAAAATGTGGAAAAGGAAAATCTACGCGTTTCGTTCCCCGCGTTATAACGAGTAAACACAGAGAGATCTCTCATTTTTCCATTGATATTTGATCTCACCGAAATATTTCACCGGTTTTTACTCCTGTCCCAAAACAAGTCTCTCCCAAACGAGTAAGAAATATCAGTAAAATGCACGAGTGCAGTTAATATAATATTAATAGTTGCATTAAAAATTTTATACATTTAATTAATATATTCTTGTGTGTGCGCGCAGCGTATTACAAAGATTAATACTATACGATAACTATTACTTAACTGCGTGATATATATCGACTGTATTCTTTACTATCTGTGCAGACATATATCCAACGGATCTAAAAGCATGCGATCATCGATGAACTCTGAAGGCAGATTTTATCTGATTGTTACGAGATGGCAGATTATGAATTATAGGTATACATCTTATATAAGTGCACTTATGGAGATCGAATGGATTTCAATGACCCGTTCTATAAAGCATTATTCTGCCATATACCTGCGCTTATCTAACAAGGGATCTCAAAAATAGAAACGTTGGGAGAGTCTCCGTTTAGTGTGTATGACAGACTTTCTCGAGTAACTTCGAAGACAAAAGTAGTGGTACTAATAGTGAGTATATATCTAGATATGCGATTTGTATTTATACGTCGATTGAGAGCTTATATGCATGAAACTTAATTTCCGATATAAAAAAGATTATATATAATTTGTAAAAAGCAGAATAAATACAATACAAGTTTGATAAATAAACATCCATTAATCTGTTAATCTCTAACATATTGTACGCTCGCTTTTCTTGACATCACGAAGAAAAAAAAAAATTAACACGAGTAGAGTATATAAGGAAAAAATACTACCATCTCTCTTTTCCTTTCTTAGAATACAAAATATTGAAAAATAAATTTTATATACATATTGTATATCCATACATATATATGTATTAATAAAATTTGAAAAAATAAAATAAAAAAGTAATATTAATTCTTGTCAATAATATAGTTGAGCACAATATTCTTTATTATAATTGAATTAATTATATCCCGACTGAAATTAAAATGAAGCAGACTTTGCCAAAAAGATTTTACTACACGAATTAAAAATACGAGATATAATTATCTGAGCATAATTATATTTATCTACTATTTTTATCTATTATCTTTATCTACTATCATTATCTTTACATAGAAAAAATGCGGATATAATCGTCATAATGTTATAAATAGTACAAAAGTGATAAATAGCTTATGATAATTGAAGATATATCACGCAATGAGAATGCACGTGCGCATGTTAATAATGATCAAAAGTCAATAAGAATATTTCTAATATAGTGTTTCCGACTTGTGTGTGAACGTGGTAAGAATGTAATAATAATACACATAGCTATGGATGTGTTTGCATACTTCGCACGCATAACTACGCACACGCGATATATGCATACATTGGCAGAATATTTTGCAGAATGTCTCAGCATACGTGACTTCTTTTACGATTCCGAGATTACTTGCGCGCATAATCAAATTGTTTTGCGCGGAAAAACTCTCGATGGATATTTTCATTATTATCGCAGATAGATATTACGCATGTTTGTGAACAGTTTTCTTTATGACTCTCACCGATTCTTCGTGTGTTTTGCGATAAAATATTATTAAATAAAATTCGTTTTTAAATTAATCCCACGGCTGGCAAACACACGTTGTAATATCTATTAACGTTTCAGACTATACGCGCAAACAGACTGGGCCGTTCAAATTGTTTATGACAGTGGTTCCCAAATTTTATTCTTCCGTGATCTCTCTTCCTTTCTTGTGCAAGATACCATTATTCCTTAAATTCGATACGATTTTCGCGAGCCTATCTTTCCTTTGTTATTAAATAAATGTAATGAAATTTAAATTGTCGGATGTTGTGCTAGCTTTTTATGCGAAGAAAGTGTATCATTTGATATTAATAGGGAAAATGAATGAGAAATGTTGAAATCGATAAAATTTCAAATCGGTGGTCTAATAGAGTGATCGCTCTATACAATTTATAATTATATATATTTAATTTTTTTTATTTTAAAAACAGATATGTGCAATATTTATAAAAAAATATATATTTCCATATTTTCATCTCTTCATCTTCACAGAAATATGATACCGAACGTTCTTTATGTCTTTTGTCCCAGCACTCTACCGAATTTCTGCTTATACAGCTGGAGACACCGCTTTGGCAAACGTTGATCGAACAGGATGCTCGCGTGATACCGCGTCCATAATAAATTTCGCGGATATATCAGAGATAGATCCTGTTTCACGTACGAGAGTGAGAGAGAGAGAGAGAGAGAGGAGAAAATATTTCTCTTTCTCGCATCTTTTTTTCGCGTCGTCCTTGTTTTCGAAAAGAAAGAGACGATACTTGTTGCTGTCGAGAATTATGATGATGGGAGAAAGAGAGGGAAAGGAAAGAGAGGGTCTTTATATCCATCCACCTCGTAAAACGTAATGGTTTAAGCGCGATACAAATACGATCAACACGGAATACAGGACGCAAACGCGCCGGCACGTCACACCCATATAAAGGATGATCATGCCTGCGGTTGGTACAACCTGTTTATTGGCACAATATTTCTTTTTTTTTTTTTAGGGCTCTTATCACATCCGCAAAAGACACTTCGCGAGATCTTATCGCGTGACGCGACATTATCGTTTTTACTCTTCAATAATTCAAATCCGTTATGGAAGGATAGATTTTTCGGACATTTGAAATTTGCATATTTAGAAAATACGTATTTCGTATACGCGATTCATTGTGTTTTCAATTTTCTTACATATATAGCGGAGGGAATTATATAAATTTGCACACGCTTGGAATTGAAATAAACAGTCTTTAAATATTTACGGTAATTCTAACAAGTGATATTGAACGATCGCAGTGCTATAATAGCAGCGTTACTGTTAGACATTCGATCTAATATCGGTATAAAGTAGGTATAGCGATCTATCTATGTTTGAATTCTCTTATTAAAGTTCTCGGCGCAACACAGCTCCGGTTTCCACGTATTGCGTGATATACTATTATTGCACAATGATTTAATTCCCATTCTTAGATCACACTTTTATTTTAACACGTTCAAGAGGTTTCGAGGGCTGTAACTCCGTCATGGTCGTTGATCATGTTATGACATCTTATGAATCTTATTAGTCTCGATGGCTATATAGCCGTGCAATTATAAACGATTCAAATTAACGTCGACGTCAAATTAAACGCACACGCGTATGTCAGTGAAATTGAATATTCTTGAGTGGAAAAGAAATAGAAAATTTAAGCGTGCTATTACAAGGTACACATCACTTTTTCTTCGAGCCGTTCGATGTGTCAATAAGGTATCGCGGGTTTTCTCTCGTGCACACGCGAAAAGTAAGTGATTCAATCATTTCGAGGATAGGATATAGCTTTCTGCGGACGCAAGAGAGTTTGACGAGATCAAGCATCGAGATACATCTGTGCAGTTTCCGCGACGGCAACGTAAAACGTTTTGTCTACTTGACGAAGAATGCATCTTTGCAGAGTCAGGCTCTGCCATAAGGCAAGACTTTCCCCCGCGGGTGAGCCGCTAATAATAATAGATCGTCGAGTACAATGGAGATTCGTGTGAAAGGACTGACGTCTGCGTTTGCCTTAAATGCCATGTATTAAGCGCGGCCGATCACAAAGAAATGTCGGAACGAACGTTCCTACGCGTCTCGACAGCTGATGGGAAGATGACGAATGCGGGAATCCGGGAATTGCCTCGTTAACGAATTCGCGTGATTGTCATCCCTCTTTCAAATATATAGGTCATTGCAACAAGGCGAGGACAAACACGACCGTGTGCCAAAAATTTAGAGAACCCGATAACTATGCGTAAACAATAACAGCACGCGCTTCGCATTCTATAAAGTAACGGTGATCTAGGATATTTATATCATCGATTCTTTAGAATATAAACTTAAGATCGAATCGAATTTTGAATTAATGTTAAATTAAATTAAATATTAATTAAATAAATATGAATTAAATTAATATGTTCGACACGTTTATCAATTCATTTTCAGCCAGAAAGCCGTCAATTTTTTTTATTTTAGACTCTAAAAAGTTCGTTCTTTTTATAATCTCATTAATTTAATGGTCATGTCATTATTTTCAAGAAAAACAGATTAAATGTTCTATTACATATAATAGTCCGTACTTGTTTAGGATGTAAATTATTTTGCCGTTTTTCGAACGATAACAAATCGAAGCAACGAAGGGGACAAAAAAGTATCTCGCGGTTGACGCATTTTATCATCAGGTGAGTAGCTGTCAAGTGCAAAAGGATATGGAACGGAGTTATAGCGACAGGTTTCGCGTGGAGAGAAGATTCCCTCAAAAAAGGAAAGACAGAGAGGGGGGAAAAAAAAGAAGCTCTCCGCATTAACTCGTTCTCGTAAAGCAGGCGCAAACATTCACCAAGATATCCACCAAGGAGAAGGGCATCTGGTGGGGCGGCCCACCTCCGGTTTACCGAGGGGACCCTCGTCTCGTCCTGACTCCCGGTTACAAGGAGACCGCGGAGGAGGGATACCGCGGGCGATTGCGCAACAATGCACTCCGCCACCTGCACTCGTTTCGTCACAACGACTTTAACAGGCTCGACGGTGGTTGGCCGGCCGGCCGGCCGGTCTCTCGCATTACTTTCGCCAATTAAGCCTGCAGAGTCAGTCGTTGTAATTTAACTTGCGAATATGAAATTCCAGGATTATTCGGGATTCCAGACCGACGACCTGTACGTGTCGCCGGCCGACTAAGTCGCGGTCGCATAGAAAGGCGTATATCATGCGCAAAGTGCATTGGTGAAATGCATCCCCTGTACACAAGCAGATATGCAGTCGATATCTTTTTGTTGAACATTCAGATGCTTTATATACTAGATATCCTGAATTCTGAATATTCATTGATATATTTTTTTTTTTTCTTTTATCTCTTTAATCAAATAATAGAGTAAAAATAAAATTTGTTAATTAAACAAAAAAAATTGAGACTAAACGCAATGTTTACTTTATGCAATATCCTTTGCAATCAATTTCTATTTAATTCTGAAAAAATCTGTAAAAAACTGCGGTATAAAAATGCAAATATGCTTTTAATTTACATCTGCTGTGCAATTCATATCGCTTATAATTGCGCATCTTGTCGATGAAATTATCGGTACATTTAAAAAAAAAAAGTACACGATCTATCTTGTTGCATTTTGTGACGCCAAATAGACATCATATTTAACATGACAACTATTATAAAGATTAAATATATTGGTAAGAAATTAAAATTATCTTTTTAAAATGTATTATGATTAATAGCATAGAATTGTAATTACAGAATGTTTATCAAATAGCAATAACGTTGGACAGTCAAACACAACATCTATAGAAAGAGAGATGTTGGTGAATATAAATTGTCCGATTAAGATGATACTCAATTACATAAGAAAAGTTGCACATGTGAATAGTACATGTAAATAAAAGTAAAATAAAATAAAAATCTTCACGATATTGATTAGTGTCAGAAGTTAATCAGGTAGCAAACTCATGTCATTTTGATATCAAATGACTTGCATTTGCTATTGGGAACTTTCAGGTGAATTCGATTTATGCGACGAAGTAAATTGTCAATTAAAAAACGTATCCCTCTATGAGCCTTGTACACGCGGAATAGATATTCTTCAATCAGATTCAACATATTTTATCATAACTTTCGAACGTAAGTAATGTATGACTATTATAGGAGACTTACTTTATCTATTGTAGGAGATATTGCAGGAGATATTTTTTAGGAGATGAGAATGGACAGATGATAAACTTTACACCACTTCTAATAGGAAAGGCAGCCAAAAGGTGTTGTGATATTCTATCCAAGGTGCGAAGACCGTCGCGGAAAACTCCATCAATTAAATCTATGCCTAAAAAAACATAATAACTAATTAATCTGATGAGATCTGAAGAATCCAATTAATCTAATGAATAAAAAGTTATTTAATAATTGTATAGTGTACAGTGTATGCATTAAAGTTTTCTTTTTATTTTTATAAACTGAATCTGATACTTGTTCAATGATGTTCAATGCATACAATGTTTTTAATACGTATAATTAAATTGTACAGTAGCCAAAATAGATAAGGAAAATTAACAAATTTATTAGACTTAAAATATGCAGAGAGAAAAAGAACTATACTAAAATCGCTCTATATACATTGTTATATACACGCACTTAAATCGAAACCTTTTACAATAAAGTCTCATCTAGTTCTTTAATACTTTGATCTTTAATCGTGATATCATTAAATTTTCCGTGCCTTCCTATTCCGTGATGAATGAATTTCTGGGCGCCTTGAACACCTTCCTCCAATATCAAATGCGATGAGTTATCTTTCTCGAATTGCAATGCTTCTTCCATTGACTTTGCCGAATACGCGGCAAAGTGCGCCGAGGCGCGATCTGCCTGCAAAGACTTTTGCGGGAATTTTACGAGAGAAGATGCGTAATTCACCGCCACACCCAAAGCTGAAACAAATCAGACAATACATATTTAAGAATAGACATATAAGTATTGTTATTAATGTTTTTATAATTAAATAAAGTAAGATGCCTCAAAATATGAGAACATACGGCTGACGCTTAAGATGCAAGATTTATAATCTGCTTGATTTTATTCCATAAATCAAGGATATTTCGAAAAAAAAAAAAAAATACAGCATTTTATATTTTTTTATTTTGAACCTGCTATATGCACTTAATATATAATAATTTTACTCTATTACTATATTATAGTGTCTTTCCCTCAAGTTTTCAAATAATCCTAAAGTAAGTTTAATTCATACCTGCACCACAGGATGCGTATTTATGTGCAATTCCCCACTTAAATGCTTCCTCCGCAGTAGCTATTCTTCCTGTTAGTATAAGTTCTATAGCTCTGGAATATCCAATCAGGGCAGGCAAACGCACAGTACCTCCACATAAAATTGGAATGCCAAAACGTCTGTTTAAAAAGCCCACCATTGCTGTATCCTCTATAACTCTCAAATCGCACATTAGAGCAAGTTCAAATCCTACACCAACTACATATCCACTCAAAGCTGCGACTAGTGGTTTCTTGGACAATTCAGTTCTATTTGCCTGTGAAGAATTAAAGAAAACTTTTATAACTTAATATTATCAAATCGTAAATCAAATAATTTATTTCATAACTTTGAACGTAACGTAAATGTACCAATGATCCAAAATGTGGTATGCTTTCCTCACTTTCACCATCATAGTCTGCAATTTCTTTCAGATCATAACCAGCACAAAAATTGCCTCCTACTCCATATAACACTCCCACTGACGTTTCCTCGTTATTTTCAAATTCATCTAATGTTTCTGATAGTAATTGTGCGGTTGCGGTATCTAAACAATTTTTCTTTTCAGGACGATTAATACCAATCGTAGTCACTTTACCCACTTGATCCACCAATATTGTTTTTTCTGAAACGTATCATTAAACATTTTTGTAATATTTCTATGTGTGTCTATTGTTTATATTTGAAATACTTACCTTTGTTCTTATCGGAACTTGCATTTGCAGCTGGCTGCGAGGTTAGAGTTCGTTGTACATTATTTCTCAGTGTTCGAGCAAAAGAAGCGGACAATTTCCTCAGAGAATGCATTTTTTTGCGTTACAGATTTTTTTTCTGCGACAAGTACTTTTAGAAAATGTTATTAAAGTCTTAAATTATGCCATCATTTTTACAACCTCCCAAAGGATGAAAAAAAAAGATTGGTTGAATTTCTTATGCATACGTTTATGGACCAATCATATTGGTTTAACTTACGCTTATGCGCCTATGCAAGTTTGTATGCTCCCCGTTTAACAGGCAAAACGCTGGCGTGGCCGTTCTCAGGTTTCTCTCTGATCTCACACAATCGCCGGCATGACGTTCAAACGATATATCGAATATCGATATATCGCATATCGATATATCGCATATCGATATATCGAATATCGATACATCGCATAATTGAATATGAAAAATATAGAATTTTTTACTTACTAGACCAACACAAACGCGCACTACGCGCGCGCTCTTATTTACAGACATTGTCCAATTTTCAATAAATTAATTGTTATTATTGTAACTCGGAAATTATTGGTGCCTTTCGTTAAAGAAAAATTGCCTCTTGGCCAAAGAATCTGTTTTTAAAAGGACATTCAATGGTTTTGAAACACTCTGTATAACACACTGTGCCTAAAATATTGCTTCTGTACAAAAGAATCTATTAAACTTCAATAAATATTTTTAGAAAATATTCTAGGAGACTCTTCTCATAGTATAATCATCGCTACTGAATTACGTAATTAATCAGGTATCGATATTACACGCAAATATATATTTTTTTCTCACTTCAATCCAGTCCTTCACAATCGATCCGTTTTTTGACAGCAGCGATCGACGAAACTCAAACCTCAAACCTGACAAACGCGCGACCAAGGATAATTCAGGCTAACGATCGTCTGGAGGAGAGATGAAGACGGGCCAAGCTGAAGCTGGGAGATGTGGGATCAGCTACCGGAGCTGATACTGACGCAGATATTTGGCCACCTGAATCGGGCCGATCGTGTCAGCGTCGGTCAAGTCTGCCGATCATGGAATCGCACGTTATCCTCGCCCGTACTTTGGCGATCCTTCACAGTCCTCATCGATCGTGAGCTACGCGGTGACTTTCCTTTAGCCAGAGAATTAGCCGTAAGAGAATTATCACATCTCTATTTTCCGCGATAGAGACCGGTCAGATTCCTTCCAAGCGAATTTAAGTAATCAACAACTTGCGTGGCAGAATTCGTGTGCGAAATTGAATTCTCTTCGTATCGTGATCGAATTTGGAAATATTATTTGAGAGGAAGCAAAGCCATCTAATAGAATACATAAGTGAAAAGGAAAAGAGAATTGATCAATAATACGACAAAAAATTTACTTTTTCATTTTTTTACGAATTTAAATTTTTTAATGTAATATATTGCAGAATTCTACGCAAGAATATACAGATCCGAGAAAGAGATTACTCATCGACGTCCGATTTAATAATTGCGGTCTTGATAATTGAAATTTTATCCGTGTTGTATCCTGTCATTATTATTATGTCACGTTATCGGTGTACTTGTCGGACTCTGTTGACTGAGATAAATGAATTTATCGTGAAATTTTATAGGCGAAGTATGGACAGCATATGCGCAGCCTGGAGCTCGCTTTCTCGCGGCCTTATATTCTGCCGAGGCAGATGAGAATCACACGCAATACTCAAGCCGAAGCCGGTGCCGAGTTTCTCGCGATCTTACGAGCTAAGGATGTGCAGCTGCGACGACTGATATTGACGAACTGGATGTTCGGTTACAAATGGGGCAACAGAGGAATGCTGTTTTGCGCCCTGGCTAATTTTCTGCGGTGATCGAATTCTGTTCTTTCCCTATCAATCTTAACGTAATCGAGAGGATTTTACGAGCTGACCTTTTTTTTTCATTCAATTCTCAGCGGTCAACGCAATCTCGAGATCCTGAGCTTACTAAACGCCGATTTCGGCGTGACCGACGTCCTGCGACTGCTGGGAACAGTTGTCAAAGGATCTGGCGAACATTTAGTCTCTTTGGACCTTCGCGGCGCTTTCAGAGAATGGCAAGCTCCTCATGATAACCCGAGGTTCGAAAAAGCACGAAAAAAAATGTATTAATAAAAAAATATAGGAATATATTATATAATATATTTTACGCACACATACGCGCAATATAATATCTATCAATGTCACATATACGCGCATAATTTCAAGACAATTTGTTTACAATAATTGTTATGTTATTTCGGAACGTGATTAATTAATCGTGTTCAATTTTAATTATCTTCTATGATATTAAAATTGTCAATCTTAATTATATTTTCCAGATATTTGCGGTTGCTGAGTCGTTTCCACGCTCTAAGTTTATTAAAATTAGACTATCCGGCTTTATCGAATCATGCTCTGAATGCTCTTGCGAATGGAGCATTGATGCTGAAGAGTCTGTATATATCTGTGAGAGATTCGGACTCCAGACAACACATGATAGCTGATGCTGCTTGGCACAACTTGGTGTTAGCTTGTCCCGATTTGACAGTATTCTATACTATAGGTATAACAGAATGTTGCTATACTCTAAGATCGTATTTTTATCTACATTAAGACAGAGTTTATCTTTGAGAAGAATTTGTTTCTTTTTTATTGACAAGATCGCATCGCTTTACGATTATGTCCTTCACGATTTAATTGCATTAAATTAATAATTTTTAAGTTCTTTTTACGTGAAAAATGTTTTTATAAAAATAAAAAAAAGAAATTTATTTTATATATAACGCAAGTATATATAGGTTTACTCTAATTTTTATTAAATCGCGTGTCTTATTTCCGGCAGATTTGCGAAAATTTTATTGCACCATTTAGCTTTTCAAGTCTGATTTTCAGTGAATATCTCACACTACGAGGATATGTACTACTTGCTATTACCCAGTGTCCCCCTAGCTAAGTTTCACATGTTCAGCGGACACGTATGGGATCAAAGCAGATCTCGGAATTTTAGAAGCACGATCAATCTGCTAATTACTCAATATACGAATACATTAGGTATTTCATAAACTATACATTTTAATCATTTTTTAATCAACTTTTGAATTAATATATATATTCATTAATGTTATTTAATTTATTAAATTTATAAATTTTTACTAAATTGATTTAAATTTTTCGATAAATAAATCACTCTCTATGTCTGTCATTATATAAATTATCAGAGGAGATATTATTTAATAATAAATAAGAAAAGATATTTTCTTTCGCAGTCGAAGTTATGCTGCAACTTAGAAACAATCGTGAATTACTCGATGATTTATTGGTATCTATGTTGATACATTGCAAGCGATTGACGAGATTGCAGTACGATGGAATTATAAGAAATTTCGAGACTTTACGCGAAATATGTCAGCTTCAAGCCGAACGAAAAACATGTAAGTAGGGACATTCGTTATAGTATCAATCGAATAAACTCGAAAGAACTCGATCGAATAAACTGTTGTGATTGCAGGTTTTAGGATGATACACGTGAAACCTCGAAATATTAATATCCAAAATCGTGCTGTATTGAATGATATTAATTATCAATACGATCGCAAAATGCACGAGCAAGGAGTCGATTTCCGAGTTGAAGATCCTACCTCGATTCTATTCTTCTATTGATGATTGGTCTTCCGTCAATATTTTTGAGTTTTTAAAGAAATGTTTTACTTATTTTGATATCAATGTTTTGTGACATCATAACAAATATTTTTCTTTGTATTAATATAAATAATATAATGGATTTTAAAAATTATCTAAAAATGAAGTCATATATGACTGTAATATATAACAGGACTGTAATATATAAAAATGTAAAAATATTAAAGTTTTAATTTAAAATATTGATGATTGATATAACTAGACTTGATTTCAAGCACTTGATTTGAACCAATTTATGTTTCTATATACATGTTGGGATAGAATAATATCTGTATATAAGAATCAATACAAAATGTATTATTTATTCAACATATAATAATCGTTTATACAAAATCAATTTATATAAATTCGTCGAATTCATCGATTTGATATAAAAAATCGGTATATAAATTTTGCATTGTTAAGTCTGTATTTTTACATTACTCGCAAAAACACGAATAATTATAGCAACAATATTAAAATGGCAGTAATTATTTATAGGAAAATACATTTATCAAAAATGATATTAATTATAAGAATTTGATTGCACTTTAGAACACACTCTAATGTGTTTGCGCATAACGATGAATATTATACAATCGAATGTTTGTATTAGTAGAAAATGTTGTGATCTTGTCCGTAAAATTTGTATCGTGAATTCTGAATCAGCTGAATGCTCGTAAAAAGATGTTCTTTTACGCAGTTCTTTCGCAGATTTGTTACAAGAACATCTTAGAAAGCGCAATATTTTTATTCTACGCATATGCATGCAGCATAAGAGTTAAATTGAAGAAAAATTTGACAATAGGAACGTTGTTTGGCGACTTTACAATACAGACGATCGACTATACATGTTATGATCGAAAATACTTTGTTATAAAAAATATGTAAAAATGTATAAAAAATAACTCTAAATTGTATATGTACGTGTCAAAAAATGCATCACATTGATCTTCAAATACCTTTCACGAAAGATTGTATCTTTTATCTTACAAGTCAAACAATATAAAAAAAGCTATTTTCACGCTACGAGATACTATTTATCCTTCGTTTTATTTAATAATATATATGCGTCATTATATACTACTTATAATTAATAATGCAATAAGTATGCTATATATTATCAATGCCACGGACGGCTTCTTTTGTTACTAAAATCACGAGATATAACTTATCTATATCATTCTGAGGTAAGAAAAGTTTATCCTTAATCATATTATTTTTTTCGGAACTTTAGCCGTATATAGATTTACTCATCCAACACAAATCTCATCCGCGAACAACGCGCAAAGGGACCTTTGAAAGATTAGAACGCGTCTTTAAATATCCGCATGATGTTTCTTCAAAATGTTTGCGTTGTCTAGATTTCTCCATCGGAGATTATCGATATCCCGTAAGCGCAAGTTTTCAGCGACAAGACTTCATATGAGTATTAAGAACAGTTCGTGTAATGAAACCCTTACCGCATCGAGGACAAATGTACGGTCGTTCGCCCGTGTGATATCGCTTGTGGACAACCAACGTGGACCTCTGCGTGAAAGACTTGCCGCACTGGTCGCACGAGTACTTCCGTTCTCCGGTATGAATGACCCTGTGGGTCCTCAGCAGGGTCTCGCAAGCGAAACATTTGCCGCACACTTCGCAAGTGTACGGCTTTTCCCCGGTGTGCGATCTGTGATGAATTTCGAGGCCCTTCGCGGTCTTCAGCTCCTTGCCGCACTGCGCGCAAAGATACCTGCGTCTTTCGTAGAGAGACGGATCCCCATGGGCCTTGATCTTGTGCTGCTTCAACATCGACTTGTACTTGTAGACCTTGTCACAAACGTCGCATTTGTGCTCGGATCCGTTCTCGTTGGATTTCTCGATCCTTTCATCCGACATGATCGCGGGATCGTAGTGATGCAGACGATTATGCTCCTTCAAACTACGTAATGTTTTTCTTTATATATATATATATATATATATATATATATATATGTATAATCTTTATCGCGCGCTTTGCTCGACATCGCCTTCATATTGCAAAATTAATTGCGATTTAAAATATTTATAATACTACTTTCAATCAAAGAGGAAACTTGTGTCTTTAAAGCAGATCGAGTGTATAAGCTGTTGCGTATTTTCTGTCAATAGCGCAATGAAAATCAAACTTAAGAGAGATGTTTTGATCTGAACACTTGGAAGATCTTTTTAAGAATTTAGAAAAATCGAATTGCCATAAATAAATTCAGACGTAATAGTGCTGTTTGGCGATCAGAAGGACATACCTGTACACGTCATTGAAGATGCTGCCACACGCGTTGCATTGCTGATACTGCATAAAGTTGTGCATGGTCGTGTGCGTGATCAGGGCGTCCTTGTCGACGAAATTCTCGCTGCAAATTTCGCACGTGAATTTCGAAGCTCGATGATGTCGTTTCCTGTGCCTCTCCACGTCGGTAGCGTTGACACCCATGAAATTGCACTCGTTGCACGGCACCGTTTTGAGCGTGTGCGATTTCTTCACGTGGGCGTTAAGCATGAATTGTTGGGGATAATTCTTGCCACAAGTGACGCACTTGAAGGGTCGATGAATACCGTGCGCTATTCTCAGATGAGCGACTAATCTCGTAACGAAGTGAAATTTCTCTCGACACAGCTCGCAAGTTTTCTCGCTACCTTCGAATCTGTAACCGTTCAAGACAGCAAACGTTTCCGTTCTCTTTTTTTTTTTTTATGAAGATTTAATCAAGTACATCATTTAATTTAAAATGCATTCAGAGATTATGTTTTTTAAAAAAAGGACAAATTACTACATGCAATATATCTTAAAACGTGGAAATTTAGCATAGTTGTATGTGACACGATTGTACAGAGCTGCTACAAATCATGGAACAAATATTTACAAAGTTTCATTAAAATCAGATTTTTCTATTTGTTAGTAAGACTTCAAGAAAATATCTATTACGATCGATTTTTAAAGTTTTAAAATTTCTGAAGGCAAGCTAATTTACAAAATTTTATTCAAATAAATCTATTATAATTTCTCGTATTTTATATGATAAAAGAAATCTATATAGAAAAACTAAGTTTAAAAATAAATTAAATTTCAAGATAAATTTAAATTTCCGTAATAATTGTAAATCGTTTAATTTCTCTATATTGTAAATGTGTGAGAAAAGTGTAAGCAAAAAAATAGAATAGAATATGCAACTCACTTCTGTCCAAGATCAGGCAGGTCCCCATTCTTCACTTTCAAATCGTGATTATTCGTCCATGGGCTGCAATAATCGAGATAGATACACATTTACATAAAGCATCATAGAGATGTAACTGCAATTCTACTAAATCCGTTTACTCATTTACTTAGGATAAAGTCGATGCTTTAGTAAATGCGTTATCGCAGCTAAAAAGAATCCGTAGATCGTTAATTGCTTTACGCGAGATCGACCTTAGCCGCGGCTTGGACGTAATTAAAATCATTTCTCGTTTATATTGTTTTATTACAAAGTATTACAATCACAATCGATAAATCAATCTAGAATAAGATAAAGGATCAGAGCGTATCAGTTCGTTGAATCCTTCATCGTATCTTCGGTTGCGCGGTTTTCTCGTGCACTTTGCGATGCCTCTTGAGCAAAGCGTTGGACACGAAACTCTTGCCGCAATCCGGGCACTGATAAGGCCTCTGACCCGAGTGATATCGTAGATGCAAGACCAACGAAGTCCTCTGCGTGAAACTTCTGCCGCACTGCGAACACACGTGCGGTTTGTCGCCTGTGTGCGTTCGTCTGTGGATGCTCAGGTTCTCCTTGCTGGCGAATCTCTTGTCGCACGTGTCGCATTCGAAGATCTTCTCGCCCACGTGATTACGTTTGTGCACCGTTAATCGTCTCATCGACGACAATTCCGCGCCGCAGAGATCGCACAGGTGTTTCGTCGGAGCGCGTTCCGTGAATCCGTGCTGATTCTTCATGTGCCTCTTCAGCAGTCTCTTGTAGACGAATCTTTCCGGACAGAATTTGCACGCGTGTCTCGTCTTCGCGTTCTTCGCGCCGGTCTGTTTGCCCGTGTGATGCGTTACCAGATGCACCGACAGATTCTTCTTGTAGAAGTAGTACTTGCAACAGTGCTCGCAGCGATACAGATTCTTATTCGTATGCGCGTTCTCGTGCTCCAGATACTCGGTCTTGTGAAAGAAGCCCTTGTCACACGTCTCGCACTTGAAGCTATAATCCTTCGCGTGTCGGCGACGATGGCACTCCAGATTGGACTTTTGATTAGTGCTATACTCGCAGAGATCGCAGATGAACATCTTCAGCCCGGTATGGATCAGTTTGTGGCGTGCTATGTTCATCGGGCTGCGAAACGTCTTGTCGCACTCGTCACAGCTGAAAGCCCGATCGATATTGTGTAGATTCTTCAGGTGCTCCACGAGCTTTCGCGTGTGGCGGAAGCAAGCTCCGCACTTGACGCATTGGTGCACGGAGCGCGATTTGCCCCTTCGTTGCCTGAAATAACGAAGGGTAGTGAAAAAGTACCGAAAAAGTACTCTATACATTTAAAATATACTTGTACACATAGAAATCTTCAACAATTTACTTTACTTCTTCATTTCGAGTTATCTATCCCTTTTCACTAATTGTCTTGAATAAATAGATATGATAATATGCAAGAAACATTAATAAATGTTGGTACTAATGTACAAAATATATAAAATTGCAAAGCTTAATTCCTTTTATAAAATCTCGATGAAATGAGAATAAATTATTGATGTTACATATGTCTTCTAAATGATATTTATCTTACACAAGTTACAAAGTAATTATTTTAAGTGTTTTATTCAGGCTTAAGTTAAATTCTTTAAGGATTCTGTAAGGAGAAAATTACTCCACTGTGTTAGTTTGCGAACTATTAAATATGTGTATCAATTTTATAAAACAAAATTACATTTAAATTTTATTGAAATATGGAAACACATTCAGATTGAATTTGAAAAGAAATAGATAAAAAAAATTCTCTGATAAAATAATATTATTTAAAAAAAATAAAATGCGTATGTCGTATATATAATAAATTATTATGCATTTTCTAGTCGTATCCAAGAATTTAGATATTTTTAAAGAATAATATGTATTTTTTTTTTTTTATATTTGTTAAATTTCACCAGGAGAATATCAAATAATATCAAAACAATTGGACAATGTTTTTTTTTATTTAAACGCAGTAAATACAGCCATTTATATATACACTATAGCGTAGATAGAGAGAAAGAATGTACGTTATATAATTTTTAGTGGAAATTTGATATATGTATTGTACATAGAATCTTTGTGTAAAAATTTTCGGATATTTTTCCGAACTCTCCTCTGTTTTCTCGTTATTAAAAAATTATATACATATATGTATATGCATATGTATGTGTATATATACATATATATCATATATATAGAATTTTATGATTTATATAACAGATAATTATAAAAATTTTTCATTGTATTTTAAAATCTTATTTCTTGCCATAAGCTACATCTCAGTTTAGTAATATATTTGATTATATATTGAAAACAAATATATTAAAACTCACTGAACGACAAAGGCAAACGTTACGTAAATAGTAAAATATGCGTGTGAACTTCAAATTAGAAACTGAAATTAAAATATAACTTCTAGAATGTGTAGCATGGATTAATCCAGCTATTATTTTAGATACAAATTCTATATTTCAAACTAGTCTTGAAAGATGCGTCTTTAAAAATTAAATTCTTTTCTTACCAGACAATTTTTAATTTCAAAAGAACCAATTCTGAAACTCGTCAATTAATCGCAATAACCGATGTCATGTATTCACACATACAGAATTGTGTGTTCTAAATTTAATCCGAACGAATTTAATTAATCTCGCGCGACGAAATATCGTCGATGCGACGGAACAATCTTCCGAATTGACATTTAGCTATCTAACATTATTTTATCTTGTAAACGTATTTTCCTGCGTAAGAGGAACTCCCAGTTCTTGCGTAAAGTCCATGATTATTTTTTTAATGGGTACTACAGGTAACGGCGGCAGTGGTCCAGGATGACGCTTCCTGTGGCAAATAAGTCCCGGTTTCTGTGCAAAGGTTTGCCCGCAGATATCGCAGATATACGGTCTCTTGCCGGTGTGAATCAATATGTGCTGCTCTTGCGCGGTCTTTCTGGGAAAAGTCTTGCCGCAGACTGGACAGGAGAACGGCCGGATACCCTGATGGATCCTCAAGTGAAGATCCAAGTCCCTCTTCTGGCCAAAGGTCTTGCCGCAAGTGGGACAGATGACCTTCTCCTTCCGTTCGTGCCAGATTAGATGCTGATCCAGATTCTCTTGCGTAGTCAGACCGCGTTTGCATATCTTGCACTCGTAAGCCGGCTTGTAGTGTCGGTACTTCATGTGCGCCTTGATGGCAGGCAGATTTTTACATGCGTGTCCGCAGATGCTACAAATGACGGGCGGTTCGCCACTATGTACTTGATTCATATGTTGCTTCAGGTCGTTCTTGATCTTGAACTGCTTCTTGCAAACCGTGCAGGAATACTGGAAGATGCTGGTGTGCTTCCGTATGAAGTGATCCTTTAGGGTGCATTTATTGCTACTCTTGTACTCGCAAATGCTGCAGGGATAGAGCAGAGGTCCGTGGACCTTCTCAATGTGGCGCTTCAAGTCTCGCTTCAGGCTAAAACTCTGGCAACAGGTTTGGCACTGATACTTGTGCTGGCTCATGTGTTTTATCATGGTGGGTTTGTCGCTGAAACGTTTGCCACATGTCGCGCATTCCAAGAAGAGCTCGGGTTTCCTCTTGTCGACCTTGTTCTGATTTTGCTTTTTCGTATCTTTCCTTGTACAATGAATCTCCTGTTTCGACATCTTTCTTTTTCTAGTAATGTGTCGTTTCAGCCTATTTGGTAGCGAGTCATACTCGGGCGTGCACTCTATGCTTTCAACGAGCGAGTGTTCCGAATTATTGTCCACGACGTTCAGAGGGTCCATGCGTGAATAGCTAAAACATAAATTAGGATCGAATTAAATTTTATTACACACGACGCATGATCTATCGCTGGATATTAGGCTTACTTACTTGAGGTATTAAAAATGTGTCGAATCTTTTCCGGTTTTTTTACTTGAAAATATTTTTAATCTACAAAGAGAATGTGAAAAATATAAAAATATCGTTACATTAAGTTAAATCGTAAATATTAGATCATAATTTATGTAACATAAAATATTTTTAAATGAAATTTCGATACATTGATAAAATTGACAAAAATAATTGAATAATTATTTGAAATTGATTTTTAGTTGATCAAAATTTTATATGGCACTTGTTTATCAAAAAAATTTAACAAAAATTAAATAATATACAATACAAAAATTAATTCATATTTATCTAAAATTTTATCATGGAAATATTTTCTAAAAGTAACACTAAATAATAATTGATATTGTTTGATTTCATCACTCGCTTTATATTAAGACTAATTAAATTCGCATTTATAATGGTTAGTTGAGCAAAAAAATATAATATCAATATTCTCTTCTCATAATATTCATATTAAACAAATAGAACATTGTGTTTTTCAATTTTTTTCAATGTGTTTTTAAACTTTTATTATCACACATAAGAAGTCACAATTAATATATTCAAAATTTATAAAAATTGTATATTTATTGCGAACTGAATACAAAATACAATAGAAAAATTATAAAAAGACATTTAAACTTGACATAAAAAAGATTCTGTATATGTATAAAATTTCTATAATACATTTCTGTTGAAAAAGTTCGTATATGTGTCAAGACAAATGTGTAAAGGTATCGTTTATAAAAATATTTATAAGAGTTACAAAAATATTATATTTATATTTACAGAACATATATATATATATAAAAGAAATTACTTCTCTCTCTTTTATATACATAAAATATTTTTTTGGAAAAGCAACTTTTTTCTGAGACTTTTGGTCCTTGCAATTGTTTTGCAATTGCAATCTTGCCTTTTTTATGTCAAATCTTTAATTATTCTCTCTCTTGTGCAATGACAAAGTATTCAAAATGCACAGTTGGTTTCGTCTCGTATATATATATATATATATATATATATATATGCGCTAGAAATACCATAAACTTCTTATTCTATCTTTATGACTGCATTTTTTGTCGTGTACTCTTTCGTAAATTCCGTGACAATATTCTTAATGGAGACTACAGGCAGCGGAGGCAGCGGACCAGGATGTCTTTTCCTATGGCAGATAAGACCGGGTTTTTGGGCAAACGCTTGACCGCAAATGTCGCAAATGTAGGGTCTCTTCCCGGTGTGGATCAACACATGTTGCTCCTGTGCTGTTTGTCGTCGAAACGTCTTCCCACAGACAGGACAGGGGAACGGCTTTACTCCGGTGTGCACCCTCATGTGCGAGTCGAGGTCGCGTCCTCGGAATCTCTTGCCACAGGTCGGACAGAGCACCTTCTCCCTGGTTTCGTGCCACATGAGATGCTGCTCCAGGTTTTCCTGGGTGGTCATGCCCCGTCGACAAATCCGACAGACGAATTCCGGCTTGTAGTGTCTGTACTTCATATGGGCTTTGAGAGCGTGAAGGTTCTTGCTGAAATGACCGCAGACGTCACACACGATTGGCGGTGCTTCGCTGTGATTCTGCTTCACGTGATGATTCAGGGCTTTCTTGATCTTGAATTGCTTGCCGCAAGTGTCGCACGCGTAATCGTAGTTGCTCGTGTGCAATCGGATGTAGTGATTCTTCAGAGTGCCCTTGTTGTTGCTCTTGTACTTGCACACGCTGCACTCGTACATCTGCTGTCGATGATTCCTCTCGATATGGGAGACCAAGTAACGCCGAAGACTGAAGGTCTTCGGGCAATCGGCGCACTTGTGTCTGTGCTGTTTCAAGTGCTCGGCGAGGTTGCTCTTCTTCAGGAATTTGCGGCAACAGTGATCGCACTCTACACACGTCGGCTTCTTTCTGGCCGATCGATTCTCTTCGGTTACAATTCGCGGACTAGATTCCTTCGTCGAGTTTACGTTTATCCCTTCTAGTGTTCGTTCTTCGTCTCCTATTAAAGGCTTTTCTCTTTTCGTTCGTTCGCATTCGAATGGTTTTTGGGTGACAGTGGATTCAACGTTTAACGGATCCGCCGCTCTAAAACACAAAAGGGCAAAAGTTCGCATTATTATTAGCTATAAATCGAGGATTCGATTGCTTAAGTTTTAGTCGATTAGAATTGTCGAGAGTTCGCTAATAAAGAGGAAAGTGATTGGGAGCGTTTTAATATGACCATTGGATTTAATAAACAATTTAATAAACATTCGGATACTTTATTGACGTCATCTTTCAAGTTACCTTCCTAACTGAGTGATTAGAAGTCTGCAGAGAATTACGAAAGACACTGTACCGATTTTAGATATCGATGAGAGTGTGGCTTATCGCAATGCAACGCAAAACTTTTTGGCCATCTAAAAAAAGAGCGGCGATTAGTATTATTATAAATTATGTGAATGGCAAATGATAACTTACCTGACGCACAGCGAGAACAAATATAAATTCTCTACAAATAAATATGTAATTATTGAGGAATAGAGATTAATCGAACGAGATTTGGAAAACATAATCTGGATTAATCGTTAATATATTTTAAATAAATTTACTGTACATACATGAGTTAAATCGTGTCTCTTCGTTAAAAATAAAACATGCCATTATATCATAACATCATTAACGGAAAGTATAACCGTAGTCTAATCGTAATATAATCGAACCGAAGTATTGTATAATCGAGAGAGAACAATAAATCTCTTATTTTATAACTATGATTTGCGACGGCATAATTAAAAACGCTTATAGAAAAATTACTTGAAAGAGTCTATATCTTTAGTTTATAAAAATCCTATTTCCTAAAGAAAGAGCAATTTCGGATAAAATAAATTATTCGCTAATACTTTTTAGACTTAATCATATCAAATTCATGATTAAGGGTCTGATAGACCCTTGGTACCGCTCAGGTAATCTCTAACAAACTTGCTCACAATACCTGTCACAGGTATAATCGGCAACGGCCCGAGCGGTCCGGGATGCATTTTCCTATGACATATTAAAGTAGACCTTCGCGGGAATCTCGCTCCGCAGATGTCGCACGCATATACATTATGCATGTGCGTCAGAATATGTTGTATTTGATTCGAACGTTTCTCGAAACTCTTTTTACAAACCGGACATACGTAAGGATTAGTTTTGCCGTGACATTTAATCATGTGTTCGGTCAAATGAGGCTTCTTATCGAAACACTGTCCGCACGTTGTACAAACATGTTGGCTTGATACGCGCTGTTTATCTCTGTGTCGGCGTAAATGCGTTTCTAAATCAACCACACTGAAGATATCCCGTCTCCCGCAGATCCCACACTGGAAACCCGACTTCAAGTGAACGTGTTTGTTGTGCAATCTCAACGCTGTAAAGCTAGCAAATTCGCGTTTGCAGATAGCGCATATTACGGAGATACTGCTGTGTGAGTGATGCATATGTGTCGTAATAGCGTACATCGTCTGAAATTCCTGATTACAAATGTTGCAGGTGTTGCAAAAGGGATCCAAGTGCTTTGTCATAAAGTGTTTTCTCAAGTCCGGCTTACTCCAAAGAGTGGTGTTGCACAATTTACACAAGTACTTGGCCTCGCCATGATTTAGGGCCATGTGAGTCTGTAGCTTTTTCGACGATTCAAACAGCCCGTTGCAGATGCTACATGTATGCTCGTGAAGCTGCATGTGTCTTATTAAACTCCCTTTCGTTTGGCACGGGAAGGCGCAAATATTGCACGTATAATGATCATACGATGAACTTCCTACATCCTTATTTTTTTTACTGCTCTCTATACTGTTTATCTCATTGGCAGCGTTCATAGTTGTCTCCATAAACAACGCGTTCGCTTCCCGAAGGCTTCCCTCGATCTTGATTGCGTCGATCTTGATTTCATCGAGTTCTAGTAACTCAGTAAACCTACGACAAAAAAAATTTTTTGTCATAAAATGATGAAATCCAGAAATATGATGAAAATGCCTCGTTTTATCTTATTTTAATCATTTATCCGACTTGCGCCTTTAACAATATTTCAATCATAGTAAATTTAATGAAAAATATATAATCTTAACATTTTGCAAAAGAGGTTTCCAAGAGTATGTAAAATTTGTTGCATATGATTTTCAAATAACAATTTCATAAATTTATTGTTTCAATTAATATTTCAGTATGCATTTCTTTATTACCAAGGTTGCGCTATAATACAAGACATTTTTAACCAACGGCACCTTCTTCTAATGAAGATATTATAGACACGCGCGTGAAGATGATCGTTTGAAAAACTATAGAAGATGAGAGAAAAATTCAAGCTAAAATTATTATCATTATTTATTATTTTAACAATTTCAAGATTATTACTTTTTGGAATATATATGATATATGAACACAATATGTACAACGAATATATTGACAACACACGATATAAATTTAGCATGTATACTTTCTTTAGCCAAAATACAAAATATATCAATTAACAGTCTCTAATTTAAAAACGTGGATATCTTCATTAAAAGAAAGAGCAGTTAATTTGCACGATACTTATGTCATTAATCCATGAATTACGTGTTAGATTAAAATATTTTGTTATGTAGCATGTGTATATATATATGTAATAAACATTTTTATATATATTCTTTTATACATATATTTATATATCTTAAAAGAATATTTAAAACAACAGTTCTGCAGCATCCATATTGGAAGCATTCACGGGTTAAGAATTGTTATTTTTTCAATCTGAATATGTGTAAGAAAAATAAAAATATGATATCTTTTCCACGCGAAGGAACATAATTTATTACAATGTAGAAAGACTCTTTCTTAATACAAAGTGACGTCCGCTCTTCCTTGCAAATTATCTCTTGATTGGTACCGTCGCGCAATCCTGCTTAAATCCAAAAATAAGTATAGGACACCATTGGACTCGCGTCTCGACTCGGTCTCAAACCCCGTTAAACTTTCTTCTCCGCTTCCGTTTTCAGCAGATCCTTGATGACGTAATCTATCGACATCGTGGGAAGCGGAGGTAGCGGTCCAGGATGCTTCTTCCGATGCGTGATGAGTCCCGGCTTCTGCGTGAAACTCTGGCCGCACACGTCGCACACGTAAGGCCTGACGCCGGTGTGCGTCAGCAGATGCTGCTTATACGTGCTCTTGCTCCTGAACGACTTGTCGCAGATCGTGCAGCCGTACGGCATGACGCCGTCGTGAATCCTCATGTGCTTCTTCAGGGTGTCGCTGCGACTGAAGGTCTTACCGCACACCTGGCACACGGCGCTCTCCCGACGATTGTGCAGCTTGCAGTGTCGCTCCAGCGATTCCTTCGTCGCCAGCTTCCTCCCGCACACGTGGCAAGGGAATCTACGGTCGCTGTGAAGGTGACTAAGGTGCTTCTTAAGCGCGAACGAATTCCGATAAGTCTTGCCGCACACGTCGCAGATCGCCTCGCGACCGTCACCGTGAATACTTTGCACGTGCATATACAAATCGCTCTTCATCTTGAAGCACTTGTCGCAAGCATTGCACACGTAATTCTGACCCTCCGTATGCTTCCTCAGGTAGTGCTCTCGCAGCGACTGCTTGCATTTGCAGACGGCGTCGCACTCGTCGCAGGGATACGAGTCTTTGGATGCGTGCACCTTGTTTACGTGTTGCTGCAGTTCGTCTTTTAGCTTGAAAGATTTCTTGCAGCGTCCGCAGAAATAAAAATGGCTTTTCATATGATTTCGTAATTGCGAGACGTTAACGAAGTCAGTGGAGCACACGTTACAGGTCCAAGCGTTTCTGCTTAACTTCTCCTTCATCCGAATAGATTTTTCAGACATCTTCAACGTATATTTGCACTTTGCAGTAGACGGCGGCGATGAACGTGGCTTTCTTGATTTATTTCTCATACGTCGACTTCTTTTTGATTTAGATTTCTCTGTGCAATATCCTTTCTTGTATTTTAGGGAGCCAGCAATTGTGGCGTACTTTTCTTCGTAGGTTTGTAATGGATCCGTATCAGTTATATTCCTGCAAGTTTGAGAAAAAAAAATGATAATTTCTAAAGCTTCCACACAACTGATTAATGTAAAGTATACTTATCTCGGTATTGTGCAATTTTACGAAATGTTTCGTAAAATTTAAACTATCTTCGAAGATGATATTTAAGAAACGCGTCAAATCATTGGCTGTTATAAGAGAGCGTAATATTAATATGTACTAATTAAAAATATGTTATTTAGCTTAAGATAATTACAAAAATTCGTGTCGTTAAAAATATTTATTTGAGACAGAAATTTATACGTTTGTGCACAGATCTTATTTATCTTAATTGTATTAAACACAGTTATCTTAGAAAAAATAGTTTTGCGCCGTAATTCTATTATGTAAAGCTATTTAATAATATGCTATTATTTATAAATCGATATTAATGTATATATGTATATTCCAGAAAATACATACGTTATTATGTATAGAGAAACATATAATAGAAATTGCTCGAAATGTATCACTTATAGTTTTTTTATACGACATAAATTAATATTTGAAAATTTTTAAGATTTTGTAAGAGTAAAAAATTTTTACATTAAAAAAAAATAATTTTATTCTTATATGAATTAAGAGCGTTATGTTATGTTTCTCCATACAAAATAATAGCAGTTCTGAATAACATTTACTGTACAATAAATACAGAAAGTTAAAATATAGAAAAATTACATGTGTGTGTTTGTCTTCACATATCATTAAATATTATACTGTATTTAATACGACGTATATATCTTACTTTAAAAATTATTTTCTAACTCCCAAGATATGCTGATCCTAAAGTAGAAAATGAGACTTAAAAACATTAATAATATATTTTTAAAAAATTAATTCTTATCAAGATTTTATTCAATGATAGAATAAAAATGTTTAACATTTGTTTCTCTCGTTTTTAAGATCGCATTATCATAATTTTTTATTTCTTTTCCAATCTTTTATTTCAATTTTTAAAGTCATTGTTTGATAACGAGAAAAACATATTTATATAAATGTTTAAATTATATTTATCTTAGACTTCTGTAAAAAATTGCAAAATTCTAAAATTATTATAAAGCTATTTACTTTGTAAATTAGAATTAATGTCAATAAGTAAAATAGTAAAATAAAATTAGACATAAAATAAAAAATAATGATAATCAGATAATCAAAAAAAGAAATAATAAATTAATATATATATATACAATGAATATATACATTAAATTTATTTTTTGTAAAATAATTCTCATTGATCGGAAAGAACTCTACATATAATTTATCAGTTATACTCATCATCATTGATATCATCATGTCTAACATGTTAGGGTTCTTTTTCTACTCATAAGAGATCAGCATTCAAAAAAATTTAGTACTGAGTAATAATTTTACTGAATTATAACCATTTTTCTTTAACCAATAAAATAGCTTAATTATTTATTTATCAATAGCTTTATTATTTATCAATAAATTTAAGTTTTATAAGATAAATAAAACATGAAACTGCAAGATACACAAGATTCGTGAAAATAAATATTATATGCTATCGATACTATTATTTGTGATGCATTTTATTGGCTTAAGAAATGTACAGAGTTTTAATTTTACTATAATGATAAACATCAGATGATCTTAAACGGCTGAAAGGCGGAACAAAAATTGAAAGATTATTTATTTTTATTTTTGTTATATGCAATTTACAATTACTAATTATATAATCTATACAGCTTATATATATTCGTTCATAATATTCACCTATTCTTTAAAATTTATTTAAACTTTGGATACAAACAAGTCATTGTAAGTTTCTAGTCTCCAAAACTGACCACGTTTTTATAGCCAATAAAATATTTTTAACATAAGTTTTTCTTATTGCTTGTTTTATCATAATGAAAGAAGAATTTATAAATTAAATTCTAATTTTAAAAAACAGAGTAAAGATATTAGGTAAAATATATTCGAATAACAAACTATGTTACTCGGAATCATAGTGACAATCATAGAAAAGTCTTATAATATTAGTTTTCGCAAAAAAAGAAAAAACAAAATGGATTAATATTTTGTAGAAATTTAATAAGTTTTATGTATTTGAATAATATTCAAAAAATTAAGTTCTTATAACCATTTTACGATGAAAAAAAATCATAAACATCGTGTAATTTTACGCGTGACCATAAACAATATGCGTGAACGGGAATTTTGTTGAAAAATTTTAGAATTACCGTCTTGAGATCTTATTCTTCTATCCCGTAAAAAAATTTTTCAATTATTTTATCGTTCTTGTTGCGCAACGGTCGCGCGCTTTTGCTACTTTAGAGAAAGAGAGAAAGAGAGAGAGAGAGAGAGAGAGAGAGATATTGGTAAAAAAAAAAAATTTATGTATACGTATCCACATATTAAATCGAGTGTTCACACTTCCTCGTCGATCTTCTCCTCGTTCTCTTGCACGTATTCTTTTGTGAATTCGTTAACGAGATCCGCGATCGGCATAACCGGCAACGGTGGATGAGTACCAGGATGAGTCTTTCTGTGGCAGATCAAGCCTGGCTTTTGCGTGAAGGCTTTGCCGCAAATGTCGCATACAAACGGTCGCTTGCCAGTGTGAATGAGCAAATGCTGGCGCAGTTGCGATCTCCTGGCGAAGGGTTTCTTACAGATCATACAGGAATGCGGCTTGCATCCCGTATGAACCACCATGTGCCTCTTGAAAGAATCCTTCTTTGTAAATGTCTTACCGCATTCGGCGCAGACTATCTTATCGCGTTTCTCGTGTTGCGTCAGCAAGTGCTGATCCAGATTTTCCTGTGTAACCATGCGTCTTTTGCAGATGTGACATTCATATTTCGGTTTGAAATGCGCCCATTTTTGATGCACGTACAACGAGCCGGTGTTCAGGCACAGTTTGCCGCATACATCGCACTTGACCGGCTTCTCTTTGTGATGGAATCGTATGTGGTTCGTTAGATCACCCTTGACCTTGAATTTCTTTGGGCAAGAACTGCACTGGTGCTCGTATTTGTCCGTATGCTTCCTTATGAAATGGGATTGCAAGGAATGCTTCGATCTGCAAATGAAGCCGCAGACGCCACAAGGGAACATCGTGTTACTGGATCGCTTCCTGGACCAGGTCTCGTGCTTCCTCTCCAGATGCGCGGCGAACGAGCTCTTCTTCAAGGTCCTATAGTCGCACACGGCGCATATGTAAGCGCCGTCTTCTTTTATACACACCTTCTTTTTATGAGTCCACGCTACGTGTTTCCTGAAGGATATCGCCGAGTCGAACATCTCCGAACATAATTTGCACTTGAGAGCTCCGCCGGGACTCTTCAAAGACATTTTCGTAGGCAACGACGCATTATCGCTAAAAGAAGAGTTCATGATTTCCTCCTCAAGATATTCTATCTCTCCCTCATCGTTGTACGCTTCCTCCGTCTGATATTCGTCCGCTTTTGCGTCCATCTCTGATGTAAGCTTCTCGATAGTAACTGTACTGCCCTGCACTTTCACTTGGTATAAATCTCCAGCAGCTTTTTCGTCCACAGTTTCGCCGTTCAATGTGACCGGTTTTATATCCAGTTCTTCCGTTTCCTCGATGTCTCCGTTAAGAATGCTCTCGTCATTATATAATCTCTCCTCCATAGAATCATAGTTTTCGTCCTCAAAAAGATACTCCTGTTTCATATCATCTGCACTGATATTTTCTTCATCCAATTCCTTCATTTCCTCCCCCATTTGCTCTACTTCTTCCTCTACGTGTTCCGGTATATCTTCATCCGGTAGAGGCGCATCGTCTTCAGGTATAAACGCGTAATATGGTTTGCCATCGAATTCCAAAATTTGCCACTTCTTCATTACCAACGATTCTTTGTCAAATATAAAAATACCACGAGAATCGTAAGCGTCTGCGTACCTGAAACATCACGAAATAGAATAATTATTACAATGAATATACGATTCACTTATGTATATCGGAGTAAATTATTACGCTAAAAGATATTATTTAGCGCGTGCTATGTAGATTTAATTATAAAGATCAGATCAACGAAGGTACTCACAAACAAGGAGCTAAAACTACTACCCTTCTTGTTGATCAGCATTGCAGTCCGTTGCGACCTACATTAGTTACGAAACTGCCATATAAAATGGGGAAAATTCGAAATGAATGAAATATTTTCATAAAACAAAACATTACTATAAATATTTAGCATAATCAATAATATTTATTTTAACAATCTTAGAAACATATGTATCCACGTTATATCGAGCCTATTTCTAAAGTTATATTATTATATAAGTTGTATTAAGTAAAAAAAATAAATGGGAAAAGAAAAATGATAAGTAATTTTTTTTTAGAACATAAGTAACAATAAAACGTAATCTGAATATATTTTTCATGTATAAATAATGTTATTTATGAAGAATTCTATAATTGATTTATTATTTACGAAATTACAACAATGTGTTTAACCCTAAAGTACTAATTAAGTAGCAATCAGAAGTCAAGCGCAAACTTTGCAATATAAATTTTACAAAGAGAGATTCCTTTCAGAGTGTGCTTTACATATTTCTAAGTAAAATAATCAAATATTTTTTCAAATGTCTTTTTATATATATTTGCGCATTTGGATTTTTCCAAAAATGCAAATTTTAATCATAAATAAAAATTTTTTAAATTTGAATATTATACGGAAGAAATTTTGAATTGTTCAAACAATTTTTTATTAATACGATAATGTTTCTTATCTTCTTATTACTCTAGGGTTATCTGAAGTAATGCATATGATCAAATATGCTGCATAAAGTGTTGAATAGATGAAATTGGATAACATACGAATGAATTAAAGTATTAATAAATCAAAATAGAAAATGTGTAAGAAACTTCTTATCTGGTACACATAAAAAATATTAGAGAGAAAAGAATTCATATATAATATTATATATAATAATTAAAATTAAACATTATAAATATAATAATATATATTATTCATAACTTTTGCATCTTATTATTGCATTTTCTGATTCCCGCAAGCTGCATTTGTTTTAGACACATTCTTACAATTAAAAATGTGCTAATTACATTCGTTTGATTTTCTCATATTTGTATCGACGCTGTCAATCTTATTACAAGCAAATACTATATATTTCATATAGCCGGCTCTCTTTCTGACGGTTCAATTTTATGCTATGCTGTTATCGCACGTTATCGCAGACGTCACGAGAAGCATTTTCATTACCTATCTATTTAATTAAAACGTAAGAAAAAAAAAAAAAAAAAAAAAAAAACGAAAGACAATAAACATTTTCGAAGCATAAGGCACGACGTTCGTACTCGCAGTTTCATTTCTTTATAAATTCCTTCAATATGTGATCGATATGTATCACTGGCAGAGGCGGCAGAGTGCCTGAGTGGATTTTCCTGTGGCAGATGAGACCGGCCTTCTGCGCGAACGACTTGCCGCACACGTCGCACACGTAGATACGCTCGCCGGTGTGCAGAAGAAGGTGCTGGCTAAGGCTGCTGTGCCTGGCGAAGGCTCTGCTGCAGACCGTACAGCTGTACGGCTTGTCGCCCGTATGTATCCTCATATGCTTCCTCAGATCGTAATTCTCGAAGAAGGTCTTGCCGCACTCCTCGCACACCGACTTCTCCTTCCTCTCGTGCTGCGTCAACACGTGCTGATCCAGATTCGCCTGCGTGACGAGCCGTCGATGGCACAACGGACACTCGTACTTGGCCTTATAATGCGCGTGCTTCTGATGAGTATACAGACTGTGGCTGTTGCGACAGGTCTTGCCGCATACGTCGCATATCACCGGCGACTCCCGGTGATTCAGTCTCGTGTGAGTGGTGAGATCGCCCTTGATCTTGAACTCCTTACCGCAGTGCTCGCACGAGTAGCCGTAATGCTGCGTATGCTTGCGCACGAAGTGCGATCTCAGGGTCTCCCTGCGGGCGCAGACCAAACCGCAGACGATGCAGGTGAACTCGCGTTTATCGTGGAACTTGTCGTCCGCGAGCCCTTGGTGCTTCTCGGCCAGATGAGCGATCATCGTGGATCTCTTGCTGCACCGAAAGTCGCACGTCACGCACGAGAGAGCTTCCTGATTTCGCGGCACCGTGTCGGTGAACGCGGAGTTCTCCTTCACATCCGGTTCACACCGACGCTTGATTTCCGTCGTATGCGTGAGCTTGTGTCTTTTCAGTAGGTACTTGCTCTTGAAGCGTTTAGGACAAACGTCGCAAATGAGAGAATCGCTTTTGCGACAAGTGTTTCCTTCAGATTTCCTCTCCTCTTCGCGTTCGGAGATGGACGATTTTTCTCGAGTTTTGTTCGTCGCTACTTTCTCGGCGAAGGCATCCGTGGTTGATTCCCTACAACATTACGAGAGAGTATCTTTATTACGGTTCTACAGTTGGAAAATGTACAGATCTTTGACTACTTACATTCGAATCTAAAATTTGTGACGACATTGAGCATAACGAGCAGAATTAGAATTATTTCCAGCCCCTCTGCTCGAGGTTGGAAAGAGAAATTGTTGTGCAGGATGTTTAGGATAACAAAATATATAATTACAATATATTTATTTTTATATAAAATTATTAAATATAATAAAATACGATATATGCAAGATTGGAAGCATAATTCTTTTATAATAGATTGTTAAATACAGCATACAATGACATAGTGTCCACACATATTATTTCTGCAATATTCGAAAATAGAATTGTTGCAATACATATATATAAAAGTATAATTCAGTACATCTCTTCATGTGTTTCACAGATAATTCTTGATCGTTCCGACAATATTGCAATCTGTGGAAATTAATGGCGTAAAAAGTTGGAAATCTATCGAATTATTTTCAAAAAACTAATTAGGATTTTCTCTTATTAACTCTATTCTGGCAATTCGTGAAATCTTTACTGTCCTTAAAATTATTTTTAAAAGATATTACTTTATATACACACACATTCACAAATTATTATAATAAATTAATATAATAATTAGAAGAGAGTACACACTTTTAATTATCTATCAGAATTAATAAACACATAAAGAATGCAGTTATTTATTTTGATAATAAGATCTCATAATCATAAATGCCTCGTTAAAGACAAGTAAAAATTATTCCAAAGACATGCATCCAAAATTGACACCTTTTCTCCTATAAAATAGAAATAAAAGATTATTATTAACAAAGTTTGATTCCATAAAAGCAGATCGGATCAATCCTGATGTTACTTACGCCAATCTGAAAGAACTATCGAAACAACTAAGAAAACATATTTTTTTTACTAATATTTATGCAAACAAAAGACAAAATCACAAAACCGTCTGCCTCCGATTTCTGCAAACACACCTGAAATTCTTTCAATATTATATATAAAAACGTTTTTACAAAAATTGTTAATTATAATCATATATAATTTATTATACTTACACACACACAATTGCTGATTAAATTATTTGTAATATTTCATATAAAATAAAATAAATTCGTAAAAACACTTTAAATTGTTCTCATATAATAAAGGATAATTATGCGTCAGTCAATTTGACGATTAAACTCCGGTTTTATGAATAAAATACTCAGTGTTAACTTGCAAATAAATTGTCTTCATATTCCAAGAGATATTTTTTATTAAAATATGTTCTGGTATTTATCACATTGTCATAACTTATATATAAACATATATACTGTTCCATGAATCGATTAATTCGATCATAAAAACAAATATACTTTACAGCATCAAAATTGTGTATGTGTGTGTGTGTGTGTGAAGTTGTATTTTTATACATATTACTTTTTGTAGTTATTTGCTAATCGCGTAAAATGTATATCAATAATAAATCATTGTATAATTATTGTGAAAGTATCATCATTTTTTCTTTGAAATTTTTTCTTCATAATATCGATTTAATTTTGCCTCTTTTTTTATAGATTTATAAAAAAATTTGCGACAAGCAGTATTAGCTAATAAAAATAAGTATTAGATAAGAAAAAAACAAGTTAGCTAATAATAATATTAACGAAGAGGAAATCTGTCTTCTCTGTTTTCGTTAATGAAATAAAAGAAAAATCCAAAATGCACTTTCAAGTTTTTGATATTAAATTTCTTAGACGATTTTTATTACACGATCATTCCTTCTTCATGAAATCATTGAGAATGTGATCGATGTGCACCACCGGTAAAGGTGGATGCACGCCGGGATGCGATTTCCGATGGCAAATCAATCCAGGTTTCTGCGTGAACGCTTTCCCGCATATATCACAAATGTATGGCCGTTTTCCCGTATGGATTAACAGATGCTGCCTATAAGCGGTCCTGCGCGCGAAAGCTTTGCCGCAGATGTGACAGTCGTACGGCCGATCGCCGGTGTGGGTCATCATATGCTGCTTCAGCCGATGATTCTCCGAGAAGGATTTGCCGCACTCCTCGCACACGAAGCTCTCCCTGCGCTCGTGCTGCAGCAGGATATGCTGATCCAGATTCTCCTGCGTGACCATCCGCCTCTTGCAGATCTCGCACTCGTACTTGGGCTTGAAATGCGCCCACTTCTGATGTACGTAGAGCGAATTGCTGTTGGAGCAAGTCTTGCCGCAAACATCGCAAATTATCGGGCCCTCCTTGTGCTTGAAACGCACGTGCAGCCTCATGTCGCCCTTCACCTTGAACTTCTTACCGCAATACTCGCAATCGAACTTGTACTCGGATCCGTGTTTGCGATCGAGATGTTCCTTCAGCCGACGTCGGCTCTGGCATTTGAATCCGCACGTGTCGCACGAGTATTCCTGCGGTTTTATAACAGTTCTGCTACGCTTGCTCCTTCGTCTGACCGCGTGTTTCGCGGAATGTTTCCTGTTGAGATGCGAGTGAAATGTCGATTTGTTGGTACTCTCGTAATTACAGAAATTACAACTGTATGTCATCGTATCCTGCATTACGTCCTCCTGTGCTACATGCACCGCGTCTCGATGATGCTTTAACATTTGCATCATCGGGAAGCAAATGTTGCACTCGTCGCAGGCATAGACCTTGTAGTCCTCGTTATAGAATTGATCCTCCGTTGCCGGAACTTCGTCCATCGACGGTGCATTTTCTATTTTTACAACGTAAAGATTATTCAATGCGTCCGTGTACACATGGTCGTCGTTTACAATTGTGAAGGAATCTTCCGCGTTATCAGTTTCGTTTTTAATCGTGACACTGTGCTGTTTCAAATCGCGTTGATTCACTTCCATCCCTCGTGCCTGTTTTACTGGAAGGAAGGCATAATAGAGACATCCCTCCAAATCAACTACTTGCCACGGCTGCATCGGAATAGATTCTTTGCCGTATAGAAAATGTCCGTATCCATTTACGACCCTGAAAATTATACAGTACGTTAGTTAGGAATTCTCCCATCAAGAGGTGATAGTTCTAAAATGACATTTATTTTGACAATTTTATCCTTTTTATCCTTTTATCCTTTTTGTATATAGACATTTGATACTCGAAACTGAGAATAAGGGATTTTTTCTTTTCCACATAAATGGATGAGGCGTATGTTCTAGATAAATGAAAAGTTTTAAAAAGAGAGAGAGAGAATTTTGATAATTATTTATATATAATTTTTCAGTAATCTCCTTCAATCTCCTGAGAGTTACAATCGATGACGGGGATAGTCATAATTATGCAATAGTAAACTAATAACTTTTCTATAGTGACTTACAAATTCTGTAATATATATTCGACAAACAGCTAAATCACACTCGCGGTTACAACTAATTACATATATAAAAAAATAAATTAAGTCTAGAGTATACACACAAATATACTGCACTATACATAGAAAAATACAATAAAACCCCATATATAGGGCGGTAAAAAAAATTGCAACAGGCCTCACACATGTAAGGCGGTAAATTTCAAATTTTATGAAAAATTTTGTGTCTTATCAAATAAACAACGTATTTCCGAATTTTGTAAAAGTATCGTATAAAATGCGGAACATATTCCCCGTGTTATACGGGAATCTACTGCATATGCAATACAAATATTAAAATCTAAGCACTCCCTTGCAGTTGTACATTTACTGTGTTACGAATACAAGTGTACAAATTTGCGCTTTTTATCCACATAATATTTAGAAATAAATGTTTTCAAGACCAAGTAACGAATAAACAAATTAATTACAAATTAAATATTCCATTATTTGGAAAATATTTAGATTCTAATAATTTTTCTACAATTCATATAACGAATAATAAACAAATAAAGTCAACATTATTAAGAATATAACGCATGGCAAAATGAATTAACAAATTTGTTTTATAAAAGGACATGTGCGTTCTGTCGTGTCGAAGAATTTGATGTAACAAACATTCTTATCGAGTATTGTAATATCAAAAGATATGCGCGTATAATAAGATTCACATTAACACTGCCACATATATGGCAATTAAAAACCTCTGTGTGAATAACATATGTATTTTCAATTATCTTATAATAGATTGCCATAGACATTCCTACCTCTAAATATCCCTGAATCAGGAAAAAAAAAAAAAAAAAAAAAAAAAAAAAAAAAAAAAAAAAAACCCTCGTACAACAGAGAAATATCTCATTCGCACAGTATATGAGTATCGATTACACAAGCACATCTTTTTACACGTATGTATTGTCACCATTTTCCGATTACGATTCATCCTCTCGTAATCTTCCGCGTTAAGTTTTACGCCGATCGATCATCGTGTCAGGCGTTCATGACGTCATTCAAGATGTGGTCGATAAGGACACGCGGCAGTGGCGGATGTGAGCCGGGATGCGATTTTCTGTGGCTGATCAGGCCTGGTTTCTGCGTGAAGGCTTTGCCGCAGATATCGCACACGTACGGCCTAATGCCGGTGTGAATGAGCAGATGCTGTTTGAGAGCGGTCCTGCGAGCGAAGGACTTGTTGCAGATGGTGCAGCTGTACGGTTTGTCCCCGGTGTGAATCCTCATGTGCACCTTCAATCTGCTGTTCCGCGAGAAGGTCTTGCCACACTCCTCGCACACCACGTTCTCCCTGCGCTCGTGCTGCCTGAGCATGTGCTCGTCGAGGTTCTCCTGGCTGACCATTCGCCTCTTGCATATCTGACACTCGTACTTGGCCTTGTAATGCGCGAACTTCTGATGCACGTATAGGGAGTTGCTGTTGAGACAGGTCTTGCCGCAAACGTCGCAGATCACCGGCTGTTCCCGGTGGCTGAAACGTATGTGATTCGTCAGATCGCCCTTGACCTTGAACTTCTTGCCGCAGATCTCGCAGGAGAATTTGAAGTCGTCCGAGTGCTTGCGCGCGACGTGTATCTTCAGCTCGTATTTGTTCTTGTTCTTGTAGTCGCACTGGTTGCAATAGAACAGTTCCGGCTGAGCGTCGCAGGCCCCTCGCGGCTCCTTGTGCTTCCGCTTTATGTGAGAGTACAAGGACGACTTCTTGCCGGTCTTGAAGCCGCATTCGTTGCACGCGTACACCTCGCCGACGTCCTCCAACCTGTGCCGACGTTTGTGCGAGTACAACGTGCTCTTCTTCGCGCACGTGAAGTCGCAGAGATCGCAGCGTTCGCCAATATTCTTCTGGCTGGATTTCTTCGGAATGTCAGCGGCGATTACCCCTTCGTTGCAAATTTCCTTCTTGATCGTCAGGCTGGAGTCTTCGTACGGGATTAACGCTGCCTTCTTGGTTGCTTCGCCACTGTTCGAGCAAGATTTCTCGGAAGACGCATAGTCACACTTCGTTATTCTACGTCTCTTTCCGGCAGTTGTGTCCGGGTTTTTCTTAGATCTCTTATGACCCCGCGCCAGGTGAGACGCTAGAGTGCTGCTCCTTTTACATTCAAAGTCGCACACGTTACAAGCGTAACTCGTCATACTTATGCTTCTGTGCTTACATATAGACATATGCCTGTTTAGATTCGCTTCGCTCGAACACTCGTAATCGCAGATCGTACAAGCGAATTTCTTCGGACTCGTCTTCAGCGTGTCTTCCCCGTGTTTCCTCTTTATGTGCGCGTCTAAAGTCGCTAGTCTATTACAGCCGAGATTGCAAAACGTGCAAACGTACTTCGCTTCCTTCGAACGCTTCCCTCGCGCTTTTAACTGTCCGCTGCATCGTTCTCGAGCGTTTATCTTTAAACGCGTTTGCGCGTGTTTCTCTTTCAAGCATCTCCTGCGAAACCATGAACGCATATTGTGCGTTATCTTATGGCGATTCAGCATAGATTGTACGGGAAATTTCATACCGCATTTCTTGCAGGTATAATTATCCATGGCTACCTCATGCAAATGTATCGAGGAATTTATGCAACTGTCGACATTGCTACTTCTCCGATTGTTCGACTGATCCTCGGTCTCTTCGACTTTAATGGAGGTCAACGGCGGTACATCAAGTGCACTTATGCCTTCCTCAGCTTTAGCGACGTTGTCTAACACTGGTATCAATGAATATCGCAATTTACCACCAACATCGGCATGCTGCCAGAGTCTCATCGGTATCGAATCTTTTCCGACAATAAAGTAACCGGAAGCGTCCGTCTGCAAGATCTTCCTGCTGCAGTTTAGTTCTCTAAAACATATTAAAATACAACGGTTAATCTCAATGGTGTCGTTAAAACTCGAACATCTCAATCACTACTTACTCCAGATTTAAAAGTCGTTTCTATGAGAAAATTTGTATACAATTGAATCTTGTGGAACTATACTGTATGGTTTGTAAGCCACACGCATACCTTTGAATTAAATTAAAATTATTCATTAAGAATATTACGTCTCTTCAGCGCATATTGGAAACCTATAACTTTATTGAATACTGTAAATGATACTAAAAAATCGATTTTAATAAGCAATTCAGATCTACATTTAAACTATGGGTGTAAAAATGTGTCTTTTGTATACATTAAAATTTTGAGCATGTACATTTCAGAAACAACTTAATATAATACGCCGCTTAATAAATATACCTATTTAATAGCATATTTATAACTAATTGAAGTTCAACTTTAATTTAACTATCAACAGTTCACATTTTTTTTGTTGTAAAATATCAAGACAAATACATTTATTGATTAAATACAAAAGTAAATACAGCGAAAGCGTCAGACCAAGCGAAATAGTTTTACGTACCTAAAATTATATATAAAATGTTCTGTTTCTCTTTCTCTCTTTTTTAGATCATCATATAATAGAGATCACATTATTCTTTACGCTCCCAAATTACGTGTATGTAATACAGCTCTTGATACATACACCTTTCTATTAAGATTCTACAAAGATCTTACAGCTATGTATACATATGTAGTATGACACGTCTAAAAGTTATTCTAGATTTGATATAATGAGACATCTCTTCGAGACTCTTATTTAGTTTCTATACTAATATCCAAACTGTTGCGTCTTCTTCCAAGAGGCACAGGTGGTGACGATAAGTGTGCATCTGGATGTTTCCTACGATGCACAATCATGTAGTATCTCCTCTTGAATGTTTGCCCGCACAAGTCACAAATATGCGGTTTTTCCGCCGAATGCGTAATTAAATGCATGTTTCTCATATGCGACGTCCTAAAACTCTTCTCACAAACGTGGCACGTGTACGGTTTGACGCCTGTGTGCGTTGTTGCATGGTTGGTTAAGTATCTCTTCGATGCGAATGCCTTGCCACACTCTTTACATTCATAAGTTTTATCGTGTTGCTGCATATGACTGTCCAGATTCTCCTGCGTTAGCAGCTTCTTATTGCATACGTCGCAATGAAACTTGTATTCGTTCAAGTGTGCCACCTTCCTGTGTTTGTACAGGGAGTAATTGCTCGTGTAGAATCTACCGCAAATATCGCACATGTGTTGAGAACCATCGTGCGTGCCGAGATGGAATTTCAAATCCCATTCTATCTTGAAGCGTTTACCACAATGCTCGCAGGCGAATTTGTACTCGTCGGTGTGTCGTCTGATGCAGTGAGCTTTCAAATTACTCTTCGTTCTACCACGATAGTTGCACTTACTGCAGCAATACAACGAATCAGAATCCATCTTTTGATGAATAAGTCGATGCATCTTCAAATCGTACTTATATTTAAAACTCTTGCCGCAAACTGCACATCTGAAGGGACGATGAAAGCTGTGCTTGCTCATAATGTGACGCAGGATTTTACTCTTTTGTTCGAACACTATCTGACAGATATCACATATGTAATCCCCGTTAATAAGCTTCTTGTAAAGTACGTCTTCTTTTCTGCACGCTTCGTCGATACGAGACAATTTCTCGTCGACCTCACTGAGCTGCTTGTTGACGACATTTTCCACCGTTTTATTTTCATTAAGCTGCTTCTCGATGGCATTCTTCGCTATTTTGTTCTTCATTACGTCTCTTGATGATTTTACTGAATCAGTGAATATCTTACGAGCTGTCTTCTTGTCTGTAGCGTTTCTGGACTCCGATTGCTCTACTATTGATGCTATCGTTGGCCTTTTTCCGAGAACAATCTTACACGAAATTTCACACTCATCTCTTTGATCAGCAACAGATTTCCTAAAAAATACGAATTATATTTATCAATACAACAAAAATTATTAGAAATGTTTTATATCCACGAACAAATATAGACACACATATATTTTTAATCATATACTCGTTATAAATAAAATATAATTTATTTTATAAATTTATAATCTCTTTATATAAATAACAAATTTTGTTATACAATTAAACATTTCGTTTTATATTAAATATAAAACACTATATGCACATATATTATAAAGAGATTGTTATATTTTAATTTTCTTTAGAAACATAATGTGAAAAAATGCACAATTACTCAGTTCTGTAATCTTACTGAACATATATTAGCATGTGTAACAAGTTTTATAGAATATATATATATATGCATGCGTGTAGCATCTTTGTGGAACATTTGCTGCATGAAATTCAGTATGATTAAAAAAGATTATCATTAAATTTCCTACAACGACGAAATATCTTATCTCTCTATCTTTATGTGTATTTCATTAAACAGTATCTTATTCTAATATATGTATGTGTCTTAATAGGTAGATATATAATTAGAGAGTCATTATACGTATATCCTGGAAAATATATTTCCTGAACTAATTACACAAGTGCAATATATTCTTATTATAGCTCTGTCATGTATATACTTATCTATATAGTCATGTGTTTATACATTCAATATTTTAATATTCATTCAAAGTTTCAGAGACAACAAATAAAATAATCATTTACACGCACATATTAACTTATTTAAAGTAAATAATAAAAAATAATATGTTGTCTCACTATAAAACAAATTTCATTAAAAATTACATATGTATTATATGTATATCAATAAAATCCTTTTTATATAATGTGTAGTCATATCTATATGTTCGAGCGTGAAAGACATTTGTTATAGTATTTACTCTCCTATTAACGTCTTACGTAAACTATACATCATTTGCTTTCGTACTGCTACGTGTCATAGTCTCGATAATATTTTTTATCGATACAGACGGTGGGGCTTCCGTGACATCTGGATGTTTCTTCTTCCAATGAACAGACAGAGCTGGACGTTGCGTGAAGCTTCGCCCGCAAATCGTGCAGATGTACGGACGAATCCCCGAATGTGTCAGGAGATGCACCTTCCGGCTAGTCGCGCTTGCGAAAGACTTTTCGCATATGTGGCACAAGTAAGGCTTCTCTCCGGAGTGCGTTTTAATGTGTTTCTTCAAGGCTGCCTTACGCGTCAATTCCATACCGCATTCCTCGCACATGTATCTCTGTTCGTGCTGCCTCACGTGACTATCCAGGCTCTTTTGAGTTTGCAGCCTCTTCTTGCACACGGGACATTGAAAGTTCGCGTCCTTCACCTTGTGTTTATAGTTTTTGTGGAAATAAAGGGACATTCTGTTCGCCGTTGCTGCACCGCACACGTCGCAGATACACGGATCTCCCTCGTGTGTAATCAAGTGCTTGGTATAATCAGCCTTTATCCGGAATTTTCGATCGCACTTGTCGCACGAGAAGCGAAAATCATCAGTATGTTTGCGCGTGAAGTGTACCTGCAAAGTACACTGGCATATTATCATTCACTGGAATTGAATCTAATGTCATATATGCTCTATTCTCTTTGGGTTTTATCCCGTTAGAATAATTATTATTAAAAAAAACAATAAATATTATCGAATTTATTAAGTCCAATTGATGAAGATTGGAATGGAATATAAAATTAATTCTACATTCTGGAAAATCGTGTATAATTATTTGCAGAATTTTCTCACTACGCTCACCTGTAAATAGGAGCAATGTATCGTGGAGAAGTCGCAATACTGGCAGGTGTACAATGGCGCTTCGCCGTGGACCTTCACTTTGTGTCTGCTCATGTTGTTCTTATGTTTGAACTTCTTCGCGCAAATGTCGCACTGAAAATTGTAATGATTACTGTGTCTTAGCATATGCTTCTTATATTCCGATCCTCTTCTATCGAAGGTAATCTTGCAAATATCGCACGATATCTTTTCCTTCCTCTTTAGTTTCAAGGTCCGAGTCGTCGTGGCGAGTTTCGCGCTGTTCCGCTGCGATCTTCTTGCCGCTACGTTAGACCTTTTTGTAGATGGTCGTTTAATCCTTTGTCGCGATGTCACACAATTCTTCAGCAAAGTGTTGCGAAGGGCCTTTTTCTTCATCACATTGTTCGTCGACCTAAACAGCCGAAACATCAGTGTTTCGATAATACTAACTCATAATTCATGTTAGAACGCTACCCATCTCATCTCAGGGATATATTAAAATGTGTACGATAATTTACTACAATCGTCTTACTACCTTCGAATGAATAAAACACGAGTCAACATTATTTTATTTCTTAATTTATGTACTATCTCAACACACCTTTTTTAACATATTAAATATCAAAATTTAATTGCATTTTTTTAATAATAAATAAAGAATATATCATACAATAAGAAACATAAAAATGACATACATTTATAAATATATATATATACACACACACACATTCACACTTATTTAATATTTACTCGCTTTCCTTCTTGTTTTGCAGAATGTTTTTTTCTTCATTACCAAAATCCTGAATTTATGTAATATTTTAGGTGTTTCAAACGATAATAGCATGATTTAAGTAATTGATGTATGTCGATAAAAAAGTAACAATGCGTGCAAACATGCTTGACGAATGTACAATCTTTTTGCACTGTATTTCTCGTATTTTATAATTTGATTCAATTTTTAATTGTTTATTCATTTTTTTATTATTCAAAGCTATTATTTTCTCCAATTTCAGAAATTAGAGAATTCTCTTTCAAACGGAGAAAGAGCAAACATACACTATAAATGATTAATTAATAATATTACAAGTATATTTTAACTTAATAGTTACATATATATAGAAGAAGAAACTCTGTTTTATATATTTTCTTACATACATATGTACGAGACTATTTGAAATCATTTGGTACAAATCTTTTTATACATACAATCGAGTGTACTAGTGCGCTTACATTCAGCGATGAAACTTCTCTAATAGTAAAAATACATTTTTTTGCATTAAATGTTTAATTTAATTAATCATTTCATGCTCGTAAAAAACGAAAAAATCGATGAATCGCATGGCACCAAGTGAATATAGATGCATTATATTATTAATGTATGAAAAAAAACCCGATTGCATATTTACAAATTTCTTTCGGTGATTTATTAAAGATAAAATATGTCTATGTATTGTATAATACACAATTCTGCCTTCCACATTTTAATTTGATCGTTTACTTATACATATTTAATAGTTAAAAGATATTAATCCATACATACGATTTGCTATATTATAATTTTAAGAAATCAAACGTTATAATATAACTCAACTTTATTCTATACAGTAAAATATAAAATTTCAATTATTGGATAACACAATACATAGAATAAAAAATATTTTTTACTTTCACATATTTAAATGAACATTTTACAGTTATTGCAGCCATTATACTGTACTGTTTATACGTTTATAGCATATATGTATTATGTAACTGAACAGGCAATATTTTTTAAACAAAACAAAGTTTTAGCAACAAAAAATATGTTATAAAATTATATTTAAAATGTGAAATAAAATATTAGCTAAAAATATTTTCCATTATATCTGCACCTAAAAATGCAATATATGAAAATAAATAACACAACAGAAAAATGAAAACAAGTAACACAAAATAAAAGAGTTTAAAATATGATTTCAAAAAGTTATGTATGAAAAAGTATCCTATTTTATATAGTATAAGAATTTTTATGTAGTCTAATAATTAATGTTAAAAAACAAACTCGTATCATGCATCACATCAGGAACTATCATAAGTATGCTGCATTTAACTCAACATACATACTGTGAACATATACAGTCTAGGAAAAGTGTGTATGTATATGTGTGCGTAAAGAATTATAATTCCAAGTTCTTTCACTAAAAAATTGTCTGCGAGTGTTATTCTGCAACCTGATATAAATTTGTGTAAAGATAGTAGACTAACAAACATGAAATCAACAAAACTAGGAATTATTTCTATGCTTGTATTTGTGCTTAAGAAAACAAGCTCTATATTTAAACACTGCATCGCAATAATCACATTTAAAACTTAGCGAATGTCGTTTCAAATGTTTTTTGAGTAATTTTGTCGTTTTAAAACGCCATTTGCATTGAGGACATTTGAAATATGCATATTGTCCTTTGAATAAATTCAAATCGCTGTTCAACTTATCAAGGCTTTCATCGCTATATTGTTGTAACTCCATCTTTTCAAGCTTGTATTTCTTTTCCTCCGTCGTATGGTGTTTCTCTACATCAACTTGACACTTCTCTTCGCATTGTTCACGACTATAATTCTTGTCATTCTGATCATCCTGATGTTTACGCTTGTGTTGCATAAGATGATAATTATCCTCACACACCTCGTCACACACATTGCAAACTGCAGTATGGATCTCCATATGCTTCAGGAACATTGTTTTATTTTTGAATATTTGAGCACAAAGATGACATCTAAATTCATACGTGTAATCAGCGTGCCATTTTATCTGATGGCGTTTGACACTCGCAGCCTTCCTTGATTTAAAATCACAATCTGTACAATGAAACAATTCTTTGCCATCTTCATGTGACGACATATGAAACTTAAACGACTGTTCAGTTTTAAGACCTTGATCACAAATTTGACACTCGTATGGATAGGCATCGCTATGAACTATCATGTGCCTCTTTACGTTGCAATTCCTCTCAAAACTTTTCCGGTATGAACTTAAATTTTCTTCGCTCTCCGACATAGCGCTATCTGAGGTTGACACTAATTCATCTTCTTTATCTTCATATGAGTCTTCAGGCTTTTCCGTAGATTCAGCAACCTCCACTTTCATTTCCGGCGAAAGACGCGGCGATTGTATAATTTCGCTTTCGTCTCCGTCTTTGAAATATTCGTAAGGAGATTGCATCGGGACAAGATAAAATTGATGATTGTTTTGAATCACAAGGAAATTTTGTTCAAGAGGATCACGTGGCACAGACCTAAAAGTAAGAAAAATCAATCAGTTTGGCAAAACATGATTATGTATATACAAACACACATGCTGCCTATTATTATTGTAAAAAATATGTTTTTTTTATAGATATTAATAGAAAATTATAACATATAATATAAAATTACACAAATCCTATTATTATAAAAAGCATATTATCTTCGTACTATAAGCATCAATAGAATTACAATTATTCACACATTGTGCGTTGTATTAAAAAATATATCTGTCCTTATTATTCAAATAAAATAGTAAATATTATACTTTTCTGCTATACATTTATCATTTATCCATTCACTATTTTATTTTAAAGTTGTATTATGCATATTTCTCTATCTATTTTGTTCTAATAATATCTCAACATAATGATTAAAAATCGCGAACCCTTCTGAAGTCTCAAATTGGTTTAGCATTATGTTATTGTAAATCAAATTTTTAAAGCACTAATTTTAATTCTAGCAAATATATAAACATCTCTTCAATGCAATAAAAAAATATTTTATTATTGAAATCAAAATTAAAATGAAAATTATTTAACATCTAGTTAATCAATATTACATAATATTATTGTATCATTATACTTTTATTATTAGAAACATCTAAATCGATTCGTCAATGGATTGTGCCACTTTATCATTGTGGATAGCATGAATAAATTCGCGTTTAATAAAAACATATGGTATTTATTTATGTATATTACATCGATTTTATGCTGTACATTGCATCATCCCATAAAATATACAGAAGCCAATCGCGCTTAAGGTTGGCGAGAATTATTCCCGAAGATCATATCTCCTTAACTTCCATTTCAATAAAGATTGAATGGAAAATAATGTTTTCACCGCCAGAAATTTAGATTAGAAACGCGAATATATTTCATTAAATAAAATAATATTTTCCAAAAGAGACACATATTGTGTGTGTGTGTGCTATAGATAGTTAAAATATAAAGTCTTGTTCCATGAAATAAAATAATTTATCGTTGAGATGATAATATTAAATTTTCAGATCATGAAATACCAAAACAATATAAGATATGAAAAATGTTACCGCGTATTTCATTGCATTTGTGTGTGTGTGTGAAAATAATGTTATTGAATCTAATGGTGTGAATGCAATGGTATATTTTTCACTCAACTCTGTTTGCAAATAAGATTGGAAGACTTAGATGTGAACAAACGAAATATAATTAAACAATGAAAAAAAGCTAGATGTCGAAGCAAAATGTGTCAGAGATAAAAATAAACTATATCTCTAATATTAGATTAATGCGCATCATTCTTCTTACATTATGTATTTACATTTGATTGGTATTTGCATTATCAGAAAAAATATTGTAAAGAAATGTAAATAAAAAAATATCTATACATATGTTAAAGTTTAAAAAATAACCAGAAAAGTAGAGAATATTTTTATAATCCCAAAAATAATTACAGTCTCTCTCTTCAAATGTTCAACATTCGTAAGAGGATAAATAAATACTCGAATGAAGAATTTGGAATCTAATTGTAAATGTCATAAGCGACAATCCAGCATATTAATTTGTCCTTGAGTAAAGACGTTGAGTTTCGATGAATTTGAAAATAAGATCGACATACCAACACACAGGACCATATATTCTCAAGAACTGAATCCTCCTGAATATTGGAACAGGGCGATATACTTTGTCGCCTTATGCGGGCAGAATCGTCCAAATCTCATTATTCTATGTTACAAATGGACCGTCGTCATTGAGACAATATTCACAATTCACATTTATCTTCACTATCTCGCATGTTTTATGTTAAAAAGATATAAAAGTACAAGATCCCGGCAACACGAGATAGTGTTCTTTTCAATTCACAATTCACCATCCGCCACATACATGAACGCACACACATACACACGTACACGAGTTATTTGACACTCTTATTCACAATAATTTTATCCTGCACACCATGCAGGAGATTCGTAATTTTGATGGGCGGTGGCGCTGGATGCACGCCAGGATGCTTCTTCCGATGTAACATCATCGGGGATCGCTGAGTGAAGCTCTGACCGCAAATGTCGCAGACGTAGGGTCGCTCGCCGACGTGGGTCAGTAGATGGATCTTTTGCGAGCTGAGGCAACCGAAGGTCTTGCCGCATATGGCGCAGAGATACGACTTCTCGCCCGAGTGCGTTCTGAGATGCTTCGTGAGACCGTACTTGAACTTAAACTCCATACCGCACTGCTCGCAGACGTACTTCATCTTGTGCAACTCGGCGTGGCTATCGAGATTCTTCTGGGTCTTGAAGCGTTTTCTGCAGATCTGGCACTCGAATTCCTTGACCTTGGTCTTGTGCTTGTAATGCTTGTGGAAGTACAGGGAGCTCTTGCTGGGATAAGACGTGCCGCATATGTCGCAAACGCAAGATTCCGTATCGTGATCCTTCATATGCGTCGTGTAGTCGGATTGTACTTTGAACATCTTACCGCACTGCTCGCAGCTATAGTTATAATCCTCGGTGTGCTTGCGAATGTAATGTATCTTCAGATACGGCTTCGTGCGCGCCTTGAAGTCGCATAGGGTGCACGCGTGCAGTTGCGCGGGCTCGTCGTGAATTTCCATATGCCTAGAAAGATACGCGCCGGTCTTAAAGCCCTTAGAGCAGACCGTGCACTTGTGCGGCCGTGAATTGCTGTGCTTGAACATGTGACTAGTGAGCTTGCTTTTGCGGTCAAATGTGATGTAACAAATCTCGCACATATGGGACTTCTTCTTTTGGCTCGCATGCTTGCCGGATCGCGTTTTCGAAAGTTCGTTTTCGTGCCGTTTCCTGAAGTCCAAGGGAGTATCGTCCAAATCATCGTCGTCAAGGTCATCGATCACAGTTTTACTCTTCTTCCTGGTCTCAACGCGACCTTTATCCCTCTCGACGCGATTACCTTTTTCGGCGTGATTATCCTTCTTTTCTTTTGCTGCTGACTCGGTTTTGGAACTATTTTCCTCAATAGGCGGTGGTTCTTTCATCATGAACACGCTCAAGGATTTTGGGATGCGAAAATAATCGTCTTCCAGTTTTACTATCAGAAAAGTTGGCGAGAGTGGATCTAGTTGATTGAACCTAAAAAAATTATAAAAATTGTCAGTCCATTTTATGCGGTAAAATATGATGGAGATATGGTCGTGCTGGTTGCACGCGAGCATGCATTGGTGCAACCTCAACTAAAAATTTCGCTAAACAAAATGCTAAACAAGGGCTAAATTCCACGGAAATAACTTCTTTTTATTATTTACAAATATTTTCTTAAATATTTCTTATTATTCTTGATTTTGAAATTTATTCATAATTTGATAAATATATAATGCATGGATTTTTAATTACTTATATATACACAAATTTTAATCTCATTATATTAGAATATAAATAAGCGCTTCATAATGAACACAATAAAACATATTTACAAATAATATTTATTTACAGACTGTTTAACTGTGTGATTTCTATAAGATCAAATTTCTTTCTGCAAAAGTTATACAATTGAATATTGTTTTTTATTTTATTATGCGTTGCATAAAAAATGTATCAAAAATTTCAAAGAATTTCAAGATTATCTCACAGATTAGCTGTGCGACAAATCTAGTTGTTCGAATGCGCATTTATAATACTTGTATGTACTTAGTATTTCAGTTTAAATTGTTTATCATAAGTAAGGCTTTGCTCCGCTATACTAAGCAAATTTTTCTTTTTTTTTCATTAGGTTTCCGGAAATTTTAGCTTATAAAGACTCACAAACCTGCGAGTCTTTTTCATTTAAAGCGGTAAGATTTTACACATGTTTTTTTGGACAGAGATTGCATTCATAGTGGAATATCACGAATATGCTTCTCCAACAACTGATTATTCGAGAAGAGCTTATTGCAGATGGAATATATCTCGTATATATATATATATAATTATCTAACATTCGATAAACGTCGTCAGTTTGTCGATTCTTATGTGTAAACTGTTTATTTTTTCTTGCTGCTTGACAAAATATTCTGCAAGAGAATGAGCACTTACAAATCTGACTGTATTCTTATATACCAATCTTTGCAACACATTTGCACGAATTATTAATTTATTATATTGCTTTTTTATTCAGTCACCTGGTAAGACACTGGTTTGATTTTTGTCACTTTGTTCCCTTCTCGTAACACAATCACTCTTATACTTATAATCATTTCACACAGTCGGCCCCTGAAAAATCAACAAGTTTAGTAAGTGAAAGAAAATGTATTTCAATATTGCTCCGTTTAAGAACTTGATGTCACAATAATTTGTGAAAATATAAATTGTTATAAACAAAGTATAAGAGAGAGAAGAAATTCTTTTATTTCCAATATAACAAATGTGTATTCATATTTAAATTGAAATTTTTGTCCAAAAAATGATATTTATCCAAAGGCATAATATTTTTGGTAGATTTTTATAACAATGCATAAGTTTATCTATATAGCATCAACATATTTTTACCATAACGCTTTTGCATAAATAAAGTTTTGTCAAGTTCATTACATGTAGATATTCTAACTTGTTATTATTCATTAAATAGATTCAATTATGAGAAATAATTTATATTTCTTTATATAAAATAATACTCTCAATATTTTCTTATACATATTACATTAATTAGAAATTAATTAATTTAAATTTATTTAATACGAGATCAAGAAAATTTTATAACTTATTGTTAAATAAATCAACAAAAGAATACACACGTTGTTATACTTCTAATATAAATAAAATCTAATTTTATTTTAATGTATAACTTTATTTATGTACTTATTGAATTACTTAGTAAATCTTATTACTTAATAATATATAATATTTACATAAAACAAAAACTTCTCTTTGAATATTTCTAACTTTCACTATCTATTCAATGTTTATTTTTCACGCATCCTATATAGATAACAATTAATACAGTAATTATTCGTTAAGAAATATTCGTAGTAGTAAACTAAAATTAAGAGTAGGAAGACAACAATTCTCAATTATATGTATAGTCAATTATGTCAACCATCATGCAACAATTTCTTTCTGATATAGTAAAATCTATAATTAACATCGATTGAGGTAGCATAAATCAATATATTTTCGTGACAAAAGACAATTTTAATTGACCGAGTTGAAAGCAAGTTAATGTGTACACAAAAACCAATAATATATAATCAAAAATATCCTTTAAAAAAAAAATAATCATAGAGAATAGATATATTTTAAGAGTGTATAAATATATCCAGAGCCCCTTTTCCAAAAAAAAAAAGAAAAAAAAAAACGTAAAAGTACAATTGAAATTATTATATAAATAAGTCGTATTCTTGTAGACAAGAGATGTAAAATTGCAAAAATATTGTTCATCTATCTTAATATTAATGTAATGTGTTTTAAATGTTTCTTAATAAAACTCCACTCAAAATATTATCTTACAGATCACACTGTAATTTTACACGTCTCTGTTGATGATCAATCACGATCGAGCATTCAATATAAAACTCTTGTCGATGTGATCGCTTTGAACTTTTTGAAGATAACTTCTGGCGAGCTTAGCTATCTGCGGATGCGTCGACGATAACGGTGGCAGTGGTCCTGGATGAGTTCTCCTGTGTCTCAATAAACTTGAGCGCTGGGTAAAATCTTCTTCGCAAATGTCGCACTTGTACGGCCGTATACCGGCGTGCGTAAGCACGTGCTGATAGTAATTGCTGACGGACCGAAATGTCTTTTGACACAGGATACAGGTGGAGATGTTCGTCCGACCGTGCTTGAAACGTTTGTGGCTCATGAGTTCGCGCGAGCCAGTGTACTCCTTGCCGCATTTCTCGCACTTGAAGCCCTTCTCATGCCTCATCAGGTGTCTGTCCAGTCTGCTTCTATGGTGGAACTTCTTACGGCACAAATGACACGGATACTCGTACTTGATCTCGCGATTTCGCTTCTGATGCCTCCACTCGTGACCCTTCACGTCCTTGACCTCTTTGCCACAGAAGCGGCAGATTTGCAGCTGCGGTGCGTGGGTTCTCTTTATGTGGTGCGCCAGATCGATCTTTAATTTGTAACTACGACCGCAGTGCTCGCAAACGAATCTTGACTCGTGATCGCTATGAGCGCGAATATAATGTCTCGTCAGTCCCTCTCTGCTCTTGTACTTCACATTGCAGATCTGGCACTCGAAGAAATAATCCGGTCGATGTATCCTCTTGTGCTCTTCTAACGCTCTTGGCGTGTAGCAAGTTCTCTTACATTTATTGCATTGATAAGGCTTACGATGTACATATCTGACGTGTCGCTCGACCTTCTTCGCATTGTCGAAGTGTTTCTCGCAAAATGGACACGTATTTCTTACATTTTCCATAACTACGTCCACTTCGGTCATATCTTTATGCGAATTCGCGGAGTCGACGTTCTGTGGCGATTTCTGTCTGGTCGAGAAAGACTCCACCTTAGCTGAAACATTGTTGCCTTTGACAGCTTTTGCAGAATTCTGCGAATTTAATGACAAGTCTAAATTAATCGATTTATCCGCATTTCGATAATGAGCTGTAACAGAATTAACTCTTCCGCTTGTCTTCGTGGAATTATATTCACTTTCAACGGATTTCCACGAGCCCAATAAAATGGAGACTAAACGAATAGGTCCTTTTCGGTATTGTCCTCCTTTCTGCCTGATGATAGGCTTTTCCCTGAAACAGGGATAAATTGTGTCAGTGTATAAAGTATCGATAGCGCTTTTTCTAAACATATGTTCAAATAACGATGAGCTAACAAGCAATTGTTGCGTAAGAAAGAAACTTCTGTAAGAAACATATTAATCACTATTGTTACACTGCTCAATTATCACAATCAATTCTATTAATTACCAGAAAACTTTTATACAAATTATAATATTGGCAAATTACGCATAGTATCACAGTGTTTTATATGAAATTGTTACACTTGCATTTCTTTATATCCAGAGATACAATCAGTCTGAAATGAATATAATCATTGGTACTATTTCGATAGTACAAAGTCTATCATAATCAAATTGTGATAATATAAACTTACTTTTGTTGTAAAGGATGGAGTAGATATTCTTCCTTGAGCAAAATAACGATGACTATTATGCAGCAAGGAGAATATTGCACATAAATCTTATATAATTAAATTGCGACACGCACAAATTAATATATTTGATAATACTAATTCACTAATTACAGAAAAAAGTTTTTATAAAAATACAACTTCTTTATTTATTAAGTCTCGTTCAGTTACAAACGATATTCAGTCCAAAAATATAATTCGGAATTATATTTACTACGTTATTATTAAAATTATTAACATTATATCACATACACATTAACCAATTCAGACGTGTAAATATTCTTAATTATTCAAAAACTTATATTATTATCTTCTGTGTATTCACAAGAAATATGTTTATGTAACTTATAATCAAACACATTTTTTAATTATCAATTTTTTATCGGAACAATACTTGTTTAGGAAAATTAAAAAAATTATATTAATAATTAATTATAATTGTAAAAAATTAAATAATTATAAAATTGGGAGTAATAATTACTTTTTGGTCTATTGAAAAAAAAAATAAATAAATAAATCAGTCTTTTCGCAGATATGTAGACTCTCTCTGTAAAGGCAGACATACTCTCCCAAATTATTCATCACCAATTAAACCTTTTTTTTCAGTTTTTTTTTTTCATATGCGTATAATAGATGAGATTTTTCATAATATTTTAAACTAAAATGTATTTGTTTTTTCAAGATTGTCAACAATTTCAGAAAGATTTTTAATCGACAATAATACATACATATATGTATGTAGAAAAGAAACTTAATGTATTGCATCTTATTGCAAAAATGTATTAAGATAAATAATATTCTCTCATAGGATCTTTTTTCCTTTTATATTCTCACGCATTTTATGGGCAAACGTATTTTTTGAAAAAAAATTTTTTGAGAAATTATACATTATAATATAATACGATATATGTCTTCAAATCTGGAGATCAGAGATGTCTTTTTTTTGCACAGATAACGATATTATTGCTTCTTCTTATGATTTTAAATGCTTCTGTAAAACGATCTTAGCTAAACCGGCGATGGAAATCTGCGATGTATAAGGCGGAAGAGGACCGGGATGAATTTTTCGATGCCGGAAGAGACTGGAACGCTGGGTGAAGGCTTCGCCACAGTTATCACAGTTGTACGGCCTGATCTCGGCATGCGTAAGAACATGATGATAAAAAGCGCTTGACACAAACACTTTCTTGCAAATCGGACAGATCGTACGTGGCTTGTGCATCCGAGCAGCGGTGTCGCTATGTACTTGATGCGCTTGTCCTTGATGTTGCTTCAACATTATCTCGCGCTCGTACTTCAAGTGACTTATGTCACATTCGAAGAAATAATTGTCACTATGACTCTTACTATGACTCTTACAATGTTTTTCCAGATATTGTTTGGTATAGTAAGACATGTGGCACTTGTCACACTTGTACGCTCTTTTCTTATGACTCACCACAATATGCCTTCTCAAACGCTTTTCATGATCGAAACGCTTTAAGCACACTGGACACACATTCCGCACTTCATTTAATACTCGATCCACATCTTCTTCTTTCTCTTCGTTCTTTGCAGCGTCTTCAGAGGATAATATTTCTGTCATAGACTTTATTTTTTCTTTATCCGAGTTTTGGTTTACTTCTATCGCTGTACTAAGCTCTCTCTCTTTACTCTTTTTTGTCATTTGTTGTCGTTTATCCTCTGTGTACCTTTTTATTGATTCACCGTGTTTCCTATCATTCTTTTTAGAAGTTGTCTCTGCTACGACAGTATCACACAATACCATCTCTTTCTGATACTTTTCACCATCCCACACTGTGATCCATCGTCTCCTGAAACATCCATTAATGTCAATCAGTACAAACACGGAACATGCAGCACCTATCGCATAAAAATTTAGAATCTTCAATAATCACGAAAAACACTAGTGAAATCATTGACTGACATTTGTTAAAACTCTTATACAATTTTACAATTTTTCGAAAAATTAAAACAGAAGATCAAATATCGAATTAAAAATGTATTTTAAGATAGGAACAAGATTACGATAAGTTTCACTTATAGCAATTTCTTAACAATTTTTACATATTATGTTTTAAATACCGTAACTACAGTATATGGATATTCAATATGAATAATTTTGTGTTCTTTTTTTTTTAGTAGTCTCTTCAGTAATCTTCTAATTCGAATTCGTACTCAGCTAATTCGACTTTTGGGTATCAAACTCAAGTCGACTGAGCAGCAACGGTGGCGGCGGTGTATGACTGCCGGGATGTTTGCGACGATGCACCATCATGCTGCTGCGTTGCGTGAAACTCTGCCCACAGAGATCGCATACGTACGGTCTTTCGCCCGTGTGCGTGAGCCTGTGCACCCTGAGAGCCGTGGATCTCGCGAAGGCTTTCACGCACAGTTTGCACTGATAGGGCCGCTCGCCGGTATGCATGCGAGTGTGCAGCTTCAGCGCGTGATTCGTCGCGAACTCCTTGCCGCACTGGGCGCAGAGGAACCTCTGCGAGTGTAAACTCGCGTGATTACGAAGACTGTACTCCGAGGCGAAGCTCCTGCTGCAGAGCTCGCACCGATGCTGCTTCGGCGCGGTCTTCCATATCCGGTGAATCAAGCGCTTGTGCGCGACCAGATACGATTTCTGCGAATAAGCGTTCCCGCAGTACTCGCAGACAAAGGTCTTGGCGTTCAGATGGCTCGCCTTGTGATCCTCGAGGTCGTAATTCGACATAAATCCCTTGTTGCACTGCTCGCAACGATATCGTAGGTCGTGCCGATGCACTCGTCGAATGTGAGTTCTCAGAGAAACTTTGTTGGTCGTGGTAAAGCCGCACATTTCGCAGGCATACGTGACGCCGCTGTGGATTTGCATGTGACTCATCACTTCCGACGAACGTTTGAAGGCTTGCTCGCAAACGGTACACTTGTACGGACGTACGTCGCTGTGCTTCACCATGTGACGTTTGAACTCTCCTTGCCGAGTAAAATGCGCTCGACACGCAGAACACTCGTACGTCGTTCGTTCCTCCTTTCTTGCGAATTTCTTTCTCCCCGCGTTAATCGAGGTGTTCCCGATGTCGCTCTCGCGACATGAAATTCGCTCTTTTCGACACGTCATCTCAGAAGACTTCTTTGACGTTGCTTCCTCTTCTTCATTCTCTCTAGTTACGTTCAGCATGTCTCGGATCGTTGAATTGAAATCTATTTCTAATCGCGCGTGGTTGTGCTTCTCAGATTTTTCTTCATCATCAGCCTTGGCTTCACGTCCTGTCAACACTTGGACCTCAAGGATTCTGTAAGAAACAATAGTAAGTTTTCAGCATGCTATACGCAGTCACGTCACCATGTCGTTCGTTGATACCTCCTCTTGATCATCTGAAGTTTCTTACGAGAATAAATGACCCAGGGATTAATTTCGCAATCGATGTGGTAGTGTTGGGAAGAGAGTAATGCTCGTTCGCTTCAAGACCAAGGAACTAATTTAATCGACAAAACAGTTTCATACACCTTTGATGTACGAATTATTTTATTAAACGTATAATAACGAATATCATCAATGATGATTAACATAAATTTATCGATGCTTTGTCCACATTCGAACGAGCAAGCTTGGAGTGTTACTATCACGCCTGTATAAAATTAAAAAAAAAAAAGAAAAAGAAAAAGAAAAGTGAGAAAAATGAGAAAACGAATTTTTTTGTTCAACAACATTGGCATTATGTTCGGCTTACAAGTTATCCTTATCTATCTACACTGAAAAAATAGAACAACAATATATTCGTAACGGAACACTTTGAGCACGGGTAGTACAAATAGGTAATTTATGAAGAACCGAACGAACAAAATCGCGTGTAACTTTGTCTTTTGAGCGTTGCACGCAAACATTATAACCAGTGTATACAAAAGATATCATAGAGATTTCGTATATCGATAAGTATCGAATCAACATCATTCTATTGATGTTGCTCAACGTCATAGTATATATATTTATATATAGATATATATAATCTATAATAAGTCAAAAAGTTTGTCCAGTCTCTTCCGCTGTTACGATACGTAGGTAACAACGCGTATAATCACGTATACTATCGCACTATTCTTATCGTTAAATGTGGTCGTCGTAGTTTAATCGTCAACGCGGCACTAACAAGAGTTTCAAGCACAAGAAAAAGAAGTTCGTCGAGGCTTAGACGCAGGTAGACTTCTGATGGGCCGTCAAGTTACCCTGGCAAGAGAATCCACGGTGGCATATCTGGCAGACATAAGGCCGTTCTCCGGTGTGCCCGCGTCTGTGAATTGTCAACGTCGATCTCTGCGAGAATGCTTTCGGACATTGATCGCATTTGTACGGCTTCTCCCCCGTGTGTACCCTTCTGTGCATCCTCAGATTCTCGGAATCCGTAAAACCCTTTCCGCAGATATCGCAGACGTATGGTTTCTCCCCGGTATGGATCCGCCGGTGCTTTTTCAGGTGCTCAGCGCTACTGAGACTCTTGCCGCAGTAATCGCAGAGATAGAGCTTCGTGGGATTGTGGCTCTCCTTGTGTCGGAAGAGCGATCTCTTCGTGGCAAGTACGCGGCCGCAGATATCGCAAGCGGTGCTGGTCACTTTGTTGGCCTTCAGCTCGGGATGCGTGCGTCTACAGTGCGCGGAAAGCTGTCGTCTGAGATAGAAGGCGTTGTTGCAGAGTTGACATACGAACGGCTTCTCGCCCGAGTGAATGTTATAGTGCTCTTGAAGATCGAGTTTCTTCCGGAAACGCTTGTCGCACTCGTTGCACTTGAATGGCAGATCCGCTTTGTCCATGTGTCGCGTCATATGAATACTCAGAGCCGCTACAACGGTGGTCTCGTAATCGCACTCCTTGCACACGTAACTCGGTAAGAAGTGCGTCTTCTCGTGCCTCGTTAGGTCGCGAAACAGTCGAAATTTCTTGGGGCAGTGCTTGCAGGGGAGATCTCCTACCGTGTGGCGCAGCAAGTGCTTCTGGTAGTTGCTCTTGTGTCGAAAGACCTTGTTACAGGTCTTGCAGAGAAACTCCAGCTCGGACTTCTCTTTCTTCACCTTCTTCAACGACGCGGTACGACCGGCCACCCCCGAGGAGTTGCCTTTGCGACCGCTTTTACGTACCGAATGCATCTTCATGTGCTTGCGAAGACTTACACCAGTTCTGAAGACCCGGCCGCATTGAGCGCATGTATTCTTCCGCTTACCTTTGTGCTCGATCTCATGATTATCCAACAAGGATTGCGAGGCGAAGAAGACGCCGCAGAGCTTACAGTGATACGCCAAAGGTAGATCGTCGTCGTCATCCTCGTCGTTCACTTCTTGTTTTATAACGCTTTGTACAGGATTCGTTGAAGCCATGGCCTCATCAATCGTGTCCGCCGGTTCCTGGCACTTCGACGTGGATTTGACGGGCTCGCCATTCTTCTTCACCAAGTCGAGCTTAGAGAACATTTCCGGGTAATATTCTTCGGGAAACTGGTTGTACCTGAAATTGAAAAATTCAGGGGGATATCAGTATCGAATACCCTTTTTGCGTCGCGACGATCTTTCTTTCATTGCCCGATCTCGTTGCCTAGCAAATTATTCTATTTCCTGTAAGTAAAATTGCTGACAAACTTACAAGCTTTGTCAGTTGTGATGTAAAGCGAATAACTCGATAAAAAAATATCAGCAGTTTTGCTATACTTAATGAAAAAAGTATGTATGTACTAATTAATACTTAAAAAATGTATATTGATATATATATGTGTGTGTGTGTGTGTGTGTGTGTGTGTGTGTGTGTGTGTATAAGAGCAAAAACACTTAAAATGTGAAAGAGAAAGCGAAACGATGAAATAGCTTCAAGTAGTCATGTAATTCTAAGTAACACTTTTATTAATTATAATAATACATAATGCAGGAATATATCTCATACTAATTTGAAAAAAATTGCTACTCTTATTGCAATATTCCGCATACAAAATGAACACGTTACGTATTTTTCCTGTTACTCTTTTTACTAAAAAATTATTTTATTAACATTTGATACAAAGTTCTTTTTTGCACTAAATTTTATTTACATATAAATTCACTAACTTTTTATAACAATTTATTTTTTGTGATATATTGTATCTTAAACACACAAGATAAAAGTAACATTTATGTCAAGATACAAAATTATAGAAAAATGAAAGAAAAAAGCCAAGTAAATCATTCAAAAGTGACAAAATTCAGACTGATTCCTTAATTCTTGATATTGACGCCAATTTTTGTAATGCATACAGAAACTTAAGCTATTCATTCAGTATATTGCAGATAGTGTTTCAGAAAAAAAGAAAAAAATTTGTTTAAAAAAAAAAGTTAGATCAACATCTTCAATTTTTTTCATAAACAATTAATATAAATATGACATGTATTAGCATGTATTAACATGTAGCAATAATGTTATAATTCTCCAAAAAACATTGATTGAAATAAAATATGTAATCAATCATACGCATACACACACATTATAGATGCAGCATCAAACTACAAGATGACAGTATGCAATTACTAACTGTCTCTATTTTAGGTTTTCCTTTAATCTAAGGTTTTCTTCTTGCATTGCTCTTTTACTACTCACATTTGAGTGAGAAAGCGAGTGAAGAACAAAGTATGCAATGATATTTTCTTTCTGCACATGTGCCATTAGAATAAAATGCGACTGAGGGAAAATCTTACAAAGAAATCTTGGAAGAGAGAAAATGCCCTCAATTTTGATGACTTTAGAATAGAGGAAATGGACTAATAGCGCTTCACTTTATCTCACAAAATGTGTTTGGATTCATACAAGTCTGATGATATCACGCAAAAGTGTCTCTAACATAAGACACAATTGATATAATACAATAGAAAGTAAGATTTAAACTATAGGACTATGCTGGCTACATGACCATCACATTAACCATGTGTATTTTATTGTGAGCGTTTAGTAATCCTTTAGATACAAATGATTTGCTACAATAACTACACTGATATGGTCTTTGACCCGTGTGATATCGTTTATGTATAACAAGGGTCGAGTGTTGCGTGAAGGATTTTCCACAGGTGTCGCACGAATAAGGCTTCTCGCCGGTGTGTGTTCTCTTGTGCACAACCAACGTTGTTCTCTTGTGAAAAGCCTTGCCGCATACGTCGCAGATCAAGGATTTTTCCCCACCGTGAAGACGTAGATGATCTTGAAGGGATCCCTTAGACGATACGGACTTACCGCACAGATGGCAATCGTATTTATTTTCGCCAGTGTGCGACTTGACGTGCACCACCAGCGAGTTCTTATAGGCAAATGTCTTGCCGCAGAATTCGCATTGATGTTTCACGGGTTTGAAGTTAGGATCGTGGATCTTCAAGTGACGCACCAGAGTGTGATTGTTGGGAAACGACTTGTTGCAGGCGGTACATACGTGCTCTTTAGCGCCGTGCTTCACGTTCATGTGCCCGTGAAGCTCGGCGTTTGTGAAAAAGCCCTTGTTGCAGATCTCGCAGTGCCTCGTATACTTTTCGAAGTGACGTTTGTGGTGAGTAGCCAGCTGAGAGGCTTGCACGAACGCGCGACCGCACACGTCGCAAACAAAGTTTTTCTCGTGAGTGTGGATTCGTTTGTGTACCGCCAAAGTATTGGTCCTCTTGAAGGATTTGCCGCAAACATCGCATTGATAGGGTCGAGCGTCGCTGTGCGCCACTAAATGACCCTCAAACAGATTCTTTGATCTAAAAAGCTTCGTACATATGTTACACTCGTAAAACGTTTGACTGGTAGATTGCTTTTTTAGATTCGAATCACTTTGAGTAATTTCTTCATTTGTAGTTTCTTCGAACTCCTCTTGCGTTAATGGATCCTGAATGTTCTCGGAAGAATCATGTTCCAAACTCACAGCTTTATGTGGCACATTATATATTTCTTGCTTTATAATTTCTTCTTTAATGGAAACCAATGCAGAATCCATACATTCATGTACAGACAGTTCATTTTTTATACACGTCTCTGCTGGTTTTTCATTTCTGAAAAGAAAATGAAATAATGACTATACATATAATATTATTTGATCTAAATTGTTACAAAATATTTTTTAATTAGAAGATTTTTATTTATAGATAATCTTTATTTTTTATTATTATATATATTCTTTTTCTCTATTGAATATATTTGTGATTTAACTTTCACATTTATATATTATTATAAACAAAAACAGCTTTTTTATATCTTCTTTCCATAAAAAAGCTGTATTTAGCACATATAGTATATATATAAAATCATAATTTAACGGATTATAAACATTGAAAGAATATTTTGCATCTATTCCTTTAATCTTATATAGTACATTATATAGTTATTGCTAAATAATTAAATTTATTTTCAAGATTCTCGGTTTAACTTTAAATAGGTTTTTTGTAAAACAATTTTAGATTTTATGTTGTAATTATATGTTCTATATACAGAGTTATAAAGATACATATATACACTTTTTACTAAAAATAAATTTTATATATTTATTATATTTTTTATTATTCTTTACATATAAAATTTTAATAATTCTTTTTTATACTACATATATATGTATATATATATATATATATATATATATATTCCTTCGTTTTAAAAAATTTGTAAATAAATGGAGTGAAATAATAAAGATAATACTAAATACTAAACTCTCAGCCTCAAAATACAAAATAATGCGTACCTTTCAGGAACTTGCAGTAAATCTTTATTATAATATTTGCAATCCAGGTGAAGTATTCTCATATTGGCGATCGTTCCATCATCTGCATATATTATTCATATACGACGCTTTCACTGCCAATTTTCAATATGTCTCACATGATAATTTTAATAAAGTGCCAAATAAATATAGAAAGTGTCTAATAATAAAATCGCAACTATAAAACAAACTATATGTGTGACATGTATTTATTATACATCTTTCTAATATAGATTAATAAAAATTTCTCTGCAAAATATATACAGTATCAATAGAGAAAGAACAATGTAATATGTAATATTAACAAAATTAAAAATATAATAGTTAAATATGTATTTACATATGTAACCAAAATGTAACTCTAGCTTCATGATATTTATTTAATATCAAAATAAAAAATTTTATAATGTAAAATTGCTGTAAATTTTATTTTACATTAAATTATAATATTGTTAATAATTTTTCATAACAAAAATAATATACTGATTTGCATTTATACGTTTAGTCTAGATATACTCTAGAAATAAATTAAAAATATAAAATATGAATAAAAAATTGTTTAACAATTTTTCCAACAAATATTCTGATACACTTATTTTTTGAGACTTTGCACAACTAAAAAAAAAATTTTTTAATGTCATAGAGTATTGGATAAAAAAGTAACAATGTATATTTGCAGATATGTATGTATACATGTATGTATTACTTTATCTGTTCTATTATTTTTACATCGAAAATTAACTTGTATTTTTATTCAGTAACAAATTATATAATATATATTATATATATATTATATATAAATTATATAATATATATATATAATATATTATATATATTATATATTTAATATATTATATATATTATTGCGAATAAAACTGCTTCTAAATAAAATAGAGAGCGAAATATTTTGTTAAATTAAATTTACTTATTAATGTAATATATATAATGTGATATTTCACTAGATTCTTTATTACGTGCAGCTAATTCAATTTCTATAATAAATATCTTTTAAAAGAAATAGAAAATATATTTATATTTATAGTGTCATATTTTTTTGCGATTGAAAAATTCTTGAACAAATTTAAAATGATTTCAACTCAAATATTTATTGATCGTATCTAACAGCATCTATCTGTCAATATTCGAAACACATTTTACAAAATAAGAATATATTTGTGTACAAAATAAATTTTAAGTTTTAATGCTATTTGCGTAATGTATCTATTTCTTTTTTTATAATTACTATCAGTCTCACATCTCTAATGAAAAATTAATATTTTTTACGTGCACTTTGTTCGGCGAATATGTTTCCACAAATTGCACGGATTGAATTCTTTATTTTATTATACTTTATTTGGTAATTATATGAGACGATATATAACTCATATTATTTTCAATCATAAAAACAGGATCTAATATATATATACGTATAAAATTTGCACTTATGCCCTTTTAACATCATAATCATCATCGCATATAATTTTCAGTTACATGATAATATTCGAGATACATTCATCATATCAGACAAATTAAACTGGAGATCAGAAGCACATGCTTAACTAAATAGGAGTCGGAAAATGTTCCATTCATTTACTCTCATTATGAGATTTTATATGCGAATTCAACGAACCCTGTTGCGTAAATCTTTTCTGACACACCTTACACTCGTAAGGTCTCTCGCCGGTGTGCGTTCTCAGATGCACGATCAGGTACTTTCGTACACTGAACGCCTTGCCGCACACCTCGCAAACGTGCGGTTTCTCACCCGAGTGTATACGCATGTGAATCTGCAGATACGTTTTGCTGCTCACAGACTTGCCGCATACTTCGCATGTGATCTGATTCTCGCCCGTGTGTATCTTAAGATGCACTTTCAACGCGGCCTTCCAGTAGCTCTCGAAGTTGCAGATATTGCATTTGTGCTTCTCTCTCTCGCCGTGGGACTTCATATGCATGTTGAGATAGGCTGCGCTCGCATACGCGATGTTACATACTTTACAGATGAATGGTTTCTCGCCGGTGTGCGTAAGCAAATGACGCTCCAATGTCTGATTCGTATAAAAGCCCTTGCCGCACATCTCGCAATGAGTTACGTATTCCTGATTGTGCTTCTTCTTGTGGAGACGCAGATCGTATCCGGAGACCTTTGAGATACCGCATATATCGCAGGTGAATCGTTTATTATGCTGCTTCAGATGGATCTTCAAGAATTCCTCGGTCTTAAAACACTTGCCGCATAAAACGCATTGAAATGGTTTCTCCTTTTGATGCGCTTTTATCATATGTTTTCGTAGTTTCTCGTCATTCGTGAAGACCTTGTCGCATTCCTCGCAACGGTTCTCGGTCTTCGGATTCCTCTTGTGATCCTGTCTGTGTTTAAAAAACTGCAACTTCTTGAGCATTTGCTTCCCACAAATTTCACACTCGTAAACCGTCGCGCATTTGCGACTCGACTCGTGTCCAGGAAATCGTTCTTTAACATCTACTTTATCCGATGCAGACTCTTCCAGTTTATCGTTCGAATCATCGGCCGTATATTCGACCGTTTCTATTTCCGTAACTATTTCTTGATGACTGATATGATACTCTTCCACGGTAGATACTTCGTCCTGATATCGCACTAACTGTATGTCTTGCAACTCGTCGATCGGTTCCAATTTTGTGCTTTCTATGTCGATCTCGACGCACCTGTAATAAATAATATTCGTCAACAACGCGTGAGGAAGTACGTGTACAGAATAAATACAGTTCTTAATAGACAATCGATTTACTTGAACTAACACAGGCAAGACTCTCTTTCACACTCTTGATAAATCTTACAGAAAGCACCTTGTATGCATTTCGAGTTAATCGTGACTGTCAATCGCCTATGACTGTCAATCAACTGTGACTGTCACTCTGCTCGACTTATGATTTTTATATCCTGAATAGATTACTGCACCACACGCTTCTCGAAATTTATTATTATTTCTTGGAATGTCAAATATTGAAATAATCTATGAACCGTTTCAGAAAACTTTAGTCATGTATATCACATATCTTTTTTTCAAGGCCAAATATTATAAACTTTTACTTCATAAAATTTAAGTAAAAATTTTTTTCTTTGCAATTTACATATTATACGTGCTTATCACAAGGATACACTCTACACTCTTTTCATTAAAAGTATACTTGTTTAATCAATCCAAGTAATACACAATTCCTGTTGATGTAATGATTTTGTTAGACACTGCTATTATCCGAATAATTGACTAATTATTATATTAAATTATAAATATTTTGCTCTATTATTTGAAATTTTATTTTTTTTATTATAAAGATATATTTCATTTTCCATCTTTCTAATCTTTTTTTCAAAATTACAATCTTTATTACATTTGAATCAATTCTATAGTAAATAAGCGGATACATGAATTATAACGGAATAAAGTAGAGAACGCATATATAGATTTATTGGAATATATACATAATATATACAATCTTGCATTATATTGCATCCGCATTGAAAAAACGCGTTTTGTGTATAAACGTGTTTTGTCAATATTCCGATTATATATAAAAAAACAAATATTCCTTAATCGCATGCAATGCATTAGATACAGTAATGTACATGTAAAAGCTTTAAGGCTAAATCATGTAGATAAAATATTAAATTGAAAATTAATCAGTAGAATAAATAAAGAAAAATATTATAGTAATAAAATTTAATAATTTCCCTATGGCTCATAAAGTTAGTCTTTTAAGTTCACAATTTGGTTTTAAAAAGAATAAAAGAATTTTAAATTTTTGAAATATAATCCGTAATAACATAAGTTCATATTCTCATGCAGTTTGCCCTGAAACACAAAGCTAAGTTCTTGTATTATTATTATTAATTTATGCAATATCTCAGCTAGATGAAACATCAAATAACAAACATCGCAATAATAAAGTAAAATAATGAAGAGTGTAATTAAGCTATTAAATAACAATTCTTTTCATAGTGAATTATATAGAATAATATATATAAAAAAAACATATAATAATAAATGAAATGTCAATCAACACTGTGTATAAATGTTAACAGTTATGAAAAACGTTTCGTAACAAATTTTTAAAAAGAAAAGAGAGAAAAATCATTTAGGATTCTCGTGTCTTCGAAGATGCGCACTAAGTGTGCCACGTTGAGTAAAACGTTTTTCACAGATTTTGCACTTGTAGGGTTTCTCGCCGGTATGTGTTCGCCGATGTTTAATCAGATACTTTCTGGCGCTAAACGCTTTGCCACAAAACTCACAAATCTCCGGTTTCTCGCCGGTATGTATCCTAATATGAGTCTTCATGTATTGTCGTCTGATTAGCTTGCCACATACTTCGCATGCCACTTGACTCTCGCCAGTGTGAGTCCACATATGTTCTTTGTAACAATAACTATAAAATGTTTCGAAGCTGCATATCTCGCACTTGTATTTTTTCCTCATCTCGGGCAGACTGTGAATCTTCATGTGACTACGAAGGTAAACTCGATTGCCGAAGGATTTGTGACAGATCTCGCAAGTGCAGGGCTTCTCGTCGGTGTGCACGCTCATGTGGGTCTTTAAGGTCGCTTTCAAATAGAAACCCTTATTACAAACCTCACAAAACTCTGTGAATTCCTTATTGTGTCGCCTGATGTGGATCTTCAGATAATATTCCGACGTCAGCTTCGCGCCGCACACGTGACAAATATGTGGTGCGCCGTGCAACGTTTTATGCACGTTTAAGTATCTCTTCTTCTTGAATATCTTATGACACTCGTCGCATTCAATGGGACCCGCTGACAATTCCTTATTCTCTTCCTGGTTTCTCTTAATTCTCGTGATTGTATTTTTCCATTTCTGCTTCTTCTGCGTGTCTAGAGGATACTTGCATCGCATCTGGCGATGCTTGATCAATTGTAGTTTTTTTGAAAATGTTTGTCCGCAAATGTCACACTCGTATTTCTTTTCTGCTTGCCGTAACGCTTCTCGAGTTCTAAGTATCGATTGCTCCGTTCTATGTACTATCAAACTGGCTTCTGTATCGAAATCTTCGTTGCACGAATCACAATGATATGCGGCTATCTCTTGAACAAGAATAGTTCTGTCATCAATCTCTTGAAAAATAACGAAAGATCCTCCTTGATTCTGCCTTTCTATTGCAACATTTTTCGGATGATTCTTGGACCCCCAATTTTGACTTCTGAAAAGAAATAAAAAAATACGGATTATAAATGTATAATCGAAAAATAATTAAGTGTATTTCACTTTTATTTTAGTCATTCCACGCGATGCGTTAAATGACAGTCATTATTGTATTATCCAAAAGATATGGGATCATATAGGCAGGAAAAAATTATATAATCCGAAGTATATCAAAAGAGAACAAAATCAATAAAATTAATATTTAAGTAAAAAAAATATGTTTTTATTTTATATTCATAAAATCTTCAAGTGCAGTAAGAAGTTTTAAGCAAATTTGATATAAAATATTAAAATCTTATTACTTACTGTATAATGATTTCAGAGCTGCGTTCAGTAAACACATTGTGATTCAGATACTTCATCCCATGAAATAATTATAATATAAATCAAATTTGTGCAACATAAAAAGTATGCGCAAATCTGGGACAAATATAATTTTTAATTTTATATGTTAATCTTAATAGAGATTTCTCATTTTCAAAAACATTTCTGTAAAATAAAATTGCTAAAAATATAGTTTAACAGAACATCTTAAATACTCTTTTTTTTCTATATCGCAGAAAAACACATATATATTATGAAGAAAAATTCAATATCTTAGCGCGCATTGTTATGCACTTATAGAAACATTCTTATATATTACATGGTTGTAAAAAAGTTAAGGAAAATGTGTCTCTTCTAAAGAATTACAATAAGACTTTATTAAAAATAACAGTGTAAATGCTTACACAGAAGTAATACTTAATAGAATATAGTAAAAAATTATGTAAAAATGGAATGTGTTTTTGTTTATAAATAATATTTTGCAGAAAAATATCACATCTTAAATCTTATAAACGTATAACAAAACAGACTAATAATTAAAAATTATAAGATTTCGACGATTTCAATTTTTTAATAACACGACACGAAAAAGATATTTTCTATAAATTCTTTGTGAAAGTTTAGATTTCTCTTGATATCGTCAGTGTTAAATAATGTATGATACGATATAAAATACATATTCGAAAATAAAATCTCAAAATTTAGCTGCTGTTAATATAATAATAAGCAAAAAATGCAAGAAAGATTCATATAATAATAATACTATTTAATTTAACATTATTTATAAATTAATATTACTATTTTTTTATCTTATTACTATTACTAATTTAATACTACTGTTTCTTATAAAGTAATATAACCAAATAAATCACACTTAAAAAATTAAATATTTTTAATCTACACTGATTAATATAAAAATGCTTATAATTAATCATTATTCATCAATCAGCAAAAAAATCTCAATTTCTTTCATACAAAAAATAATAAAACATCGAAATAATTATTTATTACCTATAAGCGAATAATTTCATGGAAGAGAATAATAAAATATACATCCCTATTGTTATATAAAAATTATTGCATTTTCTTTAGTTATTATTATATTCTAATCGCCTGCAATAGAACTTTATTTTCGTGGATTTTTTTATAATCATGTATAATTGTTTCATTTAAACAATATATATATATATATATATATATATATATATATAGATATATATATAATAACTAAGGCACTATCGATAGTTCAAACATTGTTCCGATAGTTTAAAACATTGTTTAATAGACGTTTATAATATTTAGGCAAGTATCACACTTTTTTTAGAAGTGTAAATAATTATTTACAGTACAATATATCATTATCACGCGAATTTTTATGAGATAAAAAGGCGTATAAAGTAAATATCGAATAATAAATAATTATCGACCTATAATTACTACTACACATAAGAATAAAAAACAAATATAAGCTTAAAAAATACTGTCACAATATAATACTAAAAAATTATGGACGGTTTGTCGCGATCTGCAAAATCTCTTATTTTTTTGGCATAATGGTTTGTGAACGTAATGGACAAATCTAAAAAACGTTGTGAACAGATCCACGATAAGTATTTATTTACCGCTTCGCAATTTTTGTCCTATAAAATTTATTTTAGATTTATTATTTCATCTATAATATTGATCATACGCCAATATTTCACTAAAACTTTTGCAAAGATACGATTTGATTAAATCTCAAAATCAATTTTTTAGTGAAGATATTGTATGTATATATAACTTGCAAGACATTTTCGTTTTTCAACAATTCTTATCATAATTCATTCGCAAATTACAATAATAAATAGCTGGTATTATTTTGTGATTTCTTCGAGGCAGATCTTATGTGTAAGCTGTTATAACAATATCATCTGTCAGACTTTTCAGGGGATAATGCGAGGTAATTATTCTAACTCAATAAACTGTCTCTTTATACTTTAACCGATTAGTGTGTCGCAAACATATTTCGTCTAGTTAAACATGGCTTAAAAAATATTACAAAAGCGAGTCTCTCTATGCCTCATAATTTTTATGAAATCTATAAAAGAAACTGTGGTATCTAGGGATACTTTATTTTAATATTTATAGAATTTTTTTAAATGTATTTTAAATATTGTTTATATATAGTAATTATATATATAAGTAAAAATTTTTTTAAAAATTATAACAGTTAAAATTACACAGAATATTAGAGTATCTAAATATTCTGTAAAAATTTTTTTAAAAATTATAAAATATATAATTAAATTCTATTAACATAAAAAATATTTGCAAAAAAAATCCAGAAATAAACTTTATAAAAACTAAATGATTGTGTAGAGAATATATAATTATTCAGGTTATAAATTATTAATGAATAAGAAAAGTAGATTAAGTTTCCAATCTTAAAACATTTATTATATCGTTGAAAAAATAATCGGTCTGTTCCAAAATACAATATGACCCTAAGATATCACAGTCTCCTCTACTTTGTAACATTCAAAGCTTCCCAATATGTTTACTGCAAGCACTCAACAGTCATTCCTTCTGTATATTTCACGCAAGTGTCATATCACTATCTATATTAATCAAATATAAAAAAAATAAGTAAATGAGAGAGCTTAATTATATAAAAAAAAAAGTATCGGATCTATCGTTGCCATTAGTTCTAACTGGGCAACATTATAGTGACGGTATCAAGAGACAAAGAATCTTGTTCCTGTTGCAGCTCGTGTTGCTGCTGCAAACCCTGCTGCTGCTGCTGCTGTTCCTGCTCCTGTTGTTGCCGCGCGTTTTGTTTCGCATGCGTTTTTAGATGCGAGTTCAGCATAGTTTTAGAAGCAAACGATTTGTGACAGCACGTGCAGGGATAGGGTCGATCGCCCGTATGACCCCGCAAGTGTACTACCAACGTAGTCCGTTGAGTGAACCTTTTGTAGCAGTGTGTGCACTGATGCGGTTTCTCGCCGGTGTGCGTGCGACGATGCACACTCAAATAGTTTTGCGAAATAAAACCCTTGCCGCAGATATCGCAGATGTGCGGCTTCTCGCCGGTGTGCTTGCGCAGGTGCACCGCCAGATAAGTCTTGCTGGACACCGACTTGTCGCATATCGGGCACACGTATTCGTTCTGTGGACCTACGTTACCGTGCGTCTTCATGTGCACCAATAGCACTTGCTTCCGGGAGAAACGCTTGTTGCACAGCTCGCAATGATGCTTCCTCTGCGGCGGCACGTAGTCTGGTTGATGCAGTTTCGCGTGCAGTCGTAGACCCTGACGGTAGCGAAAAGTAGCGTTGCACACGTCGCACTGAAACGGCTTGTCTGGCACGTGCGATAACAGATGTACCTGGCAGTTGCTCTTGCTTTGAAAGTGCTCGCCACATACCTCGCACTGGTATTTGTACGCATCGGACGTGTGACACCTTCGATGGACAATCAGACTCTCCCTATGCGAGGTCACGTAGTCGCAATCATCGCAACTATAACACTCCTCGTGTTGCTCCTTTTGGTGCTCTCGCAGCTCCGACATCGTCGAGAAGCTGTAGCCACAATTCTCGCAGACTAATCGCTCCTCCTGCGATCGCGCTCCTTCCTCCGAACAAGACTCGTGCGTTTCTTGATGCAAACTAAGAGCCCGATCGGAGACAAAACTCTCGCCGCAGAACTCGCACTGCCTAACACTTTCGTGAGCGAGTATATCCGTCGTTTCCATCTTCGATATGCTTAACGAGTCCGCTATCAGTAACTGCGTGTGGCTCTGGATAAGGACGTGCTTGATTTCATCGGATCCGCACTGCTGCCGATCCTCGGGCAGCATCGTGAGTTTTGACACAAAATATCTGCAAAGAAGACAGACACAAACGGGAGTCAATCAAACGTGCTCGTTCCTCTCGTCGTCTTTTCGTTCTTTATCGCTGCCTTAACAAGGTAAGCGAGATATTTACAGGGATGATCTGCTGGACACTCTCGTGCTCGATTGTATGGAAGTTGGGTGGTCAATAAAGGGCTTCTCACTAATGATATTTCTAGCATTTTCTTTATTACGTAGCCACCTCCTACCCTCTACCTTTTCTTACTGATGTCTTATCGCTTAAACAATGCTTATTTGCGAGCGAACACCGTCGTTTACTGTTGCACTAATTGTTGTACTAGCTTGTTTATACGATTTTTCATAGCATAATCCACGACTACAAAATACAACTAATTATATTCTACATTTACTTAATACTATGATAGATTTATCGTGTTTAAGACGTATTAATTAGATAAGATGTGGACATCTTTACAATATTAATCTATGTTAATAATCGCGTACTATGTCCTTTAAGCGCACAATTTTATTTTATATTTATTGCTTACAGTATACATAGAATATTTTATTACTATCGTGTACACAAATCTATAAATTCAGCCTGTGACAATCTTGATTTTTTTGTAATAAAAATTTGATGAGAAATATTTATTTTAATTTTATAATTTGTAAAACGTCAAATATCCTTGTAAACATATAATCTAAATAAAAATTTTATGGAATTAATTCAATTAGAATTGTGTAAAAAATATATCTTGGATATCCACTTGACGAAATATTCAATTTAACCAACTCTTTGATTTTCAATTATTTATCATCTATTTAATATATAATTCACATTTAGTAATTCGGCTAGCATGATTGAAAAAACATCAGATAACATAAACATCCCATATAACACGATTGTATAAATATAGCTTCATTTTCTTGCGCATCTATTTTACATAATTTAATCATAACTCTCTATAAATAAATATTATTAATATTAATATACTTATAAATATTCTATAAAAGATAATAATAAACTACGAAATTGCTTCTTTCTCTTTTTGATCTAGAGAGAATATAGTATCTAGAGAAAGAAATAAAGAATCAGTTAACTTTTTAATTAATATTGATGGCAACGGCTTTCATAATGCGTAAAATAAATTGTATCTTTTGACATACATATATCTTTTATATCAATTAAGCATTATGAATAATTCATAAAGCAGTCATGGTAATTTTGAAATATTTACGCATTACAGCAAATTATTTAATGCTAATGAATTAATTATAATTTAATTATTTCTAAAGAATCTAAATTATAGAGATTAAAAAATATCAAGTTTAAATAATCGATTGTTATAGATGAAGTAATAGAAAAGTATTATCGACATTTGCATTTCCTTTAAATCGACCGTAACTTTATAAATTATATAAAATATTAAAAACCCGATATACATATAAACACAATAATTTAAATTCAAACTACAACGGACTAATAATTTAACTTTAAAATGTTTTAACTCTAATGTATTTTTTTCTACAATTCTCAAATTATTTAAAGGAAAAAAAACACAGATAATTTATTTTTAAGTTAAATATAAGATTTTGGTTATCAAAAATCTGATAAAAAGCAGAAGTCTAAAAGATATGGTCAATTGTAACTAAATATTAGCAATATGTATAAATACACTTATTTGCAGAAAAATGTAGTTTAAGATAATATTACATTAACAGAAAAAGTACATTTATAAGACGATGAAATAGACGAGAGGCTGCAAAAGATTATTAAATACTGCCATTTACTTTACCTTACCTATCAAAGTTTTATTTGTTAATTACGAATAATTTCTATGACTAATTCTAAATATTTAAGCGTCTTCATACTTACATTTGACATTTATATAATATTCCGAGTTCTCTTTATTTCTACCCTGTCTTTCATTCTATATTAATCAAAGGCACCTGAATTCAGTTTTATGTTTACATTAAATAAAATATTAATTGCTTTTATATATTAGGAAATTATTAACGATTTAATATAATTAAAAATTTAATCTCACAAAGTATAAAAATAATTATTAATTTATTTTTCTCCAACAATTTGTTTTATTTAATTATATTTAGTTTAGCTTCTCACACATAATAAATAAAAAAATTTAGAAAATTTATGACTTTTAGGCACTTTTTTCATTTGATTGTGGCGCAGGTACTTTGCTTATTCGAAACTAAATTATACACATCAACTTTATATAGGAATAAAAATTCCGCGTCACATCCAATAATATTAACATTATCCTAAATATTTTGTATAATGTACAAACGATATCACAGTGATGACAACATTTATGATTACAGAATATAACATTCGACTTGTTTTTATCGTGACTCTAATTCAATCATTAAATATATTTTATCCGAAACTATATAAAGTTTAGATCATGTTAGACGTGTTTGTAAAAAATTAATTTACATATTTCAATGCACTGGTCATATTATATCTAGTTATTTCATACTGCGATAGTAACTTGAGTATTAATAATTTTAGGCACTTAGACATCAACACTCTAATACAATTTTTGTAAAAAGCGATTATTCCAAATAGAAATTGATATAATTTTCATAGAAACATGTTCAATCTCGCAAAACACTTATATTTTTAAAAAATTACATATAGTCATCTAATCAATTAGAATTTGTTTTAACGGGCAAAAAATTACACCAACATTATTTTAATCTTATTTTTATATTTTTTTCTTTTAAAAAATCTCTTTAATGTATCAGATTTAATTGAATTAAAATTAATTAATACTCTCTTTTCTAGAGCGCTGATGAAAAATTAGACTGAGATCAAATAAGATTTTTGATATAGTATTTTTTTTTTTTAGAATGTTTACGGGATCAAAAGTTACGTCTCGAATTTAATCACGCGCAGTAAAAGATCTCGTTATATCGATCAATTGACACATCTCAGTGCTTCTTCATATGATTAAGCATGATCGTTCGCGTAACAAATCCTTTTCCGCACAACGTACAGGTATACGGACGTTCTCCCGTGTGATAACGACGATGTACAGTGAGTGTCGATGCCTGCGTAAACGATTTGCCGCACATGGCACAGAGATACGGCCTCTCGCCGGTATGGATGCGCTGATGCACCACGTAATACTTGCGATGCGTGAAGCCTTTGCCGCATACGTCGCAGACCAGCGGTCTCGACCTGTGCACCGCCTTATGCGTGGTCAGGGACTCGGCGGTGGTGAATTGCTTGGAGCACGAGTCGCAGGGATAAGAAGTCATGGACTTGGCGGGGATTACGGGACTGCCAAGATTGCCGATCACAGGATCGACAACGGGCAAGACCGCGTTTGTACCGATGATCCTAGCGTCGTTGTTACCCACCGGCAGCGATCGATGAGTTTTCGCGTGATGATTGTACAAGTTGCGCGTCTCGAAGCGCATCAAGCATCTCGGACAGGAGTAAGGTTTCTCCTGGCCGAACTCCTGATGCATCCTCCGATGACGTTCCAACAGCGTGCGATATCGAAAACTGGCCTGGCAGAGATCGCAGACGAACATTTTCTCCATATTATTACCGGACGGCGCAAGATTGGCGGAGGTCGACGTGCACGAGATCACGGAGGACGCGGAATGCGTGACTTCGTGCATTTTCAGATGGCTCAAGGCAATGAAAGTCCGCGAGCAGACGTTGCAGGAGTACCTCGGCTGATTCTCGATATTGTGCTCGTACTCCAGGCGCGCGACGTGACTCGTTCGCATGTGATAGTTTAGCTTAAGGGCGCTTCGAAACTCTAGACCACACGTGGGACACGGATAGGATTCGGCGAGGTTCTGCACCTGATCGAGCAGGGATTGGTCTGAAGGGCACATGGACTGAAAATGCGGGGGAAATAACGTCGACGATAGCATCGACGACGATTGGTTTGAGAATATGGAGTTGGTCTGTAGAAGATTACAATTGACGGATAAGCCGACCTCCCCGATCTCGGGCGAAGGCGAAAGAATCTGACGCAGCATCCCTGATAATCCGCCGAAGGTCTCGCCTCCTTCCCTGAAATTGACAAAACCCAAGGACATTGCAACGGAGAACGACCCATGGGCACACACACAGCTTTATGTCTTTTGAAATTCTGCTTTTTGTGATTATTACAATATATCTTGCATACAGGCGGTGATGAGAGAGAGAGAGAGAGAGAGAGAGAGAGAGAGAGAGAGAGAGAGAGAGAGAGAGAGAGAGAGAGGCAGGACAGAAAAAGATAGATATTATATGCTTATGTGAGTGCTGCAAGGTGGCCGGTGCAAGGTGCTTGGACATTGCTGATATCCCTCGAGACGCAGCGATAATGATGTGTGTACGTGCGAATCGAAAAAGTCGTCGTGATTTGTCGTCAAGTCAAACAGCTTAGGAAGTTTCATTACTCGCTATATATAATAATATATCCATCAAGCTTTCCGAATTTTTATAAGAATCTTATATAATATTTTTAACTACGATTATAGATGAATAATATATGGAGAATATACTTGTAAGCCTATTATCTCTTACTAGTTTTATATTCATTAATAATTAATATACCGTTCGAATTATAAATAATTAGAGAAATAGTACGTACAACATAAAAACTGTATATTAGATATATTTCCTAACGATAGCAGAAGAAAAAAGTAAAGATTAAGCCATAAAACTTGGCAAAAGAGTTCGAGAAAAGCAAATTTTTACTTAAGAAATCACTCTGAGACTGAAATAGAAAATATTAAAACGCAAATAAGTTAGTTACAGAAAAATCTCACCTTTATAAATAATCCATTACGATGAGGCATCTTCTTCTCAGCACAGAATAAAACAAAGTGTATGATTTTTTACACATACACACATATATAGTTATATTCAACACATTAACAGTGTTTAATATATGTCACAGGATGTATTATGTGGAACAAACTAAAAATGCAGTTAAAAACTGCAATAAAAATAAATGATAAGGAAGAAAATCAAATATATTATTCAGTATTTTACAGCAAAAAAAGCTTGACATGGTAAAAGTATAAATAAAAAATGTTATACAATGTCAAACTTTCATGTGTCAAATATTCACTATACTTAGAACTGAATAGTACGATTTTCTTCATTCACACAAATGTTAAAAAATCCATTATATAAAATGACATATTCAGAATATGTCCAGAAGATATCAAATACTGCAGCCGATTTGAGTGGCGCATAAAAATAATGAAATATATATATATTCCTGGATATAAAATGTTATTTCGAACACGAAAACCGGCGCAATTATAAAATGCAAGCCTGGTCATTATTTGCTTAAAAAAATAAAAAAATAAAAAAAAAATAAAAAAAAATCCTCCATATTTCGCGGTATAATCTTTTTCGCACTATGATTCAAAGCGCGTGAAACAATACACGCAATTCAAATAATGTGCATGAAAAAAAAATCTATAACTCATATAATAGCGTTGCATCGAGATACGCAAAAGAATTCGTTCGACATCAAAATGTCATCGCTTAAATCTGTCGCGAACGACGGTACAAATTCGCGTACCGGCACTATTGTTACAAGTGCGCAATATTTTGTTTTGCATATAAGAAACACAGAAAGTCTATGTGTAAAATACAGAATGTAAAATGTACAAAAAGAATGATACTCGCCTTTGAAAAATCCTCTTGACTCGATGCAGTCTCTTAATGGATGATTTTTTTTTTCTTTCATTTCGCAGAATCTTCGAATTGGAAAACATATGATCCTTGATCTTCTTCAACATCGAGGTTCATTCTTAACCGATTATCTTCTCGGTTATAACTACACTATTTCGCAATTATTTTATCGTTCGAGGGTTGTATACCGAACACGCAAATTTACTAACGATCTCGTGGAATACGTATTTTTATGTCGATTAAATAGTAACTCTTAAGATTAATCGCAACACTAATATAATAATACAATCCTGGCAATATCGTAAAGCGCAGGCATCGGAAAGCACGAAGGTATAAACCAGAAACGGTAGGTAGGTAGGTATACGTTGCATCAATTGAAATATCTATCGTCTGTGATTTTTGAATTGGCCGAATATCGGTCATTTAGTGCGGCATTTAGTGCCATCACGTAAGCGTGGGAATATTAATATCGACAACATGTATTTGATTTCTGAGTGGACAGAGAGATCAAACCGGTTTCTCATAAACAGTAATTGCTGTGAGAACAAAAAATTAATTATTCTTTTTTGCATGACATATATCCATATGTACATATGGATAATAGTCTAGAGAAATCCCTCTGTCCATTTTATATATATATATATATATATATATACACATAATATATATATGTGTATATATATATATTGCACATTTATAAATAATATCTATAATACCATAAAATCCATTTCGAATAAGATATATAAAATTAGTATTAATTATATTTACACATAATTTTACAAAGGATATTGTTACGTAGAGAATATATTAATGTTAAAATCTTATTTTATCGAAATGCACTTTATATATACATGCTACCACATGTAAGAGTAACAAGATGCTTAGCAATTTGCACATTCTTGATATTTAAATAATCCCATATGTTCTTTGAAAAATATTCAACGTTATTTTAAATATGCAAAGATATTAAATAGAAAATACTCTTGCATAAATTGCTAAACATCTAGGACCAAAGATGGTTGTGGGGTGTGTTCAAACTTACCTTGTGTTTATCTGCGCCATATTTTCATGATTAACGCTAAAATATCATTGTTTACTTTATATTGGTTTTATTTCTATTTTATACGATCAATAATTTTTCAAGATTTTAATCAATGCTTATAATTGCAAGCACTTTAAAGCAGTATATATTCTCAACTGAGCAATATATGATTGATTTCTTTAGAAATAGATATATATGTATGCAATAATACTATTAATAACTTCTATTTCAAATAACCAAAACTAATTTTTCATACCAATTTATTATTGTAATGCATCATTAAATCTATTTCAATATAATCATTGATTATATTCAAAACTAATAAGTATACATAATTTTGTTCATTTTAAATCCAAAATCAAGTTATGATAATAAAAAATAATAAGTAAATAAAATCAAACACAATGTTTTGTGTTATTGTTCATGTTCACCACAACAAATGACATCTTTGGCCCTTAAATAATAAATTAAAGACAGAAAACTCACCCAGTTTTCGGATCCACGTCTGATGTCTGTGACATTACCATCTCGGGTATATCAGCAATTTTTTGTTGTTGAAGTCCGGAAGGACCTGCCTCGTCGCACGCCAGAGAGACATTAACAAATGTTGTAGGCTCAATAGTTCTACTACTATTAGGATCTTCTTCACTTTCTTCTTTTATAGGTAGGCCTTAAATAGAATTAAGTTTCTTTTTTTTTCTTCCCTTTTCTTTTTAATTTCAAGCAATTTATCTAATATATTAATTATATAAATTATATAGACAATATAAGATATATAGCACAAGTATATACCTTCATCTCCATCACATTCATCATCCGAGTTTTCTTCTTCTTCACTACTCTCCTCTTCTTCTTCTTGCTGTGTGGATGCATTTGTTTGATTCTGTGTAATTTGGTCATGTGTGGTTTGTGTACTTGGTCCAGCTACTGGTTGGACATTTTGTACAGAGCTACCACTGTTGTCTATAGGAACTGAGGTTATTTGTTGTTGGGTACTGCTCGACATCATCATAGGCATAGCTAGACCTATATTGTCCATCATACCCATAGTCATATTGTTCTGATGTTCGCTTACTTGTTGCATCACAGTGCCATCTAACCTGTTCTCGTTGCTCTGTTCTGGCTTCATTCCATTCTAAAATTAATGGAAAACAAAACATAATTTTTATATTTACCAAAAGTTAAAAGTTTTAACAATAAATTAAATTAAAGAAGAAAAAATAGATATTTCTAATATTTTATTTCTTAACTAGTCATCTGCTTGAATCTTATTCATTATGTTCCATATAATACTTATATAATTAATTTTTTTATACTAATGAATAACTAAACACACAGAAAGATATATATTGTAATATATTGCAATATTGTATAAGATTTAAAAATATCTGAAAGAACTTACATATGTATAACGTGCAAAATATTGAAACTAGTTATTATAATTGCTATGGTAAACATAGACAAATGAAGACTCAGACATAAGACAATCTGTGCATTTAATATAATTAAATATAATTTAATTTAATTTAATATAATTTTTTTATATGTTTCTAAGTTAAAAACAAATTGTACAACCCTACATTTTTATTTTCCATAAATTTATCGAGAAAAAGATTATAAAGAAACAAATAGATTATAACAGTAATTACCGGATTGAGAACATTGTAACCCTGTTTGTCTTCCATGTTTACCTCGCCTAGCCATTGTAGTAACTGTTTTTCTGCGTTTGCTGTCGTATGCCAAAATTGATAAATTAATTCTACTTTATATACACAGTCGTCACATATCTTCTTGGGTAATTTGTCTTCTCTGGCAACCTATAATCATAACAAAAAAAAAATATATGCAAGACTCTAACATTATAAAATTCATATTGCGAGATTTTATTAATATCAAAAATATTTCTGTAGTATTACACATGTATTATGTTTCTCCTCTTAATATTATTTTTAGTAATATTATACAAGCATCACGCCTATCTGTAAGAGCAATAAACAAGAAACGGCGCTAAGTCGTGAGCTAATAGCCAATTTATACTGCTAATGCCATTATTATAATTTTGATTCTTCCGTAATAAGAACCTATACGGAAATTCATATGCAAATTAGCATTAATCGCACGATAATACGCGTCAAAACAATGTTTTCGTAAACAAGAATTTTAAACAAAATGAGGAAATATCGATCTCGAGAAACGGCAGGAAGTCAACGTTGTGCGTTTAGCGATCGTAGACAATAATGTCGACGGTAAGATGTCGAGAAAACATCGATGACTAAAATTATATTATTTCGCCGTGCTCAATATAAAAACATCAACTTACAATAGCCGTTTCGATAAAATCATCAAACGTGTCGTTAATATCGGCGTAAGTGGTGTAAGACACGTTCTTAGCCGACTGCATCTATACACAAAAGCGCGGCAAAAGTCCACGGAATAATTAGTGGCGTCGCAAAGCCAACAAGCAGAAATGGAGAATCTCGACGTATAACCCGATGTAAACCGTACGACGATGTAACCGTCATAATGTGCTATCTTAATTTGCATCTTTTCTCTCTCTCTCTCTTTCGTCTACAGAGCGATTCACGAAAAATGAATCGAATGGACAAAGTGATCCGCCGCGAGGCGAGGTCAAGGAGTCCGAGGCCGAGGTTCACAAGATGGCAGGTCGCCATAGTTGTACGTGATGGCGTAGTTGGCTTCTTACCTTGACCGGCAAACAGGCGGTGATCTTTAGAAAGATCTGCCGTACGTCGCCCTCGCCTTCGAAGATCGGCACGGAAACGCGATCCTTCACGAGACACAACCGACACAAGTCCAGATAATCGAGGGAGGACATTTTACCGCGTAAAACGCCAGCTCGAGACGCAAAGCCGCGCCCGTTCACGCGAACGCCGTTTGCAACGAATCCGAAGAGGGAACCGCGTTGTTCGTTACGCGTCGCTTGCTCAACGCACTTCGGCCGCTCTCGTCCCACCTCGGCCGGGTTCGGCGCGCTTCGGTAGAAGTCGGGTCGACTCGGCGGCCGCGTTCGCGTATCGATCGGCTTCGGCCGAAGCCAACCGCCTTCACACACGACAGTCCCGGAACGATGCGAAGGTTCTTTTCTTGAAATGTATCGCGAATCGATGCGGGGACGCTCCGATTTTGCTCGAGATTTCTCTGAAATTGTTCCCCCAATTGCCGAGATCGAGGCCCCCTGATTGTTTCGAGTCGCGAAATATCGAGGGAGCGATGCGCGAAAAAAATTGGCATTTATAGAAATTATTTCACAATTAATTCGAGCACATCGCACACGCGATTGCACGCAAGTGCACGGAGATTTTGTAAAGAGAATGAGAAGCTCCTCGGTTCTGTAATTTCACTTTTCCGACGCGCCGGATTGATTGATCGGGCAGGTGGCTGGAAAAGGTCGTCCGAGTGCATGCTGCTATCAAGTTTTCATGCTCAATTACTCCCACTTTACGTTAGATGTTCAACGACGCATGATCGGACCGTCTAATGTCTATCGGCAGACAACCGAGACCGGTCCGGAAAATGTTGATGTGTTCATTGTTTCGTATAGGCCGTTTTATCTCCGCTTAATCTGCAAATTATGCACATTATATTTATTTGAGCAATTTTTTTTCGCATATATAAACTCTTAATCGATCATTTAGATATTAAATTATAAAGGCTTGTATAAAAAATAAGCGCACCGTAAATGTAGAATCTTAAGTGCAACGAATGTAGTTGATTTGTCTATAAATTAAGAAAGCGATTCAATATATAGTAATTCGCAGAAGACATATCTTTCAACATTTTACATTAAGGAGAAAGCTTTTGACTCAATATCTTACTTAGAGATAAATTGAAATTTATGATACGGCACTGTATGAAATAAGAATAAAACAGATCAAGAGAAAGAGAAGAGAGACACGTAATGTCGTGTCCCTTTATCGTGTCGACTTAAGGTGCTTTCATACGAATCCATTTTCTTTCGACACAAACGATCTAAACACGGAAAGAAAAAAAGGAGGGAAAGAAATGACCGATGCAATTAATTTTCACTTAGGAAAATTTAATTGTCTATAATTCATTTACCGTCTGATTGTAATGCACAGCAGTTTGATCATATGTGTGAAACCGACTTTATTCCATCGTAGAAGATATCAATGACCTCTTATGTTCTTCCCTACGTTTTATTAGCTGCGTTTTTAATGATGCTGCAAAAAACGTCATCTGTTCTCTCCATTATATTAGTTTTTATTTCTTTTTTTATCCAATTTTTTAATTACTGTTTCATTTAATAAATTAAATGATAAAAAGAGAATCATATTTTTATCAATACATCTAAAAATTTTCATTTCTGTTTCTTTATACTATAGGGAAAACTTGTATACAATATTTATTTTAAAAAAATTATATAATTAGAAAGATTATTGAAATACCTTCTTATTGCAATATCTCAATATACGTCTTGTAAACTACTGTGAGATTAATACACTGAAAAATTATTATCATTCTTACATATCATAAAAGAGAAAAATTAATTGCCATATAAATAGGAGAAAAAAGTACTGCGACTGTAGATAAAAAAAACTGCTTTATTGTGGCAGAGCACATGTATCATTATATACCACCACACATATATACATATACATATATATACATATATATGTATATATATAATAGGAAGAATCCATAATAATTTACAAATTACGATCCATTTAAATGTCGTTACACATGGCGATGTGTGCAGGCAGGGGATTTGAGAACCAATTCTGTGAACCAATCTTTCGCTTATTTTCAAATTTCACCTTTTCTCATTTTGTGTTCTTACTCTCCCTCAAACTTTTGAACGTCAAACTTTGCGTCTCGATCATGAGTGGCTTTCTGAAGGCCCTTGAAGGATACGCTATTTATAATACATGAAAACAAGAGATATGTAGTCTCCTTTCTTTCAGTTATTTCATCTTTGGCCATAATTATTCGAGGAACATTGTGTATGAATCTTTCCTTGCATCTTACAATATTGTTATTAATATCGCAAATCATAATCTTCGCATGTATTTAAGATATTGAAAGTCAGCTGTTTTTTTTTTCTGTCAACACATCCTTGAAAGGATATTTCTTCTTCCTTGAAAGAAATAGGCAAATAGATCAATTTTCTACTTGTTAAATAATTCGGTCAAATAAAATTTATTGGATGCAATCTCTTTCACGATAAAATTGTTTTACATTCCATCGTTGTTATCGGAAGATATAGCCGATGAATTATCGTAAATAGAATAATAGAAGCATGAAGTGTTTATAAATTTTGAAGATACAATGTCCGAATACACTTCTGCGTGTACTTATTTTATAAACTTTGTATTTTTTCCGCGATTTAAAAACGCGCAATTGATAAATCGATTAAGATCATGATAAAGTTGCATTATTTCGATGCTTGTAATTAATTAATCGACTAATTAGTTTGTTAAATTCGTAACTATGTACTTACATTTTACGCTATTATAATAATAGCAAAATTGCATGAATGTTTGAATCTTTTTTTTTTTAATTCCATATCTCTGTGGTTATTTCGTAATGTAAATTTACACAGCTATTACAAGTATTATTGTTTATATTTGTGTAAGGTAACATTAATAGTAGACTCTTTATGTCCGTTACCTACTTAATATAAAGTTAAAAATGCACAAAGTTTAAATCTTTCTTTAAATCTGCGAATGTGTGTGTTCCGCTGAGTGTATGCACGTGCCTAATTGCATATGCACGTTACACGTGCACAAAGCACATGGTTGATTTACATCTGGCACTTGCCTGTGCTGTTGCTCCTCTCTGAATTTTCTGGAAATCCAAATTAAAAGAACGAATCAAGGGCTCCACAATATGGTATTAATAGAAATTATATATCGCACAAATATTGCATTAATAACACTTGTGTGATACGATAAGCAGTAGTAAATTATATCGTAAACGTTTTCGATCAATAAAATGATTATTACAATATTAATAACATTTTAAGACTTTTTTAATCATTTTTCTCCTATATTTCTAATGCTTTACACATGAGACGTCCTTTTAATTTTAGGTATCCTAGAATTTGGAAGGCCGCTGATGTATCGTTTCAAAAATTTTCAAACCAATTTTTAAACTAAGGACTATAGTCTATCTAATAGAACTGAATGAAATAAGCATCATGTCCAAAATAAACATTCTTGCATTTATTCAGAATGAAAGAATATTTTAAATATATTATATATTTTGTACAATTACATGCAATCCATGATGCTGTCGTACAATTTCTAAAATTAGACATTGGTCACGAAAAACAATATGCAAGTAGTTCTCAGACATTATCTCTTATTACGTTCTAATTAACTAGACTATAGTCCGAAAATGATCTTATATCATCAATATTGGGATTAATTAAGTTAGCGTTGGTCGTAAAATCGTTGATAGTTTTAGCATATCTAGTACACTTCATGCTGTATTGATGAAATTTGTTTAGGAAGCTGAACGACAAAACATCAATTAGGAAAAGCATGGAAGTGAACGTAATCCTATAGCAATTTCAACAAAGCGTATGTCTCACTCTATATTGTACAATTTCTTCATATGTAAGAAGTGTCACGTATGCTTCGATCTACTTCGACAACGTTCCAGCTATTACTTTATCTTTTCCATGTATGTCACTTAAAATATTGATAATAAAGAAAAATTAATTTCTCTGTTATATAAAGATTACAGCTGGAGAAATCATAACTAGTAATCTTGGTGGAACATTTGAAATAATTATAAATTCCGTTGCAGAGATAACTGTCGTTAAATGAAGATCGTCAAATTAGATGCGAAGCAAAGCGTTCCAAGTGTATTTTTTTTTTTTTAGACAGAAATGCTTTATATATATATTACAATATTATTATACAGTTAATAAAAATTTTTTTTACGACAAACAGCGTTTTCACAATTTACAATTATTATCGATAGAAACTTCTCATATTCAGTTTTATGGCCATTTATATTATAATAATGCACGAAATTATATATTCCTGCTTCATTCTTAGTACGATACGTCAATCGAAAGCAATCTCTTCACAAAAATAGGGAAATTGCATATAAATGTACTATCCTACAAATTTGTGAACTATTTGCCATGTTGCTCTGTACTATTATTAATTGTTCGTCGATATTCAAGAGATTCTATTATATAATAAATTTTTTTTTATTTAAAACAAAATTTGTTAATATTTAAATATATTTTATTAGCATTTTTTCATACTTTTTCTCTTATCAAAGTAATACAAGTGATGGCAATTTAAACATATACGAGAAAATTATAGCACTGCGATATAATTACAGTTTTACGACATTTTTTGGATACTTTTTTCCGAACGTTGCATTCACGTCAAACAATACATCATTTCATCCTGCATTTTAGCTAAATTGATGTGAACACAGTCCATTTAACATTTATTATTTCGCGAAATGTTTAGATATATAGGCGAATATAAGAAATGTTCTCTTAGCAGCAAAATCATATTCTTTCAGATATATCAAATTTTCGCAATAAGCATATCTTAAGGAGAGAGAAATTACTTTATAGATATAGATTATTAGAAGAGATACTAGATCAATCACGTAAATATAGAATATGACAAATCAAATCATACTGTTATTACTAATTAAGTTATATTCTGACGATATATTATAACAGTTTTATATGTCATATATTTAATAATTAAGATTAAAAGCAAACGAGAAGTCGTCTTTTGTCCAGCTAATTCTATAGCTTCGATTATTATAAGCTCAATTACTTGTTTTTATAGAATGTTACAATAAATATAAAATATTATATGAAAGTGTATATAATCCTTGTATTATCTTAAAATGCTATATAATGTTCACCTGAGAATTAAAAAAATTGTATATACCCGATTATTTAAAATTTTATTACGTTACGTGAAGACTAGCGCAAAGTTCGATATAATAAACTACGAGTTTAAGAACAAATGACGAACGTTGATCGTTTCAAACTGTAAAATACCTATATGTTGTTTTAAAAAGGTTTGTGATCGTTACTGCTATTTAGCTTAAACGAGTTGAAATGATGCGTCAAGGAGGGCGAATCAAATAAAAGTTACATCGACCATCGATTAATACAAGATGCATGGCTAATTATGTGTTCACTTAATTTATTTTCGTTAAGTTTATTTTTCTCTCTTATTACCTTTCTTATCTCATAAAAATCCTTTACGATCTACGCGATCGTATTATTTGTTACTACCTATAATATATTACAGACTTAATTCGCCGTAATTAATGTTAATGAACGGGAGTAAATTCTAGCGGTTCTTTATCATCTTTTCTTTTTTTCTCGTAGAGTAAGATATTTATAAGTGAAATGGCGCAACCGATAAACGGTCAACAAGTACGGCTGTTTCATCGTAATTATGCTTGCTGTCATAAAGGAAAATCAATTTATATTAAATTGTAAACGAGCGTCTGATGTATATGTGTATATATAGATATATCATCATATTGATTGAAGATTGAAACCAAAAACTCATGCAAGAGAGATCGCAGCTGCCTTAATCTGATGATCATATCCGTATATTTTCTAAATTGCATTTGGTCGTGATGCGTGAACATCAATGTTTTCAAATTGTCGATGTGTGTGATCTAAATATTTGATACCTCTTTCCTGAAAATCTTACATCTTATAATACAAATACAGGGCTCGCGCATTTGAGTGACAAGACATTTCCACGAGAAAATTGCCGTACCCGTCGGCGTTTTCTTGTAGACCATCGATTGGATAAAGAAACGTCTTCTATTTTATGCTACTTATACATGTGCAATCCAGTATACGTCTTAAAAATATCCGAAAAGGTTCTACTTTTCTCGATCAAAAGGCAAGAGAATTGTTCCGCTCGTGTTCATCCTATAGTATGATAACGCATCTATCGGGAATACGTACTTCTTGTTTCGATGGATTGACTCTTCGTAGGTAAACTGTAAATGATCAATTCGAGGAAGCAAATTCGTCAATTTTTCTCGCATACCCACCTCTGCGTCATGTCATCGGCCGAGCGCTTGTGTTTGAGGAGAGATTTACGGCAGCTAAAATCTACAACTCTATATAGCTGTGGCCACTTTGACAATCTCAATCTGTACTTAAATAATAATAAATGGAGAGTCTTGAAATTTATTTTGGGGGGATATATATCACGTATTTCGCGAACCCGCATGATAATAATGTGACGTATCTTACAAGTATGTATTATACACATTTCTCTCCGTAAGATCGGAACGCTTCGTGTGTATCGTATACCTAAAATCGTAGTTCTTCTCTATACTTTATATTATATACAAATTGTAAAATGTCTTCTCTTAATGGAAAAAGTCGTGTCGGTTTGTGTATATCTTCCTTTGGTGTGTATTTATTTATTTCTTTAATACTTCTCTCTCTCCCATGAGAACGAGAACGTAAGGTATATATTTAGCGTTTGTATTGACGCATTCTTATATTTTTGCACACAGATGCATTTCCACATGCACACCAAGTCGCATTCGTTCACGATTTCGCTCCAGCATGCGTGCCTCGCATTCGCTCCCTTGCGTCCTTGCCATTCGCACTTTATTTTTTCGTATCTTTCGGCTGCAAGACACACGATCACCTCCACACACACACACACACACATACACACACAGCCTTTTGTATGCGCACAACTTTTCAAGGTCTGCTCACTGCCTTATCGCACTTGCGACGTGATTCCACAATTCTCGTTCTACTATATTTTAAAGAGACGACTAAATATACTGCGAAAATATTAGGAAACGAGTACAAGGATTGTATTTTGCTGAATATTTTTCAAATCATAATTAATGTTCAAAATGTGAGCTATAAAATATATTCAGCATTAACATTGTTTCAAAATACAATCGGACTTTTAAATAAGAAAGCATCAAATTCAAAAAAAATCGTAAATAAAAGAGAATATGCGAGAGAACTTGCATTAAGTTTTGTGATAAATATTCCAATAAATATCCTTTGTATTCTTTCTTAAGAAAATAATTTCGGCCACTAATGGAATTAAAGGTAACTTAGCTACAAGCTAAAAGTATAATCTACATGGCTATAAATTTATCACACGTACAGAATCTCATCGCACTTGATGATGTCAGCAAACGACACAGCCATTTATTACAAATATCAAAACGGAAAACATCGTCTCGATCTCTCGAGGATCAATTCTCATTTCTTGCTCGTCGATTCTCATTCCTTACTCGGCAGCGCATACATGTTAGAAATTCATTATCATCGAGTATTATCCTAATATCTTCGGTTATGCGAACGTGGATAAACTTGAACGACAACGGTGTAGATCGCGAGAGTGGAAGAGTTATGCACCGCATGTCGTATTACGAATCGGAAACGACAAACGTTTTCATTGAGGAGCATTCGGCGCCGTTTGCTACCCCCCTAGCTCGATTCGGATTGAACAACTCGAGTTGAACAGTCCCGGCGATCCAATTTCTAATCACAATCCAATCTCTTAACTATCTATACGAGACCCTACTCTCGTTCGACGAGAGCGAAACACAGATGGGGGGGGGGGGAAGACGGAGAGAGAGAAAGAGAGAGAGATAGAGAGGAAGAAAGGGAGAGAGAGAAAGAGAAAGGTATAGAGCGAGAGAAAGAGAACTCGTGGCGGTGATGATAGCGTCTCGACGACGATTAAAATTCGTTGAAGTCGGCGGCCCTGCAGGGCAAAAACTCTCTCTCCTCAGACAGACTCTCGCCGCGGCTGCTCGTGGTAGTGATGCTGCTCTTGTTCCAAGAGTACCACGCTCCTCGCGGCGGAGCAACGTCAGATGCTGGCGCGGTGCTGATACAGCGGTGGGAATTGCAGCGACTCGAGCTCCGACGAGTGCAGCTCGTCGCCTTGCACATTCAACGCCGACAACTGTTGCATCGGCAGCAAGTGCGAGATTTTGCCGGGCGAGCGACGCACCGTGAAACGCGGTCTCCGCCGCTTTCTCTGAAAGCCGCTGCAACGGCAGCTGCACACCGACGCCTCATCGTCAAACGACAACAAGTTACCGTGATTGCCGATCTGGCCGGATAATATCGAGCCGTTCGCCGTTATCACGTCGCCCTCAAGACGTACCGCGCCCTGGGCCGCCTGCGGTGCGAGAATATTCATTTGACGATGTGTACAGACATTTTTTATAGAGAAAAAGTAAGAGTGATTGATAAAAAATTGACTCAATAATGCATACAATGCAATATCTGCTAAAGCAATACGGATAATTCATATATCAATATACTACGTTCCGTAAAGTAGTGTCCTTAGTTTTAAGAAACGCTACCTAATAAGACGATTTATTGATCTGACTGATAAAACATTCATTAAAAATTAAATATACTTAAATTTATTTATTCATTCAGCATTAAATATGCGACAAAAATGGACCAATATATATTTAATAATACCAATATATATTTATATAAAAATTTGTTATATACCTGTAACGCTTCGGCCTCGTCTCGTCTTTCATCCTCCGTATTCATGGTCACGAATCTCAGAACCAGCAAATTAAGCGAAGCCGCCACGATCGCCAAACCGAAGAGAATAAATATTAGAGCGAACATCACGTACTCGGGCTTCGTGTTGAGTGCGTTGTCCTTTTGCAGCGCGACCATATCGCCGAAACCGATTGTCGTCAGAGTAATAAAGCAATAATAAATAGAATCGAAGTAGGACCATCCCTCATATCTGGAGAACGCGGCGGCACCGCCAGCGATGGTCAAGCAGGACAATGTCGTTACCACGCAGATGAGATTTATCTCCGAGGCCTGCAATACACCGCAGATTCGTTTAAAGAAAAACTATTGACAAAAAAGCATTGGAAAATATGAAGTATACATCATAAATAAATAAGTTACAATAAATAAGTTCCAAGTACAATTTAATCTTTGAAACTCAGGAGAAGAATGTACTTGGTGCCTCGGGAATTTATCAGATTGCATTATTTAAGCGATTCGAAATAAAAGAAACATATAAAAATGCGTAAAAGATCGTTACAGAATAATGTTATGATAGTTTCAATTTTAGAAAAATAAAAAAGTATTTTACAGAGAAATCAAGTTTAACAACATATATGTATAGTGTTGCTACGTTAATTATTAGATAATTATTCGATATTATATATGTATATACATATATAAGTTTGCATTTTTTTTTATGAGGTATACTATTTTTACGTTAGATATAAAGTATCTAAACGTAGTTATAATATATATTCGATATATGTTTATGTTACATTTACAAATTCGGAAATCATTTCATACGATATTCTGTTTAAAATTAACTAACAATGAATGGCTTTCTATGATTGTTTCCAAAACATCTCAATATACTTTCGCTATTTTGTTGTTTTAGAAACAGCCATTCATTATTATTTATTGTTATTTTAAACACATTTTTCATATAGTTTAATTAAATTTTAATTTGTGCAAACTTAATTCGGAAGTTTTCAACAATTTTAATCACATGTCTCGTACATCCGGCTCAAGATAGAATATGTGCGTTCGTAGTTTCACGGACTCCATTTGAATTGCATGTGAAATGTCTGACGATGAGCGTGGTTCGACTAAGCTATTGTTACCTGGACGTCCTTACAGTTTAGAAGCTGCTTTACACTCCGTATCACGACAGATGAGAACTTATTCAAGCGTTCTCCTATGCTCTGGAACATTACGAGTCCTAATGGGATACCAATAATTGCATAGCACATTGTGAACAGTTTGCCGTATATAGTATTCGGCGTCGAGTGTCCGTAACCTGAAAAATGTAACGTAAAAATGCGATGAATTTTATTACCTTCGTTTTTTGGGAATAATCGAAGAGAATGATATTTCGGATCGAGAATGTAATCCAATTGTATTTCATGCAAAATTTCACGTAATGTGAACATATGTAAATATATTCTCTCTGTGACGATTAAACCGATTAAAAGTAAAATACTGTGGCTTAAACATCATTTCTAAAACACATTTCTGTGATGAATATAGTGAATATCTCTGACAATCCATTTATGTTGCTAGAACAATCGATTATCGGTTTATTACCACTTTTGCTTTCAAAATCACAGTCAACAAAAAAATCACAAAATTAAAGTACCAAAAATCTTATAAAATCTAAAACTATTTCGATAACATGAAAAATGAATCAAAGTAATGTAAAAAGTTTTAAATTTTTCTAAAGTTCTTCATGTACAAAAAACAGTTGTTTTAAAGAGTTTCAAAAATTAAAAAGATTTAAAATATATTTTCAAATAATATCAAATTGCTTTTTACAAACTCACTTTACAAAGACGCGTTTACAGACACGTGTCCGTTTACGGGTTATTAACTAGGTTTGTGATGGCAATGGGAAGTAATTCAGCAGTGGTAGAACATATAGCAGTGGTAATAAATTTAGTTTGAGTAGCTGACGATATTCAGGGCAACAATAACTTTGCGATATGTACCTATCGTGGTGAGGACCGTTGTAGCGTAATAAAATGCGCCAGCGAACTTCCACTGTTGGCCAGCTTTGTGAGGTTCCGTCTTCAGCACCACTGTTTCCATGATCTTGAAGTCGGCCTCGCTTATATTATATTTTCGTATGACCATTTTTTCAACGGCTGCAATTACACAGAATAAAAGTGCAGCGATTAGATTGATATATCTTGCAATCCAATAAAAGACTCTAAAAGTACTAAGTTTGATAAAATAGAAATCGCGTGCATTGTATGTTATCGGTGTTTCCAATTGGTGAGAGAGACGAGTGAATATCATGAAGCTAAATAAAAGATGATTAATGGCTCCTGAATTGTTCAGAGTGTGCCTTCATATCTGAAAAATCCCTACATCGAGATGACAAAAATTTGATATCTTTAATAAAATTGTATGTCAGGTACGCTTTCCCTCGAACAAAGGCCAAGACTTGTCTTTGTAAAAAAAAGAAAAGAAAAAAAAAGACAGATATAAGACTTAAGAATCACCACTCTATTCGGCTCCCTTCAAGATTTATAAGACTTGCGGGAGACGTTTATTTATCAACGAGACAATATATAGTCGTTACGTTGTGTAAGGAGATCGTTCCTCTTCAACGATAGTGCAATGACTTTCTTATATTGAGTGCATCTCTGCATAACATATTTAGCTCGTACAAATACTAGTCTTCTCACATACAAGTACACATGTTTCGTAGTGTTATCTAATGTCGCTTACACACATGTGTAGCATTTCTTACTATATGGCTAAATAATCTACACGAATAACAGTAAAAAACTTTCATCCCAGACAATAGAAATAGCTAAAAACGTTTAAGAGATACTGTAATCTTTCTGACGTTCTTCAGAAGTTTTCAGACATCTTCTGGATTTTTATTTTCTTTAAAGTCATTCACTCACAATCAGTGAAGTTATTTTTGTCAAAGCAAGATTAAAAAAGAATGTAGAAATTATATAGTACGTATAATAAATTAAAAAAACAGAAAAACAAATTAAAATTAAAAACTTATATATAAAATGTCTTCTTCTGAAATATTAATTTTAAACTAATTATATTGCACATTATCCGTATTTTTTGCATTATTATTTTTTCTGACATTAAATATCATTAAAACACGATAAAATTAATTTTGCGATAAACACAATTTATAATTTGTAATTATTATTTATAAGCTGAATCGTTTTATCGGTGACAGCGGTGTAAATCCAATTTTAAAATCACGCTAAAAACAAAATGCAATAATATGCTACACATTCCGAGATGTTTGCAAAGTACAATACAATAAATAAGTACGAGCAAATCAATTATTTACCATCTAATGCTTCCTTGCGTAATTTCTCCGTCTCAGACTCGAGCACGTCGAAGATTGCAGCACCGACGAGGAGATAGGTAAGCGTGAAGACGATTAATGATAAAGTCCGGACGTTTTGCTTCTTCATTCTCTAGTGAGCCACATGCTCACTAGCAGGGCCCCGGCCCTAATTACTTGCATCGCTCAACGAGGTACGATTTGCGTCATCGGGTCCATGACGAACCCCCTCTTCCGCTCAGTGACTCTTGACGGGGGCCCTTCTATGTTTTACCTCTATGCTACAGACCTGGCACGCGATTTCTTATCTTCAGGATATCACCTTCCTTGCAATAGCATTCATGCAGTCGTTTCCGTTCATCTGAAAAAACTTTCATGCCTACATATCTGATTAAAGTTTAAAACATAAAAAGATATGTAAAAGCATTGTAATATACAGCAATTTATTAATAAATCGAATTAAAAATAAATCTCTCTGATAAAATAAGAAGAAGCAACCGAGATAGTAATTGGAGCATTGAATCGATTTTATGATATCCGAAAGAGAGCCAATGATACGAACAAAATTTACGAGTCCCCGCTGCAGCAATACGTTGCGTTATTTTTAAAGATATGGGTCGTTTAAGAAAGCCCACCAAGATTGAAATCGATTTCACTCTATCTCCTTCTCATTTTCGAAATCTTTCTGCTAGCTTGAAATTAAGATGTACGACACGAAAAGATATAATCGTTCCAGCGAGATGACCCGTTTTAAGATCCCCCTTTTTTCTTCGTCGATGAAGCGAGACGAAGCTATTTCCACGATGAGGATTAACTGAGCAAAAATTGTGCTGATTTAGAAGGCTCACCTGCAGTCTGTTCCGGGTTTTCCTTTAGGTACGACGAAGAGTTGAGCAGAATGATATGGCAGTGCTTTCGCTGCTCCCACTGCCACGTTCCCTCCATTCCTCAGCTTAGCACCCCACGTTTTCAGAGCCGACTAAACAAAAAAAAGATGAAATTTTAATGAGTGACGAAGCACACATTTTCACGGAAAAATTAGTTCCTATAATACATTCGGGAAACAATGGCAGATAGAATTTATTTTGTCGGCATCTGATGTATCGTTTTTCATTTAAAATAATCCGAATATAATATATATTTTCCTATCGAAAAATCGAAGCAGTATATACGTGATACAACAATATAAATTATGTTAATTAAATCAAATTGTTCTATACAAAGACAAGAATATACAAAATAAGAATACTCGAATAAAACGAAAGTCATATTATGTCAATTTTAAATCGCTATGTTTAACTAAAAGAAAATGTTTAAATAAAAGAAATCTGTGAAGAAATTTGTTAGAATAATTGCTATCTAAAATAAAATTTTATTGTACCAAGATATAAATATACATATAGATACGCGTAAATATGAATAATATACATATATTAAACCTAGAATGCATCCATTATCATTTTCGCAACTTATTACATCTGACAATGAGAGTTTGTGTGAACATGAACAGGTATAGCGTTTCATGTCGACTGTCATGTTATACTTGTCAGTTGACGTGCACATTATTCTTCGTAGTTTCGCGTATCCTGGGTACAATTAGTCACGATCATTTGCATTTGTAATTACAATTCGAAATATCAAGTGGAATAAGTTTCATTCACAGATAAAACATTACCATAGTTTGAGAGGACCGATTAAAAGATCACATCTTCTTTTTCTGATTATAATTTGTATACAAATTTAACACGAGGACAATCTTCTCTCTCTCTCTCTCTCTCTCTCTCTCTCTCTCTCTCTCTCTCTCTCTCTCTCTCTCTCTCTCTCTCTCTTTTTTTTAATACTTTGTCGTATTTTAATGCATAGAAGAAAATTATTATTATACAAAATTATTGTAATTAAACAAAGAATAGCGGATTCCCGGAAAAAGTAAAAACAAAAATAAAAAAAGATCATTACAAAACAAAATAAAAAAATAAATATTGTAATCAAACAAATAAATTGTTAAAGTAGATTTAGAATCTAAGAGTTTCAAACTAGCTTTTGGCAAAATTAGTTAACGGCAATTAGGATTAACTAATCCTAATAAGTTGATCCTAATTAATTGTTTTATTATTCTTTGACTTGCTAATTACCTTTAGTTAAATGTTCAAGGGAGCGAAAATTAATGTTAAATTCATGTTAGGATTAATGAATAGCAAGCAATATTCTTATACTGCGAAAATACTGATAATACATATTATTGCAAAATATTCAATGTTAATTGTAAATGATTGATTCTCATTAAATTTCTTCGTACCGTCATAGCATCGAGGATTAAATGAACACATAGCAAAACAATTTAAACCGTGGATACGAAAAGTAACGTTTCCATCACAGATTACAATCGGTGAGCTGAAATATCAATGCACCATGCATTTATTCATAAAATTGGAAACACAATCGACGAAAAAGATACGTATTTGTAGTATTCAAAATTAAATTCACCAAAATCACACATAACAATTTTAATCATGCTTCAATATCGTCTACATGGCATTATTCTATATTTTGAGATGACCTTTCTCTCAGCGCATGTTTTACGGAAATTTAGCTTACGCATATGTTTCCCAAAAAGAGGAAGCAAAGATAAGCGATTTCATTATATTAAATTGTAGAATATGTTAAATGTAGAATATATGTTAAATTTATACATATGCACATATGCGTATGCGTGCGTATGAATGCGTACATATCTTTGTTGTATTCAAATACAGCTTTATATGTATAAATGTACGTTTGCATTTTTTCGATAATCATGCATAAAAATAGTACGGTTTATTTTGCAAGCATAATTTGTGTGCATCTAATCCCATTGTGAATTAACTTTCTTTGATGGGATTTGCATGTTCAACAAACTGCCAGTGCAGTTTCTTATCTCATAAAAAAATATTGTAGTAATTTATAATTAAACTTTTATAATTAAAATATACTTACTCTTCTCTTTACTTCTCTAATCAATGTTTTTAGAAAAAGGATAATCGCATATCCTTTTATATATAATACATATGTATAATTTTAATTTATAATTTATTATGGTGAGAAAACAATATTTTCCGCATTTAGGGTCTATTAATTGCACCCATAAAATTTTCAAATTTGTATAGATAATCTCTGTGATCATCTCTAAAAAAAGAGACTATATACATATAATTTACAACTTAATATAATTAAGATCACAATCTTGATTTAGATTTAGATTCAAAGAGATTACACATAAATTCTTAAAATAAATTTAGTAAAAGCCAATCTTAAAAAAATTCATATTTATACATAATTATAATAATACATATTTATAAATAATTCGTGCATGATGAAAAAAATGTGAGAAGCTGAAGGAGATAGAAAAGGAGAGAAGAAAATAGAAAGAGAAATGAATAAAGGGAGAAAGCGAAAAGGAAACTTTGCAACAGAGTATCTGGCAGGAAAATTCGAGGTTCCTCATCATCCAGCTAATTCCAGATAAGCTCTGGCAATTCCGAAAGCAACGAGTCTAGCAACGTCGAGTCAAATCAAATCCTCTAAAATCTCCCCCCCCCCTCTCTCTTCCCCCCCATCTTTTTCCTTCTCGTTTAAATTAAACGTTTGCGCGATAACCGGTTAGATTGGCGTTAGATTGGATATGCCTATGTTTTATTGAATTTATGATAAATTGCTTCCGAAATTCTCATTCGTGATGCGGGCAATATTGAGGAACGAGGAAAGAAAAAGAAAGAGAAGGAGAAAACCATTTTCGCGCACTTAACCCATGAAAGAGAAGCCGCAGAAATTCCTTCGTAAATCAAGGTAACGATCGCGATTAGAATCGCGGCGATTTCTTTCACGAGGAAAAAAATCTGCTGAATACATTTAAAACTGATGCTTCCGATACGCTGTATTAGCGCTGGTAATGATCGATGAACACACAAATCTGACAATCTGAAGAGGGTGATCGACATTTACATCTAATTCGAGTGTTCGAACATTCCGTTTTTGTTGCTGTCAAACGGAAACTAAGTTAAATCAATCTAGTCAAGTTTTATATAAGCCATTCCTTGTACAAAAAAAATTAATGCTAAATAATAATTTATATAATGTTTTAACTAGTGTTTTTGCTGAATTGCACGATAATAATTCCAAATCTAAGGACATTGAGAACATGATTTCTTCAAACATATTTAAAGAATTGTACATACATATATAACTTATTTCTAACAATAAATATTTAAGAATCATAATAAAAACTGTCCTAAGATTAAAAATTATATGTATAATAAACTCTGATTATTATATTTTCGTTATTCATCTGTGTATCGATATAAAATAACAAAAAATTACGAAATAATTTAAGCTGATAGCTTTAATCAAAAGTAAATGAACATCTTGTAGGATATGAGATCCCTTCTCTAGAAATGTAAAATATTATGATAGATGTTTTAAAGAGTGCAAAGATAATTGATGATTTCATGCCTGCAATTTTTACTGTTTAACGATGTAAGAAAAAGATGAATGTACTTTTCACAACAAGAATATATTTTGTACCCACAGATTGCCAGCCCAATCGAAAAGGTCAAGGACTGCAAGCTTTAAAGGAAGACATGTTGCAATTCTGCGCTATCCAGTCATTGTCTCATGATATCGGATCTTCATTGTTATACCTTTGAATAGGTCACGAGTTTAATAACACCAGTTAGCGCCGTACTGTCTACGATATGAATACCGATTATTGTGTGCTCGATCCTAAAGGGTTGCAATAGTGGCTTATTTGCTCTACTGAATTAGCAAGACGGTGTTGTGTAAAGAACGATGTAGCTATCGCTTACACGATTCACGCCTTCTTCAAAAATAAAGAATTTTCCCAAAAGCACATTAACCGAAATAAGTCTCTCGAAACTTTGTTACGATGTCATGTAATTGTATTTGTTTAATACGAGAATTGCAAAATGTTTTATTTCACAATCATAGAGAGAGTTCTGTTTCTAGATGATTTTATTATGGATTTTAAAATTGGGCTTATTATATAAGTTTATTATCGAACGAATTGAATTATTTTTTGTACACAATATTATATCTGTTAATCTAAAAATTATTCAAATATAAAAAAATATAAAATAATAATAAAAAATCTAGAGAGATTAAAATCACATCTGAAAAAAAAACTAGATATTTTACCTTTGGTATTTTCTATATAATTTTTATCTTAAAAAATGTAAGAATATTATAAATTTTGTACATTTAGTGTATTGACGAAAGCTTTGAAAATAATGCATTATTGTTTATAAAATCTTATATATTTTCATGTATAAGTCTCCTTTTATGAATTTTCACAAATAAATCGTAGAAATCCATTAAGGATCAATAAACAGATATATTGGTGGCATGTGTCGTGTAAATAATTATGGATTCGATCGAGATATACAGCGGATTATAAGGGTCAACCATATTTTATGTTACATAACAGGGACTTAGGACGAAAATCATCTTACTGCCATGAGTATCGCGGAATCTTTGGACATGTTTGTGTTACGTGATTGCGACACATTTATCTTCATATAAAATCGTAAAGTTCACGTGTGGTCATATTTCCCACGAGTGCTGTGTTAGCCAAGGTTGAAGTTGCCTTTGATGGTATATTCTCGCAACCTATCGTTTTATAAATCGAACTTTCATAAAACGCAGAGCACACAACAGGCTTATATTGAAGACTTTATGTTTACTTATAACAATATTCTTGTCATAATAGAATAGAATTGGAATTTACTACTTATTTATAATTTCTATATTTGTTATTACATATATATAATATAACACATTTAATATAATATGTATACTTCAAAAGTATACATATGTATATGTAAGATGTTCTTCCTTCTTAGATGCTTCTTCAGCTTTGTCCTATATAAAAAGCTCAACAAAATTTAAAATAAAAAAGAATGTTATCTCTATTTCTAATAGTTTTTGAATTCTTTTAATATTTTATGAAATGCATACACAAACATATACACACACACTTCTGCTAAAATAATATATAACATAGAAAAAATTTGATGTAATTAATAAATAATAAATTTTAAAAAAATTAAATTTACATAAGCAATTTAGCAATTAGCTCGCGATTATTAGCAAAAAAAAATAAATAAATAAATAAGACTATATTCTTTGCCAATATAAAAATGTTTAGTCAATAATCAATTTTCTGAAATAAGAAATTATTTATAAAGTGTTTCTGATATATTATAATTCAGAATGTCTCATTGCGCATTTGATAAAAATTTAGTTTAAATGATAAAAATACATTCAAAAAATACAAAATTTTCAACATTTAATATGATTGTCCTATCCTAAAATCCAGTAATTTGCAAAAGTCTTAAGATTCTCAAGAACTTCGAGATATAAGCTATAATTAAAAACAAATCGTATATCTCGACGCAGAGATTTATAACGCAGTTTGTATCTTGTAACGCACTGTAAAAACTCTTGAAGCAATCAACCTGATATGCAATATAATATGTAACGATATATGTGCGATATTATTTGATAAAATTACAGTGTACGCAATCTTCGTACGTGCAACTCTACAATTTCTTGAATTCCAAGAAATGCGGCAGGATTGCCCAATGTAATATCGAAATTGCAATGACTTGCAACAATCGATCGCGTAGAAATAGAATCCGCTTTTAATTCTCGCGAGCGCAACATCTGGTTTTTAGTAACTTTTGCAGATGTTACAAATAGAGAGATTTCGTGTCCCTTAGCCTTCATTATTCGAATTCATCGATCAATGAAACCTATACAGTATATGCACAATTAATCAAAGTCTCTATAGATTATCGTCGTAAATAAATATAATATAATACCAATACGGATACTAAATTCTATTAAAACTACTACATATTTTTTGCTGTTAATTGCGTAAGGGAAAAAATTTCGTATATGTCGCAAAGCAATGAATTTTATCATCTAATATACTCCTATACATTTTTTCATAAAATATGAAGATTTCAAAGAATTTCTTGTGATATGTCCATTGGTTTTGCAGATACATCATAGGTTTCATGATAACGAATGCAAAAGTCGTTCCCACATAAGTCATGTACCGCGAGCAATTTCGCGGGTTATTCCGCCGATATCATCGGCATCATGTTCCTCGACAGCTACAAAACTTTTACGAAACTTCCGTAATGAAACGAGGTCGCGAAGAAGATGAAACTCACGCTTTACCATGAATCTTCTTCCTTGCCTTTACCACTCAAGCTTCTCTCGCGCCGACGCTTTTCTAGGCATAATAATACAACCGCTTGCGCATTCCTTTTCAATTCAATTACATTAAAAGACATCAGGGATCTTTTCTCTCCTGGATCGAGACGAGGTTTTTTTACTTCACCTACGCCAATATAGCTACCCATCTTTTTTCTCTCTTTTTTTCCTTTTTATATCTCGCTACCTTTTAAAGTGCCGCGCAAATTCACGATGTATCGCGTCAATGAGTCACATAAATGAATACATTTTGTTACAACATGTTTACTAGTACTTTTCAATTTAAAAACTTTTATTATTCAGAGCTTATAACATTCCAAGAGAAAATATACGACTTCGATAATTAAATGTCATAGGTTTCGAACTCACAACATTTAAATAATATTTCGTTGCAAAATCATATTTGCAAAACTTATACTTTTTTTGTTTAAATATTAAAGATATTAGGAAATTTTTAATGATTAGTTGTATATATGTGATGACATGCAACTCCTTAATTCTCAATTTGACAATATTTTCTCTTGATGGGAACAATGTCGGATTAATACTACTTTCTACTACTTATTGATTACGCGAGACCGCGCGCAACAGTTCGTTGGATTATTTTTCTACACTAGTCCATTTTCGCAAAATTATTTATCATATTATTGCATAATAGATAATTTTGCGAAAATAGACTAGTTATTATTATAACTTGTATTATACCAGTCTTAAGCAATGCAATAAAAGTCAGGTGCTATTATCCCTTATGAAAATAATGATACAGCATTTTGTAATTTCAATCAACTTCTTGTGTGTACATATAATTCTTTTGTCTCGAGAGATCTCTTAGGACCTTAGGCTCCCTCAAATACACGTGGTATTATCGATACAAAAAAAGCAGACAGGATTGAAGTAACAACCCTTGTAAACAGGTCGCCTGAGTGCAAAAACTACACAACGTCATTTAAACGCTTGAAAATTCCATGCGTCATCCGACGCGAATTATACGTATGTCTTTTTTGTCGTCGCTAGGAAAAGCGAGCATAATTTCGGAGAAAGGGTTACTAACCCTTTATACGCGTTTGCTACGACGGTGGGAGGCACTTTAGTCCCTTCTAGATCGAATGGACCAGTCGAATGATTAATGAGCGAACACTGAAAAAAAAGAGCTTTCATCCATCTTTCGTCCCCTTATCCACCACACTGTTTCCCTATCTCTCTCTTTCTTTTCTTCTTTCCTCCCTCTACTGTTTCTCGTCTCCTGCCCTACGTTTGCCCAAGGACGCACGGCCGCTGGAGAACAGCAAAGAACAAAAATGGCGAGATAGACAGATTTATCGTGGGACATCATTTGCAGGGTGCGCTTGACAAATTTTGGATTCCCTTAACCGTTCATTCTCCCCTTCCTCTTCACTCCCTGCGACCGTCTCAATGAACGACGTTCATCCCTGTAGGTGATGGATAGCAGCCCAGAGAAAATAAAAAAGTCGTTTTTGATTTATCGCCAACCGATCATCGTGCTGTGCTATCTTTGAAAGGAGCATATATCATGAATACGCGGAGTTCCTAAATAACGGAGTTCCTCAAATTATCTTGCTACAAAGGGATAATGTGTAATCGCACGTACGTTAATTATGGCGTAGCTTGGAAATTATTTCAATTAATATCCTAAAATATTAACGCACGAAACTGCTAAAATAAAGATTTAAGCGTGCAAAAAAGATTGCCACGAATTACTCTTTTATTAATTATAATATTTAAACGTTAATTGTTTAAAGTCTGTATTAATATCGAAATTTTAGTTCTGAAATTTTATTTTTTTTTTTAAAATAATCACTTCAAAATGATCAGACAACAAAAATGAATAAAATCCTTGTTTTGTTAAAAAAATCAATACATTAGTTTAATAAAATAACATTATTTTTTCGAATATAATAAATCTGTACTTTTATGGTAAAATCCTTTAGAAAAATGTCATCATTAGTAGAAGAGAATAAAATGCAATAAGACCATTGGAAAGATATTACTATATATCATATTTAGTACAAGTGGTCGTAACCAGAATTCGCTCACCGCTGTCTTTAAAAAAAGCCTGGAGCGGCAGCGAGAATATATGTATAAATGAGAGGATTCTCCTTAAACCCCTGTAATTTTTTCGCATAATTTCAGATACATATGCAAATATGGGCATTTCACATTTATTCATTTTAATTATTGTCGAATTAATGTTGTAGGTTTTATCATCTTTTTTTTGGTTAATAATACTTTATAATCGAAAAATAATAATTTTAATGTACCAAATATCTTTTTATTACAAATCTTTCTTTTAATGACAAAAATGTAAGTTGCTCCCTGTGATCGTGTCTAAAAACGAGTATTTAATTACTCAGAATGCATTTTAAAACAGTCCCTGAAAAAGTGCATTCAAAGCCTGGCACCGCCCAATGCTCATTTTCCGCGAGACAGTCCATTAATTCGCGGAAGAAAGAAACAATTTCGCGACCATGATGTTTCGTTAGCCTAATAGCTCGTACGTGGTCTCTGACATTACTCTATCTCTCGCTCACACATTTATACATAAAGCGCCAATTTATAAACAGAAAGATAGAGAAAGAGAAAGAGAGAAAGCATTGGTAAAATTTACATAATTAATGCATAATAATTTTCAATTAAACCATACAAAATTATTGTTATAAAATGACACCCAAAATCTTTCTAAAACAATCTATAAGAAATTCTTAAGCAGATACGCAGATAAAATAACATTAGCAAAAAGAATTAAAGTACAGTCCATCAATTATTGTAAATAAAAAACTAAATTGCTTATATATGAGTTATGAATTTTGCTGCACTATCTTTTTGCAGATTTAGTATGTCACTTTTAAGGAATCGTAATATACTTTTCTTGCCTATTTATTTATCCGTTATCTACACTTTATAGTATCTCGAATCTCGTAATTTTTGTCACGTCCAGCATATATATCCACTCTGATTCCAGCACTCTTTTCTTTGACATATGCTTCGTCCTAATCTGCTGCTGACCGCTATTTTAGCTGTCGAGCGACATGACCAACTTCACTACATGTGTGTGTATATAATAAAATTATAAGATATACTTATAAAAATATATCAGAAATTTCTCTAAAAAAGATTGTATAAAATATAATATACATCTATAATAAATAAATACTAATAAATAATAAGCAATAAAATATTAATATATATTTATAAGTGTTACAACTCTTATTTGAAAATATTATATAAATTTTGAAAAAAAAACATGCTCCTTTTTTCATTACTATATTACATTTTTATATTACATTATATTTTTATTATCATATTACGTTTTGTATAAAAAAAGTAACTGAAACTGAAATTTAATACTTATTGTTAGTAGCTTTAATTTTAAATGGAATGTTTCTTTCTTAACGAAACAAACGAGCATCATTTCTTTCTGCTCAAGTATTATCACAAGACTAGAATCGTCTGCCGGTGCCAGTACATTTTACTGGTATGTTGGTTGCAACAAAGCCGAATGCATTTTTCATGAAGCTACAATAAAACTTGCAACGACGAAACCCAATAACAGTAAACCAGTGGCTCATGTAAGGTATATTCGTATACTCTCGCAAAGTAAACAATTCCGCCACGTCTTTTTCGTTACGACGCGGAAAAACTAGTGAACAATCTACATACTTTTAATTAATTTAATGATTAATGTACTTTAATTAATTAACTGCAAATGGTTAGGGCGCATTCTAGCTTTAATACGCAACAAGTTGCGTGCTTAGAAAATGCGTGTACAGCTTGATTATATTAATGACATGCTGTTTCGTTTTTTATTACCTTAAAATCATCGTACATTATGATTAATATCTCGTCAGCTGTCATCCGCTAAATAATTCTACTTAATGGATACAACATCATTCATAACTCTTAACGTAACATATACAAGTTACTGTAAAAAATGTGAAAAATGACACAGTAATATCTTTACAGAGCTGACTCTTTTCAGTCAAAATTTAAACAAACATGTTTAAAGAAAAATCTTAGTAAATTTTAACAAAATTAAATTATTTTGTATTAAAAATATGAAATATATATTTAAAATTTTATTCTATATATGTATTATATGTATATCTACATTAAAAATTTAAAAAATAGAAAAAAATACAAATTATATTATACTTCCAATTATGTCTTTGTTATAAAAACATCAATCTTAAATATGATGTTTATCACTTTTCTATATTTTAGTTACGATATAGTAGTAATATAATTATAATGATATAGAACCACATATCTTTTGCACAACTCAAACTTTGTGTGACATAAAAAGAAAAAAAAACTGATTGATGCCATTTTTATTTATACTTATCAATCCAACAATCGATGTTGTGTTCACAAGAAAATATAAGTAAAATATAATTTAAAATAATAACTTTGTCACTTTGTAACATCTTGGTAAGTAACTACCTGAATATGATATAGAAGAGAGGAAAAATGAAAAAGCGAAAGATAATGAATCATTCGAGACTTTTTGCGAATGACAGAGGCAAGGAGATTTTTCGGGTACGAGAAGAGAGAGAGAGAGAGAGAGAGAGAGAGAGAGAGAGAGAGAGAGAGAGAGAGAGAGAGAGAGAGAGAGAGAGAGAGAGAGAGAGAGAGAGAGAGAGAGAGAGCGCGGAAAGTACGATTGTGAGATAATTGGAAATGATTCATCGACCGATCCAGCAGCGATGCGGCGTATTAATTTAAAATGGAACCGATCTGAATTATTTCCGTTCTATTACCGATGAGATAATTGTGACTTGGCGAGACCGCTAGACGCGCAGACGGCGATTCAAACGAGCGTCCATCGTTAATTTCATCATACCTAGTATGTCGCGAATCTATATCTGTTAACGAGATCTTTCAGAATTAATCTCGAATCTGCACGTTTCCGAGATTGATGAGTGCTACCCGGGAGATATAAAGATAAATTGAAATAAGCCAATCCAGTCTTATTACTCTGTAATAAGATCATGCGAGATTATTTTAATAAACGCAGTAAAAATAAACGCAAATTCATAATAAATTCAACATAGATCTATCTATTTTGGATACCTATAAATCATATTGTTATGTTATATATCTCATATTGAAGGCACTTGCTTCTAATATAATTATTTACGTGTAATATAATTATTTACGTTATTTTCATATCATTACGAATATCAAATAATATTTAAAAATTTGAATCTATATTTTCACCGCATTTTTAGTATTAAACGCACAGTCTTATTTTTATCTCCTGCTTCGATTAAAGGCCCCTTGCATCAAGCAAATATAACTTACAATCAGACAGCCTAATTTAATGTGAAATATGCGCTGAAATTACGCGTGCATTAGCGCGTTTTTTTCTTATCATTAAAAAAACCCTCGTCGATGATAGATAATGTTTCGTCGGCATATCGTCACGTCGAAACGATAATAATGGCTTAACGTTGCATAATCAGAAGAGTTTAACAGCAACCGCCGAGGCGTGAGAACGAGACGATCGAGACGGCGGCATCAAGACGCCGTGGAAGGTGTATGCTTGGTTGAAAATACCGAAAACATTCTCGAGAATGGCATTAGAGGAGAGCATCTCGCTCAATCTTTTCTTCCTTCATCGAACAAACTCGTCCTGAGAGAAATCATTATAGTATATTTCAAATATAAATTCTCCGATGAATATGCAATCGATTTTTACTCAGCGAATACTTGACAAGTGATCTAATTATGAAGATTACTTAACATTAAAAATTAACTCTAAAATGTATACATTGAAATATGTAACATCTCGAGAGAGCCGACTTTTTTTCAAGTAAAATTTCTTTTACGAAAAAAGATTTTTCGCGCGTATCTCTTTTGTAAAAAGAGTTTCTCATCTTTACGTTAAATCTTTTCAAAAAAGTACGAATTAAATGATAAAATAAAGATATAAAAAATTGTGTTATTCAAAATCCATAGAGAAATGTTGAAACTTATTAAATAAAATTTTTAATGTATATCCTTCGTCGCTAATTCCTCAAAATATTGTACTCTTAATCGTTTGTAACTGTTTTAAAAAATATTGACATCTCTCGATATCGAAACAACCATTATCTTTCTAGATTGATATTTTTGTCACACGGCGCGATTAAGTGTGAAAACACCATGTAAATATACACACACACACACACACATGCACACATGTATATTGATATATATCGATTGGGATAAAGGGATGAAGGGGGAGAAAAGCAGGCGCCATGGCGTCCTTCTTGCAACCTCTCCAGACAACAACGACCTCGAATATAGCTCCTCCGCCGATATGGAACTAATGAACCAATTACACGTAATAGGACCGCCGCCTTCGAGGAACGATTGTCTCGGCTTTCTCGGCTGTTTCAAGGACTCTCGCTATGCAAACAATGCCCACGATAGGGGACGTTGCAACGGCCTGCACTCGATTAGTATAGAATCGCGCTTTTAATTGGAGTTGAGCACCATCGTATGAGCAAAATCGCGTAAAGTAAAAAAGCGGCGTTTTCTGTGTGCTATACATGTGATGGCATTATGTTATAAATTAATTAAGATAGAAACTACGTCGAGAATTTTCCGACGGAGCCGAAGTATAACGTAATTGCAATTATTCCATATTAAAAGATTGGGATATTACTTAGCTGCTTCATATAATAGAGAATAGAAATTTTGCAAAGACCTATAAATTTTAGTTAGAGAAGAAATTACTGAAAGAAAAATTTTTATGCGCATAGCAAGATAGCCATAAAACAAATTACTTATTAAAGATGTAAATTATAATACAAAAAAGGAGATAGTCTCTCTTTTTTAAGTTTCACAAAATACGACAATATCGATTTTTAAATAAAATCATAAAAAAAAACGTTAAAACGAAATTACGAAAAGTATAATTTTGGTTATCGATATATCTAGCCTTATTACGTTTCTTCTTGTTAATATATTTCTTTATCTCATGTCAGTAACACTAAATTCGTATATATAAACTCTTTAAAATAGTTTTATTCAAATCTAAATTATAAAATGTATATATTTCTTTATCGGAATTTAACCTGATTATTGCCTATAATAAATTGTCCCAGTCCTAAGTTAGTGCCTAGAGATTAACCTAAGAATATAGCAATATTCTCAACGCTCAGTAAATCGGATCCCGTGATGGAAAATTCGTGTTTTGACTATCCGTCGTCATTCGTCACTCTCTCTTACGATCCTTACATTAATTGCTGGTGGAGATTCGTTTGAATTCTACGAACTGAGCTTCTTATAGGGAACCCCAATATAGTTTTTGTAATTCGTGCGATTCCTCTTTAAACTCGGTCGTCACGTCATAGCATTAATTGGTACTTATGCAAAGGGTGGGAAAAATCCATCGATCGAGAGAGAGAGGAGTCGCAAGTAGGGCGAAAAATGGAATAAATTATACACAACCAATATACACACACAGACATACAGAAAGATCCAATGGATGGATCTCTTCCTCATATATAGCGAAGCACAAGAGCGGATTCGTCGAAATACATAAATCAATTTCACGCACACGAAGTCAAAGCACGAGGGAATTCGAGGGTGCGTCGTTACTTTTTATGTCTATGACATTTCGGAAGGCTTCTGGTAAAAAACGACATGCGTGCCTGTACATCTATATTTCTGGCAGGGACATCTGAGTGGATGAAATACATTAATGTACGGACATACACACTGGTAGCTTCAGGGCCGCAATATAAGAGACTGCTACCGATTTTTACGGCGATATTAGTCTCATTAATCAGAACCCGTGGAGCTTCCCTGGATTCCAAAATCCTGACTAATGTCAACTAAGAATTTTTTAAATTTTCGTTAGAATTTGATTATTGTTAGTTTTGGCAATCTAAAATATTGCTTTAAAAGAATTCTCTACGTAATATAATTTTTAATAATAAAGTAAACAAAACAATATTTATCGGTAATGGAAATAGCTAGCGCTAAGTGTTAGAATAAAAATGCCTTGTGAAAGATCAGCCATAGTATTATAATTAATTAGAGAGAAATAGAAATTCTTAAATTCAAAAAAACAAATGTCACATGTTTGAGAAAATTTTTTAATAAAATGCAATAGTAAAATCGATTTGTTTTTAAATAAACAATTTACATTTCTCGAGATAATTTTAATAGTTTTATTATTATTCAATAAATTATTTTATATTTTTCATATTATTTGTGCAAACTATAGAAAATCAAAATTTCTTCGAGTTTGCAAACACATTTTATCTCTTAGGTTTACCAAGCACTTCAAAAGACTTTAGCTTGAAAATGATACTTTTCCAGATACATGTTTATTTAGGCTTTAACGTTTTGATGCGTAGCATTCGCCCGGATATGGTGTCCGGATATGGTGTCCGTGACGCCAATCTTCAATGTTTTATCTATTATGTTTGTGTGGATAAACTTGATCCTTTTATTAACGGCCAAATTTTGCGAGGAAAATTTTGTAGTTATATATAGAGTGCTTAAACCAATATATTCACCGCAAACTTTAACTTCTTCCGTCATGTAACAAGAAATAACTTCCTCCCATCATTAGTGCACCTTTTAATTGCGAATTATCACTATCACAATATTTATTCTACGATAATGTTAGTCTATGATCACTTTTAAGCCTTTGTACACACATTTAAAAATTAAAATGCAAGTTACTTTGAAAACTTATCTCATATATATAATATCCAAATAATAGAAAAAAAGAGGCTTAATATTATATAATAATTTTCTGTACCTCTGTTTGTTTCTCCATTAGTTTTTCGATTTCTATTTTACGATACCTAGATTAAAACATTTATATAATTCCAATGAATTTATTTTCGTTTTCAAATTAGAAATAATAAAATATCACAAAAACAAACGCTAATTGAAGATAGAGCTGGACATACATAGTTAAGTGATCAAAAGCGAAGCGTGGGATGATCTGACAAATATAAAAATACGAAAGCAAAGCAATTATCTTTATATTATTGAAATATACCAAGTATATTATCATTTTTCTCATCATTGTCAATTTTTACAGTGAGATCATATTGATGTCTGATATTTACACTCCAGAGTGGGATCCACTCTGGTTAATGAAGCTTTGGAATTATCTCCATTGAGGACGGTGAGTCAATCGGGGTCTTAAACGCTCCTTCATATAGTTCCTATGGAAGGGCGGATATATTTAGGATATTGCCTCGTGACCCACGCGGGCTGCAACTACTCTCCGAAATTAGTAATCAAGTTTCATTTCGATAAAGCATTTAAGCTTGGCTTATTCTGTGTGATGCTTCGTGCTTCTCGGATATGCACTGTATGTGACTTTATCGATCTCATTAAAAATCTACATATATGCCGCATAGCAGGTGATACGGACGATAAATTTCTTTTAACAATTTCAATAGTCAAAGACGCATGCTTGTAACAGATTGTAATAATTCATATTGTATGCGATACATGATGCATCATATAGATACAAAACAGATAAGAATTTGACACATTCTTATTGTAAAGAAATTTTTAATACAATTTACAATTAGTACCAACAATTCTGAAATGATGAAATTAAATGTGTTCGCCAAAAATGTAGAAGATAAAATAATATAATGCTATATATTGTTTTAATGCATAATTGATATTAATATCCCGCATTTAGTAATAAATATGACAATTTAATTCTCAATTCGAAGTAATATTATCTTTATATAAAGCGAATAAAATAAATGTGAAATCACACAATCACATTTAATAAATCTAAATCTAGGACATTGATACATATCAATATCGCGTATGGGATATAATATACGTTTTGCGTCTCATTTTCATTTAACTATCTTTTTTTTTTGCAATATCATAATATCGGAAGATATCGACACAACATTCATAAGTAAGAATACCAGTTAAAGAATCGTCAGTCATATAAAAGCCTTGAGGTGCTGCTAAAACACGTATTGAAGTACGAGGTACTATACACTAAGCTAATAAATCATATAATGCATGTCGATCGCATGTGTGATTGATGCAATAATCGCGTTATCTTTTCATAAAGTTTAAAATGTAGCATTGAACATTAATTCTGCATAGATAATCAAAGATGCGTGATGACAGTTTTTCTTAATCAGTTCTTCTTAAAAAAAAATCCGTTATTATCGAGATATCTTATTTTCTCGATACGATGTGCTGTTATTATCGAGATATCTTATTTTCTCGATATGACAATCTGTGAAACTAGTATTTTGAGATAATAATAATTCGCAGAGCAGTAAATAATAATGCATCGTCACTCTCTGGCAGAGCAATAAGACTCTGCACACTGTGTTCTTACACTAAAATATCGTCCCCGTTTGACTGATTTATATAACTTTGCGCCAGAGAGAAGATCGGCTCCGAAGTTTGTACCAAATAACTCCGCTGAGTGTTGATTTAATTCAATCTTGTCGCGTACCGCTTAAGTACATTCGTTGAAGAGACAAATATATACGTACATATATATGTACACACACACACACACACACACACACACACACACACACACACACACACACACAACACACGTGTGTATATATATACACACATAATCATATATATGTATGTACACACACACACACACACACACACACACACACACACACACATATATACGGTATACAATGTCCCATGGCGCGGCGTTTTAGGATCCTGTGGCGCGTACCAGGACGAAGGATGACAAGGCGTCGCGGGGTAGTCGGAAGAGGGTGGCTCAGGAGGCCGTGGCCCATTTTCACGCAATGACGTCAAGCCGTATCCCCGCGTACGTCACCGGATTCGGTAAATGTAGTTTTATCAGCTATGGGGCACCGCGTCCACTGCACCCGAAGTTTATGCTGCATGCGCACATTTCTGATATATATGTAATAGATATACATATGTATCTACATATAAGCACATATCTGCCAAATATGATTTTATGTCTATAATTGCATACAAATTATCTTTCAAAAATAAGAACACATCACAACATCAAAATCGTTAATTTTATTATTTATTTATACTTATATTAAAGCAATTATTCACTCTAAAACCATTAATTATTTCCTTTAAATTGTTGTAAATCTTATGTAATATGATTCTTTTTCATTATTAATTTACAACTTGTGCTCCTGTTTCAAATAAAGCAAACCAAGAAATTGGGTCAACAACATATATTTAAGATTTAAGTCCTTTAATTTTTAAAAGGTTTAAGCTCTTTGAATTTCTAAAGGAATGATACTCGATATCTGACAGATAAATGTATGTTACACCAAAGTAATATTTTCACTTAGAAAGAGAATTGAATTTAACAGTTTTCGTTAATCCGCTATTTCCATTATACATATATCTACTTTCTACGTATAGTCTAATTGCACGGATACATCGGCGATCGAAAACAGGTGCAATGGCCGCTGCGGAAATGTTCCAGGAGTATCTCGGCGGAATAGATGTAATATAGATAGATGTTTATTGATGTTTCGGGATAGTGTTCTTTCAAGCGTTAAACACGGGTTTAGTAACACGGAACGAAAACTTAGGAACTATCGTGCAATAATACGTGCAAGAAAAAGAATAATGAAAAAAAAGGAAAGAAATGTTACCTAAGGAAACATCATTAAATTAGCATCACATAAATGTGGCATTACTATATTAGAGAGCTTAACGAAAAAAAATTATAAAACCGACACTATTAATAGTATTTGCATTTTAATAGTATTTTCTGGAAGCGAGATCTTATTCCTCAAATTTGTGGCCAAATTCTTAAAATTGTTGAACATTTGCCGAATTTAATCGAATTTACAGTATAATTTTTCAGAGAAACTAATGTCCTGAGAGATTTTAGCTTTAAATTCAAAATTTTATGTCATCTAAAATTCTTAGTAAACGAGCATCTAATTGTAATTAAAACTCTTACGATGAGTATAGTGATATTGATCGCATTATTTTAAATACTCAACAATCTGCTTGACTACAATCCTCTCTAAGACTTTATAAATAATGCAGGTGAAAAGAAATAGATCTATAATGCTATACATGTTAATAAAATATAAACTATAACTTTCATGAGAAACACACAGATGTGTTCAATTTCCACGATTAAAAGTAAACACGTGCTATTTAAGTCTTCAGTGCATACTGCAGCTTATATCTAATGAAAGGCTTTTCCTATATCGATATGTATAATCGTCTTTCTTTTAAATATAAATTATTTTTCATGTACACATATAAATATAAATATATATATAAAAATATATAATATATATATATTATATGACTAATCATTTTCATAAGTAATTTCAAATACAAAATTCATATCAAGATTTTTTATTTTTTTCATATTACTATAACTCTTGCATCTATCTAATTCTTATTCAATTTCTAAAAATCTTGTTTTCAATTATTGTATAATTTTATTTTTTATAATGCAAAAGCATTCATGTAAGACACACATTTAACATTATTTAGAACACATACCTTGGCATAATAAAACATTCTGAGAAAAAATATATATTCGTTCCAATACATGTTCAACATTAGATGTATTTATATCACACATATAATATGTGATTAAGATTTTTGAACGAATAGAGTGATTAAAATATCGTCAAATATATAAAAATTATTTTAAAAATATATAAAAATATATAAAAAATAAATAATATGTATATTATAAAAACCTTTGTCATAAATTTCTATCGAATTATCGATCATTGATTGTATTTGGACGAGCAAATAAATAATACTACGAGTGACTATAAGATAAATACACCGTCCATAGTGCATCGATAATTTATGGATCAAACAATATAGAAATCACGCTTTTCTATACTCGAAAACATATGTTGATTATAGGACCGATGTGGTTCGATAGCGATAAGCGAATTGTCTGCTGAATTTTAATTAAAACGCAACACATCTCGTAACGACATTAGCGTTTAGCGCGCAGTTTGATACACAATGTTTGATACATAAATTGAGTTTATGCAGTATTCAGCAATAGATACATTTAGTACAAAATGCAATATTCTTTGTTGAAAGTTAAAATTAAAGTGTTTCTTAAGAAAAATATCAAAATGTTGATTATTTTCAAGCTAAGACCAATGAAAAAACAAATTTTTTAAAATACACATATACATTACAAAACCGTATTTTTATTAATTTCAAATATTGTATTTAGTACTATGCTCTTTAATAAACTCTTAACCCGAAGGAAAGCGAATTATCAAAATATATAATGTAAAATGTTTAAAATGTGCGGATAAGATAACGTCCAATTAAATTTTGATAGAAAATATATCATTTCAGTTTCTAACAGAAATATCATTCAGTTCAACAAATACGTTTACTCCAATACAACAGTTTAGTACAACAATAACTCATTACGTACTCCTACAGCGCATGGAAACTCTACGAAAATTGTAATAAAACGACTGCACAAATTGCGCAGCTGTTGTAAATAAATAAATTCAAAGAACGAAGCGCGGATTGATTGCTTGAAAAAAGTGGATCGCGCTGATTGCAGTCATGTCACAGTTTCGCGCAGTATCACGAGCAAATTCAATGAAGAGGTGTTTATATATGTAACTAGGACAGAAAGAATTTTATGTTCGAGTTTTTATATCCCTCCGTCTCTCCTTATCAATGTATTTGTATATTTCATGATAAATGTTAATAAGAACTTTTTGTGGGAAATTGATTCTTTCGTCAGATCTATTAATCTGAAAATATATAATAGTGAACGTGATTTCTATACAATCTAACAATTGAAATAAATATCAAAATTCTAATAACACATTTTTTATAATATAATATATCGTTACTAATATAATATCGTTATTAATATAATATCGTTTTTATTAATATAATATTACCTATTTTTATATCATATATTTTAATTTTTATTTCAGCACATATAATAACCAATTCTTATTCAATTATCTCAATGGATGTGCCCTTTCTTCGTAATCGTAAATCGCTAGATGTAAAAAGACAATTCTATTTCGTTGCAGACATACGTATTCTAACATTAGGAAACAATGCAATTTGTTTCAGTTTACTGTGACTTTTCTATGTGAAGATACATCGAGCGATGGCCGAGGAACTAAGGTCGTTGAAAAGTCCATTGTCGAGCTTGTACCATGCACAACAAATAAAGAACAGCTGAATCATGCTCCGTAGTAACACCTACGCGTACTATAACCTACAGTGAAACCCATTCGAATTATGAATGAGCTATTTGCTGAAAACTTTAGGACATTATAACTTGGCAACGAATTGATATAGCGATATAAAATAAGAACGTTTGGGATTGGTAGAATAGTGAATTATTAATCGAAAAAAGCTATCAGATGATTAAAGATTATAACATAAAAATATTTATATATGTCAGTTATTAATCTATCAACATAAATTAATAAAATTAAAATTTTGTAGTTTTTACACGAAGAAAAAATGACGAAATGTCAAAACTATCTCTCTATCATTCTATTAAATAGATACAAATTAAATAATAAGTGCGTATTTAATAAAACAAATAATTATTCTTCCAATTAATCTATAATTTTCTATATGCAATATGCATTTTATTAGAAATATAAATTTTTATTAGAATTATAAATTTTTTTATTTAAAATTTATCTAATAGGGCTATTAAAAATTTAGTAAAAAAAAAAAAAAAAATTAAAACTCCGTACTTTTTTAATCTCTTCTAACTAAAAAGTTAATAATGTAATCATAGTTATCACTTTCTTAATCTTGTAAATTAATTTGATTTTCAATGTACAACTTGCATTTCAAAGAAAATGCCTGACATCTCTATATATCGTGCTATTGATGTACACACCTTGTCGCAATTACAACTGCTGTTGCCGACTGCAACATCGAGACAAGGATATAGCCTCGGGGCAAAACTAATGAGCCGCGATAGAAAGATGGAAACGATTTCCAAGGCCTAATTTAGCGGATGTTGATGGTAGCCGCGGTAACATATAAAAATGAGAAGGCACACGTAGGAGATGAGGTTCGATGGTGTGATAACGTAGCCGCATTGCGGCACACGACCACCATGCTTCGAGCTGGCTACATCGCCGAAGCGGCCGTATAGACCTCCTGTGTGCTCGAGTTTTCCCCAGTCGTACTAATACTACTACCACATCGCCGCACGCTAATACATCTCTGCACATCTGCCTCGAGATCTACTCTGTATGTGCGAAACATACTGCAATCACTAAGGTAGGATTGATTTTTCGCGTTAAAAATACATTTTGCAAGACGGATCTCTCGATGGCAAAATCTCGTTTATCCATGGCTTCAAGAAGCCAGTTCCATAATACGAAAGATATGTATGTATATGACATAGACTTCTGTGCACTTAGAGAATTTAGACGGAACAATTTTTAATATGTATTATTCTAATTTTTGTACAACGCATGTTTTATAATATTACATGAGCTTTAATGTACCCTTTAAAAATACGTTATTTACTCTATTTCTTAATATCAGGCGTTATAAAAAGATTTGAAAAAGACATGTAAAATATTATAATATAGTTTTAAAATAGAAGTTACTGAAAGAAAGCACCGTTATTTTCTCAGTATTAATATGTTCCACATTTTGAACCGCATACTTTGTAAAAAAAAAAAAAACCATTTACGCCTGTTAAAGATAAGAGTAAAATATTTACAGCTTATATATAGTTAAAAAATTTGGAGTACTTAATATTTTTCGGACTTTATTTACACGTTTGTGTTAAATTCATACAGCATAACACAAAATGAGTTTAACAATTACAAGCAATACAAAAGCATGTATGTTATATATTGTGTGAGTTTAAAAATATCATTTTTAATCAATATATTAGCAATATACCTTCAGAAAAGAAAGATTTCTGATTAAAAGACAATGTTTGTTTTCTAATAAAATAAAAAAATCTCTCTCTCTCTCTCTCTCTCTCTCTCTCTCTCTCTGCGACTGTTCTATTATTATACCTGATTTGTTGTACAGTAAACCTACTGATTAATGGACGTACACATGTTGACATATGTATTACTCGACATATAGCTGCTCACCGCGCATGTAACGTGAGTGTACTCGTTAGTTGTTTCAAAGTGTCCGTGTGCTCTTCAACCTATATATTCATTAAATATCCAAACTATTTTGCTGAGACAAATGAGACGAGGAATTATATGAGAAAGAAGAAAAAATCAAACACAATGTCATTTTGTTTAAGTTCATTCAATGAGTAGAATTTTAATGAGGATAATAAAAAAATACGTAAAGAGAGTTTTTTATGAATATGAGAAGTCAACTTCTGATATAGATCAAGTAATATAATGTAATTGTACGGTACGATGTGTATCACGCGATTTTTATGCAGTCCATTCACACGTAATATGCTTAACGAGATGAGAGAAAATGAAAGAATATAAAAAAAATTTACATATACTAGATGAATTATCATAATAAATAATAAGGAAAAGCAAATAAATTTTACTAAATGTGAATCAAAATGGCTTATCCAGTCTTACTTGAACGTTTGATATTAAAAATCCACTTTTCAGAAAGAGAGAGAAAGAATTTAGTCTTCTCTATTATATGATTGATTATAATCAGACGCGCTGCGACAGCTTTTCTCTCTCTCTCTCTCATTTATTAAAACGCAGTGGAGAGTCAATGTAACTGTTACTGTAGTTACAGTAAACCTACCGCAAAATATTGTACAAGATAAGTGTGAAAATAAAATGTTTTGAGTTATTATTGTGTTAGAGATTAAACGATTAATATCTATCCTCCTATTGCGACAATCGAGATACCGATGTTAAACAGTTTTCTCGCCACTACCTACGACTCCGCTTTTCTCAACTCCCACGCATGACAGTTTTCCTTTCACGCGACAGATGCACAATCGTTTACATGACAACCATAGAAAAGATCAGAAAGCTCATACTGATTTGAATAGCCTCGTATAGAGTTTTCTACAAAAACGAGAGCTTTCCTCTATATATTTTAAAATCAAAAACATTTTAAAGATTGTTTTCTACCCTACATATTTCAGATACTATTTCTAAATGATTATCATTAAACTTTATGGAATATTAAAAGAGTTAAATATATAACTAATATATAATATACAATATATATATATATATATATATATATATATATATATAAATAATCATAGAGGACAGCTTTTACTTTGCAATAATTTTATAAAAGCGGTTAGAAGTAATCCATAAAGAAAACTTCATTTATCAAATAAAATAAAAACTTGAAAGTAAAACCTTTCCGCCCTAATATAGCTGAAGCTTAAATAATTAATATCCATCCGCTTATATCGCAGATGACGAGTAACGAGATGCGAGCGCGTAATTCGATCGAAGCGATCAGCAATGAATTGAATCTTCACATGTATACGAGTAGACTTCCTCCGGGCTCAAATAGGACAGAATAGGTAAATAGCAGTCGATGAATAAAACGAGACAAGTAAAGAGGTGGGCGTATAGAGGACGACGCTATTATCTCTCGTAATTAAACGGACTCAAATTCGCTATCGATCGTGGCTCGTCGAATTAATTCTCGCTCCACATCGATATGTCTGCATGCATATATATATAATGTGTGTGTGTGTGTGTGTGTGTGCGCGCGCGCGCGCGCGCGCGTGTGTGCGTGTGTGCACACAGTATTCTCTCGATGTATTGTTACCTCCAGTAACAAAATTTTATTAAAATGTGGACAGACCGTAAGAAATGAAGATCGATACACGATATTTAAATAATTTTTAAGCAATTTTTAAGATAAGATTGCAATACGTATTGCATACATAGTCTTATAATAATGCATTACGATATATTATAGATGGCCGTTACATAAAATTGCTTTAAATGATATAAAGTTGTCCAAAGTAATAGCTTTTACAAAGAAAAGCTACATTATGTAAAATAATTGTATTAAATCACATAAAACGTTATTTTCTATAAAATTAACTATAAAAATAAAACTTTAACAAAGATTGAACTGAAACAAAAATTTGAAAAATTCTTTAAAAACTTATTGTTCTGGGAAGATAGCAACCTTTCAAATATTGTTAAAAATTATATTTTTAATAATTATATACACACAATATATAATGTGTGTGTGTGTGTGCGCGCGCGCGCGCAATATATGTATATTGTATTTTTCACGTTCTTTTAAAACTAGTAAAAGTGCAGCATTCCAACACCGAGATATGAAACGCGGTATTATCCTTGTTTTCAATTTAAAGCGTATCGAAAAACGAAATCGTCGTCGATTTATATATTAAGCAAAGGTGTGGGAAAAGCGCGATGAGATAATTCGTAAGATGCAATTTGATTCGATTTATCGAAGCGAGATAGCATGCTGACGAAAACGAAGATGACCGAAATATACAAGTCGATCGCCTCCAATTAATAATCGCGGCTGCGATGCATATGCATGCGCGCGTACGACTCTGGAATAACGTCCTGGCTATTCCGCGCTAGTTATGTATTTAAGCAATGACATTTATGTGCATATGTTTCTGTCTCTGCGCACGCTTGGCAATTCGCACGCACACACGTACGTACGCATGCGAGAAAACATTATTCCAGTCTTATCACCGCATCGAACGCGCATTGCGAGCATTTGCACTGGAAAATTTTAGGTCGGCGAAAAAAACACGCGAGATATAATTATTACGTCGCAGGAGAGCAAATTTGCACGCGCTGAACGAGGAATATACATTGAACACATTAGCATATTTTCGTATTTTCTAGAGACTATTTTTTTTTAATGAAAATATAACTCATAAATATTGTGTAATTAACTGCTTCGCATCCTATTCGCTCCATTTCTCTCTTTCAGAAAAATTATTCTCGAACATTATCATTAGCGTAACCGCAATCGTCTGACTCGCAATTGATCGCGTCGACGACGGACGATAATTTGCCGTGATATTTGTCGCAAAATGCTACAGATTTCCTTGGGGAATCGAACAATTACAATCGTTCCCACGCGAGACATCGAAGAAGGAGCTTTAAGGCCAGGTCGTCAGCCAATCTACAGACACACGCCTATACGTTATTTGCACAAGATGCGGTATTAATTAAACCTAAAAATTATAAGCAATTCTATAATAAATAATCGAGTGCAATTTTTACATTACACATGCGAAAAAAATGTAACTATATATAAAATATAATATAAATAAATTTAAAATAACTGGTCATAAAATTCTTTAGTCTAAATTGTCTAAAAGCTAAAGCGATTTAAAAAGCGTTTCAATTATAGAATTCACAGATACTACGAAACTCGATATCTCATGTAAAACATCATGGTTATGGTATTGAAACTTTATATAAATTACTATGTCCGTATTACGGGCAAGTACAAGAAAATTGTAAAGAACGAAAAATTAATTGCTATCCAACTTGACGTGGAATTGCTCTTACACAAGTGACCCGGATCAATTGCATTTCAGAGTAACTGCACGCGCAAGATTGCGTATGTTAACTAAAAATGATTGCGCTGCGCTATAACGGCGCCAGCAATTTCAACCAGATGATCTAAAAGCGATTCGCTTTGGCACAGAAAGTAATCGCGTTTCCTGGAATTTATTACGTTATAGAGGAAGTTAACCCGAGTGTGATATCATAGCAAAGAGGAAGGGAGAGATCGTTGCGCAAACCATATTCGCGGTTCATCTAACGACTGCTCGCTTTCATATGCTTTCGTATACAATAAATTCGTATACACAATGAACTCGCCGTAGAGACTTATAAGAATATATATTATCACCGGGGGGTGTAATTGCCGTTTAGAGAGACTATATTGAACATAAAGGTCCTATCCTTAAGAGATTCACAAAGGAATCCACACTCGTTTGTTTGTTTTTTTTCCATCATACGAAATCAGTTACATGACATATAATAAAGCTTGATTCAATATTAATCTTATTAATATTATTCATATTAGATTAATATAATTTAAGTATTATAAATGTATTTCTCTTCTAGAGAGGGATGATAATTTTGTTGTGATAATAATAGTAATTAATTAATTAAATATAAATAAAAATATAAAGGTACAGTATATCATGTTAAAGAAAAACTGAAGAATGTACAGAATTATTTTTATAGTTGAATTTCATTGATAGCCAATATTAACAAACTCTTGAAATAGCAATTTATCCCATCTTTATTTCCTTTTTATTACAATTATGTTATAAATTAAATCCTACAATAAAAAAAATTTTAATTATTAAATTTATTAATTATTAATTAATTATTAAATCTCATCTCATTTCGATGCAACTGACCCTACATCTATGGCTATTTGTCCACAGACGTGCAACAGCGTAATATTGTTATCCGTTGTCTGAACTAATGAACGATACGTAACTAATCTCCCACTAAGATATGCGCCACGTAATGCAAGTTGAATGAGAGATAAGATGATCTACACCGGCAAGAACCGCGACACGATTTATAGTACGTGTAGTAGTACGACGTAATTAACGATGACGTGTTTACCACACTACTTACACTCTTTTAACACGATCAGATAATTTATCATGCAGGAAGATTTCCCTAACATGTACAGAGACTTATTTTTTCCAAGTATTAAAATCTTCCATCATCGACACACCAGCGTGATAAGAAGTTTTACATCTGGCAAATAATCGAGATGGTTGCGGAATTCATTAAACGTCTAATATAATTGTCTGCAATTTTACAAAAAATTCATATACAAAACTCGCGCGAAAATTTGCAAAGCGTGAGATAATCACTGAAATCTATCTTATCTCGCGGAGCGTTTATTGTTGTATTAAAACGATGTCATTTTCCGAGCGAATATTAAGCCTACTTCATCGGCTTAACGAGAGAGATGGCCGTTAAAAGTGTTTTACGAACATCTACATTCCGCAGCTCATGCTTTATACGCACCTTTTATAACGCCCGTAAGTCGCGATTGGTATTTACAACCAACAAGAACGTACGCGAAGATGTGCGTCGAGTAATAAAAATATATTTTCGTAACTTAACGCGTCGGATAATGGCTCGACTGCGAAATGTTCGTGACAGTTACGGATGCGTAGTTTCATTTTACGTACATACATCCTAGGAACACACTTAAGAATTCTTCAATTATTGTAGTACGTTGTATGATACGTTGTATCTGGAGGCGTTATCGGCGTTCTCACACATGTTTTAACTCGATAAAGGACGCTTGGATATAAGTAGCAGGGAAGTTTCTTGCAAATGGGGGGAAGTATTTAATATAAGACATCTTTTTTAAGATCTCAAGTATAAAGCGGAAAATGGAAAGAGAGAGGGAGAGTCTTTTTATATCTTATTCCCAATAATATTTATTCATGCATATCTATCAAACACTATAATTTAAAATAAAAAACAAAAATATAATTAAAAAATATAAAGAAATATATGTGTGTGTGTGTGTGTGTGTGTGTGTGTGTGTGTGTGTGTGTGTGTGTGAGAGAGAGAGAGAGAGAGAGAGAGAGAGAGAGAGAGAGAGAGAGAGAGAGAGAGACAGAGAGAGAAATTAATTAAGATAAATGTAGCAGTAACAAGTAATCATTTTTAACTGTTAAAATTAATCATTTTATAAAGTAATAATACAAATAAATGAAATGCAACAGAGAGAAAATTAAATAACTACAAATATGGTTCTACACTCACAATTTTCTGTACTTTTTATCACATATATAGCTATGTTTTATAATAGAAGATTGTTATTAACGCGCGCTTTGCAGCTTCTTTTATCGTAGCTCCGTGCAGAATTAAAGGGGGACAAAGGGGCATCTATACATATTCGAAGCAAGAGAGGAATGTCTCGCGCGCGAGAGATTGAGCAGAATTCCTCTTTCTCTTCCAAATTCAGAGCCGATTTTCGGGAGGGGTATCCAAACCAACATTGGTGGACCGCGGAAACGCCGTAACGGAAAAGTCGCATCGCCGTCCTCGCGCGCGCAAACGTGCCACCCGAGAACCGGGAGAGCTGAATGGGGGATGCATTTCTACGTAAGAGAGAAGTCTCGCGCGCGCTGCGCGCGCGGAAGGGATGGTGTGGCCTGGTTTCATTGAACCTGCCTGCACCGCGTACAACACCAAGGTGCCACACGTCGGTTCCGCACCCCCGCGAACACCCCCGCGCATCTATGAACGTTCCCACCCGCGAACATTCGCAGTGCGGAGCGGTGCGCTCGCGACGTGGGGGTCGGCGGTCGACGCAGAGGTTGGGGGGAGACGAAGGGGGGGGAGAGGGGGGATCAAGGGGGTGACTGGGCCGGGGTGAGTTGAAGCTATGCATAGCCCGCGACGGGCTATATATAGGTCGCCGTTTCTATAAATAGAAACCTCGGTCGTCCCCCACCAGCGCCCATCGCCACCGTGGAGCCCCGTATAAGCTGCGGCGGCCACGAGGGGCGGTCGGTGTACCACCCCGGTGTAAAGTTTACAGCTAAATATATACAACCACCCCCGCCCGCTCTCGCGACCCAGCCGTCGCCGTTTCTGCTGCGGATCGACGCGCTGCTACTCTGAAAATACTTCTTACCCCCGGCAGCTGCCAGCTAAATAGCAGCCAGGATGATGCTACTCGCGCTGCCTGCCATTCGGATAATCATTTACTTTTACTTCGAAACTTAAACCATGTTGATCCTGAGAAGATATGTATGTTCACAATTAACCGAGTATCAGACAAGAATAAGATATAAGATAATGTATATAAGGGGATAATGTATAAAAGATATGTATTCTTCTATTAAGATAACATTCTCTCTTATTGTTTTGCTTTTAATTTTCTTACTGTTAAAGAGAGATTTAATATATCGGACAGAACGTTAAGCAACATAGAATGAATCTGCAATTTCGAAACTACAAAAAAGCCAACTAAGAATATACTTAGAAATGTTTTAGTTATATGTATACTGTAAAGAATTTACAATAAATGTTTAAAAAATATTCTCTATGAGAAATATGCATAAATGATGCATGCTGAGCTATGTCGCATTATTTGTTCAGGCTCCATAAATTCGTTGCCAAAGTAAAGATTTAGAGATCTGACACTTTAGGTAATAGTTCTCAGAAAGCTTTTAAAAGTACTTTTTAGACTTCGTGGGCTGTAATCATATGCTGTCATTTTTATTGTCGATAAATAGAATGTGACTCGAACCATGTCGGCCATGAGATCAGGTTTTTGCAACGTTCGACTTTCGAGCAAGCGTGATACAGCGCACTTCCGTTCTTGCGATTATAAAAGGTTTCACATGAATTTTCATTATGTAGAAACTGGCTAATAAGTGAAAGTATTCCTCTAATTCTACGACACAATTTTTCGATATCTATTTTTTTTAAGATTATCGCTACAATGTCTTCATAATTAAAACTGCTTCCACTTCCTTTGCATAAGCAATACTTCATTTTCTTTAAGTTTATAGAGAAATGTTAACTACACATTAATCTAAAGGCAATGTTTTCACGATTGAGTTTTAGACGAGCGGTTGCACGATACAATGTATTTTCGTTTGATGCAACTTGAAGAAATTTTTTTAACTGTTGTTTTGAATTCTATTGCATTTCTAGCGATTCTTTCGTAAAGACGTTTTCAGAGAATTAAATGAAATTTATTTTTGTATTACATATGAATTTTTTTATTTAACTTCTAATTACTCGAAACTAGTGTGATTCAATTTATATGACGATTTCCATAGAATATAGTATTTTTTAAATTTAGTATGTTCCGTGCAAACCGAATCTAACAGAAATTGCCATTAAAACACATCACATCGTTGACGTTGATATTAACGACAATCACTAGTCATTCCTCAATTTAACAAGCAAATAAATATGTAGATATGATGTACGTGTGGATAGAAAGTTCTCATAGACATATGGGTCTTTATATATTATAGAAGTTTTTGTTCATATTTATAAGTACATATATGAGAGTTAATTGCATGATTATCTACTTGCCCTTTTTGTGAGTCTTAATCGTATCGAATGTTAAAGGGAGATTTGACATATTAATTAATCGTATCGTGCGAAAATGTAATACTAAATATATATCACACGCAAGATAATATAGACATTAACTACTTTTAAAGAGTGTTGAAAAAAAATCGCATTTGTGCTATACTTGACTAACTTAATCCTCTTTCGAAATTTATGGAATTTATATTTTTCTTTTTTTTAACAATAATTTATAAATAAATGCGCAGATTTTTTTCAACAATTATTTCACGTTCGTTAAACTTTAAATTAGCATTCTGTTTCAGTACATTCGTTTAAATCTAACCAAAGAACAGAATCTTTTATATATTAATCAAATAATCTTATATAAGAGCATGGTGGAAACTCGCGAAAGCGCGAGTTTCCACCCTATATTTTAATTAGATAGTTAGCACGCTACTTTCACAATTTACAAATTCGTTATGTAAATGGATTCATCGTGTTAAAACTATTCCTATTTTTATACTCTCGCTTATATACAGCACACATAACACATGAAGCTAGTGATAATTGAAATTAACAGAGAACATCATTTTATATCACGCTAGCGTCTAAATATAAGTTAAACAAGGCTGGGATCAAATACAAATATAGCATAACGTGACATAATTTATAGCGATATAACGTAATTTATATATAACTTGAGAGAGATTCTCTCCTCTCATTCTTATAGTATAAAAAAAGTAAAATAATAAAGAGAGAAATGTGCATTGCTTAGAAATTATAAAATGACATAAAGATATAAAGAAAATACCCATTGTCGTAATTTTCATTATCATCAAATTATTTCTATCGCCAATTTCGATTTCGTATGTGTATATAAATAATTTTCTCCATAATTAATTTTCTCTTGATTACAGTTTTAAGTTATTATCAATTAGCCGAGAATTTGTTTGAACAATTATTTGGAGTCTTACTTGTTTGATATATAGAATGCAACATTCTCAAGAGGGGGGAGGGGGGAGGGGGGAGATATCGGATATATTTAGCAATAATAAATCGCTCGGGGGAGGGGAACATTCTTCTCCCTTCTTTTAAATAGCTACAAAGAGTGTTTTAGGTTGGGACACCAAGATAGTCTCCCTAAAATACCCATGTTTGGAAATAATAGACAAACATCTACCTACGATTAAGCAAATAGATAACTAAGTAACCCTTCATCCTAAGAACCAGTTTAGAATTTTTATTCTTGGATAATATACGGACAAAAAATATATGAAAAAGAAAGAAGTAGGATAAACGTAATGCCATGCGACCTAAAAAAAACGTAGTTGGGTCAATTCTTGTAACGCGCAGAAGTTTTTATCAGCAATCAACCAAAATTCTTTCCGGCTCAAATAAGATAGCGATGGCGGTATCCTAACATTTAATGTATTGATCAACCGAGGAGCAATAAATAGAGATAGAGCGAGGGGCGTCGTGAGCCTGATTAAACTTCATTCTCCTCTAATGGTTTATAAATAGGCAACTTTTTTTTTCTTTACCTTCCACGCGGTCACGACGGACGGGAGAAATGCTCCTGGAACGAGCGTCCTTCCATTCCGCTGTCCTGCCTCCTCGCCTACACCGCCTGCCGACCTCGTCGACATTTTCCGATATTTCTCCGCCGATTTTCCCGACATGCGGCGCCGGCGTCGGCGACGTGTTTTCGCAGGAAATTGCGTATCGACACTTTTAATGGCGGCTGTTATTTGATGCTCTCGAATGCAGATGCCATGTGCCCGATACTTGAAATCAAGGCGATGACTGGATTGTCGTATCCAGCGTGCATTGATTTAAGCGATTGGAAAAAAGTGGATGTAGTTATACTTTTGTAGTTATCTTTTCGATAATTGCCACAAAAACATGATTTGAAATTTATTATCGATAATGCGTAATCGTCTGTACACAAATACTTTCAAATTACGAAAAAGAATTTTTTTTTAATTTTTGCCATGTAAACCGCTCGCAAAATAATACGCACAAACTATGCAAATGTATCAAGAATACGCGCGAATCAAGCTTAAAATATTTTCTATGTCCTTGTAGAAAATATTATTTTTCTTTGAAATATATAGCAAATATATATATATATATACACACATGCTATTTCAATATATGATATTTAAAATATCAACAATTCATCAAATATCGTGAATTCAAAGAGTTATTAAACAAGGTATTATTGTAACATAAAAAATGTATCTTTCGATATACTTCAGTAAATATGTATATGAAATATCTAACTATTCGATGTCGGATAAAAGTTAGTATTATTCGTCAGCACTTCAATAATGAACTATGAACTTTGAAATGTCACGGAGCAGTGCACACGTGCATATAGAGAATCTTCTTTTCCGTCCCGCACGCGGGCCCCGCAAATAGCCGTGCATAGGGGCGTAGGTCGGATCGATCGCGGGGTAAAAGTGAAAGGACACCCCAAGGGGCGGCCGAGAGGACTATCAAATCGTGCATCGAGTCGGCCAACTCGAGAGAGACTCGTTGGAGAAGAAGCCGAGCGTCAAAATCGAGATTTGTCCCGAAAGACCGATCCGTATCGGACCCACCGTCTCGAAAATAGACTGAACATTATTTATTTCCCAGATATAGAACCGAAAAATCCCCCGACTGAATCCGATTGAGAGATTTTACGTTTCAATATCCAAATATCATCTACTTAAAATATTTAATATTTAATAATAGAATCTAAGAATAGAAAAATTCTCAACGTGCTGACACATTAATTTGCACGTACACATTTACACAATGTCTGTGTTTGATATATATTACAATAGTTTCATGTAACTAAATATCAAGTAAAAAAAACATAGTTGCATTAAAATAATTATTCGCAGAATATATAATTTTTTGTAAAGCAATTTACTTATTTTTTTTTGTTTTCACTATCACTATTTAATTTTAATAAGCAACAAAATTATTGTGTTTAACTTATAATTAGATTTTATTATTAGTCAATTGATGATAAAAATATATGTTTATCTATTTTTAGAACTTCCATCAAACATTATTCATAATATCATAAAAACATATCTTATATAAAAAGGATTGGTATATAAGGGATGTGGGAAAAAATTTTCTCACGATATATTTTGCGATTCGTACCTTCGCAACAATCTAATGGATCTCAGCGAAAGATGAGACTTATACACCTCGACTGTGTCATTTAGATTTCGGCAGTAAATCTAACTAGATGATATCGAGATATCACAAGATGACATCGAGATATATAAGAGAAATTGATGAAAAATGCCATATTAAAGGAGAGGAGAAGCGTTATCCTCATGAACAAAAATTAGATTGTTTTCTTTTTATAAAAAATAATTTTTTCTTAATATTTTGAATTTTACACAATTTTAAACGATTAACGTGATAAACTTAATATTCACGTTATCTAAAACAGACACATAAACGTTTGCATATTGATAAAAAATTGGTGAAATAATATACTACTTCAATTTAATGAGAATTTTCAAAAGAGCTATATGGGCATTTTCAAATCGAAAGTGATACCTGCCGCAATTGCAAAGCGCTCAATTAAGTCACCTTCGTGATTTTTGACATACATATAGATGGATATAATCCGTTTAGCCATTTGGTCAATATGGAAGATACGCACATAGTTTTAAATCTTCATATGAAATATACAGATCCAAAGTACATAATATCTCTCAAATTTTGAAGATATTCGGCCCTTACACTTTTCATGATTTTAGATATAAATGAGTAGTGAATACTTGAGTGGAATTACGTATATTATGCTATGCATTTTGCTCTGAAAAAATTATGTATATTCTATTATCTACGCTATTATATGTGCTGTATATCATTGGAATTCGTTTTGTAATAAAAGCGCATTATCTTATGGCTCAAAAATTAACAAATCTGTTAAATCGAAATATGGATAATACAATTTTAATGCATTAATTAAAAAAAGTCGTGCATATTAATTCTTATAAATTTTGATGATAAAAACAAGATTAAGTAAAACATGGAAGTAAACCTGACAATAATACAAATAAATAGAAAATAAAAACAGTTTCTGAAAAATATTAAGATTAAAAAATTTTAATCTTATGACAGACGAATAAATATCAAGAGCTGCCAACACTGAAATCTTCATATAATATAAAAATGGCCAACTTAACCCCAGTTTTAATCTGCTTTACGTCAGCATGTAAATGAGGTGAATCAGCATTTTCTCCCCCGATTAATAATGATTATTCGACACGATTGAAAAATTCGTTATTCACAAATAACGTACGAAGAAAAATTTCGTTAAATTATTTCCCTCCGAGAGGATGAGATGAGTGTTTGTAGATATGGTCGTGCAAAGATTTCCTGGCGCGAATCTTATTGGGGAGCTCCTAAAACAAATCACGCAACCGTTGTCAAAGTTTATAGTTAAGCACGTGAAGAAGCGGCCGTTCCTAAGAAAATATGTCCTGATTCAATTGGGACATTTCTATTATTGGTGCGAAGACAAGATAGCACTGCAAAGAATTCCAGCTATAGCAAAAAGAAAGCGTGATGACATCCGCACGATGGAGCTAGGAACGAAATTATTAATCGAGGTAATAATAACAATCATGAAATCTTTGCGCACATTACACGCACATACATTAATCTTTTAGGTTAATTTGTTAAGAATTTTTTCGCGAAATAAAACTCAGATCTAATCTTTAAGATATTAGTCTTTGGGCTTTTGTGGAGCGTAGTCATATACGAGACACGTAAAGCTGTAGAGAGATCGCGCATCGCTGAACAGCTAAGAATTCAAGAATTCAACGACTTAGAAGTAGAAAAGAATCGGCTGATGCGGCGAGTCGAGGATCAAATGATCTTGACGAAACAGCTCAAAGATATCATCGTGGAGTATTCGAGACAAGTCGGGTGTACGTTACCGCGTGATCCGGAAAAAGGCGAATAAAATGCTTCGTTTTATTTGAAGCGCACAAAGAGTTTGTAGAGAAATCTCAGTCATGAAAAAATATTAAAGAATATATCCACGTGTCGCGTTGTTATATAAAATATCATATTTTAGTACAACGATGAATCACAATCGGAAAGAATTATCTCCCATCACCGGTATAATCTTCTTTTCCGAATAAATTGACCGCGTTACGTTCTCGGTGAATCACAAATTGACCAGCGATCCGCGCATCTCATGAAGCGTAGACTCCGCCAATGTTTCAAACTTTGCTCGGATATTCTTCCATTCCCGTCTGTCCATCACATTTTGGTTAACATTAGCATTCGTTTGCATAACGAACGTTATTTCCGCGCGCGCCCCACTGCATTTGACTCGCTGCGACGGATTTCACAGCTTACGCTTGAGAGCGAAATCCAGGCTTACAGCGTCAAAATCGACTACGAAGGAAAAAATGTCATTAAAGACAGGTAATACGGAAAGTGCATAAATCACGTTGATTCGACAAGCGAAAAGTAGATTATCGGTAAATTTCTTCGTGTTCATATCATAATAATAGTTGAAAATTTATGTTCGAATAATTGAGAAGCTGTGATATAACAATGACAGAATGCTCATTTTTAAATACATGAATTGAATAAAAATTAAATAATAAAAAGATGATATTACAAATAATCATGTGTAAGATTAAATTTTCATTGAAAATAAATCAAGTAGAAATTTATTCACAAAATCCAATTAAAAGCAAGATCTGCACAACTTTCTATAAACAAGTAAAGTTGTCTGTAGTTAGTTTGTATTTATAAACATAAAATAACCGGGGGTCGTCGGATTAAAACAATTTGCAGAGGAATGTTTCCGACAAAATATTTTCCGGTTAAGTACTCCGTACATTGAGGAAGCGGAACATTTCCTCGATTTCCTCCCCCAACAGATTCAGTTCTTGTCCGAAACGGAAAAGTCTTTGAAGTTCCGTTTCCGAACACATAGTATAATACGAAAATTTATCTCGCCGTTTCGCGCAAGAAAGCCTACATGCTCGCGCCTTACTTACGCTTGAAAAAAAAAAACGTAATGCTCATCCCCTTTAATTTTCTGAGCACTATACATCTACATCTGAATATTTAATCTTTATATATTTGACTCTAGATAATTATATATCACTCATTGTACATCGCTAAATGTGGCGAATTCTTATGAGGGATATTTGTATAGTTTGTGTTCTTTGAACAAACTAAAAGAAAAATTATTCATACTTATAATATATATACATTTACATAAGTACTAACAAAACAAAACAAAATTATTCCTCTTTAATCCTTGTTACCAAAATTATCTCAAAAATGTTTAAAATATAAAACGAGAGGAAACATCTCCGCTCCTAATTTTCTTTCTCGAATTGCGTTAATTTTATAAAGAGACTTTTCAGAATATCTTCATATCAAATATTAGAAAAAAATAAGATAAATGTCATATGCACGACGCGAGAATCTTTAGATACCGACGCCCGTAGGAAGGAGAGATCGTATTTCCGGAACCCTCAAGTATTCGTGAAACTCAGGAGAACATTTCGAGTTCGGTTTGAAACAGATGTGAAATTCGATATTGATGTCTCTGTGACATTGCAACCGAGGAAATCCTTACGAGCAACTGGCTTCTCGCGCCATTTCAAATCGGGTAACAAGAGTGCGACGATGCATCGTGTACTGTACTCTATTGGCGTGCGATGAATAAAAATATTGACAGGACCCCTGAGATAAACTTGCACAATATCTTTTCGTAGTTTCTACATTTCCGATATGAGAGAATAAAATCTTTAAGATATCTTATTTGCGTGACATATTTAAAATACAAAAGGAGAGAGAAGTATGTATATAAAGAGACGCGTTTATTATTTTATGTATATAAATGCGTAACATTTATTCCTCTTTAAACCTTTGTAACCGTAACTTATACTTTTATGTTCATAATTATTTGCATGGTGTAAAGCCCATTTTAAACAATTTATAATTCGCGACAAAATTTAAGGCAAAATTTTACGATAATTGCTTAGTGATTAATATCTACTCGAAAATAATGCTGCTTATAAGACTGAATAATTGTCAATGTAGCAAATAAATAATTATGTTAAGATAAAAAAAGAATCAATAAACTTCTGTTTATTTTCTTATTCACGAGAAGAATAATAGTATCACGATGGCTATTTCAAACGCGCGTATTAAATCACAATCACATAATTTTTCGATACTCGCTTCGTAAAAGGTGAGAATATGGCGATAAAGCTAGTCATTTACTTGAGATATCGAGATGTGAATGGCACGCTAATTTACTACAAAATTATTTTCGTTATCTCTTTCGCTAAAGAGTTGTAAGAGGCATAAAAAGTATTTCAAACTGACAACTCACGTAAACATCTCTTAATCAACAAAAATTTCTTTCTTTTTTTAAATATAAGTATAAAAAAAATATTTCACGTAAAATGTCGCTTTCATATAAATAATTTTTAGTAATTACAAAGCAATTAAAATTAAATATATATTTATTTGTAATGACTATGTTTCAATGTGCTACTTTATTATTTTAATCCACTAAAATTCAAAAAATTTATAAACAAGAGACGTTCAAAAATCTTTCTTGAAAATTATGATATACTGTCTCGTATCATAATACAATATAATATAGTTTCAAAGTGTTAAGTTATAAGTTATTTACTCTCTGAACATAGCATCCTATTTCGACATCTAAACATATATTAGTTTTTCAGGAATTTACGTTCCAATTAAACATTTAACTTACAAAAGCATTTAACTTACAAAAGCATTTTACAAAAGGAAAACTTTCAAAATGCATCATTTTATATGCAACGACTTAATAGAAACAAAGATCAGTTTATCACAAGTTAATCACAACAAATTGTAAATACAATTTTTTAACAGATAGATAGAAAAGACGACATTGGAACAAGATATATATTTTTACACAAAATTATTAAAATAATCTATAGAATTGTATGAGAATTGTATGAGAATTGTACAAGCTATAAATAAATAAAACAAGCTAGAAATAAATAATGCAAGCTAGAAATAAAGAAAATAAATTAGAAATAAATAATATAAGCTTGAAATAAATAAAATAAGCTGGAAATAAATAGATACTATTCTGGTAAAGAAGGATTAAATCTATTTCGTTCAAAACAAAAAGTGGAATTAGTATAGATCACAAAGTTTTCGTTAACTAGATTTTCACGAGACAATAATCCCTTTCAGTTTACTTTAATCGCATCCGATCTTAAGAACGGCTTCCGCTCAAGTTCTGGTGATTAGACCCTTAGGGATTGGTAAGTCGACCGATTCAATTCTTTTCAGGTCTATACAGCCAGCATTCTTAAGCTTCTTGAATGACTTATTTCGGTCAATAAGCAACGATGTCTGAAATTGGGTCAAAGCTGGAATCAACAGTATAATCTGCGCTGATGCTGTCTGATTGTGAGTATAATATCTCTTATATTATACAATATATATATAATGAGATATTAATATATATAAATATATTAAATACATAACAGAGACACACAACAAGGATTAATATTATTGAAAATAAATACTATATAATTTTTATTAAAATCCGTGTAAGTATTAAAACAAAATATTATTAAAGTGTATACTTAAATAGATTTAGATAAAGATAAAATTAATTAAAATTCTTTTAAAATATACATATAATTTACTTTAATTTAATTAAAATTCCGTTATCCCCCTTCCTACTTTTATCACAAATTTGTATTAGAAATTGTAAAAATTTTTATTTTTTAAATGTTTATAACTAAACAACTATTAATACTTTGATAATGGAATAGCATGTATTTTTTTTATCATTCTTATTTTTTTTGACCAATCAAATTTCCTATACATTTTTTTCTCAATTTAATATATATAGACAATATCTACGATTAACAATAATATCAATTATGTTGCTATCAATGACAGACATTTAACATATTGTACAATGTAAGTAGTATAATGTAACTTATTTCTTTCGAAAAAAGTCTCATTTTGAAGAGGTTAATCTCGCACATAGAGCGACGACCCCATTAATATCAGATTAGTTTTCGTGTTCCAACAACAAATTTTCGAAGAAGATCGATCTCTCCTTTTTCTGTGCGGAACATCTTAAATTAGGCCAAAGACATTCGGGTCAATAAATTGCCTCCTCCGACGTCATCACGGACGAAACTTAATCTGCTCTCTATATAGAAATATGTAGAACACCTCTTCTTTTATAGTAAAAATATTCTATATAATTTTTTATCCCTCTTAAAAAATAGTGTAAAAAAACTTTATTTTATTCTGTATATTTCTCATGTGAATTTATAATTCATGAACAATAGAAAACAAGAGAGAGTTTTTATTTCAGTTACATAATGAATATTCATCACCTTTAATTAATTAGGCTGACTTTCGAATTTCAATACATTGTAGCAAAAATTTTGTATTAATATGTTTCATTAACATCTGCTAAAGTTAAAAATTACAAATTTTTTGTACCAAGAATTAAAAGGAAAATAATATTAAATAACGATCTTTAAAAAAATGCTATTTTTTTTTCTTCTTTATCACATATAAAATTGAAAATTTTACGTTTCTTTAAATTAAAAAGGTCAATTATATAAAAAAAACCTCTCCAAAAAAAATCCTGAATGATCACTTAACTCTATCTCTCTGTTTTTTAAGAAAGTAATTTTTCAATTAATTAATTAAAAGATTTAATATTTGCTATTATATATATATGTGTGTGTATATATATAATTTATTATTTTGCATATACATGGAACTGTCTGATTCGTTTCAAATCGTTCATCGTACGTTACAACTGTCTCAATATAAGGGAAAGAGGACAAAGATCGTGACTAACAATAATCAGCGATTATTTTAACCTTTGACCTTCCTGGTGCCATTCTATGGTCGGGTGAACAAACGGCAAGATTTATGTGCGGCGAAAAGCATTGAGCGCAAAACCGGCCCTTTGATCGTGGCACTGCCCTTGGACTAAGCAGTAGGTATTCAAAAGCGTCGCGTTAGCATGTTATAATTTGTAATGAACCACGGTAACTGCCATGTGTATTTGCACCATGAAGAAATGACTTTCTATTTACATCATTGTTGTCGATATACAGCTACAATTACGATTCGCAGAAAATTTTAATTATCGATTTTTAAGAACTAGATTCAATTAATTACACTCGCTATGCAGAAACAGTATTACAAGATTAATTAACAGAATTTAAAAAATCAACCTCCCGAAAAGAGATAAGCGAAAATGCTTCATAAAATAAAAAGATTTTTAAAAAATCATTACATGCAACCATATATTAAAAAATATATCGCTCTCTCTCTTTCTTAAGTACATATAATTCAATAGTTATACTGTATTATCAATTATTATTTTGTACTCTATAATACAATATAGTTTTTCTCAAATAAATAAATTACAGCGTGCGCTGTTGTAATAAGCTAATTAGCTAATTATGCAAGACATTAGCTAATTAATATACTGAATTATTAACAATACTTTTAATAACGATAGCTTTAACAATAATAAATCACATTTCTTTAACATTTTATTTGTCCTAAACATTTGTCCCAGAAAAATTGTTCCATAAAGTCAAAAATGACTAGAAAAAAGATATTCACAGCTCTTGTCAACATAGCATTTAGCGTATTCATCTAATTTTGTGTTTTATTTGTGTGACATGACAAATGCGTTCACTGTCAACACGAGATAAGAATAGAACAGCCACATTTAACGCTAAATTCAAAATATGGATAAAAGAGTGGAAATGAAAGTGTGAGAATGAGAAAGGATGGTTATTTGTTAGCCGAATAATTCGTTGAATTTTCAACGTAATAAACAAAAAAGAGCACGGATGGACATAATGCAGGACATAACCGAAAGAATTTGTGAATGCTGACCCTTTGCCTTACCAGCACAGTATCGTAACTTTATATTTTGTCAGAACGTTGGTAAGTCATTCATTCGTAAAATTACATCAACCGCCCTTCATTCAAAAAAAATTCGGCTTACCCGAAATATGCAGGGCGTAAAAATTGAGCACAATTATGTCCTCTTTTTCTGCTAACAATAAGACACAGATTGGGACATTAGCAAACATTATGCATGTTTGAATGTCGAAAAAAAACGTAAGTCAAGTTTTACAGAATTGAGTCAAAATCATTAACATTTCCCGGAAAAAAAAAAAAAAAAAAAAAAATTAATATTTTTTTTCGCGACAATTGAAATTATAATTACTAATTATACTATTTATAATCAATAATATCCACATACTTAATATTCAATTACTGCTGTAAAAAGCAAAAGACACAATAATAAATAATAAATCATTATAATAATAAAAGCATTTTTTCTCATTTTAGCATTTTACTCCTAAAATAGTTTTTCCTTTATAATATTTTTCTGCAGTATATTAATTTTTTATCATCAAGAATACCAATTCCGATATACAGGAAGAACGATACGGGAAGAACGATTGTTTATTTCATGCATATATTATATGTATATTAAACAAGAACATTGAGAAATATTTCATGGCTCTCTTATGCAAGACAAGTAACAATTGTTAATTGACAAATGAAAAATTTGATAGAATAGTGTATTAGTACGTTCGTGATAATTTTTAGCTGCTGAGTAAAATATTTATCTGAGCGGGCAGAATGCCGGTGGAAAATTTAGTCAATTTTATGAATGAATAAGAAGAGAATCATATCAATCATATTCATTTTGTTAAATATGCAACAATACAAAATCTAATATAAATAAATCTTTTTATTCACATTCAAAACTTATTATTATTTTTTGTATAAATTACGGAATTAAAAGTAATTTGCATGAAATATGTTGTAACTTTCTTATTTAAAATACATCGTAGCTTAAATATCAAATTAAAAATATTGTCCAAAGGTGAGATAGAGAAGATAATAACTTAAATTGCGAAGAATAAACAGGAAATTAGAAAAATGTATCTTTGATCAGATTAGCTAGACTTCTCGATTTCTTGGTGCAAAAAAGAGTCTCTCGTCAACATGACATTACGTCACCGAAAATATTATTTAACATCGAATATTCGTGTTACTAGCAGTCAAAAAAGTATGACGGTATTGTACCATTAAAATTCATCTCATTTTCTTCGCTTTTACTTTTTATCAAACATTATTAAATTCTTGTATCTCGCATATATTTGTATGTTGTACTGTTCTATAGATTGCTATCGTATTTCTTTTTCCGCGCGTGTGTGTGTGTGTGTGTGTGTGTGTGTGTGTGTGTGTGTGTGTGTGTGTGATTGCATATGTAATCTTTAAATCTATTATTTAAAGAACAATCTTAAACTAAAAAAATCTTTCTCTTTAATATATTATATTTTTTATAATTTTAAAGAAACTTTCTAATGTTTTATATCTTTCCAAGATAAATTATTATTCGTAAAATTCATTAATTATTAGTTATACTATTAGTTCTGATAATAAAAAGCATTCTTCTATTTTAAATACATTACCAATTATTAATAAGGTATAGAAATATAAAAAATGTATGTAAAAAATGCGATGCATGTGAGTCCAGAATAAATTAATTTATAGAGTTAAAGACTCTTTATAAACTCTTTCTTTTGTATATTTGTGCGATGTTTTACCGCTGACACAATTCAAGGAAGAATGATAATGTATCTGCTTGAGATTGCAGATAGGTTTTAATCAATATTTCAATTAATAGATATTAATCGCGCGCGCGCTAACAAAAATTATCCCTCTAATCGACGTATTCATGCATGCAAATAATGATACTGCAAATGTCGAAGCTCGTGTGCCAGATTGCAAAGAATCGCCCATGCATAATTCATGAAAATTAATTTGCCGCTCTTTTCGACTGCGCCAATGATTTTGCAACCACATTATTACCCTTCTCTTTACCACCACCAAGTTCCTCACCGTATTTCCGCCGCAACAGATGCAATTTAATTTCATTAGTAGTGGGCGTTTCTAACATAACCATTTTGTTCGCTTAAAGGCTACTGTTTACATCGTACTATTTTTAGGCGATGTATTATAAGAGAGCGGATTAAACCCGTATATAAAATATAGGTTTAAGCCGATTCTATATTGTGTCATATTGCGACCTAATCTCGAAACAGACAAAAAAAAAACATATGGCGTGAAGTACTTATTTAGATGAAAAATCGTGACATGTAAAAAACAAATAAATAAAAATAGCACTTGATTACATAATATATAACTGCAAATTTAAATAATTGATTCCTTCAATTTGACATATTGACGCTAATGAATCTAATTGGCAAAAAAATGCATTTATTTTTTTTTTATATTTGCTCTACATTATAACAAAGAATTGTGATGTATTTAAAATTGCAGAGAAAATTAAAGTTAAAATTAAAATTAAACCACAAAGAGGTGAAAAGCAGAAGAGTTAAAAACAACATATAAACTTAAGAAATGTTTAAAAATTGTCACCTGAAAACACGCCTGAACAAAATTAAAATATTTTTTTAACATTTTTTAACATTTAAAAATATTTTATCTAAATAATAATTTTATAATAGTAAATATTTTACACACACATAAGAAAAATAGATCAGAAAAATAGAAATTATTTATATTTTTCTATTATCTATATCAATTTAAAAAAGTACTTAATCAGATTGTCGATTAATATGTCGATTTTTCTCTATAAAGTTTTAATATTGACAAATACGTTTCTTTCCTGCATCACGAAAATATTTCGACATTGCTCGACGAAATAAATCGAATGCTTTCAGATTCGCTTTTGTGTCCTAAGACGAGTTCTCGAGAAAATGCCGAAAATTTAAGCTTTATCCTATTATAGATAACCTCCGATATTTCGTAGTTATCACATCTATTGTTATTGTACGTATCTATTGCTACTATCATTGACAACGATATTAAAGAAAAATGTCTCAGCGCTTTTTTATTGAAAGAACTCCGATGAATACTCCTTTTTTGTTTTTACAAGAAAATATTTATTAAGCAAATTAACGCGTTGAAAATATTCATTATATTCACAATCAAAAAATTTATCTGTATTTTAATCTATATTTAATTTTATCTATATTTTAACCATCAAATTATCGTCTTAATATTTATCGTATATGCTATAAAACTAATATTATAACTTTCTGAAACTTTTGCATAATCATTTTAATTCATTATTCACGTAAATGTGATGTTAATTATTTTATGTTACATTTATTGCCAGAGTCAGCAAAATTGTCTCTCTCTCTTTCTCTTTCTCTCCCTTTCTCTCCCTCTCTCTTTCTCTGGATGACAGCGTACATGAAAACTTATAGAGATCTGTCGAGCAGTTAAATGACGAAATTACACTGTCGTTGGAATTCGCTGACAATTCTGTTCTCAATTTCTATTCTCTCGTGGCATATTTCGATCTCCGAAATCTGTGCATAGTGCATACTGTCGCTGTCGGAGTCTCGCGTGGAGAAATTCGCACACAAATAATGTATCCACTCGATCGAATTTTCTCCCTAATTAGCTGTATATTCTCGTACAGCGTTTTCACGGTAACGATAACAGTTACCGCGATCTTGCTGCGGTAACATTTCTTCTGCAGCACGAACATACATACGTAGAAAACTCGCGTATCTTTCTCTTTCTCTCTCGCAACGATACGCTCGAATGAAACGCGTACAATCGTTTCATCGCTCGTTCCATCGACACTTCGACGGGTTCGTTTGTCTTTCCGCTTTGTCTCTTTGTGACCATTAGTTGAAGAGCGAAATTATTTTACTGCTAACGCATCGTACTATCGTATTTCACTGAAAAATGAGTTACTTTATGTTCACAAAATATGAAGCACGCGATAATCGATAATTCTATTATCACACAAGTAATTCTATATTCTAGAGCGCAAAGCTTTGCTCTCGTATCCTTTGAACCTTTGCTCGCTATATCTGATTAATTCGTACAATTAGGGCAAAACGAATATCGATGTCATTCTATCTAGCCTAATTATTTGTGAACAGCATTATTATTAATTTATAAATTATCTGTAGTGTAATAATATTACAACAGACGAGGAAAAGAAATTTTTGTTTCTTCTCTGCGCGCGCATACAACAAACATTATCTTGCAATAATTAAAATTTTTACAAGTGAGATTATACTCTACGAGACATATAGTTATGAAAAAATAAAGAATGTATTTTCTAACAAGTAAACAATTTTTGAACAACTATTGTCATTCATACGATCCTTCTAAACTTGCTTCTATATTAAAATGTTAAATAAATGCATTTGTTTGCACATCTTCTATAAACGTGCAGTCCCTTTCTCAATACTGGTTATACCAGTTCATTTGTTCGATTCCTCGTCGTTCTCATCATCCATCCTTTCCACGCGTGCGTCAAAACCGTTATATACAACGAGTTGCAGCATCGACCACGCGGGTTCCTTTTGTGTGCACGAGAACGGAGTGGCCGGCGTGAAGAGGATTGGATGACGTTGTCGAGAGCAAACTGAGAGTGTTCGACATGGGGAGAGTTAATGCAGCGAATAGTTGGAGAGGGATGCTGCAGTAGGGGAACAAAACGGAAAGAAGATTGTGCTTTGGGACAAAAACACCAATTTTCTGTCAATGGTTTATGAACGAATACGATTCGTAGAACCCTCTTGCCTCTAGCCTTTTCGAGCCATCAGCTAAGGATTTGTTTTTATATCGATCATATTGCTGCTGATTTTGATCAAGATCAGCCTAAAGAGGAAATTCAGAAGTCAACAGTTTTCGTTGCTGCCCAAAAGAAGAGATTAGTTTATCAAGATTAAAAAATGGTTATTGTCTATTGTCTATTAAAGTTTTTATTGTTCTATGTTTATGCTGAAAGAAAGCAAAATATATTCAATACTACATGCACTACAAAAAAATATTTTAATAGAAGCGATCTATTTAAAACTTCGCGTATTATGTAAGAGTCGCTTGAGTTTGATTGAAGTCGCCTGTCAGATTAACGCTGCAATCTATTTATATGTGTAGGTTTACGTACATCCCACGCGATTAATTAAAGATAAAATAAAATACAAACAAAAATATCTCTATTAAGTAATATATAAATTTTATGAATTAAATAAATAAATAAATAAAAAGAAAGTAAAAAAAGAATGATTTTATAATATACGTCTTCATAAATATTTATTTTATCAAAACGACAATATCTATCGATAGTTAATCATCTAAACATAATTATGAATACAATTTTAGATAATTAAGTTGCAACATATCCACTAACTAGAATCCCATATTGTCGGAATTCATTTCTGTTTATGCTATTATCGAGATTACATCATGAAAAAATACATCTTCCAGTTTCATTATATGTATGTAAGCTTTGCTTCTTTCATCAGCACGCGGCGTCAAAAGAAATTAAACAGCGAGATCCATTAAGCATTTGTTGCTCTATCCACAGGACGCGAAAACACAGAACGAATTATAATTTATCGTCCCGCTTAAAAGCTTTTAACGAGCAAAAAAAGTCCACATTGTTGCTTTCACTAACTAGACTGTACGCGGTATCTTATGTTAGCCAAAATTTATGATAAACTCTCACAGGACCTACTGCTGCTCCTATATGATCAAAGTTTTTCTAGACATTTTTATTGTCACAAAATACAAGAAATTCAAGAGTAGCTTTTATATAATAAAATAGATATTTATTTTAAAAAATTGCAAATGATATTGAAGATTCTAATTACTATTTGTAAGTTTTGAGGAAATATTATCCTTATTATAAGGATAAAAGTAATTTGACCGATAGTATTTCAGAAAAAAGAGAGAGAAAGCATGGAATACCCTACTAATTATAGATTATATAATAAATTTGCAAAATATACTTTTTTCATTAATGAACGCTTAACGCGTGGCTATTATACATCACAAATTTCTAACTTTCTCAACACATTGCAATATTTTAACATAGAATTATATTTTATATTAAAGTTACATTACAAAGTAAAAAATATCTGATTATAAAATTAACTGAAAAACGAATCTGTTATTTAATTGCACTTTTGAGGTTTAATTGGCCAGAATCGTGTAATTGTCAAAATTGAATAACTCTGTAACTAAAATAATATTTCAGCATTAAAAATAATTGCTTTTTAAGCTTGTTGCTCTTTTAATTAAAACTTTGAAATCCGATTGAAAAGATATCCCGTGTGATTCTATTACACTTGTTATGATTTCGCGATAAAAATATATCAGCTTAATAACAGAATAACTTTTTCTGTTTAAAATAAAATGTAAAACTATACATCCAAAGAATATCGGGATTATCAATGAAGGCGAACCTGTCCTCAGAATTGTAAAAAGTTGTGCTTTATTTTTAAATCACTCGTAAAATATCTTTCTGGCGGACGAATAAGAATTACGAGTCGCGCGAGATTTACGAGCGTAGCGTCCCGTTTGTTTACGGACGGTCGTAACCGCGACCTTAGTTTTTCTTTAGCATCGGCCGGTTGTAACCGGGTCGATATCGGCCCACCGAGGAAGAACCCAGCATCCACTCGAGTGCTATTCGGTCTTCTACACCTCGCTGTACTCTTCCACCACTTTGTTATACCCCTTTGTCACCCTTTCGCTACCCTAATCTACCAGACTCGAGGATGGCGGAGAGAAAATAGCCATTCTATCTATCCCATTGCGAAACAGATTCAACTGTACGCGCAAATAATTATCACATTGTATAATATAACATCGATTCAAAGTTTAGATATTTTGATCAATTGATTTTACATCGATAAGTTATAAGTAAAAAAAAACAATCTTGAGTTATACATATAATTTAGATCAGATTGGAGTAATCCTTTAAATAATATAAAAATATTGCAAGAACAACATTGATGTGTGTTGAACATGAAGAAAATATTATAGTAAAAATTACAATATAATTTTTGTATTGTGGAACATACTAACATACTTATAAGAGAAATCACAATATTTTATTCAATAATATTATATACATATTTTACAAAGGAATATTGTAATTATTCAAATATTGTATTTTGATGCACAAGCAAATGCATAATCGTTAATAAACAATAGAACAAATGTATAATTTACAATTTTTATAGTAATAAATATCTGAATGTCGTTATATCAGCTTTACAATAAATGTTGTAAAAAGGAATGTATTTTTCATGTAATTTATACTGTAAAATTTTTTCCATGTATGTGTATATGTACTTGTTCTATGGAGTAAAATATTAATATTAATATCTTATCTAAATTTGACAAACTTTTGTCTTTTTATCTTTTTCATCTAGATTAATTAATTCATATAATACACACACACACACACACAAAATTAAAATGCACGAACGCAATCCATGTTCGACGTTCCATTATTCGCTTCACGAAATATCGGGATATTTTCAAGAGAAGCTATCCGCCGTTTGCTGTTTCGATCGTACAGTGCAGGCAGAATAATATCCAAGCAATATCTTATGAAAAAGAAGAAAAAACATGTTTTCTTCGATATCATAATCTCCTTTCTCCATTTATGATTCACGATTTAAAAAGAACGCATATCAATGTCTGTTTTTTTTTATATTCAAATTTCTCACTGTAATGAGAAGGATAAGGCTACTTGTGTGAGAGAGATCCACGCAATAATGTAAAGATTTAATTTAATAAAGTAGGTATATGTGAGAAGCTCACGTTATATGAACACGCAAAGAATTCAATTTTCCGGATCGATGTTAACCACGTGCCTAATTATTTATCTGCCAGACAACCCTGCTATAACATAGATATGGGTGTGGTTTTGTTGGCGAATGACCACACCCGAATCTATCCTTTGTAAATCATCTCTCTTGTATGCATGTGAACATGCAGGCGACCTAGAGAAAAACAGTATATAAAATATTCTACATTAAAATATCGAAGATAAATAAGAAACATCATTCGTTGCTGTTATTACAGTTTTAGCCTTCATAAACGCTCGAATAAAAAGTAAAATTTTAGTCGAGATTACCTATCCTTCATTTGCATATCTCTTTCGCTTAATAGGTTGTCATTTTGAAAAACGTTAAAAATTTTACACGAGAATATACAAACTTGCTTTCAATTTAATCAATTGCATTTATCAGTTCTTGAGAGCACGATCAGAAGAGATTACAGGAGTACATCCCATCATGTTCACAACGGCGAAAAATAGAAGAATAATCTTTTAAGAAAGTTAGCTGTTGTGTGAATAAAAAAATAAAATAAAATAACGGCAAATAACAATAGCAAATGAATACGAGTCTGCGTCTTCTTCTATCGCTACTACTTAATTTGGAATATTTGTTTTTCCTGGATGAATGCTCTTTAACTCTTTATCATGACATTCCCCGCAAACAGCTGCAATTTATTATGCTCTGATTCTCATCATTAGGCGCTTTTCTGAATTTCTTATTATATGATAATTTAGTTTCCAAAAACTTGAAACGATCTAAATCTAATTTTTTCAACTTTTAAATTAAATTTTCAAAATTTTTTAAAATAAATGGACTATTGACTATGAATTAATCAGTTACTCATTCCATTAATTTGCTATAAATTATCCCTAATTAACTAATTTTATTCTAAATTTATTAAAAATTTAGATTTAATTTTGATTTCTAAAAAAACAAGTTAAAACTTTCGCGAAACATATGTTGAAAGGGACACAGTATGTCTACTTTTGACTTTAAATGGTTTATCGATGTAATTTGTCAATGCGTCTACCGATATTCCTCAAGAAAGGCGCACCGTGTCGAGGATTTGGTGAATATAGAGGAAGCGATGGAACTGCAATATATCGTCAACTTATACTCGTCCCTTGCGTCGATATTTTCTATTCGTGTAACTCCGCATCTGAGACACGTTATAAATGTGTTACAGACATATGCTCGGTTTCTCGTACTCCCAGCAGATTATTCGCGAACAAAGAAGAACAAGCCAAACTTGTCCGTCCCAAATTCCATTCAATATAATAAGAGAGATACAATAATTGCGATCAATACGTGAAACTTGACTCTACTATACATATCTGTATTCAATACATAAGAATTTATATATTGATTAAAATTATATCTCACCAAGAAATTTTCTTCCATATAAATATAAACTTTGATAAAAATTTAATTCGCGAGAAAGATATTAAAGAATAAATAATGTGTTAAAAAATTATATTAGAAAAAGTGCTGTCCAATAAAATTTTTGCTAGTTATAACTCAGCTTTTATTCTAAAATGTTACAAATTTTAATTCAACTAATTTCAAGTCAATGAAATGATTTATAGTTAAATGGAATAGCGATAAAGTATTACAATAATAATACTTCGTGTACCTTTGCATACAACTTATATCGAATATCGATCTCTAAAAGACTTCTAAAAGACCTCTCAATTATTATATTCATTATACTGCTGCATCTTGACAATGCAATCTTTAACGAAAGCAAGTAACGCATTTTATTACATAGATTAGTATTAGATTTCGATTTTGTCTTCGCAAGAACTTGAGTATAGTAAAATACTTATAACTTATCGTGTGTGTGTGTGTGTGTGTGTGTGTGTGTGTGTGTGTGTGTGTGTGTGTGTGTGTGTGGTGCGCGCGCGCATATATAGGTATATCACATTTAAAATATTCTTTATCTTAAATACAAAATAAAGGGGTATGTTCTTTTTGTTAAATTTTAAAAAATAATTTAAAAACCTATGAGAAGAAAAAATTGTGTGTGTGTGTGTGTGTGTGTGTATATAGTGATAAGAACTACATAAATCGTAATAATATTATAAAAGATATATATATAAAATAATTATTGTATTGATCATTTTATATTCAAAAGCTCTGGAAATCTTTAGAGTCTTATTAAAATTGCAATTCTTGTGTGAACAAAATGGTATAAGTTAGACATAATCACGAGTAACTCAATCACAAATAGCTCAATTATGTATGAAATTAACTCGTAACCTGTAATGTAGTTTTTTAGTAATATAATTTAAGATGTGAGATATTTTCCACCCTAAATTAATACTAAAATTGAAAAGAGATCGCTTTGATAAAATATAAGTACTGAAATCAAACAAAATTTTAATTATATTTTAAATTTTTAATAAAAGATTAATCTCATTACCTCATCTCTTAGTTACAAGTCAATTAAAAAGATCATTCAGTTATTTTAAGTTATTAAGTTTCGTAGCTTTAAAAAGTTAATAAACATTTGCTAAAAAATGTTTTAAAATCGATAACTAAACGAAGATTATTCCATGTTCGTTAGAAACACGTACCACATAAACGCATCTCTATAACCAAATTACACTGATATCTGGGTTAACTAATTCTGGATTAGCGACACGCTATCTCTGTCGTAGTGGAGAGAGTGACGAGAGAAATTTAGTTAACTAAGTTTACCGCTAACTTGTGTTGATATGACTCGTTTGACATCAAATGCGATTTTGTGCAACATTATTTCTGAATATCGTATACAGTATATATCACCTTCAGGTATATCGTATATTGTTTATTAGAACATTTCAATCTTTACAAAGAAAATTATAACCTAACTATTTAATAAACCTACTTTCAGTCTTATGTGTATTAATTAATTTCAATAGTATTCCGTTTTTTTTATTTCTATAAATATATTCCTCGAATATTTCATGTTAATTCAGAGTGTCTACTAAAATCTTGTAAAAAAATTCCCTCAGAATTCCCTGATCTTCCAGGTATTTTCATTTAAAATTCCAGATAAAATAAGAAAATTTGTAGATGGTTTTTTTAAAATAAGAGTTTCTTTATTGTATGCTTTCTAATATTATCTCTATTCATACGATTACAAAGAAAGTTACCAAGAATGCAGTTTTTCTAGCATTTAATATTGATTTATTAATCGTAAAATTAATTTGGACAATAACAAAGTGCAAGATCAGTGACCAATCAGCAGATGATCGGTCGCTTGCAATATAAGAGTAAAATTATCAGACAATTTTTGAAAAAATTCCCTGAGTCTCAATAAAATTCCATGAGAATTCCCGGATTTTTCAAGGTAAAAAAAAAATCCCTGATAATCTCGGTTTTTCCGGTTTTTCCAAGGAGTAGACATCCTGTTAATTAATTAATTAAACTTTTGAAAATACATTTGTATCTACGATAAATAAAGAATAAAAAACAACCTTTTGCACGATATATTGTCTTCCTGTGACAAAAATCATCGACAGAGAGAATTATTATAGGAAAAAAGATAGAGATAAAGCGGATAGAGGTAATCTGAGCGGATCACTAAGCCGATAAATCTTTATCACATTTCGACACGCCGTAGCGTAATAAATAAATTGGATAAAGAAGAGATATATATCTCTATTGGTTATGCGTATAACCTAGTATCACAGACTCATAAATTTTTTCGCATGGTTGGGATATGATATTCATGGTGATTTGTGTGTGTGTGTCTCGTTCTTTTTAACATTCGAATGAATAAACAACGCTATAACTGGATTACACATTATCTTTCGGATGCATTCTCTAAATAGTGATGTGCCACTTTCCAATTTCCGGCTGTTTCAAAAGTTATCGTATCTGTTATCAAAACTGTAATAATTCGACATTCGTTCCACTGAACTTTTATTTAATTTTAACGCATCTTTTCGCAACTAAATTTTTTTGACCTCAATCAAAATTCGAGATTAATCAATTCAGATTTATCAAATAATGCGTATATGTGTAAAATCAATTCTTATCCTCTATCCTCTTATTCGTACATATCCGTTACATGTTATTAAATAGTGTAGACACTCGAGATAATCAACATTTATGCTTGATGGCCAATTTTATTTCACGATGAACTATCCACAGCAAAGAAGAAGGGGGAAAAGAGAAAAAAGAGAAGGGGGAAAGAGAAAAGAAAGAAGAAAAACGATTCGATAGGTCGAGTGGCAACCGACACCTGAAGTTGCCGATATCGTTGTGAAAAGTTGAATGCTCTGAAGAGTACTTTGTGAAGATATCGACATGGTGATCAAGCACCGTCGGGTTTACGAGTTTACGGAGGCGACGACTACCTCGCGGTAGATTAACAAGAAGTTTCAGTGTAAGATCTAGTGAAAGACAGGCCTCCCAACGGGAACCAATAAATAGCTCATTTCTAATGCAATTGATTTACGTCCAATTGCGAACTAAGTAGGTTTAATATAGTTGCTCATCGTTTCCTAGACAAAAAATAATCGATGTCGCGACGGTTGATTATTACAAATTTAGCTGATTAAACGCGAGAATTACGAAATCGATAGCGAGTGTAAATATAGAGCTAAAATGATGAAAGTCGAGTCGAGCCAATTTTCGGCAACAATCGTTCAGTCTAAACAAACTGCACAAAAGCGTACACGAGACACAAGAGATGACTATTTCTGCACTAAACTATCAAATGCCAAAGTTTCGAATGCAAAACGAAATCTTAAATGTACATGACCTATCTTATCGCATGTAACTGGCGCACGTGATATTAATAAACTTATAAATCGAGACACGCTGTTCACACACACACACACATACACACATGGCAGGTAGAAATAAGCAATAGCCACTAGCTCTTCCCTTCGGCGTGCAAGAGGCTGTTGCTTAACCTTCGAACTTTAATATTAGCGGAGCAATGCTCGCGTCAGGTGGAAGCGTTAACGGGTCTCTAATCAAACAAACTCGCGGTTAGAGGTTCAGAAGCTGGAACAAGGCAAAGCCTTGAACAGTGTTTGCACCACCGGGCGAGGCCTGTTGACATTCGTCCACTCCCTGCTCACTGATAGATAGACAAAGGACATTCTCGGCCAACCAAGTTGTCAAACGAAACGTCTGCTTGACAATAACAAAAAGTCGATTAAAGAGTAACAGTGCAGGATCAGCGATCTTTGCATAAAATTGATTTTAAATCAGGCACCGCATAAAGAGTAATCTAATTTATCAAAGTTTACGTCCTCCAGCACGCGGAAGAGATATTAATATGGACGGCATTGTTACACGTGGAACATTCCAGGATACTATCAATATTAGTTACTAAGATTGAAATATATAAGATGGTCTACGTAATACGTAAAATAATTAAAATCAGGCTGCTTTCTCGGAAACTATTAGAGATAACGATAAAATTCTTTTTTGTTCTAAGGTTCGTTAAGGTCTTTTATAAGACAAATGCGCTGAGACTTTCCAGCGGAACAGAAGGACTTCTTGTTAATCTCCGTTTATTTTTTAAATAAAACAGTATGTTTTTTTCTTATAAATCGATTCTCATCATTATTCTGTGTATAATAATTAAAATAAATTAATCGTGAAAAATGCATATTCTAAAAAATGTCATATATATATGTATATATATATATATATATATATAATGTGTGTGTGTGTGTGTGTGTGTGTGTAAATATATTTATATTTATAATTCGTACATAAACCATGAAATTTTTCATAAAGTATTCGCTTCCTGGTAACTTATTTTAATACTTAAAATAATGAGAGCAAAAATCGATTTCTGATACGTTCTGGCGATTAAATGTAAAATAAAAATAAAGATTTGATAGATATATAAATTATACATAACATAAGAGAAAAATTTTCACTTGTCTCTCTTTTCTTCCTCTCCTTTTTCTTTTCTACACTTATACAATTCTGAAAGAACCGTTCCATTGGAAAGAAAGAGGGAGTTTGTTACTTTGCCCCCTTAGAGAATCGGATAGCGGTAACCTATTTGTCCCCTAAAAGACCCCAATAAACCTTAAAAAGAGAATTTTTTCACTCTCCGTAATAGTATCCGAGAAAACAGCTTGTAACACTTTAGGTACGCGACTACCATGTATTAAAAAAAAAACTACATATATCAATATATTTAAAAAATATATTTATAAAAAATTTAAAAAATTAAAAAACTGGAAAATATCTCTTAATCGTAAAAATAAACAGTTATATACTCTAACATATAAATAAAAATTCCTTTTCTTCTTATTAATCATATAATTTTAATAGTAAAGTTGTAAATTTAAATATTAATTCTCCAAACCGCGCGATTAAGGATTGATTAAATCTTAATATTGTGTACATATAAAAAATCACATTTTGTAATTCAGCTTTTTACAAAAGGCCTAAATTTTTTACAAAATGCCAGTCTACAAAAATTCGGTCTTTTATAAAAAGGCTAAATCTAATTTTACAAAAAAAAAACCTGCAGCAAAATGTTTCATAATGTTCGATCTTAATTTTAATAATAGCTTTTTTAGAAAAATTTAAAGTTAATATCTTTTTAAAGAAAAAATTGCGAGGAAAATGTACTACAATTTTATAGTATTAAATATAAAATTAAATTTCAAATTGAAAATCTAAATATTCTGAAACTAAAAAACTAACAATAAGATTCATTTGAGAAAAGGGAGATTTTATTAATTAATTATATTTTAAAAACTTATATAGTTATATATAAGAAAAATTTATTTTGAAACATCTATAACATAATTGATAAACTGCGTAACTTTGTTGACACTTTAGTCTTGAAGTAATATTGAGTTGATTATAGAATTTATTAGTAAAACTAAAATTAAAAATTCTAGAATCATCTATATGTCTAATATCTATTTGTAAAATTGGAACATTAAATAGAAAATGTATCATTATGACATGAATGGTTAAAGAAGAAAACGATAATGTGACTAATGACTAATATTGATATATTCATTGCGCCCATCTAGCCCTTCTAGTCCATCTAATTTTCTTACATCATGAAATATCAGATAATACAAAGAGTGAAAAGTGCACGACAAAGGTATTGGAGATACAGGACACGTGAGCGAATGAAAAGCACGGAGATTCCTATTGAGGTCTATCCACTCTCAGTGTAGATTGCAAACGACAAGACGCATCACGGTCGATCTTATGCAAAGCATGGGAGAATGAGAAAGATATTAACGTCAGAGATGGCAGAAAAGCATTACTGTTACGAATAGAAATGTAAGTTTTTTTTCAAATATCAGAGCAAAATATCTGATACTTTGAATTAATCTCAATGTTAATCTCGAAAAGAAGAAATAATATTTGAGAAATCGTTACTATATATTCCATTGTATGATTATAGACGACAAACTACAATGTTTTATATTGTGTAATTAGATTACTCGAAAAATTAAATAAAGAAAAGATAGAAAATTAAGAAATATGCCAAGCATTAAAAGATGATTAGTGAAAATATTGGTATTCATAAAAGAAAAGCAAAAAAAGGAACATAAAAAATATTGGCATTAAAAAATAATTTATATTGAGATATTATGCCAAAAGTATAGAAACAAATATTTTCCATGAAGGCTAATGACGAAATAAAAATATAAGATTTGAAGAACCATTTCTTTTAATAGCAAAAAGAGAAAAATTTTGATAAAATACTGGAAAATAAAAAATATAAAATATTAAAATTTATGTCGCTCGTGTTTTTAAGTGTGCTCAATGATAGTGTTAAAACCGTGTTTAGACAATGTGTTAAATGATAACAAAATTTATAGTCTTTAAAATTTTTCTAGAATTCAAAGACAAATGAACGAAACAACCTCGGCATTACAAATAAAATCTCAAAAGTTAACATTTTAGTAGATTACATCAAATCGCGAGATATAATTAAATGTAGAATCGAGTATGATTCGGCGCCATTCATTCTTTCAAACTTTCAAAATATAATAAGCTCGCGTCGAGAATTTATACCGGTATGAGTTATCATGCGAAACATAATTCAAACGTTATATCTTTTACATTCTCGTTTGCGTAACTTTACTAACAGTGTTTCTCCTCGGCGACGCTTCGAGAGGCAAACTCGTTGACCTCTCGCGATCCACCTCGCCTCGACATTAAACGCGAACAAGAGTTCCATTTGTGTCGTAGGAACTTCCTAATTGTCGGGGTATAATCCGCGTCGTCGGCGTATTTAGCTCAAGTTTATCGACCAAGTCCAACTTCTCCGAGATACATCTGCCTTTTATCCGCCTTTGTTTAGCCGGCTTAACACGCGGTCTTCGGCAGAAGTTACCGTCGAAAATGACATTGTCGTTGGAACTTTGTCGCAGTCCGTGAACTTCATGTCTAACGTAAACTACTAACGATAAGATTCATCAACTCGCAGAGTTTTTTTATGAGAAAAGATCTCTATCTAGAAATTATAACGGTTTGCATGACTGCAAATCCATAGCATGATCCATGGTATAATCTTAATTTTTTAGATTCCGGTTTTTATTATAAGACAAAATATGAATTTTATATTTGATTTGAAATATATTGCGCATCGTTAGTTTGTCATAATTCTTATTGATCGATATATATCATAATTAAAAAAAGAATTATTCACAAGTTCAGAATATGAAAAGTAAGCAATAAATATAAAGCGTAAAATAGAAGAATTAACAATATATATATCTTTAAACCAAAATGCTGATAACTCACCAGAAAAAAATTCTATTCGTAGATAAAAAATTTTAGCTAGCATAAATGAAATACTAAAATGTCGAAAAAAAACAATTTTTGTTAAAAAAAATTTAATGCATTTCTAAGAAAAATACCACTAACACAGAATTTAGAATCATCGAATATTCTTGAAGAATTAGAAATATTATCTTAATAATTATAAATAAAAGTTATGTAAACTGTTAATTACATTAAAAGCATGATATGTAAAAGTATGATATTAACATTGTTAAATTGATCGTAATTCACATAAATAAATATGTACAAATTTTATGCTCGTGAGAGAAAGAGAAAAAAAGGAGAACAATTTTCTTTCAATCTGTTGATTTTTGCTTTTTCTTATTGATCACTGGTAGGCAAACTCGATAATTTCAATTACCGTTTTACTTGGCGAGCGCCTATCATCGCCATTTGAAATTAGGAAACTCCTTCGTTTCCTATCGCGTTCGCGATAATAATTGCTAGCCGGTTAACAGAAACGATTCTCGACGATTTTTCGTTCAGTTCAGCGATCATCCTTCCTGCAGCGAGATTTATGATTGTTATAAAATGAAAAAATAAATTCACGTCACGTGTATTGTATACATAAACTACTCATTTCTTGGCGCTACACTTTGTATGTAAAATACTTCCTAACGAGAACTATTTTTACTCAGATGATTTAATTGGACGCTATCTTTTTCGCAATCTTTGAGAGTTAAATTATTTTCATTAAGCTTTTTATAAAATATTAAAATTCTCTGTTACAGAAAAATACATTTAAAGTCAACTCTGCTCTAGAGCATAAAATTTTATTATTAAATGCTGAAACTTAATTCGTCCCAATGTTCTTTCCTTAATTGTTACTGTACATTTGTAATATATTACACACATACATATTCTTTCTATATGCATTTTTTTATTATCTCAATTCAAATCTATAACGAACATTGCATACTGCTGAGCTTTCCTTTCGCACGCTTCGTAAATTAAAACGGTTATCGGGCGCGAGCACCTGCGGTTAATGAACGCTATCCTTATTGCGATGCTGCGACAGTTAACGATCGTAAAAAGCTAAGGTAACAGACTAAAATATCAGTGATTATAAATAATGATTCAAGTATCGGACGAAATTAATTATTTGTATATATGTTTCTCAATGAAATATATAACAAAACAAATATAAATTTACCACACATCGACTCTCCTCTCCTCTCCCTTCTTTCCCACATACAATATTTGTTATTCTAATATAGCACATATATTACATGCTCTTATATTGACTTATTAACATTTTGATCCCCTTTTTATCATAATTATATTTTATACAATATCATCCACATATGTATATATATGTTCTAAACATATTTAAAAGGACTAATTTAATATTTTATAAAAACCGTTTTGCAATTTTTCGCAAGGAATTTTCAATCTGACATTCAAATATAATTTTGCTATATATCGTTGTGTTCCAATTTACAAAATAAAATTACATGTCTATAAAAATATTAAAAGCTTTACCTGACCTAATTATCATTTATCAATTCTATTATTTTCAGTTTTTTAGTATGAAGTTTAACATATCAAGTGGCTGTAATTTATTTCTATAATAAATTGACGTTGTACATTAGCGTACGTTTTCTCTATTTGTCAGTCAAACAAAAATAAAACGCAAAACTAAACGAATCAACATCGGCAATCATTTACGCAATGCAAAATTAAACCGTCAATTCTTTCGTAACGTGATCGTTTTCGTTCAAAATATCTTTTACAAGGAAAATAGGATGTCTGAAAAAAAGATCATCCCTCAAATGTCCATCAAAGCGGCTTTAAGAGGGATTCGCTGTCCCTTCCGGATCGCGTGAACAACATCCAGATAAATATATAGAGAAAAAAAAAACATTTCGCGCCAGCAAAGGCAAAAATAAAACAAGACATTCGACACTGTGCCCGTGCGTGTCAACGCGTATCATGCCACACGTTGACGCACGCGGGTATGCAGATATCGAGAAACGATATCCAAAACTACCTTCTGGAGCCGCCGCGGTACGTTGATGACGTCACGGACGACGCGCACGCGCGAATTTCAGTTACACGTTGATCGTTACCCACCTTGTGCAGCCAGCAGGCTGCTAAAGACGCGTTCATACGAAGACACACACACCGAATTGAGCAAAGATTATGACGTCTTATATAACACAATAGCGTGAATAAGGAAGAAAAAAGCGGTGCAGAAGGGGTGCAAAACCTAAGGAGACGCGAAATAGATTAAATCTATACAAGATTGATTGATCTATTAAAGTGTAGTTTCTAAAAAATATAATTTAATAAAAAATTCATGCTTATGCTATTTCTAAAGATTTTTGTATATAAGTAATTAAAAACAGAAGTGTACAGCAAATACTACAGTTCATCGCAAGATATATAGATCCTTAATTTCTCAGGGTCATAATTCTTTAGCTATAATAAAATTGTATTGCTTGCAATGGAAAGTCTGTGTGGCCAAGAGAAGTGAGTACTTAAGTGCTATTGCATAATTATCCTTTTCGTTGAAGTAACAATCATGATCAGTTTGTAAATGTTTCAAATTGCTTGAAAAATGATATGTAAAAAATTCTACAAAATTATGATCATTTTTTAGAAAGAACGGAAGAAAACTAACAGGAATAAAGCGTAATCAAGTAATAACATTGCTTTTAAAATTTACGACAATTAAAGGATAGCGCTAAAGGACAGAATGGTTAAAATAAATGATGATTACGCCGTGCTTAGATTTGTTTATATGTTTACGGCGCCATGATTAATAATAGTAATTTGTTAAGAACGGAGGATTCAAGAGGAACAGCATTATAAGCAAGACTGATTTGATCAATCCTTCTAATATTTCAGTTCCTAAGTAAGTTCCATGATCAACATTTCATTCGACATTATTTTCAATTATGATTAAAAACAAATTACATACTTTCGGACATACTTCTTAAAAACTTTAAAATGTGCAAAGTATGATTGACAAATTTTTAAAGACTTGAACTTCGGGAGATCCAAATATTTATTGTTTTACGAAATAAGTCATCCAATCGCGAATAAAAATAAAACAGATACAAGTTCCATTTGGCTTTAAGTTAATAATATATAATAGTATTCTCTAGCAGAGAGTCATTAATTTTGTCCACATAATTTTGTACACGTATAATTTTGTAATAAAAATTAATTTATATATAATATAATAATTAATCTAAATAAAATATTAAAATTACGTAAAAAGTTTTAAAAACTTATTCTATTTTATTATTTAAAGAAAAAGGGAGCTTATAAATGTTGCTTAGAGCTTCATTACTTAAGCTAAATTGCGCTTGGTAGCTCATGGAATATTGATTAGTAGTTTATTTATTATAGTATTATCAACTAATATGTAGTAGTATCTGTTAATAGCAATATCCAATACTATTGTTATATTGCAGTACCCATACTACTTAAATAATAAATATATAACTGACATTCGTATCATATCCTGAACATAAAAAATTGTGATTGTCCGATATCGTACATCGCGAGAAGTGGCACCCTTCATCGAACTGTGACAGTTAAGGCAGACGCTTAAGGACATCGTGGATCGGATCGCTCTGTCGTTTGGAAATTTCCGCGGAAAATTTTGCCGGCTCCCCCCAAAGGTAGGTATGCTCTCGCCGACACTCGACTGAATTCCGACTTTGCGCGAAGGGGGCGAGATCGCCATTAATGCAGTTAAATTTGCATCCCGCATACATTATGTAAATCATTGGCCGCTCATAGCGAATATCTTTCGGGCGTGTTTCAACTTCTTCTTCTTAATTTCGAGCCTCACATTTTTTTTTCCAATCGATCAACGAATAAACATCTTGAAACAGGAATCATCATATTTCGCCGTTAAGCTCATCAATCTAAGAACGAAATTTAAGATTATTCTGCTCGCCTTAAAAGTCTATTAATGATATCGAGTATAATCATCGTAAAGTGATGTTAATTGGATGTCGATATTCACTATCGATGTTCCCATCCGAATGCAAATAATAACGGCACGCTTGCAGCGCTCGCGCGTCATATTAAATTCATATATTCATGCAAATATATACGCGTAATTTATATTATGGGTATGTAAATCAATATTATTGATGCAGCGAAAAAGTCATGTTTCTCTATCTCCACTATTTTAGGATATGATTGATGAATCGCACACAGCAATTACAGTCCTATTTGTTCGAACAATCGCGGCGTATCAAATAGCGCGAAAAGGCTAAACTTATTCCCTAGAAGCAATGAAATCGTGACGTTTCACCGATTCGCCATTTGTTCCACTAAATGACGACAGTTAGTTTAGTCAAGTTGGGTCACCGAGCAGAAGACAAGGAAAAGTATAAATGGAAAAGAAGATGTTCGGTCGCGAGGGAAGAGAATTGCCTTCTCTCGATGGTAATGGCTTGCAATTTGTCAAGGATTACCGCGCTGCCAACTACACATCCTGCGAATCCTGTAGCCTTTCATCCATTTTGCATGGATCGATAATTTTGATAGAGATCACGTCAAAATAAGTAATTTTATTTATCGAACTGTCATATAATAATGATTTATCTATAACAATTTCTTCTTCTTTGCAATTCATCGAATATACATATATTATTCATCTCACTGCGGCAAACAAGTAATCCAATCAGAAGATGGAAAAAAATTAGCATTTTAAAACGCGTGTTTTACTTTAAAAGAACATGTCTGCACACTGTCGTGGCGTTTTTAGAAAAGTAATTTTCCAACAAATTTTACACATACACGCACAACTATTTCTTATTTACAAACAAAACGTTTCATTCAAAAAAAAATCATAATAACTACACATTAAATCAAAATACATATGTAAAAGCGTAAATAGAAAAAAAATCTTATATACATCTTTACATAAAAATCTACAAACCTTATACATTTTGATTAAGTGAATTTAATTCTTTAGTCATTAAACGATTTCAAGTATCGAACAACATTTTACGAGAAAAATTTATTGTAATTGAAAATATAATAAAATATGTAAAATATAATCTATTCTTAATTTTTCAATCAATCCCCGGGATTACAAAAGTTATTTTCATTTCTGTTTGATTGTAATTATTGTAATTATAGCAATATAAATACATATTATTGTATAATCGAAATTTTTATTAATAGATATCACAAAGAATATTCAATTTCAATAAATTAGAAACAAACGTTTAATAAGATCTACTGAATGTCTTTATAGCTTAATTCATTGTCGCAAATGCGATTTACCTCTATTAAAAATTTACTAAGTAATTAAGTTTTGAATTTACTAAATTGCTGTGGTTTTGAAAACTTTTGCCATTCCATAAAGACAATCGTCACAAGTGAAGTGTCTACCTTATATTGTTAAATAACTTAGGCCAACTTTATATCAAATGATTTTCCGACCACTTGGCTTCTGAGTGCATTTTCTTGTAGTACGCGCTTGACATCATAACTTATCTACAGATCGATGCAAAAAACATTGTTCTTTGCTATTTACCATTATGAAAAAGTTTATATTTTCCTTTAACATCACCCTATTCCTGCTTTCTATCCATTTAAAATATATATAAATGGAACAAGGCCGCATAAGAACACGCATAAGAACACGGATTATAAAAATGAATAATGTAGTATTAATAAAAGAGAGTATTGAAAAATAATATCATTACTTTAAAATCATTTTTTATAAATAAAACCATTTTTAAATGTAATTTACAAACTTATATGATGTGTGAGATTTATGCAATTTTATTCAATTTGTGATAAATATGTGATAAATATGTGAAAAATATCTTCAGACATTTGTAAGCATGTATATACCGTTTGTTTTTTATGTCAAACAATATTTGATTTTTTTTTAACGCGTAGGTATTATTTTTATTATACTACTACGAATTTCGAAATCTACGATTGCATAAGTACATCATATCTGATTATACATTTTTCCTTCGTATTATCTAAAAATTTTATCTTTCCATTTTCTGACTTTCCTTAACTATTTCACATTGAAAGATAATTCGCTATGTTTGAAAGACTTGGTAGCTTGCCAGTAATAGCGGTGATTCGATCTGATAAAAATGGCGAAATGAAATTTAATATAACGGTTGGACGGTGAAGGGGTGTGCAAGGAGGGACTGACTGAGTTTACATTAGGTAATGAAATCTATCTTTGATGCGCTTCGATTAAAACTCTGGACCAGTTTTCGCAGCTGTATTGGATTATTACGTCAGAGGCGAAAAATCACACGCAAATTCTGTTTTCTTTTTCTGCAAATTTTATTTTAGTATGTTAATTAATAAATTGCTGTAAAATTTAATCAATTGTAGTCTAAAACAAAGAGTACCTGTAATATAGATTATACATCTGTTTGTCCATAAAGAATACAAAAGATGAGTTTATGACATTTTACAGTTTTATCGAACGTAAATGATGAAACGCCAAAAAAAAAAAAACATTTTACTCGACCTATATCGTAAGAAAATATTACATATGCTTTCTTGCTTTTGACGTCATAATCCGCTATGGCTATAGTGATTCAGAGCTTTAACCTTTTACATTCTTCTTCTTCTTTCCCTTTATCCATTTGTTAGGTAAACAAGATAAAGATTTACTTCTCTTTTATCATTGTAATAAAAAAAAGGGGGCCTTGCTTTTATATTGCAATTTACATTAAAGCATATAAGAATATTTTATATAAAAATATAGAAATATTTTATATTTTTCTATGCTAAAAATATAGTTATAATATTTTTAGTATATAGTAAGAATGTCCTATATATTATCTATAAATTTTTCGTTTAATGTGGAAAAATAATTGCTCAGAACAGTGTAAAATGATGAGCAGATTAAATGAATATTTCTCCGAGATTAAAGAAATAACACCCGAGTGCCTGGAAACAAATATTTCCTGCGAAGTAGCGATTATGACTTCAGATTCGTGTTCAGAAATTAATTTTTACAGAGAAATATATATGTAGCATTATATATGAGCTAATCTATCATAAATTCTGGTAATGTCAGTCGACGGAAACTAAATTTTTTGCAAGAATTTTCGTATAGCATGCGATTATTATTTGCTATCAAGCTTTACGATCTGGGGAACCGCGAGGGTGCGCGATCGGAAATCTTCTCGAAGGATAAGAAATAAATCGATGCTGTTACGTGTACATGTGTGCGTAGATGTGGCACCATAATTCGTTCATAAAAGTTAGAAAAATTACAATGTCTTAACGAAAGCTGAAAATCACACGCACGCACATTTTTTTAATCGATGCACGTGTGTATATTGTATACGAAGATTTCCAAACTTATTAAATATTCTTTCAATCGTGAAGAAAATGAATATTTCAAAGTGTCGAAATATTAATATTTACAGAGTTAATTAATTAATACTTGTAGAATATATTTTGGAAACTCTAAGTTTTAGAGCTAAACAGACAGAATAAACTTTTTTACAAACAGAATTAGTTTTTTTTTCTAATTTATTTCAAGTCGACTTAACAAAAATTTTATTTAAGATTTAATTACTCAGATATTTAAAATTGGTTGAAAATTAAGAGAATAATAATAAATGCTTGCTTAATCCTATTTATTACAAGTCTAAAACTTGATTAGACATTGTCTCTACATTCGCAATATTTTAATAATTTCTAGCATTATATTTATTTATATGTCTTTTAAATTTCTAATTATATTTATATCTCTAATATTATTCTAAAATACACAGAGAGTAATTTTCTCTCCTCATATTCCATCTCCTCATATTCACTCTCCTCATATTTTAATCGGATGTTAAAAGAGACTGTGCAACATATCAGCCTCTCTGTTTGTATTTTACTGTCCTTGCATATAGCAAAAAACCTAGAGCATAATATAGTAAGATTTATTATTATGGTTGTACGTATAGGGAGTTTTTTTATAATTAATAATAATTAGTTATAATAAATAATAGCAATAATTAATAATAATAATGAGTAATAATAGTAATGATAATAGTAATTAATAATAATTAATAATAATTAGTATTAATATTAATTAATTAGTTTGTTATAATTAAGAGAGGAGAGGGAGAGAGAGAGAATTAAACTATTGAATTAAACTGTTAAATATCTTATATATGCTATAATGTATACACAACAGTATATACATGTCTATAATATTAAGAAATTTTTTTTTAATCTTGTATATTTTTATAGATTCTATCTTTCTCTAGAATACTTTGTGTGCGTGCACGAATGGACACTAAGTTTATAATATAGCATTTTGAATATAGAATAAATTTTATCTACAACATTGCTTTTATTGTCTCACTTTATATATTATTCTAATAGCTATTTATGATTTATCTTATTATTAATGACAGGATGGAATTTCACTATTGATAGAAATTTACGCTTATGCGATATTTTTTGTAAATATGTTTGTTAAAATGGCTTATGCAATTTTAAATCATATATAATTTATAATATTAAGGATTCTAGTTTTGATTAAATTTTTTATTCATATAAATTATTCATATATAAAGAACTCTTCCTCTTATTGGGGGATAATATACATACACGTAATTTTCTGCATTTTAAGCTGTATATGATAGGTTTAATAAATACAGATAAACGCGCAGTGCAATACACAATCACTTGATAAATTATTGCGGTATAACTCTAGGTAAAAATCAACACAACTTTGATTGACGAGCATAGAATCTGCTGTTGCATAGAATCTGCTGTTGCATAGAATCTGCTGTTGCATAGAATCTGTTGTTGCGGTATTGCAGTATTAAATGATGAGAATTTGTGGCTGTTATTTTGATTATGCGGTATATTAGTGTTATATCGGACCAATTGCGTTATATATCTATCAAGACAAATACTTTTTGACAAATATATTTCACTTTTTTTTTTAATTTGATTGCGATTTGTGTAGTTACTGCGCCTTTTCATATTATTATAATTAGATTTTAATCATCTTGATTATGAATATTTGAACAGACGAGAGATATCGTTATGTCGTATAGATTTAATTATACAATCATGAATAATTAATAATTTTTATTAATATTTATATTGTTATTGCTGTAAATTAATCAAGAAATACATAAATATGTTTATCTGATTTATTTGATTGTTACATACGAATTTTGTTCATTTTATGGTAGGCCGAACGTATTATTATTATTATGCGGTATTATATCGCATGAAAGTTTTTACGAATCGCTAATGATAGATGCACATACTAGTCTGAAAGGTTAAATTTCGCACTTTGTCAATTAAGTTTCTCGGGTCGGAGCTTTACACGGTAAATAGGAGATTCGCCGTATGAGAATGACAGGATTTACAAAAACACAAAAACGATGTGGTGTAATCCGACGTCAAACATTTTTGAAATGCGCTCTCGACACTCTCGTGTAAAATAAAAACAATTTTTAGCCAACGTCTCAATAACTTGTCTTCTATACTAGCGACAGCAAACAAGCATATTAAATATGTTTTTATTATTATGATATGCATAAAAAATAACATTATTTTTATATTTTTATAGAACTTGTATAGGATATTTTAAGAACTTGTATAGGATGATAGATTTTTTTCTTCTATTAAAGCACCGGCGAACGCGAGTCGGTTATGTCTATATAATCGCGAGCAATTGAGTTGAGTGAAAAATTGACGATCTTGAAATAGCACGCGAAATAGTCTTCAGTAAATTCGCGCATCAATTTGAACAAAGCCTTTTCTGCTTGATGCAGTTTTCATGACCATTGTGGATTTACATTCTTAACTGTTCATTTTCTCGCTAATGCTTGCTTTTGTAACTCGTCAGATCCATTTATCGCATACCGGAACAATTTAATGTCGGATGTCGGATCATCGTCGAGCAACATCATAAGATTGAGCAAAAGTTAAACTTTATTAACAAACATTGTTTTATTGACTTTAAGTTATAGAATAAATAAGATTGTGACATTTTAATATACATCTATGTTTTTTTAACAATAAAGCCTGGTAATATCATTATTCGCATAATGAGAAATTGTTAATAATAATAGAAGATAAATTTTTACAATGAATCATATTATGAACATACAAATATCCGCGTTTATATACTAAATTCACATCGGTTTTTGATATATTCCGTTCCCTTTTGGGAATGATTATAAATATACGACATAAATTTTTCACTAATAACAATTAAGGAAAAGAATAGTTAAAATAAGAAAAAAAATAAAAAGATAAAAAAAGATTATTGACGCGAATTAACTCTCTTAGTCGATTGCACAGGAATGAGTGAAGGACGGGGTCAGAAATGTACATAAAAATAGCAGTGTTTAAAGGACTAGTCGCATTCGAGTTGTTTTTGGCGATGCTTAAAAATAGAAATAAACTCGTTTATTTGACAAGATCCATCAACGCGCGCAATAGTTCCCTTTTATAATTAAGTGCAATGCTCAATTATATCAAAGTTTTAGGACCGGTAAAAGATGGCATGTCGTTCTAAAACATCAGAAAATTAATTTTATCTTTTCGACCTTTTCGACCACGGTACAGCGGATGGAAGATATTATTGAAACATCTCCACATTATTAGATAAATTTAAAACTGAAATTGTGAAATTTTACAACAACATATCTTCATAATAATCAATAATATTTCGTATAACGCATTTTATTTGTCGCATAGTTCGACAGAAAATATTGCTTTCACAATCTTGTTTTCAACCAATTTTTTATATAACAGAATAAATATAAATTTTAGGGAATTCTCAAAGGAAATAGTAGAAATGAGCGATTCCGTCATCTCTATGCTCATTCATAAGTTAAGGAAAAACGAGTTTTATACCGAGAAACATTAAGGATCTTACATATGAGGTTTTCTTGAAATTCTCTCAGCGTATTTTATACAATATAAGCTTAGGAGAAAACGATTGATCGTAATGGTATCTAGAATGTATCAGATAAGACTTAATATTTACCCGTATAGTTCATGTAAATGTACAATTCAATACTTAATCTGACTTGAGAGAAATAAGGGCAAATTGATGTGATTATTGCAACATAATTAATACAAACATTTTGCATTATATTGTAAATCTTGGTCTAAAAAACCAATTAGAAATTTAATTAAAATTTAATTTTAATTCTTAATACGAAGTAGATATCTAATCCCAGAATTTAAACTTTGCTTTTTGTTTGTATAAAAAATATATAAATAATAAAGATATTAATTTCAACGCAATTTTTTCTATTTTGTGCATTCTTAAATAGCTCAAATAATAAAAAAAGCAGCATTATATATAAAAAATTATTTTCAAAAGTCTAAAAAGGAAATAAGGAATCTGAAAGATTCCTCATTATCAAATGTCATTTTTTTTCTATATCATCAGTTAAGGTTGAACTTTTTGAAATTTATTATTGTATACACAAAATATTCTAATTTTGTCAAATCTTATTTACAAATATGAAAAACCAAATAATAAGGAAAACAACATAATGAAGGATGCTTTAATATCAAAATAGTGTTCAATGTATCAAAATAGTATCATGCCATTATTTGATATTATAAATGAACGACTCTCGATGCAAATTGTTTTTTAATTTACTCAAATAAGATTCGTCTAGCAGTCAAAATATACTTATTACATTTGGGTTTATCACCGTCACACTTTATTGAGCATTCGCTGCAAGCAGAAGGGAACAGTTCAAGCGCGAGCGCCGTATGCGCGTACACAGAGCTTCGTAATGCGAGCTTAAATTCCGGCAGAACGGGCGCCTGATTTCGGATTCCCGTTTCGGTGCAACAACGTATGCTTGACACGCGTTATCAACGTCGCTGACAAGGCACCGAGCTGTTGACGATAACGCGGTTAAAGGGCGACAGGCAAGGGTATGTAGACGGTTTAGGACGGCCGCGAATGCGACCGAGTATCGTTTAGCCGGCATTCAACTCTCGACGCGACTGAATTAACTGCACACCAGATCGCGAATACGTTTCGCGGTGCTGTATCCCGGAAAAGTACGGACGGCGATACGATTCGCAATTTTCCATTGCATCGCCGGACAGACGCGGGGCGCCGTCTGGTCGCCCATAACTCGGCATCTGTGCTTTTTCGCGGCGAACCTCACACATGGATGCACCCGAATGCACAGCATGCAGTTTAGCTGTGAATTCATAAATCGCGCATTGCGAGAAAGCTTACGTACCTACATATACATACATACATACATATTACACACACACACACACACACACACACACACACACACACACACACACACACACACACACATGAGATCTCGCAGAGAAATCGAATATACAATGACGCAAGATTTTTTTCGCGTAATTTGTGCTCGGTTTTTCGTTAGAATTTAATTCGAGATTTAATTACAGAGTTATGTGATTTTGAAGAGGTATAAGATTAAGCCTCAGCAGGATAAGTGAATAAAATATGTGTTGTATATAAATTGCATATGAATCTGTTTCTTAATACCAAGTTAATTCGAAATTACTGAGCCAAGTAACGAGATGAAAATGAGATGTATCTATTATGACAAATGAAAATTTGAGTTTCAATTTCAGAGATATTCAATTTACGGTGATATATCAGTAAATGCAATTTACTTTTAATTAGCTTTTATAGTGGAATAGTGTAGATTAAAATCAGTGATTCAGGCCAATCTAACAATAGAGATATGATGAATATCATAAAATTCAAGGATAAAATGGTGAGACGGGATAAAACAAAATTATGTGATCGTTCTACTATACGATTAGCTGCATCAAATCTGTTTTCTTGATTTAATGTCACACAACGATAAAGAAGCTCTAAAGTGTTACGAGCGTCGCGCATGCTATAGAAATATATATAATAATATCCAATAACTGCACGGAATTCAATATATGAAGCACAAATTGAATTGCAATCCCTATCATTCTATATCTCAGCTAATTCATGTAAGTCAACTAATAAACAATAAAAATAATGCCAACAAACCAAACAAACTAAAATTTGGATAAAAATAAAAAATAATAAATAAAATAGTTTTAAAATCATCGGAATGTATCAATATTGTTAATAATAATTTTTATAAAATTATCAAATTTAATTTTATGAGAGTTTTCAATAGAAAATTCATGAAATGTAAATATCATGAATCAAGTTAAATTCGAACTTTTCTCTTCATTTTTTCATACTATTATAGTTTTCATTTAAAATGCAATCTAATTAGAAAATTGAAAATTAATTAACTTTTAAACATATTTATGGCATTTTTAAAATTGCTTAATATATTAATCTTTTTCACAATAATGTCATTTCATGTCCTTTTCATAACAACAATTATAATATATTTAATAAAATTGTTATAAATTATAATATATTTAATGAAATTGACCACACAGATAAAATTTATTTCTTAATTAAATATGATGTCTTCCATATCATAAATAGGTAACTAGAATAAAGATTAACTGCATTTAAACTCAAAGATGAATTATGCTAGATAATGTTATTATGTGTACGAAGAAGATATTATTATACATGGAACGATTATATTACGTTCTCATAAATACTGATAAACCTGAGCCGCGTAACAAAATGTAAAACAAAACTTTATTTGTAAATATTCAAACTTTATCTGTATCTGACAATCATTTAATTGATAATTTATTTAAAGATTAACTAAATTTTTTTATTATTCAGACTAAAGAACTTTCGTATATCAATGTTGAAAAATTATGTATATTACGTTGCAGTATTAAATATAAATTAATTCATAAAATAGGTATTAACTCAAAGTAATATTTAATGTATTAATATTCGCTAGTGTTTATGTTTTTTGTAACATAAAAAATAATACACAATTATTCAAGAAAGAAATGACGATAGAGCTTTAAAATTTTCGCATGTCTCTTCGCCAATAAAATAGATACATATATTACGTGATGTCCCCTTGAAGCCCTTCAATTTTGCATATCATATTTATATATAGATTGATTAAAATGAGGGACTTTATAAACCGAATATAAACAAAGAAATTTATTATTGTGAAAATCGCAGGACAGATTTCAGAACAAAGGCATCCAAAATCAATATCAAATTAAAAAAAAGGATTTCAACGCGATTATTTCTATTTCTTGACAATAAATTACAAGTTTTGTACAAGTAAAAAAAATACGCTACAGGCGTATTTTTATTAATTCATATTTTGCTACAGATTCTATAATAAAAATGTTCCTCTCCTTAATTTATATTAATTTGTGATTATATTATTAAAGAACAATATGCCATAAATATGTTATTAAGTAGATATAAATTTTAATTATGAATCATAAATATTATTCGCTTAATAAGATATACCGTTACTTTTTAACATGTAAAATGACAAAATTGCGACATGGTACAATCTTTTAATTTTTCATTATGCAACCTGTTTGAATTCGAAATCAGCTAGAAAGAATACTGTGAATAAATATTTTTAAATTCAATTTCCTTCATGCAATAAAACAGTGTACTTATCACATAACAGAGAAAAGAACTTCAGATTCGCAAAAGAGATTGTACTTGAGAGGATATCGATCGGCGTCACATGCGATCTCTTCGCTTACTATACACCACGTTTACACCGAAGTATTCTCGTTTCTCGAGTCTCGGCCCTTTTCTATCAGCCCTACCAATCCCTTGTCAAGATAAATAAGTTCTTTCCTCATAAATAATACGGTAACAAAACGCGTTTCTTTTTTTTTATCGTTGTCTCTTGCGGCAAAGCCCGGCAAGAAAGGTGAAATTCGTTAAGTGTACGAGTGCCAGTCGTAAATTTTATGTGCGAAATTAAGCATTTTCTTAGGAAGAAGTATAGTCAAGCATTTATATTTTAGTGGAACTGTTCATAATTTTTTCATTTTGATCATGCAGCAAGAAAAGAGCCTCCCCTTTAACATTACACCTGTTACATTTAGGAGTCAAAAGGTACGACGACATACGCAATCTCTTAGGAAAGAATAGAACATCAAAATTAAAAATTAAAAATATAAAAATTTTATCCGTACCATTGTAAACATTATTATGCCGTAATTTTATAATTCAATACATGTTTTACAAACAGAAACTAAAGGAGATATAACTACATAACTTGTTAATTTCTCTTTGAAATAACGTAATATATTAAAGACAAAATATATTTAACAATTAAATTCGATGCGTTAACTTTTATCAAAAACTAAATAATATTCATTTTCATAATGAATTTAACGCGCTAACTGTACATACAACGCAAAATTATGTTGTTAGAAAAATTATTAGAGCCAAATTATATGTTGGAATTGAACAAGTAAAATTTAAACCGCGATAATTGTCGATCAGTCTAATAATTTGTGTCAATGTGATAATTCTACTGTCATTCACGAAAAATACTTCGTTTCATATTCATAGATAAGAATAATAAGTGAGAATAAATAAAGTGAAAAATATAATATAATTTTTTCGTCGCATGATGGCAACGAAAAATACCCAATCCCGCGTTTCAAGCTTCAATTTCGATAAAGCCTTCGTCAACACAATCACTGGAAGTTTAGCACCGGAGCAAGTGAGCTTGGAACTGTCAGTGATAACGGCACGCGTCATGTCAGCCGCGACGCGCACGCGACAAGACGCACCGCGCGGCACGACATCGCGCGCCGGTCGAGCCGATGGATAATAGTCGTTCTGAATTTCGCGAACTGGAGCCATTAGATACGACCGGGCATGAAACTACATGATTCTTTTGACAATCATGAACTTGGAGCGGCACAACGAAAAAGAATGAAATAAGAAAATAATAAGAAAATAGATAAAGAGCAAGAGAGATAAGTGCACAAGACGGTGCTCTCTTACCTTGCTACGTCACGGCGAGATACACGCGAAATCCGTCCATGCCATTCTCTATCCCGAGCACAGCACCGCACTGCACCATACACAGAGCACTACTTGAGCAACACCTCCCCCACAGTCGGTCTGTCTCTATCTTTCTCTATATTCCTCGTTTCCTTCCCCTTATCTCTCTCCCCTTTATATCTTCATCCACCTGTCCATTTCTCTCTCTCTCTCTCTCTCTCTCTCTCTCTCTCTCTCTTCTATCTCTTTCCCCCACCCCTCTCTCTCTCTCTCTCGATCTATTTCTATCTGCCTGCCTGCCTGTCTCTCTCTCTCTCCCCCTCCCCCTTTGTCACGCCGGCAGGAGAAATCCTTCGTCGTCGGCCTCCCTTTTCTCCGGCACCTTCTCCTTGCTCTCGGGGACGACGATCGGGCCGTGTCAACGAGCGCGACGCCGCGATCGAGAATGATCGCCAACGGCGACGACGACAACGGTAACGACGACAACGGCAACGTCGTCGACGGCGAGGGCGACGTGAGACGTGATTAGGAGGAAGAGGAAGAAGAAAAGGAAGCGCCTCCCTGCGGCACGCGCGCGCGCGAGAGAGAGAGACGATCCAGCATCCAGCTACGCCCGTGACAGCGTCTGGGCAACTACTGAAGAGAGGATCTGCGCGGTTCCGGCGCAAGCTTTCGTTCCCGTTTTGACCAGACACGGCGCCACCGTGGACCACCCGTTTTCCCCGAGGGAAAAAGCAAGGGATCGGGGTGGAGATAAAGACACCCGGTACGGGTGATACGGAATAGGGGTGGCCAATGATATTATCGCGATATTAGAAAATATAGATCTTTCTCTCTCATATTTTCTTCGACATTTACTTGCCGATACTGTAGGTGATATCGATATTTAATAGGAATCATAACTAGAGCAACATCCTGTGCCAAGACATATAATTCTCTTTTATCTTTTATAAGTCATTTAAGAGTAACTATATAGTCTCCTTTCCTTTCGTAAGCTGCTCATATAATTTGTAATCAACTTCCTTCGATTATAATCGTCGAGATTTACACGTTTAAATGTAACAAATTGTCTAACTCAGTTATTTTTTATCTTTATTCATAATTAATTTCTATTAATTTTATTTCTACTCGATCTGTCATATTTAAAAATTAATCATCGATAGCAATATTTCACAGTATCATAAATGTTTAAATTACGTTTGTTATATAAGTGAATCTTATGCCTTTAGAGCATTTGAACATCTCTAATACATATATAATTATAATAATAAAATATACAAACTTTTTATATTATGGAAAAAAAAAGAGTAAAATAATAGACTTTATGCGAAAACTATTCATTTGTATTAAATTTAAATGACCATCTCTTGAATATAGTTCACTTAAAGAGTTTTAAAGGGAAAAGACCGATTATAGAAATGTATCATTTTAAAGCGTAAATTTAATATATTATAAACATATAAACTAAATTTAAGCTGTCTCGGATGAGTGTGTGTGTGTGTGTGTGTGTGTGTGTGTGTGTGTGTGTGTGTGTGTGTGTGTGTGAGAGAGAGAGAGAGAGAGAGAGAGAGAAAGAGAGAGAGCGTAATCTGTTTCTACTATTTTAAAATTTGAATTCATTGCGGTCATAAAAACTGCTTCGGCAAAGATAACGAAATATATCAGCATTGACTTAAAATTTCATTTAATTAAAATTTATCGAGAATAGTAGCTACGCTTCTAGATACAATGCCGATCGAGGCCGCAAAAATTACACCGCTGAGATACGGTATTTTGGCGAGATGAGTTCCTCACGGTCGATACTGCGTTACAATGTCAGAGGCGATATACTAACGGACTAGCGTACTGATATCGTATGTCGTTAAAAAGGTGAGACCGCCTTTTACCGGTCGTGGCACGATCCTCAGTAAATTCGACGGACTACGTGACGGGGTCTCGTTACAATTTACGGCTGAGAACCGACGTGTAAATAGCGACGAACAGGCGATATTTTCGCGAAACGAAGTTGTAATCGGAATCACGAGCTGACCCAAAAGTGTTTCCCTTCTTTCTTACATAATAATATAATTTACTAAACGGTTTATTTTAGAAACAATCTGCCATGTTTTTGCAATCCGTAGGCACCTATCTTTATAAACTTGTTATTTTTTCAACTTTTTTACTTTACATGTATATCCAATAATTAATTATTATTAGACATGATTATTCGGAATAATAATATAATTTACTATCTATTGTGTTCTCCTTAATATATTTAATTATTTAAAGTGTGAAAGACACGATTGTAAATTGCAATCAATCTTATTTCATTTTCTATAATAATAAAACAAAATTAAATGATGATAAAAGCGCGTTGTTATCTGTTTTCAGAAACAGTCTACTTTATTGCTAGGTTAACTTATTTTTTATTACTATATAAAAGACAGGGCCCTAATAGTAATAAAAAATAAGTTAACGTAGCAATAGAGTAGACTGTTTCTGAAAACAGATAACAACGCGCTTTTATCATCATTTAATTTCATTTTATCATTATAGAAAATGAAATAAGATTGATTGCAATTTGCAATCGTGTCTTTCACACTTTAAATAATTAAATATATTAAGAACACAGTAGATAGTAAATTATATTATTATCCCGAATAATCATGTCTAATAACAATTAATTATTGGATATATGTAAAGTAAAAAAGTTGAAAAAATATCAAGTTTATAAAGATAGGTGCCTACGAATTGCAAAAACATGGCAGATTGTTTCTAAAATAAACCGCTAAATTTTTCAGACTTAAAATTATGTGTATAATCTTCTCTCATGAGTAAAATGTCAAAGTACATCAAACTTTCGTGATATATCTCAGTGAGTAAAAAGAACACATATAAAGGAACATAATAATATTAACTAAATATTAATAAAATATTAGTATACGGCGGGAAAAAACCATCACCTGTACCCTAAATTCTACTCACCGATACTGCCAATTTAGAACCAGTCATGTCTCAGATCTGTAACATAACAAAAGTATATCGTTTTGTGTGTTATCTAATTTAAATTAAATAAATTTAACAAATAAACATAAGAGTTTCTTTATAATAATCAAAATAGATGTATATATATTTGTAAAGATTGCAAAAAAATATCAAATAAAAGTTATGGCTGGGATAAAAACATTATAAATTAATTTTTAAATTTTGATTTTAAATAGTAATAGTAAAAACTAAAAATTGTAAATTATTTTTGTGAAAAACAAATTATTAAAAATAAAAAGAATAAAGAAAAGATACCTAAAATTAATTTTTGAATGTAATTTATTAAAATAAATGTGAAATCTACCTTTGAGCCCATCCTACTTGGCCCGAACCGGATCCTCCGGTATTATTATTTTCCTCATCACGTGCGCGCACTCTCTCTCTCGTGTTTCACTCATTGTCACCGTAACATACGACGCTTTTGACCTTCGCGTAACATTGACCGAACGCGCGGCAGTGATGCGAAGAAGCATCCTACCAGAACACTAGACTGGATCAGAATGAGTTCACGGCCGACTGTATTTATCCTTTTAGAGGACTCCCTTCTCCCTACAACACAAAAGACATGAAATAAATATATACATTTGAAATAATGTTTGTAACCCTATATGTATACGTAAATGTGTATGTATAATTTATGAAATATAAATTTATATTAGAGAGGTATTCATTAAATATAACTGAATATATATTAAAATCACGAGAAGTATAGAGACTTATTATATGCATACATTTATTACATATTAATATTTTATTTTATTCATTATTATATATCGAATTAATAATAACTCTCTCTATTTAATTCATCAAAAAAAAAAAAAATTTCATATAAAATATTTATGCTATAAAATTTATAAGAATTATTGAACATGTATGTATATATATTATTGATATGGAAAGATTACATGTATACAGAATAATCAATAAGAAATTATTGTATTTTGCTATATTAATTTTATCTTGTTCTATTATATATGTGTGATTAATTAAAATTTATAGTTAAAAGCAATAATGTAATAAAATGATTGTGTATTTATGCATTACTTTTTTCTTTTATTTTATTGGATACATACACATGCACATGTATGCATACGCACACGTATGCATACGCACACAATTATTTCATTATATTATTACATTTAACTATAAATTTTAATTTATTAAACATAATTTCTTCGTATTTATTACAAAAAATATATACATTTATTATATAAAAGTGTTTATTACATTGATTTAATTCATTTATTCTCTATTAATAATAAACTCAATTTTAACTCACAAATCAGAAAAATTTAATAATAATGATAAGTTTGATTGTCGAGACATATTTAGATTTATTTCATAGTACATACATAAGGAGAGCAGTTTTTATGAGATATTTATATTTATATTTGGTTAAAAAATTTGTAAGATGACAAAAACACAGCATAAGAAATATGAATATACAAATTTGATTTAGAGAGCTAAAACAGTTCTAATATCTTTCCTTTATCTCACTTGAGTCTTTATATCCAAATATTGATAAGTATTCAATTAATTCTCTTCTTATTTATCACACTAATGTATCAGAGATAACTAAGAATGTTCATGCAACTTTTCTCTGCATTCTCTATCAAAAAGTCGCACGAATTTTCTTGGTTATCTGATCTTCGTACGTATATACTTGGTATATCACAAACTATTTTTATGTTCGTTAAAAGAATTTCAGAGAAAATCGATTCTATACCCTCCGTAGAGTGTATTTCTATTATATTTTATTTGTAAAAAGCTCAAGTATAAAATGATCGAATTTTTACTCTTTCGCGAAGCATACTGAATCCTACATTATTACAAACATCTTGAAGTTTTGATTACTTCTTTATCGATTAATCATACGTACTTCAGATATTGTTTCGTTCAAAAAGTATATTTTTGGACAAAACAAATTATAATTACCTTTTTTGTGGAAAACTGTTACGCAGCGTACGAAGGAAGAAGACGAGTCGACGCCATTTTGCGCGCGTTTTTCGAGATCGTGCAGTGCAATTCGTGTGACGTCAGAGCGACGTCATCGCTTCCATCGGACATCGAAGTACCAACTGTCGAATATCGAAATTCATGTATACTCATAATATTATATTCTTTATTAGTTATTAATTTTACGCACAATTATTATATTATTCATTGAATTATATGCAGCTATTTAATTCATAAAATCAAATAACATAATGATTACAATGATTCGGCACGTTTTAATTTTATTCAAAATATATAAAAATTATATATAAAATATATAAAAAATATATTATTCTCACTGTGCATTGCCCAATAATTTAATTGACATTAATAAATAACGATAAAATAATACAAAACATTTAAATAAAGTTTTTAAATATAGAAAATTATATATATATATTAATAGATATTAATTCAATAATAATTATTAAATTGATAATGGATAAAACTTTCTCCGTTTGACTTCAAGTTATTTACAATTACATTAGCCAAAATAAAATTTCATGATACTCACCAGTTTTATATAATGTAATGTTTTCAAATTACATCAGCATTCTTTCAAATTTTTAGAATACGAATAGATATATTCTAATAAGTAATCGCACTTATTTTTCATGCATTGATAAAGGCACAAATGCTAAATCCTAAAAAACTAATCATATCTTTCATATCTTTATAAAATTATAGTTTTGTATCTTTATGATAAAAATTATACATCAAGAGTATTGCAAAAAATATTTTCCTTTTTATTTCCAAAATTTAAAATAATATATAATAGTTTTAACTATTAATTAATTTTAGCTAGAACGTCGTAGAAAAATCCCTTAGTAACTCTATCCTTTCAATTATTAGAATATTATTTTAGTCTAGAAGAAATGTAAATTTATCACAATAATAAATATTCAACTAAATATGTGTGTATGTATGTATTCGAAACTGTATTATATATATTATTAAATGTACTGTGTGTATGTGTGTGTATCAAACATTGATAAATCATCAAAATATATAAGAGTATATTATATATATATATATATATATATATATATATATAAATACTTATACATATTGAAAGAAAAACTAACATGGCAGATTGTATCTAAAATAAACCGCTAAATTTTTCAGACTTATAATTATGAGTATAATCTTCTCTCATGAGTAAAATGTCAAAGTATATCAAACTTTCGTGATATATCTCAGTGAGTAAAAAGAACACCTATAAAGAAGCGTAATAATATTAACTAAATATTAATAAAATATTAGTATACTATACTCAACTCAACTGTTATGCTTAACTTATATACTTTTTTGAGTCTCTTATAAAAATAAAAATAAATATAAATAAAAGCACTTTCCGTTTTTTACTAATAATGATTTATCATTGCTATATTTCTCCTTAATCGCATATTCTTTGAGAAATCTAAAGTCAATTTTTTCTTGAATAGTCTCAAAAGTCTCTCCCTCTCTCTCTCTCTCTCTCATTTTTGTTTATTTCTCCTTATTTCATAACTATTTTGACTTTTTGACATTGAATATATTTTTAACTTTTAACTTTAAATCAAAATTTTATTAAAATAGAATCTACACAAAATCAATTAGATAATAAAGCACTGTTATATATTTATATCCTTTAAAACTTAGTTTGGCAAAGAATCTGCGATGCATAAGAAAAAAAAGTCACGCTGTAATATATAAATTTTATAAACAAAAAAGATTATATTACTAAGAAAACATAAATAAAAGAAAACATTTCTAAATAACTAAAAAATAGTAACAAAACAAATAAAAAAAATTAAATATTAATATAAAACATACTAACTTATCAAAATGTAAAATTATTAATAAAATCTTGAAATATATGTATGTTTTGCATCTGTGTGTGTCTTTTTGTGATGTTCAAGAACAATTTTCGCAAATTGTATCAGTCCACAGATGTCATATTAGAAACCAATTATCATTAATGTTTAATTGCACACTTATTAATCATGAAGAAGTATGTGTCTTTGAAAAGCACGAAATCTAACGTATGATTTTGCACACTTGTTACAAGTATAGTACTTTTCATGAGGACCACCTAATACATGATGCACAAGCCTCAGATGCTGAGCTAATGATGATTTATGTCTGTAAACGTATTTATAATGAATATATACTATCAAAATAGCAAATAATCTTTCATTGTTTATCTGTAATTTTACCTGTATATTTTATTGCAGACATTACATTTGAAATCCTCTTTGTAAAAGTCACAGCGAGTAAAATGTTTTCTAAACTGATGCCTTTCATTGAATATTTTTCCACATTGAGTACACTGAATAACATATAAATCTGAAAAATTATTTGTTTCTATTAATTAAATATTCATTTTGCATATATTTATATACATAAGATTTATATATATATATATATATATGTATATATAAATAATGTATTATAATTATATATTTTTTTATTCTTCTTTCTCTTTTATTTACCTTCCTTGTTTTCTTGTAGCATTTCTTTGGATTTGGAAACAGGTACATCAGCTGAGATTGCAGTTTGAATGAGTGATTTATCTTGGGAAATTACTTTGCTTTCTTTCATTAAACTGTTTTCTAAATTTAGGTAATCTATTTCATCAAAAATGTTTATTTCTTCTGGAGATTCAAAAAAATTTATTGATCCATTAGGTTGCGTAACAAATCCTGTAGAATATGATTCCACACAAATATCTTGAATTTTATCAATATGACAAGATTGTAAATTTTGTGATTTATTTTGTTCTATTGATGATACATTTGCATTGCCTTCAATTAGTTCTGTTATCCTATCACTGCCAGTGCATACATTTTTCTTTATAATATGCGTCTCTTCAAGCTTTTCATAACAAAGATTTTTCTTGTCTAATTCTTCCAACCAATTATCACCAAGTATATCACCATAATAATCACTAACATAAAAATCATTTATATTAGTATAAAAATCATATGTAAAAAGTTCTGTTTCCACATCACTATTTATAGAGGTTGAAACTGGCTCTTCATAAAATATAATATCTTTATCATGCGACATACAATTTGTGCAAGTACAAGTATACAATACTTTGGGTTTCAATAAAAAATTTGAAGCAGTGTCTCTATTTATCAATTCTTCTTTCAAATCATTTTCCATTATTGGAAACTCATAATTTGTAAGATTTTCTTGGGAAACATTTTTATTCTGCATTATATTGAACTCTGTTGAGTTACCAGAAATAATAGGATTACAATTTTTTATGTTATACTTTTTCTCAAGATTGTAAATCTCATTGTTACAATAGAAAATATTAGACGATTCCACTGATTTTGTTCCAATATCATTTAAATCGTTTACATAGTTTGAAGTGTTAGGTTCACAGACAGATTGAGTAAGTATAATGTTACTGGAAAAATTATTAACATCTTGTACTGCAATGTTCTCTTTCATATTTATGTGTGAAATAGTGGTTAATCCAGAATCAAAATCTGATTTTTTATAAGACTTATTATAAGATATTTTTTTCGCTTTGCAACTAGATTTGCGATCTTTTAATCTTTTTGATTTCTTGTTACACAAATTTCCTTTCTGCTTATTATATTTTAATCTCTTCAATGATGCATTCTTTTTATAGCTTAGTGGAATATGCAACGTATTTAATTGATTAACTTTTGGCAATATGCTTTTATCTTTATTATTATTCCAATCAGGCGTATCATATGATAGGTCCAATGGATTGTGTACTTGTTTCCTTTGATGATGTGATTTTGATGATGCAATTTTATTATAATTAGCTTCCATTTCTAAATCAATGCTAGATAATATTGTATTTATCTCAAAATTAGTATTTATATCTTTTGATACAAAACAAGTATCAATCTTATCCAATGTAAGTGCTTTATAATTTTTATATATTCTTGTATTATTATTTCTTAAGATATTAGGCAAATTCCGTATCGGTTGTGTACTGTGCAATGTAGTTTGATTTACAATATCTTCTTTAAATATATTTAGATCCTCAGTAAAAATGGGTTTAGAAGATTCCATAGAAAGCAAAGATATTTCAGTATCCTTCATACTTCTTTCAATATTGCAATTCTGTGTCTGCATACTGTGCTTCGATATGCATAAACCTTTAATCAATAAAAAAAAAAAAATTACAAACATTTCTATAATAAATATATGTTTACATCAATCAAATTATATAATCACAGATATAGAAGATAAAGTTGCGTGCAGAATTATTTATTACTAATTAATTATTAAATATATGATTACATTACATAATTAAAGCAATAAAACATTCAATTAGTATTTCAAAGAACTTTATATACTATATATTTTCACTTTCATTTAATTAAATAGAATCTCTATAATATAAATAATAAAACTAGCTTTTTTTCTTAAACAGTAATAAGTGTTAATATAATATCTATGTATTTATCGGGAAATTTAAATATTTAAATTTTATAAATTTTAATATTTCTACATCTCTTAAATTTTATAATTAAATCATCAATTACAATATTATTGAAATATTAACTTTAACCATAAGATCCCTTTTAATTGTATTTTCTATTTTTATTTTCAAAACAGAATGCAAGCAAGTATAAACAAAACAAATAGATTTGATTATTTGTTTCTTTTTCATATATCAAGTTTAGGAAAAATGCGAGAAATCAATCATAATAAAGTCGAAAATTAATGTTATGAAGTAATTAGGCCTCATTCAGTTCTCTTCTCTTCTTTCTAATTAAAGATTTCTTACAATCTCTAAATGCACGCAATAAAACTCGGGATATCTGTGACTAAAGAAATTGTTTATCACTTTAAATGTTAAATAATATGTAACAAAACACACACGAGATAATTCTTTTTATCTTTCGGGATCTTACTTACAGAATGAATACCGATTAAATGTGAAGTGAAAATATATCTTTGCGTATCTCTTATTTTAATCAATTCTGCACACACTATCGTCAATTAATTTTTACACAGACGTCAGTTTAATTATTAGATAAATATTAGTATCAGACTCACACACTCTATCGACGCAGAGATCTACCTCTTCACGTTTTATTTAACAGATTCGCCAATATCCCACATCAATATAACTATCATAATGCAAGTGTACGTACGATAATACTCGTCGCTTGCTCGCGCAAGACTGAAGACTGAACTAAAAACTAAAGGCAAGCGACGATACGACGCGCAAAAGTGCGCGCCTTTCTTCGCCGCTAAACAGAAAAAGAAACTTGAGAAGTCCTTGAGTGAGCGATAACCGGCATAGAAAAAAAGACGGTGTACTATAAACACGGGGCGCCGGTGTACTATAAACACTGTCGCCCGACAATGCGGCATGCGGTCCTTTTTTTCTAAACATCCAATCCGGTGACTCGCATCGATGCGTTAAGATAATATACGTTTCCAATCGGATCCAAATATATATACATAAGGATCTCTATATACACATACGAAAAAAAAATACAGGCCGCTGCGAAAGAGCCCCTCGGAAGAAGATTGCCTTTTTCCACTTGTATCTGACAATAAAGTGTAACGAGAGACCAGGGGTTCCCAAATTTCTTACCACCCGCGTCTCTTTTTTTGTTGACGCTAATATATTCATTCTTGTGTTGCTCTCTTTGATGATAACTCAAAATTAACATAGACAGTTTATAACGTGAGTGCTAATTTTTACATACATTACCAATTATTATTATTTTTTTTATAAATTATATATATCCGCGATTTGAGAACCAACATATTATGTGAATTAACCAAGCCTGGATTAACCAATCATAACCTTTTTTTAATTATAACACTTTATAATATAAAGAGAAAGTTTAGTTAACAAAATAATGATACGAGACTAAACATTGATTAATTTTGTGAGTTTAAAACAATGATTGAGATCGCATACATTTTTTCCATATTTATATTATAAAAGATATACAGCTGGAATTGAAAATATTTTAAAGAGTTTGTTGCTTTTAGAAGATAAATTATTTATAATGCTAATGATGTAATTTTTAAATTTAAATTGTATATACTACTCTCTCTATTGAATAAATAGATAAATTCCTTGTAAATGGCTCAGGAAAATTAGTATATATAAATGTATAAAGAGATATATAACATGGTAATAAAATATTTTATTAAAATAAATTGCGAAAAATTGTGATATAGCAGTTTCGAAAATAATACTTTTACAAATATTAAACTCATTCATATGTTACAATAAATATATGAAATAAAATGTTAATCTGATAATACTTATTATATATATAATCTCTTGTGTCAATATAAAGTTGTGCTCATACTATAAAGTTACCAATCGTTACCATCCTCATCAAAATCATCATTTTCATTCTTTAAACTTGAGAATAAGATATCTCTGACTTTGGGTCGAGGATCCTCCTTAATCTTCGTTGGTATGGCCTCTTCTTGTCCCAACATCCATTCCAATTCTACAGAACGCAATAAATAGAGACTTAAAATCTCACCTTGTGAATATTATCTTTTCTAGGATACTTTAGATACATCACCTGCTTCGGATAATTTCATGCCACGGAATTCAAGTGGTCCGATAATTTGTTTCACCATATTTCCATCGTGATAAATGAATATTGTAGGGAGATTGCTGTCAGGCCAGTTGGGAATACATGTTGTAGAGATGCTTTTCAAAAATTTCGTGGTAGGAAATTTTCTCGCTAAATTGGCAAGGTGCTGATTGACTAGAGTACAGAGTGGAATACTAAAAGCATGTATTCAATTAATATTCGCACTATAACGTTTGCTGTAAAAGTATGTATTGTATTGTTCTTGCATACCCAGATTTATAAAGATGTAGAACAACCCATATGTCCTCCCCAGCCTTATTAATTTCTTGAACATAGTCTTCCGCAGATATTTCTCGTACTTCTCCATATTTGGACTTGTTTGCTAGTTCCATCATTTCTGCTATCCTCTTTTGCCGATATTCCTCCAGAATCCGTTCATCCTCTTCGTCTTCCAGTTCATCTAACTCGTCCAAAGTTTTTTCTTCTAAATTGTTAGAAACTGTAACCAAATAATAATATACTGTTAAAAACTATTTTAAAAGTCATTCTTTAATTAAGAAATATAATTACCACGTCCTGTTTTTTCGTCTATAGTACTCTCCAACAGATTTACTATTTGATCTTCAGTAACTTCTTGCTCTTTCTTCTTTTCAGGTATAATACCTTTCCTTCTGAGAATATCGTTCCATTCAGTATCCTCATTTGGATCTTGCTAAAATCGAAAAATAAACCTAAAATTATCTAACGAACAATATAAGATATATTGAATTTATTTTCTATATTATGACATACGTATTAAAAAATCTAAATAGAGATGAGAGAAGCGTCTTTCTGCCTACACAGTCATATTACCATATAAGGAGTCACGCGTGACTAACCTTTGCTTAACCTAAAACGCTCCAATTTTTGCTAGTACTTACCATTTTGAAAAGTAGATATTAAATGCTTCTATCAATCTGTTTGAAATTGATTATATTTTGCATTTATTATATATAAATTCCTTTGAATGTACACAAAGTTACAATTATTATAACGCGGAGAGATGATGCGAAGGTAACAGCAACAGCTGATCTATTTTCCACTCCAATGAAATGGTCACGTGTGTCACGTGTGCACATGTGTACGATATTATTATTGATGTGTTATATATATATATATATATATATATATATATATATATATATACACATAAATGAAAATTAATTAACTAATTACACATTATCTCCAAACTTTATTGTGCAAATGTAATACTGCAATGAGAAAAACACATATATGAAATATTGACACGAAAAAAAATTTATATTTGCGAAATCTCCTAAATATTACTTATGCATATAAAATAATTTGCTTTGTTACTTTCATTCTTTCTCTACACTTTATATCTTGATAATTGAATAACTACTTATTATTTTAACTTTTTAACTAATGAGAGATTATTCAGGATTATTTTATTTTACATGCATTGCTAATTATTGCATGCAAAAGTTAGGATATTACATTTTGAGCATTATAAAAATTTATTTATTGTATTTGTCATACAAGTTATGGAAATTGATATTAAATTTTTATACATAAAGGATATATCTCTCTCTTAAAACATTTGGAAAAATGTTCTGTCTTTTTCAGTCGCTTATAATCATTATTTCTGAAAATAAGATAATGCAAAAATCAAGATAGCAACATGAGATTAATACTTTTGGCACTTTTCTTGAAAGTTACATATCAGTCTTTGTATATTTTGCAATCTGTAATTAACATTCTAATCATAGACTTTTGCACCCAAAAAATCTCCTTTGTTATCATTATACACTATAATAAATAGAAAATATATATTGTATATAACTTATGATAAAAATATGCCCGTTTAATTAAATAATAGATGTAAACATATTAATAATTGTGTGTTTGTGTACATGATTAAACATAAATACAAATGTAATTTGTGTATGTATATGTGAATTCTGAATTAAAAGTTGATTGTATATATGTACTTGTTACATATCATAATGTGTAATAAGAAGAATAAGTGTCTTAAATAACATGTGCAATAAAACAAATTTCGGTCAATTTACTAAAATACATTATAAAAATTGTCTATTTGTTTTCTTGACATGCTTCATTTGATTGTTGATTTTTTGTTTCTACGGGAAGCGCAAGCGTAGCAATTGCAGCGCACAATGCGGTTGCCGCATAAATGGCCATAGCTCCCGTGATGGACCATTGTAGAAATACTTGCGCTATGTAAGGAGTGACCATAGCACCGATCCGCGCCATAGCGCTGCATGCGCTTATACCTATGCTTCGTAAATGCGTAGGATACACTTCCGGTGTATACACGTATGCGGCTTGAAATACACCGGCGATTAAACCTCTGGCTAGGAAAATGGCGATAGTCAACGCCGCTCTGCTTAACAAGCAGGTCCTACTCAAAAAGCAAATCACCATAGCGAACATTACTAACTGGCAGGCCATCGTCTTTCGTCTGCCTATTTTCTCGATTGCAAAAACAGTGGAGAAAATGCCGGGAAACTCTGCCAATGTTGTCCAAAGCAGATCAATGTAATCGCCACGCTGTAATCGACAATCAAGTTGGCACGTACTCTCCTCTTTGTTCATGTCCCATGTGCCACATTGCTCTGAGGATGTATGAAAAAGTTCGGTAGTCATTAACACGATTCCGTAATAACAAAATGCCGTACTCATCCTGGAAAAAGTTAATGCAACAAATAATATATATGTTTATCTAGCAAACTCAAAAAATATTTTTTAACTTTGTACATTATAGTTTGCATTTACCATATAAGCCAAAGTAAAGCGGATGTTTTGCACATTTCTTTGCTTAAAACATCCTTTAATCGACCATGATGAGCTTGATAAAATCGGTCCATTACTAATCTCCCTAGAGGCAGTGATTTTTTATTTTCTCTAGCTACGCGTTCCAATGTCGAAATCGCACGATCTGTTCTTCCAGTTGTCATATCGAATATTGTAGATTCTGGTAGCCACTGCAAATGTATATCACTATTTGATGTAATTCATATTTCTAAAAAATTTCTAAGGAATTTATTAAATTTCCTAAGACAAATTAATATATGTATATAAATTATATATATATATATATATATATATTGAAAATATTTAAATTTATTACAAACCGGCGATATTACAGCAAATATAAATAACGGAATGGATGATAATATAAGAAGCCATCTCCAGCCAAGATTGGGCATAACAATCAATGCAATTGCCACTTCAAAACAAGCCCCCAGAGCCCAAAAACACTAGAAATATATATATTTTTATTATAACGAGATTATATATTTAATAAATAATTTTAATCCTCTCCTTCCCCTTATAAATTCATGATATAAACTCACATCTAGTAGAATAACGCATCTTGCTCGTTGCTTTGCTGGCAAAAACTCTGCATATAATGTCACCCTGCAGAAAAGGAGGTATATCAGTGATAATAACATGCTGCAAAGCAAACAAGTTGCTTGTCCTTAAGAAACTTACCAAATACTTACGATTGTGGTACACAACCAATAGCAAATCCTACAACTCCTCTAAGCAATAGAATCCAGAGAAAGTTTGGTGCGAATGAACTTAGAAATGCATAGTAAGATAATAGCACTGCACACAAAGTTAAAGCTTGTTTACGACCATATCTGTCACTCAAATTATTCCAGAAAGTAGAGCTCAACATCATACCAAGAAAAACCACCTGAAAATTCGATTTCCAGAGTAATAAATTTTAATGATTGTCATATATATACATAAGAATGATTATTGAATTTAATAATTACTGTTGTGGTCAATGCTTGCTGATATCTAGAAATCCCCCAGTCACAATGTAGGGATGGACTTAGGATACTCAGTATTGTGATCTCCATACTATCTACCATCCAACAAAGACCCGTGAATAAAGACAGTTTTACTTGAAATTTTCCAAAGCCTAAGGCATTGATAGCTTGTACCACAGTGAACGTATCTGTCAATAAAATTTTTATGTAATTTAATTATCACAAATCAATTCTTATATATTACTTTATGTTTATATTTCTTTTATATTACTTTATACATTTATATAATACATATAGAAACCCTTTAAACATTATACAACATTTTATTTTATTACTATATAAGATTTGTGGAAAATATACAGACCTATATCCTTGTGTGCATGCATTTCTAACATATACTGTTGTTAAAGACATTTTGCAATATCCTGTGTTAACAGTACAACTTAAGGTAGTCATTAGTGAAACCAGATTCCCCAGTGTTATGTTATCTCATGCGGTATTAAATATTTACACAGTATAGGTTTTCTTCATCATTATATATTAAAGTTAGGTAAACCCTTCTGTACAATTAAGAGAGGTATAAATTAATCAACAAAGATATAATTAATTAACAAATAATCACACTATAATCTATTATATACATTCTTATGCTGTTTATAACTTGCTGTTTGTAACATACCATCTGGTATAACGACAACGGAAGAAAGTTCCATTGATCGTTCAGTACCATTTTCGAAGTTTATATGACAATTTGACGTACTCTGAGCGCAAACATTTAATTCAGCGCCTTGTAATTCATCTAATTGACGATATGGTTCATTGGATTTTCTATCTGGATTCGACATGATTATGCGTTCGACACAAACGACATATACAAATACAGTTCTTGATATCAATTTATTTTACATTCGTCGATTCCGAAGCCACTTGATGAAAACGGTGAATCGAAATATGTTTTTCGATTTGGCCAGAAATGTTTATTAATCTTATGCAAATCGCCAAATCTTGCATACAATTCACGTCATTGTACATAACTGTCAATTGTGTTATCTGATAGCACGTACACGCACCAAGTGACAATTTAACCGACAGTATCGAAAACTGTATATATGTGTTTTCAATTCCTTAAAATGGATGGCGCTACTGTACAGTTTTATTTAGAGTTCCTTTTATTATTTCGATAAATGTTTAATTTAACTGGTTCATTTCAAATTTTAATAAAAATATATCGAATAATTTTTTACTTTTCAAACTTTTGCTTTAATCTTTAATACAAAAAGGTATCGAATAAGTTTATTACGTGTGATTACATGATGTGAACACATGCATATGGAAAATCGTCTTTTCAACTCATTTTAATAGATGTCGCCACAAACAAATGTAAGGAATGCTAGGATGTTGTGTGTGTTGTGTGTGCTGTCCACACCCATTCCATTGAATTATTCAGAATTATCGTAGACTTGAGTAAACAAAAGTGAATCGGTACGCGACAAAAAATACGTGATTGATGAGACATATTACAATTGACAAATTTTTTATACTCGCAAAAATGTCGCGCCGATTCGATCCCAGAGAAAAGTCAAATTCCTTTGCACGACGTAATAGAGAAGGTAAAATTGTTATCTTAATGAACATCATTTTTGTTTGTGTTTTATTCTTTTTTTACACAAATGTGCTTTACATGTATCTCTTTCTTAGTTTTTAATGTACACGAATATCGACCATATACGTTTTTGGAGAAATAATGTATGAAATAAATAGCGAGAGAGATCAGTTTTTGTGGATTATATCTATAGTTTTTCACGCTTATATATTTATAAATTCCTGTGATTAACAAAATCTTTTGATATTAAGGATGACCTAGGTCATTTTTATATAAATGATGACTAATTGGATCTTCAAAGAGCTTATTAAATTACGTGTTCCACTAATGTTCGATAGATATCCTCTTTCTCAAAGAAAACTTTATTTTTGTACAATTAAATAATTTCTTGACATTGCAAAAGAGATTTTCTTGTTATTATAACTTTGACTGATATTATCTAATTATTGTTAGTTAACAAAGTATGTACTTTTTATTATATATATATACTAGAGAGAGAAAGAGAGAGAGAGATCTATAATACTTTCTTTGCTTATCTATAAAATTTGAAGTAAATTTTTGGCTTTTATCTTTTAGATTTTGAATATTAAATATTGTATTAATTAAATCCCAAATAAAAATTATAACATAAGTTTTGTCTCAGTGTATCTTTAAATCTAATTTTCCATCTTTTGATATTTTTTGACACTTTTTTGATACTTTTAAACACTTTTGCCTAGAATACTAATAATGTTTTAACTATGTAACAACTGTTATTATTTTTGCTTTAAAATATTGATATTCTTAAAAGGAAATAAAATATTTTTGAAACATAGTTTATAAAATTTTTAGAACAACAAATGCAGTCATCTACATCTGAATATAGAGCATCTTACTCACAAATGCGAAGACCTCCTCCTGGACTTAGTGGAAAGGAAATAGGACTATTTTATAGAGACTTAAACAGAGAGAGAAACAAAAAGAAATCTCCAGTTTTCAGATTATCACCTCACATAGAACAAAAAATTAAATTTGTTTTAAATAATTGTAAGAGCTTTTACAATTCAATTTTTGACGAAAAGTCTAACTCTGAATATGACAACAAGTATCATCATATTCATGATTCCCAATTTAAAAGAAAGTTTTTGGAAATTTTAAATGGTGATATGGAGCACAATCTTGCCAAGGCTATGAGTATGGAGTCAAAATTGCAGAGAAATAATGATGTGGACAGAATATTACTGAATGAATATAAAGATAAGCAAACTCAAGATAATTATCTAAATATGTTAAAATTTCGAGCAAAGTTACCAGCATATCATAAGAAATCAGAAATATTACAATTGATTGAAGATAATCAAGTTGTTGTCATTAGTGGAGAAACTGGTAAGTTGCAAAATATTTACTAATGAGATAGAATGTTTTTGTGAATATTTATCTGCATTTGTGTGAGTGCAGTGTGGAATTACAAATGAAAAATAAAACTTTTGCAAAACTTTTAGCAAAACTTTTATTTGCTCAAATTTCCTATTTTAATTAATAATTAAATTTGTCAATAATGGTTGTTTTTTTGAACAAATTTTAGGATGTGGCAAAACCACGCAGGTAGCACAATTTATATTGGATGATCAATTAGAAGCTGGAAATGGTAGTATTACTCGAATAGTTTGCACACAGCCTAGGAGAATTTCAGCTATTTCTGTTGCTGAACGTGTAGCTGCAGAAAGAGCGGAAAGACTTGGGAAATCCGTGGGCTATCAGATACGACTCGAAAAGTATATTTTCATGAGATAAAGTGTATACTATGTTAATTTATAAGGAGAAATAATATAAGATTCCTAAATCATATTCTTTTACCTATAGAACTCCGATGCGGGAGCAAGGAAGTATATTGTTTTGCACAACTGGTATATTACTACAAATTATGAAGATCGATCCAGCATTAAAAAAATTCTCTCACGTGATATTAGATGAAATTCACGAACGTACCACGGAAAGTGATTTCATTATTACATTATTAAAACAAATTATTCCAAAAGTAAGTTTGAGTATATTCATGTCGCTATTATATATATATATATATATATATATATATATATATATATATATTATATATATTATAATGTGGATTTATATTCTGATTGCATTTTATTGTGTCCTGTTAGTTATTTCATTCAAAAATGTTAGATATACACAATTCTTGTAACTTTTCTGTAAATTGTTCAATATTGTATAATTTTTGTAAAACGTTTTATTTTATTCTACATAAATTCATTCAAATTATCAAACTATGAAGACAGTCCTTATATAGAATGCCTAATATATATATATATATATATATATCGCGTGAATGATATTATTATATAGTAATTTTAGAAATATTAATAGGAACTAAGAGAAATGTTATTTTTCAGAGGACAGACTTAAAAGTTCTCTTGATGAGTGCAACATTAAATTCTGAACGTTTTTCGAGATATTATAACGAATGTCCGATGATACATATACCAGGATTCACCTATCCAGTTCAAGAATTTTATTTAGAAGATGTCTTGTCATTTACGGAGTATGTATTGATATAACATTATCTGACATATTTGATAAAGGTTTTGCAATAATTATCTATTAAATTTTTAATTAATTTTTGGAAACATGGAATTTTAGAAAATGTACAGGACATAATATCTAGTCTCTTCAATTTATAGATTTATATTTCCCAAAGCACCTGCAGAACCTGCAGGTTACAGAAAACATTTAAAAGGATATAAAGAGCAACAGCATAAGAAAGAAGAATTTTTAGATACAATGCAATCTTATCTTAGACAACTTAGAGCTGAGGTAAATATATGAATAATATCTTGTGTGTATGCGTGTGATAAGTCATATATTTTGTATATATAAATATCAAAAATGATTTAAAACTGTGATAATAATGGAAATTGTATGTTAATGTGGTTTACATGTAATTAGATGAAATATGCAGAATGTGTTATTGATCAATTACGGAATCCAAATAGTGAGAATCTTTCATTGGATCTTATAGAAAAGTTAGTTAGATATATCTGTAATACAAAAGGTCCTGGAGCTATTCTTATTTTTCTACCTGGTATGATGGATATATCACAATTAAATAGAATGATGTTAGATTCTGGATGTTATCCAAGCAGTAAGTATTTATATTATGTAATGCAACACTATAAATAGATTTAGAATCTGTTTTACATATATATTATGATGTACTGAATTCTCGGTTTAAGCTACTTCGATATATTATTTAATATTTCGATCAAATTGTAGATTTAACTGATTTTTTAAATTGAATTAAATCAGATGTTTTTGCTTTCTTTTTAATAATTAATTATGTCACTGTCTGATTTTTAGCCATGTGCATACAGTTTGATATTATCTAATATTACATTTTAAACGCTATGATAGAATGTAACATTTGAAAAATATGAAAGTAATGCATATACTTTATATGTGTGTATAATTTAGAGTTCTCTTTTCTTTTCTTACAGACAAATACATTATCTATCCTCTTCATTCACGCATGCCGACAATTGATCAGAAACTTATATTTAAAGAACCGCCTGATGATATTCGTAAAATAATTATTGCAACTTCAATTGCTGAGACGTCAATAACTATAGAAGATGTAGTGTATGTAATAGATTGTGGGAAAACAAAGCTTGGAAGATTCGATGTAGCAAATAATATTCAGACCTTAAAGCCTGAATGGGTATCTTTAGCTAATGCCAAACAAAGACGTGGCAGAGCCGGCAGGTGCGATGTTTTATTTTCTATATTTTATATTTTTAATTTCGAACAAAAATGATGCGTATTTTATCGAATTTCTATATTTGTAAAATTAAACATATGTGCTTCATAGGGTTAAAAGTGGCGAATGTTATCATTTGTATTGCAAAGCTCGAGAAATGACGTTTGATCAATATCCATTACCAGAGATGTTGAGAACGCGTTTAGAAGAGGTGATTTTGCAAATAAAAATCCTGCAATTAGGAAAAGCGAAAGAGTTCCTAGCTAGCGTCATGGATCCGCCAGATCTAAAAGCCATCGATCTGTCTCTCAATTTACTTAGAACACTTAATGCCCTGGACGAAGAAGAGCATTTGACTCCTTTGGGTTATCATTTGGCACACCTGCCGCTTGATCCTAGAACAGGTAATTTTATTTTTGCTGTTACAAAGGCCACTTCTTACTGTGTAATATATATAATAAATAAAATCTCTTTATTAGGAAAAATGATTCTCTGGGCGGCACTGTTCTCTTGCATCGAACCAATATTTGCTATTGCTGCTAGTCTCACATTTAAAGATGCTTTCTATTGTCCATTGGGGAAAGAGGAAGAAGCTAATAAAAAAAAGTTAGAACTCAGTATGGGAGAATACAGTGATCATATTGCTCTCGCGGAAGCTCTAAGAAGATTCGAAATTGCGCGCCGAAGAGGAAATGCTGGCCAGTTTTGCCGAGAATACTTTCTCTCTTACAACACACTGAAACTTCTCTCCGAAATGAAAACTCAATTTGCACAGTATTTATGTGAGATGAAATTTCTGAATAGCGATAATCCGGGTGATAGAAACGCTAATAGAAATTCAAATAACATAGCGTTGATAAAAGCTATTGTTTGTGCGGGATTATATCCTAACATCGCTGTTATAAGGTACAGATTTCTTTCAACTCTTGATCTGTTTGAATTTTTTGAAACAATCTGATAATTTGCGGTACTGTGTATGCTGATTTTAATTGCAACCATATTTATTGAAATCATATCCAATAATATTAACTTATTGAGCTTAATGTAGATATATTTCTAAAGGAATTGTATTTGTATTTTTTAGAAGTGCTACTAATAAAAATGAAATAATTTGTTGGACACCGGAAGATGGAAACGTACGTACGCACCCATCGAGTGTAAATTTCAAAGCTTCCAACTTCCCTAGTCAATATTTGACATATTTTATAAAGCAGCGTTCCACTGCTATATATTTACACGATACTACGTGTATAAGTGTTCCAATATTATTATTTGGATCAAATGTATCGATAAGTACGCCCATCTCTTTGGCTGTTAATCATTAATATATTAATCGTGCATATTTGATAGTATTCATTCATATTTCAGAACGAGAAAAAGGAAAATGCGTAATTAGTATTATTAATTTTTCTGAAAATATTATTTGTGAATCACAAACTGCGGAAGTGATACAGGTATGTAGATATGCATGTTCTTAGAAAAAAAAATAATTTTGATATAATTTTTCGCAATACAGGAACTTCAACGCGCTCTGAATTCTTTATTGGAATATAAGATTACGCATCCAGCAACAGTAATTTGGTCAACCTTTGAAGGACAAATATTAAAGTAAATCTGCATATTATACATCATTTCATATAAATAAGTATTAATGATTATGATTGTTATATGCATTTGAATTTATGTGTATTTATTATGTTATAGTGCAATCATTGAATTAATATCCCAAAAGGATCAAGAAATGGGTTATAATGGCGAAGATTTTACTTATTACAGTTCCGATTAATATTTATATTGTATTCATTAATTTATTCAAATGTCAGTATGTTATGTAGTTAGTTCTTGTGCAGAAATATAAAAAAGGTAAACCACATTAAAAACTTTACATTATTCTAAAACAGCTTTTTTCATCGATTTTACAGAATAATATTTTTTATCGCGCACAAATATAATCTATTATAATAAAAAAAATAAACATGTTATAAATACTAAACACATAATATTATATTTAAAGTTATCGTTAAAACGTTATCTGATAACTAATTGTAAATCAAGAAGTTCCGCAGTTATGTCTTAGATATGAGATTTAATCTATCTAATATTTATAAAAACTAGAAAGAGAGAAAAAAGAAATATTCGTAATTGATATTTGATCAATATTTTTTTTAAACATTTCCTGATTCATATAATCAAAATTATTTTTTGGATGCAAAGTTAGGAAAAATTTTCGTTTTAAGGTTATAATAAAAATTGTTTCTATCGTCCGGAAATATTCAAGATTTAAACAATATTAATTCGAGGTTTAGTAGTAATGTATTAAAGAATTAAAGAATAGGCAACATTAATCAGTCATATATATATATATGTATGTATGTATGTATGTATACACACACAAAGTGCTTAATATTTAAATGTCTTCTATTATTATATTAAATCAGAAATATATACAACTCTCCAAGCGTATATATAATTTTTTAATTTTTTAGATTTTTAAATTTATTAAGGAAAAAATATATATATATATTAGATATACACATATATAAATCATATGTTAAATTATAATTACATATTATATAGATAATTATAATAATCACGAAAAAGATTTGAAATAGAATGCGCGCATTGTTTATTTTTGTCTTGTTGGTACGAGACGCTTAGATGTTTATGTTTGATGCTCGAGAAGTACAAACTCGACAACTCGGATCTCGAGGAAGGGGGGAGGGGGGAGGGGGAGGGGGGAATACATACGTCACTTAGATTTTTGGTCTTGTATGTACGTATAAATAACGTAGAATATATTATAGCCATGCGTCTCATAAGCAGTTGAGAGATAAAATAACAATTGCTTTTCTCTCTTTACTTGGATATATAAAGTGACGCGATTTAGATTAAATCAATGAAGATCGTTTAGAGGAGGAGCTGACAACAATGTAACACAACGTACACGATTCTTAGCGCAATCATAATGCAACAGGACGCGAACTTTGACCCGTTTAACGTTTAACTTCACGCGATCGTCAATAAAATACTATATCTAGCTTCTGCTGCTTTGTACCGTTTTGTCATTCATGAATGTATTGAAAACGTGCTGCAACAACTCGGTTGCTTCCAGGGAAGGTGGAAATGAACGTAAGATACATTCCGATCATACGATACTCTGTATTGTGGGATTAAAATATGTAATAATCTATCCAAGATGTATTTTAGATATGTATAAGAATATCTATAACGTCATAATTTTAAACTTTCAATAATTCTTTCTTCATGATACTAAAAATATTGCATTATTCGTATATTAATGCTGTAAACTCTCTACATATACGCCGCTTTTTCCTTTATCTAATCCACGTTGCAAATAATACAGAATGACTTCGCAACTCCAGCAAATTATTATCTTTCTTTTTAACGAAAATGCATTCTTTGTTAGCACTCTCTCTAAGAGAACTCTCTTTCGTCAATATTATTAAAAAGTAAAAACATTGAATAATTGTAGAATTTGTTCGCGTTTCAGATTTCGCTTTCGTATCGCAGATATGTGCTCTCATCGATTAAAGAATCAGAGATCAACATCTAAATCGAACGCATCGATTATGTGCAATGTTGTGAATCTTGGAATCGGTTCTCTCTCTCTCTCGACCATTTTTGGATTTTTTTGAAAATTCGCAGCGAGAATCACGCGCGTTGTAAAAATGATTCCGAGAAGTTTGGCACGAGCTGATAACGGCGACGCGCGAGAGAGAGGTAAAAGGAGCGAAAGAGCGACAGCGCACGTCTGGGGGGGGAGGGAGTGGGGGAGGCACGCGGAGTGAGAGAGAGAGGGATACGTTCGGCTGATACTCTGATACATGGAGTACGGCGGGTAGCGTCTGACTCAGTCCACATCTGACCGTCGCGCGCGTCGTGTCGCGAGTTTGCCGTGCTCGCAGAATCGAGTCTTGCCGCGGCAACGAAACGAGAACGTAAGGAACGATCGGTTGCGGGAACGCGACGGTAATATATACGTGTAATACAACCGGCCGACGCGAATCCGCGATCTTATCGGACTTAACGGACATCTTGCGCAAGAATGTGAGAAATTTGTTAGATTAATTGTAAGACGAGAATCGGTGTTACTCTTCGTCGGATTCGAGGAGCGTATACGGGATCGCCTAGCATGAAAATTAGCAGCGAGAATCGAAGAAGTGGACAGTAGAGAATAAATCACGAGGAGCAAGACGATCGACGAAAATTCATATCACGAAAATCAGCTTCGAAAAACAACGAGGTGATCCACGCGAAGTGATCCGCGAGAACGGGGAAAGCGATATATCGAATGTCGCGCGACGACGAGGCTGTAAAAATAATCGAAGAGAGCGCACCGAATGCGACGAATATAACGGATAGCGAAGAATATACGCGAGACGCGAGTCGACAAGAAACGTCGTGCCGGTTTGTTCCCCGACAGTCTTGCGAGAAGGAACGGACAAATTCGCCGAATCCGATGACAAGCGGCATACAATTCGTGTCCGAGAGGATAATATGCCATTAAATAGCCAGCGGAGCACGGGGATGTTTATGAAAGAGAAGCAGGAGAAGGAACATAGAGTGCAGGAAACTAGTAGACCAGTGGACGTGCACAACCTGCAGCGGCAACTTCACGCTCTTGCGACAGGTGTAAGTTATTACGGCGCCGCCGCCTCCTCTACCTCGCGCGGTGATAATAACGTGCACGATTGTCATTATCCCGACCAAGTGCGCGCCGTCGATCAGAAACATCGTCTATCCCGACATATTGTCGTCTAAAAAGACATTTACGTGCGCGACTATCGAAGTTTATACCGTCGTTCGTGAATTCACGCTCCGAGGTCTGAAAATAGAAAGAAGAAAGAGAGAGAGGTGAAGTATACGTTTTTCTCACTCGACGCCCGAGCTGTTATCTCTCTCTCTCTCTCTCTCTCGTCGTCGTTTATTATTTCGTTTCTGTGCATTTTTTTTTTTTTGAAGAAGAACGGAAGATTTCCGCCGCGAAGCGTACAACGAGCGCATCTCGAGACGGTTATACGACGAGACGAACGGCGCGCGTCTCCCGACGAGGAGAGTCCGCTCTCGTTTTTCGCGACGGGAAAGATTGTATCGGAAAATCGAATCGGGCGCGCGCGAGCGCGTGTGTATGTGTATCCGTGTGCATGGGTGGTGCGTGCGCTCGTGTGCAAGGGAGCTTGTGTCGGTGAGAGCGGGTCAGTGAACGATTGCGCGCCGCCGCCGTCGCGAGAGCAACGAGAAAAGGAAGGGTATCTTTCTTTCTTTCTCTCTCTTTCTCTCTCTCTCTCTCTCTCTCTCTCTCCCTCTCTCGGACTTCGACGCACGTATATTGCACACGTGCGAAAGCGAGGAGAAACGTGAAACGCGCGCGTGCGCCGGCCCGTGTGTACTCAGTGCCCTATCGCACACACACGTACATAACATCCACACAACGTCCATACGCCGGACGTCGCGTTTGCGCGCTCGCGCGCAATATATAGAACCTTACAGGTGCGCGAGTATGCGCGGACACACGCGCGCGCGATAGAGACGACAGCGCGCAGCCGAAGAGGAGCAGAAGAAGGAGAAGAGGAGTTGGAGGAAAAGGAAGAGTAGGAGGTGAAGGCAGAGGTGGAGGCAGAGGAAGAAGAAGAGAAGAAGCCAGTGACACCGGGAGGGTCGGTTGTTCCTGGTGTGTAAAGCGGCCACCGGGATACACCTATATATCTGTGTACGTGCGCGCGCGCGCGCGCGAGAGGAACCGCGTGTGTCGGGAGATCCGCGGATATAAGCGAAGCGAGGTTCTCTTTCTCTCTCTCTCTCTCTCTCTCTCTCTCTCTCTCTCCCTTCTTTCTCTCTCTTGCGACCACGAGCAGGAGAAAGAAAAAAAAGAGGGAAAACAAAAGTTCGGGCGAAAAGAAATGCGGGTTCGTTGACTGCGCGCCGCCGTCGCGCGATGGCCGCATGCTCGTGCCCGGTGCTGCTGGTGTATAATGTGCGCGTGACAGGAGCAACGACGACGACGACGATCAGGGCGCGACCGGCGGTGTTCGTGACGACGACGACGACGACGACGACGACGACGACGACGACCACCTCGACGACAGAGGAGATGCCGGCTGCTGCGCGCTGGCCGCACGACGAAAGCCAAGTCGAGAAGCAGTGAATCTACGCACGCTTCGTCCGGGATTTTCAACGTCTCGCATCATCACCGGCATCAGCGGACGGCAACTGCGGGGAGCAACGGCCGCCGGTAAATCCGTCGACGAGATTTACGAGGTACGTGTGTTTCGAAATTTCGTAATTAATCGTTCGATATCCCGGGTGTCAGGTTGGCGAGAACGACGAAAAATAAAACGGGTTAGTCGTCTTTTCTCTCCGTAGAACGAACGAACGAACGAACGAACGAACGAACGACTATCGGATAATATCGGACTGGTCAGGTCGACTGGCTGACGATCGTCAGTCAAATAATTCTTTGAAAAGAGGAAAAATTTCAGGGAAAAAAAAATAAAATTTATATAAAAAAGAATAGATAAGTATACAAAAAATATATCGTAAGAAATAATAAAAATTAAGTAGATTTATATTTCTTCCGTATCTGCAGACACAGATATTTAATGCAAGCAGAAATTATAAAAGAATGCCAGTCTGATACTGTTGTCGAAAGAAATTCGGGATACTTTATATTAAATATTTTTGAATTTCTTGCGATTAATCAAATATTCATGAGGAATGGATTAGGAATAATTTAATTAATTAATCAACCAATCACAAGGTTTTCCTCTCTTTTTCTCTCTCTCCCTTCTCTCTTTTTCCCTCTCCCTCTCCTTCTCTGTCTCTTTCTCCCTCTCCTTTATTCTCACTCTCTTTCTCTTTCTAAAAATAAAAATATTATAAAATTTATTATTATAATAGATGAATATTTCATATTATGCTCACACGAGTGCTATATATTTGTATGTAGTATCTTTTTGTTCTCTCTCGTTCTCTAGTCTCTCTCATTGTTTCAAAAAATTTATTAAGATTACATCTTACTGTGTGCTCCTGCTAACAAAATCTTCTTGTAACAAGAATTTATTGTATATGCCTGACAAACGAGTTGCAACTTGAAGAAATATAAATGTCCTCGCTTGCCTATGTCAAGCGAGTTACCAGTGTTACAACTTGCATCTCTCTCGTACCGTTAATATCTCTAGGATTATCATTTCCTCGCGGTGCAATGTAAAATCTATTACGCGACATTCAACGAGGCGGTCAAGGCTACGTTCGCTATTCCCATAGTACACCGACCTTCGTCGTCATCACGAAAACGTTAGAATTAAGTCATCATGATAATAATTGAAGAACGATTAATGTAATTCGCGCACGAGAGTCGTAGTATTTTTTTTCCTGCGTCGAAGAGAATCCTCTTGAATTCATAATTTCGTACTGGTATCACTCGCGACGGTCAATTCACTTCGCGAATATCACGAGTATCGTGACCTTTTGCCATTCTGTCCCTCGACCATTGACGAGCACATAAATTTCGCAATCTATTTGTCCGCGCGCGACGAATCCCATCTCCCTAAATACGACGAAGAAGACACTTTTACGTAAATTGTTACGTCTACAAGATTAAATGTTATTCTGCGAAATAGCCACAACAATTTCGAACCTTGATCTTATCATCGCGCGCGTTTCATCGCGTTCATAATGACCGTCGACGACATGAGTTTCAAGTTACGAGAGAACAATTAGACGCGCCGACTTTAACGTCGAAAGGAACAAATTGACTTTGGAACGATTCCAATAGCGCGAGTCGTACATTCTAATCGGATTGGGACGAATTTATATGCGATTTTTCTCACGTTCTCGCGCTCAAGTCCAAGGAAATTGTATAACAGTCTTGTACAGTTTATGATCTCGCGACGATTTTTAAAATCCTACCGATCGTGAAATAGTAAATCATTGAAATAACGCGCGGCTTCGTGCCAAGATTAATAAAATAATGATCAACGAGTTGCATATTATACTATTGTGAAAGAAAATTATTAATTGAATGAATATCGCATGGAGGATATCTATTTTATGACTAAAGGGCACAATACAATCCAGTCGATAATATTTACACACTATAAAATTGCGAAATTCTATTGATTCCGTTACGATTATGCACGATATATCATTGCAGTTGCACTGGAGCAATATTTAGTCAAATGTTCAGGGAAAATAATTATTCGATAACGCCCGTATCGCCTTTTTCGTGTTTCGAATAGGAACAATGTTGCACAATATCGCAGATAAATATAGCAGAATTTCGTTATAAATTTTGTTATAAACTTTCGACTAATTATAGATAAATAGACAGATATGTAGACAGATATATAGACAGATAATGCAGATATATAAATAATACAAATTAATTTAAATCTTCAATTTAATTATTGTATTTTTTCTCTGTTTTATCTATTATATGGAATCATCTATGTACGAGTATCAATTTTGTTGTAACGAAATATGTGTTGTTCTATCTATGTTCACTATAATGAAATTTTCTTATGATATTGTGTTTATACAATTTTCTTCGTAAATCGTATATCTTCTTTGTTATATATTAGAAGATTCTTTGAAATATTATAAACTGAGAGACCAATCTTATAAGAATTTTTTTGAAGGAATTATCTTTCTTTATTTTTCATCATAGTGAAAGAATAATAACATCAAATTATTTATGCGGTACTGATATTATTGTTTATCGAATTAATTAAATAGAAATGCTGCATCTGTATCGTGGACGTTCGTAGTTAATCGTGATTCATATTGAGAGAGAAAATATCCCGAAATCTGCCTATGCGCTTGCGCGTTACGTGATAATCAGATCATATCACGTAACGAACTGAAAAGTAATTATGTCGCGAAGAAAATCGGAGATGATTGGCGAACACTTTTAATTGAATCACGCTCCCACTTGTGACGATTCTCGATTGCCGAACAAGAAACTAGTAGATTAGAAACACTTGTGTCAAAATCTTGGTTAGCATAGTCGCGATAAATAAAATATAATGTATCCATTTCATTTTATGTTCCAGAAAAAAAACGCATGAAACGAAGAGAGACAGTGGAAGAATCTTGAGAAAAATTGAGAAAAATATTTCTTGATCTATGTGCGAAACTTTGCCATCCATATTCTTTCTCGTGTATTTGTTCGAGAATTCGTTCTTTGAAAAGTCGACAAACTATCACACTGCTTTTTTTAATGTATCCACGGAATCCAACGCGCAGTGTAACACATTGTACAACGGGCTTAAGGTTCTGATCTTCAAAGACCGATTGGTTCTGTCAGAGACATCTCAAGAGCTTTCTCGATTCCACCGAGAAAAGGCCTTTCTCAAGAAGACTATCACGAGTCACCGATTGCGTGGACGTTCACTGTGTCCAGAATCCCGTGATCCATGCTCCTCGATCAAACTCAGTCGTCGCGCTTAGATCGATCGGCTCTGCTGGAAGAAACATCACGAGGATATTGCACACCTCATAGCCGTCCTCGTAGACGTTAAGATCGAGCTACGATAACCAGCACAATCAAGATTCGATCACGACCGCTGAATCATCCACCTTCGCAGTCTGGATTCCGTTTCGGTATCTCCGTTCTTTCCCGACAAGAGAGACTTCACGATCGCGCTCGTTCACCGTGTGAGATCAATCGTAATCGGTACACGGGTTTCGGTAAATCGTTACTGTATTACACGATATATACTGTATACGCTAACGTCGGCGTCGAGTGCGCGTTTGTGCCGACGTAGCGGACTCGTTTTAATCGTCGATGAACGTGATTCGGTGCCGGGAAAGTGAGGATCTAATTAACTTGTGTGTGGCGGCCACGTTGTCTACGTGCCACATTGCCTGAGCGGCGGATCATCTATTTAGGAGACCGAACCGAAGAGGCGGCCAGCTGTTAATCGGCAGCCACCGCGGTGGACATGATTATTTCAAAGGATCTGTTCCTCCTTGGCGACCAGGATTATCTGCGCCTTCCCGTTAACGAGAAGCGCCAGCAACGGGCAATGGGCCGGCCGATCATCAATGCTCCCAGGTAGGAATCAGTTATGACCTTTATCCATATTCTTACCTACATTTTCATTTCAAACACTCGAAAGGCTAAAAATAGAAATAAAAGAGTTCTAGCGAGATATTTTTCAATTCTCGGATAGAAATTTTCTGTCTATCCGAGTTAAAAATTTATTTCAAAAATTTAATATTTTTCTTTAAATTCAAGATTGCGTTTCACACAAGAAAATTCTATCGAATAATATTGAGTACGATTCATTGAGATCTTGTGTGAAATAAAACATTTATTATTAATTTTTGTCGTTTTATCAAATGACGAAAATGACGAAAATATCCTTGAAAATCCTCATTTTTATATTTTAATCGCCAGAATTCTTTTTAAATGTATATCAAAGGGATTCTAAAATTCTCTTTGCGGAAGAGAGAACGAGAATTCTATAAGCTGTATCAAACTTTTAAAAATAGAATTTCACGAAAGTTCTTATATTGTGTGTCTTGGACGCATCGTGCGATCTTTCGAAGCACTAATTATATTTAATCTAATAAAAGGGATATATATATATATATATATATATATATATATACACCAGCTGTAAAGCGTCTAGACTTTGATATCGATAATTAATGAAAAATAAGCAATTGAAAGTCAAATGGTTTGACGGTATATATTGAACAGTATAATTGAAGGATTAAATTATTTTTCTCTTTATTAAATATCTGACACAGTTATTCGTTCGCGAAATGATCTTCTATTAGGCGGTTTCTTTCGTCGCGCGCAAAAGAGAATCGGCAAATAGAAACATTGAAACCTCTCGAGCGTACACGAGATGCGTTAAAAACGCTATGTGTTTGCACGGTGTGTCGAGATCGAGAGATTTATGCCGCAACTAATCGATTCGCTGCGCTATCATGAGCTTCACGATTTTTACAAGAAAAGTGTGCTGAGCTACGCGTCGAACATTCGTCGCTCCGTTTCCTCCTTCCATCGATATGATTTTAATGTTGTTACCGATAACAGTGACTGACAAGTCTTATCGCGACCATGCTACTTAGGGGATCAATGATACGCACCATTCACGCGTGTATAAATAATGCGCCGTAAGATTTTTATCATACCGAACAAAATCTGACCATCGATCAATGGATCTTCCGCAAAATTCGCGCGAGATAATACGCACGTTATCTGAAAAATATTATTGTCCGTTCCATTGAGCGATATTTTTATATCGGCGCGAAACACGTGCGAGACACATTACGTTCGCATTTCGAATATATAAACACGCGAGTGCAACGATAAAGTGCTTAATCCTTTTTCATATTTAACTTTTGCATTCGTGAATTATTCATAATCGCGACATAAAGAATATTGGGAAATTACCATATGATTATCATAATGATATTTAATTATTTATATATTTGAAAGATACAATGATTAATTATAATTACACTTAATTATACGCCATATTTACATGTTTGCATCGGAAAGGAAATTGCTAATTCCTCCTTTTGCCACCCGACAAATTTGGATGACACTGCGAAAAAGCGGATTTCGAGACAAGTTTTCTTATTCTTTTTACTCACACAGAGAAAGAGAGAGAAGCGCACACGAGGATTCACGCTGTTCGTCTCGTGTCGGCGAAAATTATGTCGCGAAGCGAAAATAGGGAGACATTCCCTTGCGCGAAGTGTGCGAGCGACGGTGCGCGCCGCGCTCTTATTTACTTGTAACCTAGAAACGTTCGCGATCGAAAGAAAAATCGGTAGTTTCTCCCGCGGAGAAAAATCGAGTCTTCCGCCTGGAGATGAAACTGTTCCAGTTTCCCATGCGTGACCCACTGTTAGGGATTCTCGTGCGCCTCTTTCGCGATACTGCTCTCTATGCACAATCTCACAAATCGCGCACATTCTCCGCATCTCGAACCGGCATGTCTCTCCCTTCGTCCGAGATGGGCGTTTTCTTATTTCGCTCGTGCCGATTTTTCTAATCGCAGCCTGTTAGCGCCGCACTCTCCAATGTTTCTTACATCCAGCCGATAATTTCTTTTGGATTGAGATACTCTTAGATTTAAAAATATAAAACTGAGTCTGATCTTTCCCTCGCTCGCGATATGAATCACATATCTCCATCGTAAACGTACGGCTGCGATAAAAATAATTGAAAATGATACTCGACATTTCTGTCTTTGAACTTGAATAAACTTTATAATTGCGTAATAATGGTAGGTTTATCTATATTACACGAGAAAGAAAGATAACGAAAAATGTGTGTGTGTGTGTGTGTATATCTTATATAGGTATATACACACATATATTAAATCAATTAAAAATAATTAAAAGTATATATATATATATATATATATATATATTTGCATACTTTTGCATTCATCAATCTTTTCACGAATAGAAAATTTTTGCTTTTGAAAATTATATATATAATATCGAGGGATCTAGATATATAAATATATTTACTCCCGAAATAGAGGAAGTCTATAGAAAGCAAAGATAAAATAAAAAATATTGAGAAACGAGGATAAAAAACTCTTGCATCATTTAAAGAGGAATAATAATATTAAGCCCGAAGCCGATATTTATGAATGAGACCTACTTAATAATCATCGCATATTTAAACAAAAAGAAAAAAAGAAATCTCTCAAGTATTTTTTTTATACGAAATAAACCCAGATAAAAAAGATTATATAAAAGTTTGTTAGAAGAATACGTATTAAAAATGTTTTTTAATTTTAACGCTAACAGTAGATGTTTATTTTTCTCCGCGAAGTAATCGATCTCTTATGTGTCACGGTTTGCGCGAGAGCGAGAAATTCGCATAGCTACTTCGAAATCTATGGCATTTTGCCGCAACAGGCATAGCATTGCCATAAAAATCTTTCGATAAGTGAAGATTTCTCTCGATGTTACTCTTACAATATTGCATTCAAAATACGATCTTTCTTTCTATTCATGAAGATGATTGTTAATTTGCTCTGTTGGAAAAAAGGAAGAATTTTTCTGTATTTATACATACTATATATATCATAGTATACATGTATTATATAATATATATATTAATATTATATATATATATATATATATATATATATAAACGCCTTTTATTTCTAATATCTCATTAATTATTTAAGAGATCAATAATTTAATAAATTATTAATTTAATTAATAATTTATATAATAATTTATACACATTAGATATTAAAAGAGAGAATGATATTAAATATTTTATATATATTCGGTATGATTTTAATATGGATAATTAAATACGATAAAATTTTTGCGAACCTTGGAAATAAAAATTTAGATTGAATATGAATAATATATATTTAATATATGAAATATAGAGTTATAAAAGTCAAAATTTTAAGACACTTTTTAATATAGAATTTTATGGTTATACTGTATATACATATATATGAAAGATGATGAGAAAAATTATTTATTCCATATAACTTTCTTATTTTGATAAAATTATGAAGAAACAAAAATTTGAAATACCTCACGCAACAAACCTTGTCATGTTGCTAACGTGTGTTACGCACGATATTAATTTGTACCTATCCTATAGATGCAACGTCCTTGACTTGCAACGTGATATCGATTTTAACGACCTCGATCATTAAGTCATATTGAAGAGAGAGAGAGAGAGAGAGAGAGAGAGAGAGAGAGAGAGAGAGAGAGAGAGAGAGAGAAAGAGAGCTAGAAAGCAAGTCGATATAAATATCCTTTGTATCATACACGTAAACTTTTTTATGATGTTCTGCATGTTATTCTCGAAAAGTTTATTTCTATTTAAGTGCTAAATTTAGCTTGTTATATTAAGAAATGTAAGTCACATTTTTCCCATTATATTTAAAAGAATTATTGTTACGATATTTTTTCTTCTTTTGTTTATTCGGAAAATTGCAATTTGTGCAATTTTCTGAATAAACAGAAGAATCGCCGATAATTTAAGTATCTGTTCTGTCTCTCTTCTGAGTATCTCTTATCTTTGATATAAAAAAATTATAAGACATATGAAAATATTATAAAATTATTATTTCTTATACATATGTATGAAAGCTTTTTGCATATAGTTTACTCTTTATTCGAATAGTCTTTTATAGATCGATAGCTTTAACGCGACTATGATATATTTTGTATTATCTACGACTAAAGAATTTTTATTTTCTTGGAATAAAGCTTGCAAGTGCGCAAGCAACTTACAAGCTGTCATAAGTCGGCTATCGGAAAACGCATTCTCTTGGCGCACTAAGGAGACAAGTTCGCTCCTGCGTAAAGAATAACGAGAGTATTTTGTTTAAATGAAACAAAGTGAGACAAAAGTGGGACGAAAAATAGGGAAAAAGAAGGAAAATGCTGTATCTCACTGTCATCGTGTGCGGCGATGAGATGAAATCGAGGACGGTGGCAGACCATGCTATTAAGCAGATTGAATATTACCCTATATTCGGTAGATGTGCAATCAATAGTCTAGAAAAATGCGCTATTCTCCTTCGCAGCTATGTGTCCTTGAATAAAACCTATCAGCTTCGCGCGTAATTTGCCACGGAATGATGACGCATATACATGCTTCATCGTGTTGCGTTGCGTTGTCAAGAAGCTCGCGCGCGACTGTTGTTCTCGTAATAATGTACATACATATCGAAGACGAGCTGCGATTTTATCAATTGACCCGAAAAGTAATCCGAGAGAGGAAAGTAATTTCTTTTTATTGCAATAGAACGACACATAACGCGCCTATTTATATTTTTTATCATAAATTTTTTCTTCAAACTATTTTTATTTAACATTTTCATTAAAAAGAAATTATTTTGCGGCTTTGAACACAATATTAGCTATTTTTCATTTCGTATCAGGACGCCGAAAATCGAATTTGCGACGTTAAATTGTAAATCCCGGATCTACGATTAATCTACAATCCGCGATAATTATGTAGAATGTTCCAGCCATTATTTGTCGCGTTTGTAATTATCATTTGGAACGAAGAACGGTGATATTTACGCAAGTGATAAATCATGAAGATATAAAAAATAACGTATCTGTAAAATATTTTTAATACGCTATAGTCAAAGCGTTATAAATACGTTACATCGAAAGCAAAGTGTCGTGAGTATTTTTACTCTTGGACATGGAGTTTACGACGTTCCAATTAATATTGACTTTTATATAGTACATATCACGCGTTGATAAAGATACAATCAGTATTCGTGTACCGAAATCAAAATATTTCGTTATCGCTAGCAAAGTATCGCAACTTACAATAGTGTAGTGAACGTTCCCACTCCTCGGTGATTTCGTCGCCCACGACTTCAATCTTAGCGCGCGAGTATCACACGCTCGTTCGACACGAAGTGTACCGCGCCGCGTTGCGTTGCGTCGCGTCGCGTTGCGTTGCGTCGCGTCTCGTCGCGTCGCACAGACACGAAGGACGAATCTGCGAGGCAACGGGCGAGGCGAACGCATGAACTACGAGGAATGCGAATGGCTTGATCAAGCCCGTTTAAAACGAAGCGCTGCTCCCCTCGTCGCGAGCCGACGTCGCTGACCTGCCTCACGCGAGTCGCTCTACTGTGTGTCTCGCGTTCTGGGTATACTCGTTCTTCCGTAGAAAGACAGCGGGTGAATATACAAGACATACCCTTCCTAAATTGACCGCGCTTAGAAAGAAGAAAAGGAGAGAGGAGAGATAGTATCAAGGCTGATTTTCGAACGGTGCATAAGAAGACGATCTGGGTGCATTAGAATGCAATCACATTATACGCTTAATTCCTTCTGAATGAACGATTTCAATTAAAAAATTATATATTTTTGGGATACAATATAACGGTTTAAACCAACTTTTTAAAGAAATAAATATAAATTTTATCTTTTCTCGTGATCTCTTAAAATTAATCTTGTCAAATTTTTAGAAAATTGTTGCAAACATTATTGCATCGAGCAGATTGCTCTTTCACAATTGAAATTGTATTTATTATGTCTTATACAAATATATATATATATATATATATATATATATATACATACATATGCGTATGTGTGTATGTGTAAATTGCTTGAAGGCTTGTTAAAATCACGCAATAGTAAAGTAGTATTATCTCGACAATTATGTCTCTCGATAATGTTGAGAAACAATAGAACTTAAATCCATAAAACAAATTTTAATGACACAAAATATTATACAATATATTGTGTCCGTAACAACTGTAGTTTATCTTCCCAAAATTTATGATACGTAACAAAAGCTGCGAAAACTAATATACGTGAAGATGTTATACGTTGTAATCTCCACCACATACTTATATATTTTTGTATAGCTGTATATTAACATATCTATATACTTATCTATATATATCTATATATTTCTCGACAATATATGTGTAAAAAATAGATGCTAGTTATACCAGTATACTCGTTATCACAGGAGTTATCTGCGATGAGCGCGTTAGGGAGGATAGCCGTTTTGACCTTGCTTGCGAAGGACACGAATGTCTGAGGTCGACTTTGAAAGGAATGCAAATGTGTCTCGGCTTAAGACAACCCACGAGGGGTGGAACAAAGTGGAGCGAGCGGAAAGTTACTTTCTACCGATGTACATATTTTTTTATTTGATGAGATGCGCGATCATAGCACGAGTTTATGATTAATAATTCACTCGTTGGGGAGATACGCGGGTGTAGCTATGCGTATTTATGCGATGCTGCCACGAAGTTGCACGGCAACGTGAAAAATTCTGGTAAAATTCGCATCGTGTCGCTTGATACATTTGCATACGTCACGAAGACGCATAGATGGTGAAACATTTTTTTTCTTTTTTTTTTATGTAATAAAAAATAGTGTGAGAATCATATAAATAAAACATCAAAGGCGAACAACTGAAGCGAAGAAAAATTGGGAGAAATTTTTATCATGATTGGGGGGGAATTGGAAGGTATAGAAAATAATTTGATATAGAATATTGGTATAAAGAATAATATACAAATAAAAAAAGCAGAACAATTCTTTTTTAACCGTAATAGAATAATAGCGAGATAGTAAATTATCGATTGTGCACACACACACACACACACATTATACCTGCGCGAGTTAAAATAATTGCTTCTGTCCTAAAAAATTGTGATGATATTGCGATAATTTAGCATGCAACACCGTTGATCTCAATCGAAAACGCGCTTTTGCTCTCGAGGTGACAATTTTCGCTCTGTAAAACTCAGGAGTGTCTTCCGCGAGAAAGAATTTAAATTCGATCCTTCTGCTTTAAGAAGAAACACGAGATGCCTAGCGAGCGTGACGCTGACCTACCTCACGCGAGAAACGGCTTTCGGAGGCGCGCGCGCGTGCTTATTATCTATCGCGTTGTTATACGAGCGGCTTGTCCTCTCTTCCATTTCGAGTTCGTAAGAAGCGAGGAAGAGAGAAAGAGAAGAGAGATAGAGCCAAGGACGTTCCGTGTGGGCCGGACGACGGGGCCGGAAATCACGTTCTCGACTGTTAAACGCGAGAGTGCGGCCCGTAAGCCGAATTGAAAGAAGCGCACACCGCTGTTATGTACTTTAAATTTAGTGGCCAATTTTACCGGGCGCGCACTTATTACCGACCATGTGCTGCGATTATGGTTTCGCCAAGGGACATACTCTGAGCCGGCATTAGGGCAATAACAAAGGCGGCTCACGCTTGTTGCAGTAAATTTACAGTTGCAGCACAGTCTGTCCACTAATGTTCTGAAAGGAGGGAAGGAGGGCGAAGACTGTATGCGTCTAACTAGATATGAGTACATAATTCGAATTTAAATTTTTCCCTTCTCTCTCTGTTTTACTATATCAATAATATCTCAATATATCAATAATATATATATATATATATATATATATATATATATATATACACACATATACGGCTAGTCACTCATTCGTTTTTATATCTATACGCACGCCTACATCATAAACAAATACAAGTTGTTATCAAAGTATCATTATTTCTCCCAGTCGCGAAATCTTTGATTAATTCATACTAGATTATCTTTGATATAAAATGGAATTGCACGCTATCTTTTCTGGCAAGCTATTTCTTAATTGGACCGTAATTGAAAGTTATGAAGGTGAAGTTCACTCAATGTAAACTAGAAATTAAGATTTGGTTATATTTTATCACCTTACTTAAACAAGTTGAAGTTCAACACATCGATTTTCAATCGTCAATATAACTTGTAACAGAAGAGATTGTCGATGTTACATTTTTATTAAGAAGAAACTGATTGTGAATTAATCGAAGATTTTTTTCAGACGAAAGAAATGACGAACAGATAACTCTCCGCATTGTCACTCTGTATTATACGTTTGCAAACGCGTTGCAGTGGCTCCTTTGTTATCGCTCTTGTTGCCGTCCCAGTTTCTTCGCTCCGATACACGCAACGCGTTTCAATACGAAGTACTGCACAATGCTATTTGCTTTGAGTCGCTCTTTGCTGAAACAATGGCACGATTTGTGTCTTCGCTGTCGTCGTTGTTAAACCGATTAAGTCAACTTTGAGAAAGTGGCGGTTTGCCACTTCGATCTGATACGCACACACACACACATTCGATCCTGTTCGCTTTAAAAACAAAGTAGCAACATCAATCTAGATGATTAAAAAATTCGAAATATTTTTCTTGCATTTCTTTTTATCTCAAACAACTTTAGATTATAATGTAATACATACGAAATTAATGTACATAGACATTTGCATTTTATATTATAACGAGTTATTTTTAAATCTCTGTCTCGTATTGATTCAATATTTACGTTGTTTCGATTTCAATGATAATCGCTGATAATCTGAACGCACACTTGCTTAGTCATTCTCATACAACATGGATCTTTTCATTATATTCACGCATTCAAAATTTCATCTGTAACTCGTATTATTACTATATACTGATAACATTTTTTGCTATTATGTAAATATGTCTCCTATTATGATTTGCTATGTTTGATAGAAAAATTTTTCAGCCAGGATATGATATGCGTGGGTACATTAAAAAAGAAATATTAAAAAGACTATCTCTCTCTTTCGATTATCTCTATCTATAGAGCTCTCTTTCTCTATTTATCTAATATCTCTTTGTATCTATAACGATCGGCGTCGAGATCACAGTTCTTTCGGAGGAGAGAAGACAGTCGGCTGGTATGAGAGAAGACACCCTCCGCGGTAACTGCTCTTGCGCCGGAGACCGCTTCGCGTTCGTACAGAAATAGCCTTAGGAGCCCGACGACTACGCACGCCGAGACGCATATTATGTAGCGGTACCGCGTTCTCGAGAATGCGATTATTTTCTCGCGATCGTCGATAGCCGTGCGCAATCCCCTTCTCTGCACCTGCGACAGAAAATCAAACACTCTGCCTGTTTTGCCCGTCTTTGAAAACAATGCGATATCTTGGCACATCCTGCCCTCTCGACGCAGAGAGAAAAGAGAAACGTTTAACTAAATCTTGAATCTTGATTATTATGATTAATTTGAATAAAATGTAGCTATAATAGACAAATTCTCTTAATGGGTCAAGTCATATAAATTATATATAAGATATATATAAAATGTATATAAATTATATATAAATTGAAAAAATTAATGCATAGATACAAACTTTAAAAAAGTTGATATCTAGACATGATATACATAGCGTTTACGCATCCATACGACTCTTATAATAGCCAAGAATTGCTCGATATGGAAAGGTTGCTGTAGCATAAATATCTTAAATGTTTCGAAGAAGAAGTAAACGTAAAAGTAAAAATTGAAATAATGAGAAAATTGTCGTGTATTATTACGTTTCGATTGTTATCATTTTCACTATGTGCCGATATTAAAAATATGAGAACTTTCGATTTGACATTCTGAGGTCGGAATGCATCCCGTGTAGTACGGTATTCCCCGACTAGTTCTTGAAAAGCTATCCAGCTGGAGGCAATAAACATTCTTGCTGACACGATTATTGCAGCCACGCCGACAGGATCTATTAAAAGTCGTGTCGATGATGCGTGTTGTAGGCGCCCCGATCGTAAAAACTTTGTTTACGAGGGCGAAGATACGAGCGGTCGCAAACTCATTAGACTTCGAGCCTGCTCTTAAGACGAGGCAGATGCATTCCGCAAAAGGCAAATTTATTTTTCTCCGATAAGTCTGCACCGACCAGCCAATCAAGTGATCAACGAATATTTTGTCGATCGAAAAAACAAATTCTTCCACTGTGTCCTAAAACGCTATTTAATTGATTGATTTTAATGCAAAACGGAATCGTTTTCTATATAAATAAAAACGATTAATTTTGTTATATTTCTTTGTTACAAAATTTCTTTAGTTTCTTTAGAATCTTTAGTTACATTCGTCGTTTTTGCATTACATTATAAGTGTCCCGATTAAGCAGTCTGTGTGACCCTTTGTAATAGCAAACTTTTGCAATATCGCTCATTAAAAAATCTTTGTGTCTCTATTTAGGAAGAGAAAGTTACACAAAATTATGAGAAAAAATATCAAATTTCTTGATTATGTAAAGTATTTCAAACAATTATTTCAGTGTTAAAACATGAATATAATTTTTGAGATACAAGACATTGAAAGTGTAAGAAATTAATTTAGATTTTTTAAATTTAGGACTCCTTGAAAATATTTTGAGTTGAAACTCAGAAAGTTACATCAAATAAAAATTTTCCGATCAATTTTTATTGAAGAAAAATTGACACTAAATTTTTTCAAAAAATTTTTTACCGAAAGTAAAACCGTAAGTTTGAGACTATTCTTTATAAATCCTGCATTTGCATATATAAGTTTATATTATTACAAATGTAATAACACAATTTTCTCATTATTTTAATTTTTACTTTTTGATGTAGATGTTTATTTCATTTTATCATAAAAGAATGCGCTAAATTTAAACAAAGTAACAAATTAAAGCATATTTTTTATCATTTAGCATATTTAACAATCATCATTGGCGAGCTTAAGAGATGGCCCTCGTGATCGGCAAATCCGATATAGAATAACGAGGGCGAAAATGAGCGTAGGTGAAGGGGTAGAGATATGATAGAATTTAATGTCGACGGCGCGCCGTTTGATAAGATGGGCAATATATGTATGTACAATCATGTGGTCATCGAGTCGTTAGTCGTTACTACCGCGTCGCACTGACCTTTAAGCACGGGGGTCAATTCTGGTTGTGTTCCTTCGTCCGTGTCACGTACTTATGTGGTGATTTTCTCATGATGCGCCGTAATTGACGCGCCTACCTCAATTCCGTCACACTTTCGCCGGATGCGATTTTCGTGGCGTGTCTCGCGACGCGCGTCTGTTGAATGCAAGGATCGAGATAATTTTTTCGATATAATCGGGATTTCGTTACACAATCTGGTTATACGAGACATATAAAACGCGAGATTTTTTTTCTATATTTATAATTCCAGATTTAGAACTTTTATAAGAGCGACGATCGATATCGGCATAATTTCAGATTCTATATTATAAGAACTGATTTCTAAATCAATTCGCGAAATTATGTGTTTACGAAAGAATTAGAAAATAAAAGCTTTTAATTATATTCAGATATTCAGGTTAAGTGTTTAAAAAATAATTGGAGGAACCAAATAGATCTGAGACAAAGTAACATTTTCTAAAATCATGTATTTTGGATGTTTCTCTTGCGAAAATGGGATCGGTTCGGATATGTGTGATATCATGTATATATGAGCAGGTGTAATCGAACTGTATCAGTGTACCGGATGTACGGTACATTATTGCCCGCATGATTCGCAAATGCAATTCGTCTTCGACGTTTACACATGTTCGCATTTGCTCGTCTCGCGCGCACTTGTCGCATAAGCGCGCATACTATGTCGCGATGTATACGAGAAGTGTCGGTGCGTCTATATACAAAAGGCGCGCCGTCACACATAGAGTGCGTATCTCGTAGAACTCTCACTCTCGGCGGTATTTGCGCACATACACGCGCACGCGTGTAAACGCAAGCAACATGCCTTTGCGTAGAGTGAGTCGTATTGAAATACGCATCTCAGGGCGCGCGTCCTCCTAATCATTCTTTCCTATTTATAGTTATTAGATAAGACTTGCCGCAATATAAGATTCATTTACTAAAAGAATATCATATATTTTTCAAATCACAATCTCTATTGATTCAAATGTTGAAAAGCGTTCAATAAAATCAAGACGATGCAACATATTTACAGATTTCACACATTTTGCGAATATTTTATATATTCTAGTTGTCTCATATATCTCACTCGCGCGATTATCTCGTCAACTATTTTCGACAAATCTTTCGTCAATTTTCGGATCTTTAATTTCGATCTTTCTAAATCTTTTGTCTTTTCACCGACGAATAACTCTGTATCCGTTGTCAAAATTATCACAGAGCATTGTCAGTATGTAACGTATATATTATCACCTCACGTAACGAGTCATCTGTAACGCCAGCTCGCATACCGATCGATGAGCGCTCTTTCTCTCTCGCCCTAGTCCATTAATGTCCAACACTGTACAGTTCGATGCGTGCATCTGCGTCGTCTGCATTGCCGCTGTGACCGTTGCGCTAGAGAGAGGAGGCGGCCAGAGTACGACCGAGAGTAGATACAGAGGAGGGAACCTGCGGCAGAAAAGGGTTAGGGGCAGAGAGAATCTATAGGTGGGAGAAAAGGAGGGAAGGAGGACAGAAGGAAAGGACGATAGGCAGGAAGAGACAGAACGAGATACGAAGTGTCGGTGGCGTTGAGGGGTGGCGAGAGAAGTGGCGATACTCGGTGAGAGAAAGATAAAGGGAAAGAGAGAGCGAGGGAGAAAGAAAGAAACAGAGAGAGAGAAAAAAAAACTACGCGAATCGCGAGATAAAGCGAGACGGTGCGATGCGAGAGATCGTTGAACTCGACCAGTGAGCGCAGCAGTCTGTGCTCAATGCGCGGCTGCGTGAATGTGCACGTGTGCGCGCGCGCGCGCGCGAATGTGCACGTGTTGAGGCACATCGGTGCATTGATATACGCGCGATGCGGTATCGCGACCGAGAAGGTGCACGATGGGGAAGAGCAGAGAAGGAGGATGTTGATGGTGGTACGACGAGACGGCGGGGGAGAGTATCGAGAGAGGGAGAGTTGGAGCAGTGGAGAGGGAAGCATAAGGCCAGGCCAGTCAGTAACGATGTCATTAGTTTAGTCAGTCAGCGAGTCAACAAGTACGGTCTTTCGCAGGCGTTTCAAGTGGGTCCTGTGGGCCTCTCTCTCTCTCTCTCTCTCTCTCTCTCTCTCTCTCTCTCTCTCTCTCTCTGTCTTTGTCTTTTTCTCCTCTCTCCTCTTGCCCCCCTTTCTTTCTGCTTTTTATGGGCCCTTCGCGCCGCTGGTCAGCGGGGCCTTCGGGGGATATCGCGACTGGTTGACCCCATGCGTCGCGATTGTAGGAACACGCATTACCAAGCGTCATGACGATTCAAGTTCGATTCAAGTGCATCTCGCGATCGCTTTTCAAATAATCGACGAAAAACGTTCGTTTTTTAAGATAATTTTTAAAGGATCGTCTCATTATGTTCTCGTTCTCGTTTAAGAACGTTTTGCCGAAAATATTACTATTAAAGGTATAAAACTTGGAACTAAAAAGTTTATAGGTAGATATAGTCAAAGTTACGTTCGTTTGGATTGATTACTTACGTCGATTACTTATTTCGTTAAAATTGATATTTAAATGCTTCTCTAAGCGTTTAAAGTACAATGAGACTTCGTATTATATTGCTCATTACAAATTTTAGCCGGTTTTTTTGTGTTTAGAAGTATTTTATTCAGCGAAATAGATCCCTTAAACGTAGAGATTGAAATCGATATAGTTTCGATAAGTTACAACATTGAAATCTGAACTCATCGGACTTGAAGCTATATTTAAGAATTGAAATTCGGGAGGAGCAAAATGCACAAGTATCACTGAAGCTGTTTTATTGATATTGACTTACTTAGGCGTCCAAAAAGGATTAAATTTTACATTAAATTATACAATTCAAGTTTTATAGTCGTCATGCATGTAAAGTCCTAGGCATCACAGCCATTTCATATACGCACATCACGGTGATTACATTATAATCGAGCGGTCTTGTGGAGCGGTGTAGCTTTGTCACCGCAGCATTACGTTAACCGCCAATTAAAGTCGCCGTGCGGCTGTGGTTAACTCTGCTGCGCAGTTTCTTAATTGTACACGTTTTCACGAACAATATACACGCTGTCGTAATAAGGTTTATAGATCGTGTTTCTCTATCCCGCCGACAACTCGCGTCGTAAAAAAAAAAAAATCTCACTCAGAATCTTGCGTTTGTTGAAAACTTTTTCGTCTGGAAATGTGTGCGAACGTCTGTAAAACGCACGCTCGCGATTGTGCGATGACATCGTTTAGTTTCGAGTAACTCTTAACTTCTAACGAGTCGTAATTACGCGATAATTGATACCCACCGTTTTCTCTCTGTCAGCTGATTGCGCGGTGTCATCGTAATAAGAAAATTCGCTCCTCGTACATGAGATTCTCGCGGCTCCTCATGCGTTCATAATGCATCTGTTCGTCTGTGCAGATCACATATAAGATGCTGAGATCCTCTCAGCCAAATTGTTGAATTAATTTTTCTCTTTATCATTGCTCGCAAAGTTCGAGAGCGTAATTCGCGTTGTTACGTGGCGTTAATATGTCGTTATTTAGCACGCATATTTGTATAACGTGTAAAAGACATTTGGTTGACCCGTTTTCTATTTACGTTCTGAACTGCATTCGAATTTCATTATAACAGATAGACAGAGCCAAATTTTCATTATAACAAAATTTAAGTTCCCCAGCTAGTGTATCAATACATAAATTGTGTTAGAGTTATTGCCAAATCTTTTATTTATGGACCACTTGATCAATTGGAATTATGAAGTAAATGAATTTGACGTAAAGATAAAAAGAATATATATTTAGGTTCACTCTGAGGAAACTCCTAAAGAGAAACTTTAAGTGCATTTTGATGATTGATTGAAAATCATTTTTATTGTTATTACAAAGTATGATTATTTTTAATTTAAAAAAATATCAAGATAACATAAAATATCAATGAATTTGATTGAGAAAGATATTTGAACGACAAAACCCTCAAGTTTTAATTGAACACGCCGTTCACTCTTTATTACACACCTGCTCCAAATTTATTTTACGCTTTCCTGAATTATTTACACATTTCTCCTCGTTGCCATGTTATTTTCCACAGATTAAAAAATAGGATCTTGTCTATCAAATTATGCTAAACTCTTGTATGAAATTTCCATGCAGATTTATTCGTTACTTTTCATATTCTCGGACAGATTGATAGATGGACAATTATATTGATACCGAGAGATCCCCTTTTCGCGAGATAATATCGTGCGTCGATGAACGTCGAAAAATTCGCGGCCCGATTCTTCCAAATTCGCAAAACCCTCGGATAAAAAAAAATCTATGCCCGCGAGAAAGTGTCGCGGGACGCTCGTCGTATGAGTCGCGTACAGTCATACATATGTCCTGTAAATTTCGTAGCCGGCTGTTCATTGGAAGTTTCCCAATGCGTTTTCGCGCCTCCCGTAACAATAATAACCGCGAGGAGCACACACAATCCCCGCCGCGAACGCCGCGCGTTGTGCAACGCTATAACCGCGACGCGCCGCTGCACCCGCCGTTGCACCCATCGCTGCACCACCATCGTCGACACCACCACCAGCACCGCCGTCACCTCCGCCGTCGCCACCGCCGCCGTCGTCGTCGTCGTCATCGTTGTCGTCGTCGTCGTCGCTAGACGAGAGAACGCGCGCGCGCGCGTCCACTCTTTCGCACGGGTGGCGGCAGACGCCTACGTGTGAGTGTTTTATACGCGGGTCAATGACTCGGTCGAGTGCATAGTGCCGCGCACGCGCCGGTATGTATGTGCATATATGTATACGTGCAAGCGACGCGATATTGCGCGCGCGCGCGCGCGCTGCGCAATGCGCATGTATAGTGCATTAAATATGTTAATATACAATGAGCTCTCCCCTCCCCTTTCTCTCTCTCTCTCTCTCTCTCTCTCTCTCTCTCTTTCTGACTCGATAGTGCGACTAATATTCCATTTTGCCGCGTTGATCCGACATGCAGTATTGCATTTTTGTCCTGGGTCGGTACGGTGCACCTGCGAGAAATCCAGAGACTCGAGATAGCGCAAAAGATACTCGTGTTCTTTCTCGTGTGTATATCTGTTTTGCGGAATTGCACGATAATTAGAGACGCATAGATAATTTTATTTTATTTTTAATTTTAGTTTCTATTTTTTTACAAAACATTTATCAGATTCTCTAAATGATAATTTCAATTTTTTTCTTTTTTTTTTAAAGCATCTAATAAATATTGTCCGTACACTTTTATTATTTACTTCTCTTAACTCAATTTTATTCACAGTGTATCATATTTTTTAGAATCAAGAATTTTATAATTAAAATTGTATGATACAATCTGCAAGATATATCGTAGTGTAGAAATAAGTAAATTCGTGTAATATTGTCATATTTTCATTTTGTTATAATTTCGAATTTTTATTCAATTATGTTTCCTCTTTAAATAAGCTATGGTTGAAATGATGAGTTCAACAAAATACGATTATTTATACATAATTATTTAGCTACTCTTGCGATTGAAATGTTAAAACGTTAATACAAGTAATATATTATTTATAATCTTTAAATACTAGCCAGTACAATTTCTGAGAAGGAAAGAAAAAGTGCAGTTTTCTAGAGACATACGTGATATTTTATTTTCTCCGAGATTTCGCTTTCCTTAAGTGTTTAACTTCCCAATTTGTGTTACTTTATACGATGGAACTTTCTGCAGTTTTCGTACCGTCGCGTGCAGTTAAATTGGTAGAAACCAGATGCTCCTGGATAATAAGAATTTACCGCGTCATTTATTTTGCTTTCCGCTTCGATCCCATTAGAGAGGCGATACGTGTTGCCATTAGAATCTACTATGTCCCTGATATGTATACCTACGATGTCCATCGCGTGTATATACGCGCAGCATTTGCGCATATACACGCCTCTTATAACACGGTTTATTAAGTAGTTAATTAAGTTGGGTAGTTAATTAGTTTAATAGTACACGGGTAGTGCAAGTGTGCGCGGATTCGGCTAAAGCTATCGAAATTCATCGTCAATCTTCTCAACGTATTTATGACTGGAGCTCTTATCGTGGGATTTAAATGGAATCTAATCGCTTCTCGCTCTGAGCAATCTCATTGGAATTCGATTCCTGTGTTCCATTAACGGCTTTCGTGTCATTCGAAAGTAAAATGTGCGCAAAAAATGACAAAGTAATTATGTGGAACGATACTTTTCGCATTACGTACTTTTGTCTTGGAATAATAGTTTATTTAGTAAACTATAACGTACATTCGATTGCAATCAATTATCACGCGAGGTGCAGTCGATATTATATAGTCTATCGTGTATTGGTAATACATAAAATATCTCTTTAATAATGTACGCACGAATATATTGCTTTTATATTATATATAAATATAATTAGTTACTTGTCAATTAAGGGGTCTTCACGAGTTTTCAACTAGATTGTTTATAATTTAAAATTGAACGATCATAAGAAAATTCTTTTAGGGATCTTTTAGAATATAGGTCTCGTAACGGCACATGTGTGTGTACCTTCTCCGAAACACCTTGAATAGATTAAATTCCAGACTGTCTGTGATGCAATCATCAAAGATGAAGGTCGCTATATGTACGGAATTAATAAACCGTTTGTTAGCGACTGCCGTAAGGACATTTATCTCGTGATGTGATTCGTGACATCGAGTAAATTCATTCAATTCGATAGCATTCAAGTGTTTTATAACGTACGATGTCTAATGAATCTAACCGCTGGAATATACCGTGGTAGGTGAGGGACCTACTTGAACGTGCCGAGACACATTCGTTGGTCTAACAGTCACAATGAAATTACTGTTAGACGCGTCCAAATATCGTCAGTAAACCATATCGTCAGTAATCATTAGGAAAGTCTCGATAAAAACTTACTTTGATATCGATTTTGTATAAAAATTTTTTTATTTTTTTTGTGACTTTTATTTTGCGTTATTTTATGACACATTTTTGAATGAGAGGGTATATAAAAATTTTTCTTGTATTCTTATTTTCTGATATAAAAACATATCGTGAAATAAAATTTAGCAAAATTACTAATGACATTTCATATAATAAAATATACATTTTGTTATTCTATACATTAACTCAAATATTATTTCGTTATATTTATTTATTTATAAATATATTTATAAATATATTTATTTCGTTAACAATTATATTTCGTTAAAATATTATTTTGCCATAAATGTACGTGTGTGATAATAATTGTTTTGTAAAATATTCCGGCAAATAAATTGAAGGCAAAAAGAGAATTTAAGTGCTATATAAAAAACTTTTAGAGAGCCACGATATAGAAGAATACTATAATATATTATACGCGACAATAAAATACTGCCACGATAAAATATCAAACAGGACGATCGCTACAAAGCCACATAAAGTCTATTATTAAAGTTGTTTGCATATAAGATTTATGGTAAATAGATATATAAAGAATGAATCTGCTAACATTCCCTGTTAGCAGAAAATATTTCTTTGACATTTAATATATTTAAAGCTATTCAAATGAGTAACGTATTGTGAAAGAAGAAGACGGATAGAAATCGAGCCGTCGTGTAACGGAGAAACATTACGTTCCACGATCGCATTTATCATTTTGGCAGCAGCAGAGGCGTTGTAGGAATGTAAATCTTATCGGGAGTCTAGCGTCTAACGATCGTGAATATTAGGAACGAAATTAGGCGAGTCGATGACCTTTTCAAATATTTCGGAAACGTTATCTCCTCTTTTGTGTTCGCGGGTCATGATGAATTCCTTTTTAACCTTTGTTACACATGACGATATAATAATCCTCATCGAGAAACGATAACATATCGAACCGTCTAAAATTACGATAATTTCGACCACTGAGTAAGCGAACTCTGAGATGATATAAGTTACTTATAAAGTTACTCAAATAATACTAGAGACAATAGCGTGGAAAAGGCAAGCAATTTTTTCTTTTATTTATCGTAATTACCTACTAGACCTACTACATAATATGTTTGCTTTATCGACATATAATATACTATTAATAACAATAACATAAGTAATAATGTTAGGGCAATGCTTATAGAATACAATCGTCGATAACGACCGATGAGCCTTACTCTTAAATTTTTGATCGCCAAGTTGGAGTAAATGGTATTTCTACATAGTGCCCGATAGCGTCTGCCTTGTTTGAGTATTAATACTAATTTCACTAAGTATCCGGCGACTAATGAAATGAACGTTAACTGCTTCACGCCGCGCGGCGGTCAGTGACCCGTTATAGTTTAGACTGTAGCGGCGAGAGATACCTATATATTCTCTGGTTCAATAGTCACTAATGTTAGATAACGCAGATGTACGCCGCGGAAAAGAGATAGTATATATTCACAAATTACGAGTATATATATATATATATATATATATATATATGCGTGAATTTTTACAAAAAAACAGTTCATAGATATTGCTCGAGGAACCGAAGCAAGTAAGCGTAAGAATCAATAGCAACGAATATAAAAAATATTATATATAGAGATATTTTCGGTGATTTAAGAAAATATAATTCGACATACGCGCGAGAAGAAAAGAGAATGGAATGTTTAAATCTTAATCGAAAGAACTGGATTTCATAAAAGAACGCCGATTATAACAATACGACAATATCACGCAAGGACGATATCGTGCAGCTCTGTGTTGCTTCATTCTTACGTGGAAATCGAGCCGTTAAGCGCAAGTCTTACCGAAGAATCGATCTCGAACGATGACGCCATGTGTTATTATCGACTTCCAAAGATCGATGCATATTGCGAACATTAATACAAGGGGAGGGGCAAGGATTGACAAAGTCGGTCGGCGTGGGCAACATCCGAACGCTAATACGTGAACTTACTGCGGCAGGTCAGTGGCCTCGTTGTTGGAGATTCTTCTGTCTAATAGTCATTCTAAAATTACTGTTAGTTACACAAATTCCGAGATGGTCCTCTAAAATCTCTCGCTATGGCATGTTGAGTCAGGCCTTGTAGGCCGACAAAGGGCTTCGTACCGAGTGCGGAGTCGTCATATGTGACTTTCGTGTATACAGTATTAAAAAAAAATCGGTCTGCTAAAGTATAATGTTCTACGTCAAATTTTTATACGATTCTTCCGTTGTCCAAATTTAAACTTAAATTTAATTTAAAGCATTTTTGAAATATTGAAGATTAAGCGGTCTATGAGACGAATTAAGTTGCAAAGGTGCAAACTGATGATAAAACTTTCTTTCATAATTTTAAGTAAAAGTTTTAATTTGATAGAATTTTATTTTGAGACTTATAGTCACCAAGATATTTAATATACTTATTATCAAAATGTTTAATAGAGATAAAAGAAAGTTGTTTTAGAGACTTTGTCCTAATTTTAATATCTTCACTGTTTCCGTAAATATTATTTCGTCCTCTTTTCTCGCTTATCACAGAAATTTATCCAATATTCGTTGATCTATATCTTTCCGAAGTTATGTAACTAAAAATATGAAAGTTATTGATTTTAAGTCTGTGAAGTTGCTACGTGTGCTGGAAGTCGATTTTCAAAAACTTTGTAATAATTTTCACTTATAATACTCATTTTTTTTTTTTTTTTTTAATAGAATAATCACATTTTAATTACACAATATGTTTACATGTAATGAATAACTTCTTGTGACAACAAAAAGACGCAGAAATTATTTATAAATTTAATTTTTTAAAGAGATATTATCACAAGATAATACAAAAACAATGTGATAAGCGCTGTATAATCTTTTTACATAAAAATCAGTTTTAATCTGTACTTATTATTTTCGAACAAATTGGAATTTGTAAGCCTAGATTAATTTAACTCAGATTTCGAGAGAAACAAATTTAAAAAAATTTTACTCGATTATGGTTCGAAGTCACAGTCAATCCTTTTAATTTTATATTCCATACAGATAAATGATAAAATATCAAAATGCTAATGAATAGAATTGCGATAAAATCTAACTTTTTCAAAAGGAGTCTCTCATAGAGAATTTTTCGAAAAGAAAACTCTCTTGCTATATATCTGAAAGTTACAAAGAATAAACTGTAATTCCAATTTGCTCAGTATTCTACTTTTTCCGTTTATAACAAAAATTCGATTACTCGGACTTTTCGTTCAAAAGCATTATAGTATTGATAATGACATTGAATGAAAATTCATTCAGCGAATAGAATTTGAGGACGTATCTGTGCGGGAAAATAGCGTGTAAGAAGCTCTCTTGTCGTAAAAAGCTCCCGCGTAAGTACGTGGCCGAAACAGCGGCGACATCGATCGAGGAGCTACTTTCACCAAGGGTGAATGCCTTTCGACTTTATCCTCGCCTTCATCCGCCTTCGCGAGCCGCGGGGAAGAAAGAGAGGAAAGAAAGATAGAGAGAAAGAGATAAACGCGCGAAGTACGTCACGTCTCACTTCGTTCTCGAAGTCACTCGCACGATAACAGCGCTCCGACGAAACCTGTTGCTCTTTACGTTTCTCGATCGTTGAACGACGTTCATTTTTCTACGTGACCAGCCACAATCGAGCCGCTAACAATAGTGCATTAACCGGCTGCCCCGATTACAGTACGCCCGGTCGCGAAGGAAGAGAGCTATAAATCCCGAGATACAACGCTCGATTGACGATTTCAGCATCAATTCGATTACGGCCGATTAATCCTGATGCACGATGGTTTCAATCACGCGTTGCGAATGAATAATTGGAAACATAATCGCGTTTCGGATATTGTATTCCGATAGTAAAGATATATGTTTTTGGTTTTATTAGTATCGGTTAACGTGTTTTAACTTTAATCAATTTTCCGTTTCTATCTAATTTTAGTTCTAAGGAGAGAAGCGAATAATCAGTCAAACTAAAAATCTTTAAAATCTTAAATTACTTTCAATAATGTCTAAAAATCGTATTTTTTAGTTTGTTCAATTATTTAAAAATTCATGGTCCTTTCAGAGAGTATAACAATATTGAAATTATTACATATTTTATAAGTCGTTAATAGAATTATTTATAGTATATAATAAAAAAATCTTTACACACATACACACACACTTTATAAATACATATATCTCGATTTCTAATTAGATATTTTATTTTGTACGTAACTGTAATTGTGTGTGTGTGTGTGTGTGTGTGTGTGTGTGTGTGTGTGTGTGTGTGTGTGTGTGTGTGTGTGTGTGTGTGTGTGTGTGTGTGTGTGTGTGTGTGTGTGTGTGTGTGTGTGTGTGTGTGTGTGTGTGTGTGTGTGTGTGTGTGTGTGTGTGTGTGTGTGTGTGTGTGTGTGTGTGTGTGTGTGTGTGTGTGTGTGTGTGTGTGTGTGTGTGTGTGTGTGTGTGTGTGTGTGTGTGTGTGTGTGTGTGTGTGTGTGTGTGTGTGTGTGTGTGTGTGTGTGTGTGTGTGTGTGTGTGTGTGTGTGTGTGTGTGTGTGTGTGTGTGTGTGTGTGTGTGTGTGTGTGTGTGTGTGTGTGTGTGTGTGTGTGTGTGTGTGTGTGTGTGTGTGTGTGTGTGTGTGTGTGTGTGTGTGTGTGTGTGTGTGTGTGTGTGTGTGTGTGTGTGTGTGTGTGTGTGTGTGTGTGTGTGTGTGTGTGTGTGTGTGTGTGTGTGTGTGTGTGTGTGTGTGTGTGTGTGTGTGTGTGTGTGTGTGTGTGTGTGTGTGTGTGTGTGTGTGTGTGTGTGTGTGTGTGTGTGTGTGTGTGTGTGTGTGTGTGTGTGTGTGTGTGTGTGTGTGTGTGTGTGTGTGTGTGTGTGTGTGTGTGTGTGTGTGTGTGTGTGTGTGTGTGTGTGTGTGTGTGTGTGTGTGTGTGTGTGTGTGTGTGTGTGTGTGTGTGTGTGTGTGTGTGTGTGTGTGTGTGTGTGTGTGTGTGTGTGTGTGTGTGTGTGTGTGTGTGTGTGTGTGTGTGTGTGTGGATACTTGTAAAACCATATCTTTACTGTCGTATCCTTGGATTATCGACTTCACCGTCAAGTGCGTTTCGTGTCGCCATTGTCGCACCGGTTGTCCGTCAAGGTACGATTCCCTTATTAAGGTATATCCAACGAGGCCTCTCTGATTTCAATCGACGAACCTTGCGCGGCGCAATCTACTTTCGGGACTCGTTTTTAGGATGGCCCGTACTTGACAGACTAACCGAAGATTTTTAACCACTGAAATAACGAGAATAAAACTAAATAATTGTAAGTCAACTGTTATCATACAATTTTTTTATATTACTTTGTATCGCATAGCAAACGATATAATATTTTTTTAAAAAATTACTTTTTTTAGCTTCTCGTTATATTTTCTCACGATTAAAACTATATAAGTTATTTAATTTACAGACTTCTCCTATAAACGCAATATAATATAGTTTATTTACAGCACATTACTTGATTCGATATTTCGGAATACAAATTTTGGTAAACATTTTCGAATTATTTAAGATTTTTGTGCAGCACAGTTGAATTACAATTTATATTAATGTATCCTCTATATCTCTATATAATAAAATTAGCAATAATACTGATAGGAAAATTTTATTAACGATTCTCGATAAAGGATGATAGTCATTATAAATTGATCTGAAATGTGATTGAACTCGCGCGCGATCGGTGTCTATATTGATAATTCGATATAACGACGTGCCCCTAACAACGTTATATTTCGCTCGTCGTCCTTTTTTATCAAGGGTTCGATATTCGACCCTCGTGGTCGCTCGTCGATCAAGCGTGTTATACAATGGGATACTCGGGATGATTCGCTAGGTCATAAGCTACTTTTCTCTGCCTCTCTCGCTTGGCCGAGAACGAGGAAAGACGTGATAAGCAGAGAGAAGAAGAGGCACGTGGCGAAAAGAGAGGAGGCGCCTCCGACGTCCGGATCGGTTCGAGAGAGAGTCCTTGACTTTTGGAATGCGAACCATTGGGGCCCGAGCACATCCAGGTAGTCCAGTGAGATTACAAGTGCGTGTGTGTAGCGCATACATGTCACCGTGCTTGCACGGACACACGTGCGTTCTCGCCGGTGTCCAAATCGACAAACCGAGATAAAAGGCTCTCGTAGCATAATTACCGTCTCTCTCTCCCCCCCCCCCCCTCTCTCTCTCTCTTTGCATCTGTTAAAATTGAATTTTTCTTTAATTTCTATGGCTGGATCTTTATATAAGCAATTAATCAGAGGAGCTACTGTTTTAAGAATTAATCGAAATAAAAAAAAAAAAGAATTTATTTATCATTTGCTGAAAAAGAACGAATTTATTTATGATTTGTCTAAAACAGAAATTAATATTGCGGTTTACAAAAATTGTCAATTTATTTATGAAAGAAGACATGCATTTTGGGCGATTCGTATACTTATATTTTCACTAATTATAATTATTTTTTTCTCTTAATTATCTTTTATCTCTTGTTAAATGACAGACAGTTCTAGCTATATATATATATATATATATATATATATATATATATATAGAAAAGTAAAATATGTATAGTGTATATAGAGAAAAAGAAAATTCTGATTTAATCATGTGGTTAAGATTAAATAAGATATATTTTGATAATTAGGGCTTTAATAGATAAATAAGTAATTATTAATAGATAAATCAATTAATAGATAAATCAAAAACTGATAGCAATGTGTTTATTTGATGTCTCGGTAAATATTATAGATGATAAATTTCTATGTGACATCGTTTGATGCATCAAGTTAAATATATCTGAGCCATCTAATGAGAATGTATATAGACCCGATAAGAATGTATACAATGCTCTTCTGTTAACTTTGAGCAAGCGATTCGAGATAAGAACTTATCGATATGAATCAAAAGTTTACTCCTCCAACACTAGCTAAATACACATGACGTTGGATTAAATATTTCAAATCTTGTAATGGCTACGAAAAAGATCAACAATTCTATCACGAAAAAGTTATCTCCATTTTCTTTTTTTTAGTCTAAAGTTTCAATAAAAATTTTTCTAAATGTTTCTCTCAGTATAATATAGAATTAAAAGCAACAATTAATGCAAAGAGAAAGAAAAAAGAAAATCTATAAACAAAAACGTAGATTTTTGCTTATATGCGATAATGTTTAAAATATTTACTACTCGTGTATAAATGTGAAAAATTTTAATTATCTAGTAAATATCCGAAATGATCGATTTATTCGATACCGTATATAATTTTCTATTATTTATTAATCAAACTCATTTTCAGATTCTCTCTAATGCACATAAAATTGCATATTCTATCACATTTATTAAATTATAAATATATACAATTTGCTTGAATGTATTTCTTTCTCTTCGCCCTTTAATATTTATAAAGAAAATAAACATCTCTTGAGATTTGCATACTTTGATAAATCGCTGAATTATCAATTGGTAGATTATCTCGTGCGTTTCTGTTAACAATCACGCTGACATTGAAGTTTCTTGCATGCGGATTGAGATTCCACGCGGATTGTTACGTGAATGAAAGTCGCATTACTACGTACAATGAATCAGCTATTTTTAAGTCTAGTATGCAGAACAGGCCAATAAATATCATTCAAGGTTTAGCATTTACTCTACATACTTAAAACGCAAAGCACTCGTTCTGCTCTCATTCGCAAAGTATGATACAAACAGCAATATTTTTATATTCGAAAAAATTTAAAGACTTTCTTATTTACTATATTCTGTATTTCTATATTATATCTGTGCAATAATTAATTATTAGTTAATCATTTCACAGATCAATCAAGTATACTGAAAAAGTAATTTTTGTCTTATAGAGCTTATTACAATCTGTCTTATATTAATCTTTTGAACGAGTATAGATAAATTTTATATGAATAATTAATTATATTTCCCTTTCTAATATTGTGATCATAGCTATAAATAAAATAGAAAAAAAATAATGTTTAATCGGAAGAGAATAGCTAACCGCGATATGACATATTTCTATTTTTATGAGATGATATTAAAACACTCTCTTTCCGTCTATACATATATTATATAGTATATCTACATTATAAATACTGCCGTCTGCATTGATCGGGGTTTGTTCACTTTTATCCGAGAAATTTTCCAAATTTAGATTGTCGATTTAGGACGAAAGCGCTTTAACATTCGAGTCTTCCTGGGAATCGTTTTCTTCACCGGAGAGAAACGTGCGCACGGAAATTTCAGATCGAGCCATTTTCGGAGACGCGTTGACAATTTCGCGGACCCCGCCCTACGAGCTTCGAATCAGACGCGAAATTCGACGGGCGCGCGCGAGGTCGTCGGCGACGCGCACCCGATACATCGCGACACCTCAAGGCCTAGTTTTGTCTCGGTCAAGTAGCCAAGCTTTCCGTCGAAATATCGGCAATTTTTGCCAAGATCGCGGACCACGTCATTGCGCGCTCTCGCACGCTACCCGTCCTGTATTCGCGCCCAACAAGTCGCGCGCGCACGCATGCCCGCACGACTCACTCACGCACGCACGCACGCACGCACGCACGCACGCAATGCACGCAATGCACGCAATGCACGCACGCACGAAGTCGCGCGAGAGCGTGTGGAAGCAGAGACACGCGCGAACGACCTTGCATTTGCTTTGCATATATACGACATGGCTTTGAGCATGGTCACACGGAACACAACCTTGGCGAGAGCATAAACGACCTGTGCGCCGCGAGAGAAGAGAAAGAGTGAGGAATGAGACGGGGTGGAAGAGAAGGAGAGAAACGTAGGGGAGGGGATCGAAGAGGGCGGAGGAGACTCGGGGCGCGGACTCACCACGTCACGCCACTTTCGGTTTTATCGTCGTATATCCGGTCACGGTGCGATTTCCTCGCCTCTCCGAGATCCTCCGATCCAACTTACAATCCGCGCGCGTTCTCGTAATAAGCTAATCGCGCGATAATCAAACGATCCTGCTTTTAATATCGAAACTCTTTTACACGCTAAATTCGTCTTATTGTTAGAGATACATTGCGGTAATTTTACGTAATTTTTCCTTCACAACCGGCTGCGGTATGACTACCACGATAGTAGGCTATAATGTAAGATGTTGCGTAAGCTTGCACACACATGATGGATAATCTCTTAAAAAATTTACTCTGCAACGAATCTATGAATGCGATCTCGATGTGAATGCATTGCGAACTTATTCCGAATACGACGGGACGCAGAAGACGTAGAATCACACGTTGACAGATTTTTTCCGTGGCGTTGAATATCAGATTTTTTTTTTTTACATGCACATGCAGTTTATTTTATGCGTATTTATGCTTGTTTGAATAAAATCCACTTGAAGTGTAAATTTATTTTAATTATTACAGCACACACAAATACACATACACGCACACGCACATGCATACACAGTTAAAAAACTCAATATAAAATTTATAAAAAAAAAAAACATTGTGCTTTCTGACATTTTCTATTGTCGTATTTTTTATTGACGTATTCTACTGTCTGTCATTATAACTAAGAAGATATATACATGTATGTTAATACTCAACATTACAATCTCATTATATCTTTCATAAATAATTTATGTTGACAATAGCTATAGATTTTTACCTATTAGATAATGTTATAACGAGTGTTGTAAATTATAAATAGTACAAGTATGATTGATATATTAACTTGAGATATACCAAAGTATAAAGTATCATTAAAATAATACTTTTCAATGATTTTTTTATCTTTAACAAAAATTGATAGATTCTCTTCAAACTGCCTAATCTTTCAAAACTTTTATTACAGAAATACAATTAAGATGATTTTTATTACACAATCAATTTTTGATACCATTAAATCTTACAATATTAGCTCTCTGATTGAGAAAATCTTCTTCAGGAAAGTTCATCTATGAATAGTTTATTGATTTATCCATCGTTAAAAATTCATCGTTATTCTAGCATCAGACATTAATTTGCATTTTTCTCAAAACCGATAAAGTTGAATTTAATTTTATTATATCGTCGCCGATATTCTTAGACCTGACGATTGCACGCGGCTAGTGCAGTTAGCCGGGCTAGTGCGAATTTGCCAAAATATGCAAGGCAAACGTCGCTCTCACTAATCAATATTACTCAAAGTCGACAGAACGTCTGGCGGACGCGCCGGCGCGGCGTTGTTTTGATCGAAAACCGTGTTATGTGAATCGCCATTGTATCCAAAAGTCTGTATGCAAAAACCCGATCGCGACGAAAATCGGATCGCAACGCGTTAACGCATGTCACGAATCATTGCGCGCGTAATTAATAAACGAGGCGTCGTCGCACGCGAGATATTCTCTCATCCTCGAGATCTCTCGGTATCGCGCGCGCGCGCAGTATGATGAATCAGCGCTCGGAATTTCGGCTAGGTCCGTGCGAGCGGACGTGCGGGCTGACCTCAACGAAATCGAAAGTGAGAATTTTAGCGCCTACCAAGGCTGCCCAAACGCAGCCACTCGGATAAACACACACGCGACAATCGTCATTGACATTCAACGCGCAACCACCGTGGACCCACCGTGTGGCGGAGAGGAAGAAGAGGAAAAAAAAAAAAGAAACCTGCGGCGGCAGAAGAACGAGAGGAGGAAACGGAGATGGAGAAGGAACGGCGACTGCGCCGGTGGTACATCCATTTCCCTTGACCTTGAAAAAAAAAGAAGCTGCGATTGTTGTTCAGGATTACTTGCAACTTTTTCGAAAAAGAAGAAGAAGAAGCGGAGGGGATGGCGGAGCAGGAGGAAAAGACGACGACGATGACGACGAGGAGGACTGCACGCGGGCTCTCTGCCTTGTTTTTCGGGCGTCGGTGCACCGGCGCTCGCGAGAATAAGCATCGTAAAGATCGAAATTGCTTCTCGGAACGTTTCGGCTCTCTCGCCAGATGAATCTCTTAAAATATACCCGAAATTCCACGTCCCGCCAATATTTGCACGGACGAGGCGGCAGGATATATATCCGCGCGGGTTGCACCGCGCCTTTAAAACCCCCAAGCGTCTCGACGAAGCGGCGGTATGGGCCATGTGGACGCAGTTTTTATTGTTGCAGAGCAACTCGATCCGGATCGAGGAAAAAAAGTCACGCGCAGCGCGAGATCGAGATTCTTTTTTTTTTTTTTTTTTTTTTGCGACCTTTCGAAGCAGGACTCGATCAGTCGTTTCGGAATCGACACGATGAGAGGGCTAATCGCAAAAATAACACCGACAAACGGTACTTGTTATTTCGGCAGAAACACCATCAATAGGATAATAGTTGGATTATAATGCACTTTAGATAAACTATTAGTTTTATGTACTTTGGGTTGTGAAAATTCTAATTCTTTACTTTTGACACGTCTGACTCATCATGCATTACGATTGGAATGCATCGTTCAAATACTACCTATTTAAAGTACTTCAGAGTTACGAAGTTCTTCTACAGAACGCCCTTATTAGAAAGAAGAATATATTCGTCAATATTGCATTATCTTACAGTATTCTCTATCAGCCTTTTAAAATTCAACAATTTATTTAGATAAGAACTAATGAGCTATAAAACATTTTTAAATTATTACCATTATTCCGCATTATTCATTATTTCATCTGTTATGCTCAGAACTAATAGTTAATTCTGAAACACGAAAATGCATGAAATAAAAAAGAAGGTCGAATCTAAAGATAAAATTAGACTATGGAATAAAAGAGTTAATGGTTATTGTGTTATCGGACTAAAAGGTACACTGTTTTTAACTCATCGGAAAGCACATAAAAATAGCTCTCCAGCAAGAAACTTTAACAAGTCGATAAATAATAATGAAGTTATTCTACAATTTATTAAATAAAGCGACTTATGTTATTTTCTTTGTGAGCCTTAAAATGCTTCATAAATATACGCAGATATATCCTGATAAATAATAATGATGCAGCGTCTTCGTTGCATAACAGCGCGCTCTGGTAGAGATTTGGCAACGTAAATGCACATACTACTGTCTTTCATACGGACAATGACAATCTCCTCATAGGGAACATATGTATAGACAATTAGTACATTACCGGTAACTGTATTAACAAACGTGTCAAGAGATAGCGGTCGACTTTATACCTGAACAAAGACGAATGAACAACTGTCGCCGATGTAATAAATTTGTGTCACTTCGCGAGCTGAAGACAAGGCTTATTACTTCGTACAATACTCGAATTACGCCATTAAGTTGAATGTCGTACAACTGAAAATCTGGGTTAATTAAACTTACGGATTTACCGGCTCTTTCTAACAATAAGTTACAATCTTGTAATTTAAATAGAGAAAGAAAATATAGTTAACTATATTTAATGCTAATTAAACCGATTAAGCAATTTTTAAGATATCATAGTATTTAGGATATAATCAAATTTTTATACGTAAATATTTTTAGATGCAATTTATATCTTCAAATTCGTCAATTGATAAGGAAAACTACTATTTAATGACTATAAATTTACCGGTAAATTTGTAAGCGTTTTATAATAGCTTTCACGCAAATGTCAATTGTATCAAATTTTGAAATTATTCCCATCGTCAGAAAGAAATTAATATAATAATATAATATCGCGAAGAAATTTAGTTCATCAAGTTGCAATTATAATTCGATTATTACATGGTCCAGCTTGTGCACTCATTATTTCGCACTTTTAATATGAAAGCAATGAATGAAAACTCGTCGGCCTATTTTCCCGAACGACGGCGAAACGAATAACACCCTCTGCTCCCCGTTTGTGACTCGAGAGTCCTCGAGTGAAAGTAGAACCTTCCTTCTCTAAGGTAAACTGGTGTATGCTTGCTTGCAAACAGACGGAGAAACGGCATTACCAGGAAAGAAAAAAGAGAGGGGAAGACGGAAAGAGAGAGAGAGAGAGAGAGAGAGAGAGAGAGAGAGAGAGAGAAGCGCATACCTTCTCCGTGAAGAGATAAACTAGTATGCGAAGACGGAGAAACATCATGAAGAGGAAGGTGAGAGAGCCAGAGAGGAGAGAGTAGTTGCGTACACCTGGTGTCCCATAACTATCGTTATTCTTTTCCTTTACCAATTTCTTGACGCAGACAATTGATTTTCTTTGACAAAGAGATATGCATTTTATCATAATCTTTTAATTATTAATATAAAAATAACAGTCATAAGGTTTAACTTAACTTATCTTAAGGTTTAACTTAAGGTTAAACTTAAGTTTAACTTTAAGATATATTTAATGCCGCGTAAAGACAATGTTCAAGTAAACTTGTCTTAGCCAACAAAAAATTATAAATGACGGGAAAAAGATGACAGGACATTCTATAGATCGGTCCCGCTGATCGAACCCGAGACCACACGTTCACATGTCGTGTTCGAATTTGTGGCGACTCGGGGCAGCCGTCCGCAGCTATGTACGGACGGATATATATATATATATATATACATATGTATGCGAGCTGCGTTTACGTGCAAACTGATCGTGGCGCACCTGCGGATCACACGACGACAGTGGCCATGATGAAGTTGCGGCTCGTTCGTCCGGTACGTTCTCGGATGCTTGACGAGTTCTCAGGTGACCGGTTGCTCACTTTTCTCTCTCTCTCTCTCTCTCTCTCTCTCTCTCTCTCTCTCTCTCTCGCTCTCTCTCTCGCTCTCTAGTGTTGGTGTAGGTAAAGGATACCTGCGCGCGACGATACCGATACCGGCGAGGCCGTCCCGCGGCTAACTGTAGCTCTGGGCCCCGAACGAATGTCATGCGAGGCCCTTATTACCACCGCTCCTGGTTAAGGCCCTACCGCGTGTAAGGCTAGTTAACCTCATAGTTACGAGGTGTTTCACCTCAAGTTTCGAGGTCACACATTCTTAAAATGTATTAGGGACAGAGAAAGGTACACGTGGAGGGCAAAGCGTATCTTAATTTTAGAAAATAATGTAATTGAATTTGCTTTTTTCTATACATATAATATTTTTCCAATTTTTAAGCCTTTAAAACTTCTTTTTTTTTTTTTTTTTTTTTGAAGATACGGGGATGCTATTATACGAAGAGAGATATTATTTCCACATTCTATACTAATACACACAATACAATTCTTTATAATATTTTGTTCATTTATGCTCGCGTTGTTCAAATAATCATGATATTAGGCCGCTCATATAGGTTTTTTACAATGCTTTCTATAATTAATTTTTACTCGCAAGTTATCTTTTTTTCTTATTACATATATCTTTGTCTCATACGTCTCCTGAGAGATCGAAGATTATTTTTCTTTTTCCTTTAGACATATTATATTACGCGTAATTGAGTGACGAAATCAGAGAATTGCATTTAGCACTAAATGTGCAGAGATGATAAGGAACATAATATTTGCATAGAAAAATGTAACGAACCAAGAACGTACCCGGCATTTTTTTATTAATGCGCGATCTGGCTCCGCTCTTCGTCGCAGTTCATTTTAAATCCTTGATGTACGGATATGTTATCTATCGTCGGTGAATATATATTTTCCAGAAACGCATGGAAAAAGTTTGAATTACACGCTAATTATATGCTCCCGTGATGAAAGCATAAAGTGCGTTCCGCTGTTACATTGCAGGAATACTACGAGAGTACAGGACACGGGGTCGAGGATAACTGTACAATGATCACATAATGACTGTGCGGTATTAAATGCAAACCAGAGATATCACGTTTCTACGACTCTTCTACGAGTCTTATTGATGCATTATGGTGTCGGTTTGCGTTAACGTCATGGTGTGTATCGTACACGCACGATAGATTGGCTATTGATATCGAAAATTCAGTCCGAAGACTATACCTTTCTCCATAATATATCGTCGAACATTGATCCGACATCACAGAATTAATATTTTTGTTCGTGTTAAACATATATCTATCTCGCAGAAGCTTGTTAAATACAACAGATATCTCAATATCTGTATGATATATCAATATTCTCTTTTATTTATTATTTTTCTATATCGACAATATAAATAGTTTTCAGTATTAAAGTTGGTTCACATTATACAACACAGCACTACAAAGTATTCTTCTGTGATATATAAATGTATTCACATTGAAATAGAACGGCACGTAAAAACAAATACTTATAGAATAATATTGTGTCATGTCATCATGTCCTTGTCGCGTATAATATGAATCAACATCCTAATGCTTATTATTGCAATAGAGGCCACATTATAACATTTCTATTGTGGAAACTGGAGCGAATTCGCAAAGAGTAATTATTACGTTTTTCTCTCTACTTTAATTTCGAGAACTGTCCTACTTTTTCTCACAATTGCTAAAAGAAAGGTTAAAGAAAATTGGTAATGCAATCTCTTTTTTTTCCAAGTCTCGAGAGATGAATTTTAAGATTGCATTTACATACGTCAAGAGAGTGGGACTTCACTCGTATCAGGTCGTTAGGAACACAGTAGACGAGACACAAGCTTCGACAATAAGCGCAATAAGCGGCACGATACACACGCAAACTGTGTCACAAGCGCTCTTGAATGCAGGTCTCGAGCAAAGCGGAAGGAACATTTGCTTCGCGGGCGGATGTAAGACGTGGGAAGGTGGGAAATAATAGGAATCGTTGAAGTACAACATCAGCGGAATGACTTGGCAATAATACAATGTTGCAGTGCCTCCTGCGGTCTACTTCCGACAAGGAATTCTAATCCGTAACGTTGTAGTGCGACGTGTTCTCGATACCTCGAGCGCGTCGCGAAATAAGACAATATTAACTCCATCGCACTTTCTAAAATAGGAAGATACTTTTCTCCCGAGCAATATGATGCATTATCGATTAACTAGTTTAATGCCTTTCAACACAAGATAAATATTATGAACCGATTTTTATTTTCAAACCGAAGATAAATTAAAATTTTTGAAATTAAGCAAAAGCAAGACAAAGCGAAAATCTCTTCCTGATATAAACTGAATTTTATATATACATATATATTGGGTTGATTCATAAATATGTTCCGTTTTACTTAAAAAAAACTGAATTTTTATATTTATAAAACGTTACAATAAATTTTAATCTGTTATATATTCTCCATTATAAGTTGTTCTCCATTATAACTTGTTCCCATTTAGATAGTAATTTGTTAATTTCTCCCTCGAAGAATTTTGGGGGTTCTGATGCAAGAAAGTTTTTTTTTTCTAATTAATAACAAATTTATCGGCCTCAGCATTATTATGAAATTTTCATTTAATGAATTTTTTTATTTAATAAATTTTAATGAATTTTTCCATTTAATGAATTTTGGAGTGACCTAAACGGAAACTCTGATGGGCCAAGGTTCGAAGAATAAGGAGAGTGAGGTAGAACTGACCACGATAAATGGTCATATATGGCGAAGATGCACTTTTAAGTAATCCATTTCAGGAATTGAATTCCACACTTTTACACAACAATCTGCAACAGTATAAGTACTGATTCGTGAATGATACACTCTTGCAATAAATAAAATAATTAAATACCATGGATAATACTGGTTTCTCAGAAGAAGTGATTAATTATTTATTTATAACGAAACTTATTTATGAATCACAACCCAAAATTTATATATATTATATACATATACATACATATCTTTTTTTACATCCACCAATCTTTCACTGATTTGAAGTCGATTTGTTCTTTTCTTTTTCACAATTATTTAATATTTGACTTCAAATATTTTTCTATCTGATGTCCGTGATATAAGCGAAAATCTGTGAACGATTTTGAATCTTTTATCATTTAAAAACTATTGATGCTTTAATAGACTAGATTTCGAAGAATTCGTACATAGAAGAAAATACAAATTGTTTAATTCAATTTTTAGATTATAAACATTTATATTATAAGTGCATATAAAAGGATTAATCGCAATTTTGTGCCGCCAGTCTGTATTTTTTCAATTCTCGGGACCACCCGTACGCGGAGGCTTTTGGGAAAAGTGATTTACGACGGGCGACTGCGTTTGCCGAAATGAGCGGCACCGATTCGCACGCTGCCCCGCCGTCGCGAGCGCATGCCTATAAGTTGAACCTGTCAAACTTTGACCGGATCGAAATATATTATCATCGGTAGCGAGAACGCACGGATCCAACCGATCGTCTCGATTCGCGACTTCGGTCTCTGACGATTTTTTATACGAGCGTCTCGGTTCGCACATTAGCTCGTAAATAGAAATCCACCGGGGCGAGGACACGTCGCTTTCTTTTCGTCCCTTTTATCCTCCTCCCGCCACAATCTCTCATCTTCTCCCAATGCTAGAGAATTCGAAGCGATCTTCGGGTCCGCCGGTATCACCGGCCGGATAGGAGAGAAATTTTTCCATCGGCGCGGCGGTGCGGTGAGGGATCGCGAAATTAACCGCATGTGAGTGCACTAAACAAGCTATTACCATTGCCAGGGCGTTTACATGCTATAGGTGGTGATTATACAGCGCATTCAACGCCGGGCGAGACCAGACACTCCCCCAAGTCCGATCGCGCACATGTACGCGCAATGCACGTGTGTATTACAGACGCGTTCGCGCGCGCGGTCGCACTCAATTATGCTCGCGCTGTCCGGTGGCTTGACGTATGCTACATGTATGCATGTCATCCGTCTCCAGGGGTCCGGATGTTCCGCTTTTCTCTCTCTCTCTCTCTCTCTCTCTCTCTCTCTCTCTCTCTCTCTCTCTCTCTCTCTCTATCTTTTTCGCTTTGCTGCAACGCTTTCTCCTTCGTTCTTCCCCGTCGAACGTCCACCTATCGCGAGTCAGTGACGAAGAATTAATTGCGCCGGAGTCCTTGGCGCTCCTCTCTCCTCCTCGCGGACGGACGCGACGTGGGGCGATCCTCTTTGTTCGTCCGAACGTGGCTTCCCGTATCGTCGCGCCGAGAACGCACGCGCGTATACCTGTGTGCGTTACGCGCGCATCGGATATGTGCGAGAACACGCACATAACCCACCGCGGTTCGAGGAGAGTCTTTGGGCACGGAATCTGCAAGATTTGTTCGCGGGTCAAGGATGTCGGGTCCTCGCGCGGGCAATCCGATTGTAAGATAATCGTATACAAAGAGCTTTTCGCGCGCGCGCGCGCGGTGTATTTCTTACGGAATTTATCTTTCGTAGCATCTCTCGAGATCGCGATAATGCAAGCTTAATGCCGTTGCTCTTATTTACGGCGAAGCGCGATTTACCTTATCAATTTATATTTTAACTCGCTATTATGTAAGAGTGGGCTTATAGCAACATTGAGAAATATCTAAAAATGACCCTTATGTTATGTCATGTGATGTCAATTCGCGGAATTTGTTGCATTTTTAGCGCTTATTATTTAATCATCTCCCCCCCCCCCTCTCTCTATATAATATATATATATATATATATATATATATATATTGTTAATAGCATAATTAACTTCATTGTCAAACGCGATACAACGTATTTTATAAGATATATTTTTCTCTTTAATTGCCAAGTCTTGCGAAAGTCGTCAAAGTCTTTTTAATTGCTTATCACATAGTTCGATTTGATTTGCTTAATTTTGCCCAATCTAGGATTGAATTAGTGTGTTTTTATTTTTGAAACACTGTAACAGTCATTTACATGAATCTAGTATCTCTAAAATTTTTGACTGACCCTGAAACCAAGGCGGCGGGCTAATGCATCGTCAAAGGTCCGTGAGATCCGTCCAGAGAGATCCTTCCAGCACCAGAAAGGGGGATCAGAGCGATCCGTTGCAAGGCCCACTCCATTATATCCGAACAATGTAACAAATAACCTCATCAGACTATCTCAGACGCCATTGTGAAGCATCATCCGAGGTTCGTTGGAGAATGCACCTTTGCCCGTTTTGTTTCAAAAAAGAAACCCGCTTAGAAGTTCTGCTTCGTAAAGATTCGGTCGTCTCGGCCTGGCTTTACGCTGGTAGTTTCATAATTCTCTCCTACATTTGTCCAATAACTTGCAGCAGTGCGTTATCCGCATGCGTATCTTTATCCGAATCCTTAGTAGCGAGAATACATACATATATAACTTTAGCTTATTAATGACCGACAATTAATTCAAAAATTTATATCTCACGAGTCTCTCGTCAGGCATTATAACTCATATTGTGTTATCCAGTATAATTTCAATAAGTCTCAGTTGTTGAAATTATATGGCTTTTAAAATACTCGATTCTCTTTTAATTAAGGATAAAAATCCGCGAATGTCACCTCGCAATAGGAAGTCTGTTCGGACTAGGCACTTGGATCGAATGCAACGAGCTCGAGCATAGTTTTTCGAAATAAGCGAGATAACGTTCGCGTGAGTTTCGCTTCGCGGGCCCCGTCACCTTGTTCACTCGAACATTGTTTAGGTCGCCGGCCACGAAGGCGCGATGTCCGTCCAAGAACGAGAACGATCCGGTCGACTCTTGGCGCGGATCCACAACGTGGCCTGACTAGCCAAGCGGACTAGTCGCGCGATCAATTCCACCGACACCCACGCGCGCTCGTTATCTGACTTCCAACCTTTTACGTTGCCGTGTGCGTCTCCTTTATGCGTTGCTGGCCGGCCTACGTCCTTCAAATCTCAAGTTTATCGAGAGCCGAGAGTGAGAGCCTCTCTTCTCGCTCTTCGTTCCGGGTGGCCGGAAGACCGGGGTGAAGGAAGCAGGGGGAACGCGGTTGTAACCACCCGTGTAGAGGAATTTCGGATAAGTTGGTCCTCTTTCCTCTCTCGACGAGCTTGCGAATCTTTTCTTTTCTCACCCCCCCCCCTCCCCCTCCACCCCTCTTTCCCCTTCGATGCGACGGCCGACACCCGTTACCTTCTCCGTCCCGTATCAGATCGACTAACGAAACTTTATGGCCCCGCATCTTTTATGTTTCCTCGATCTTAGACTTTACGATCGCGCTCGCGCGCGCGGCAAGTTGCGGGCACACGAGAAAGAATGAACAGCGCGACGGTTTTCTATACATATTACACATATTTTCCACACATATTACGCGGACGGAAGATGACTTCGCCGATCCTCGAGACTTTAGATAAAGCGGTCGGTAATGATTGGCGGCATTAAATTTCAATCTCGAGGTGGTGATAATGTTATTTCGAGCGTGCGGTGTAGATTAGCTCGCAGAATACGGTTAGACGACGGTGGAGAAGCCGGTTAAGCTGGCTGCTGATGAACATCGGCGAGAAACGTTTACAAGAGCGTCTCTCTCTCTCTCTCTCTCTCTCTCTCTCTCTCTCTCTCTCTCTCTCTCTCCCTCTCTCTCTCTCTCTTTCTCTCTCTATCTCTCTCTCTCTCTCTCTCTCTCTCTCTCTCTCTCTCTCTCTCTCTCTCTCTCTCTCTCTCTCTCTCTCTTTTGACGTTATCGCGAGAAATAGCGTCGTCGCGCCGGTTAGGTGTAATCAGCTAATAAACTGTTCACAAGGAGATATAAATTTCATCGGTGCGTGGTTGCAACGCGAGCATATAACGTGATCAATGCTTCCCTCCGCCTGTCTTCTTACTGTCGTCGCACTGCCAAAACAGCAGGAATCTTTATAAATTGCGGACCATTTATTACGAAAGCGTCGTTGCACTATGCGACGTTTATTATCACAGTACATCAAGAGCCCCATCTAACGTCTAAGATGAATTAACCGTAACTGAAACATTACGCTAGCCTAGGACATTGATAAATCCTTTAGTTAAACGAAGCACTTAAAATATCTCTCTTATCTGACCGTTTTTATTCCTTATCTGCTTAACAATCTCTTGATGCCTTTATTAAATTATTCTCATATTATTTTTTTTTTATATTCTACGAAACAACTAATTTACATTATACGATGCAACGATAGAGATGATACGATAGAGATTCGTATTTAATAGCTAACAGATAAATGGAACTGAAATATAATAAAAAAAAAAATACCCGATACTTTTAAATCAAAATATACACCTCACATGGAGACCGTGCAGAAGATCTCGAATACCGCTCGCCTACGCAGAAAAATAATCCAAAATCGATGATTTTGTTTTGACGATGTCGAAATGAATTGAATTTAAAATATCCGCTCCGTGGGAGGTTGTCCAGCGTGTTTCGAAAAATTATACGGTGAAAGAGATTATCTTTTTGCTTGTTTCACAGCTTTGCATTTTTTGCGATCGTCACCCATTGATTCAATAGCTGGAAATGAATCCTCATAATTGACATTTGATAATTAGCATTTAACTATGGTTATTTGAATTAATTCAGATAGTATAACATTTCTTATATTAAGAAGGAAATGATTAATATAAGATTCAAGGATTAATTTTTATCGCCTTTTAGATAAGAAGCTAATATACTCATATATGATTTACATATTCTTATATTTTAAAATTAAAATTAAAATAGAATATTGCGCATATATTGCAATTTAAAGAACTAAAAAATTTGAGAAAATAGTTTGATAGATTGTATGATGCAGTTTATGTAACTAAAATTTGTACTAATTTTGAAAAATGTTTAACAGAATCATACGTATCCATATTAAGCAGGGATGACTTTTGGCTTAAGTTAAAAAGACGGTCTTACATTGTTATTTATCACTATATTCGGATTATTGGTTATCTAAATTCTAATAGATAAAAATATTAAACTACAGACGTTTTTTAGTGTTGACTATAAAATATTCACATTAATAAGCAGATTACTTATTTTAGTAAAATTATATATCTCATTAATCCATCTCATTATGATATTAAGTACGTTATTAATTTTACTCGATTTACAACATCTTTTAAGGCTTGAATTACATATCTTGAAGCCAAAATGTTCTAAGTGTGCGATCACAATATGTTCTAAATGATATTATACGCACATATTATAACTACGTCAGCTCGGTTATTCATGATTACATGTGTCCGACACGCAAATGTGGCTGCGTCACAAAATGTAGGACGCGAGTTCGGGTCTAGGCTGAGTTATTCAGATTAATTGTCTTTTAACGTTGCTTGCGTAGAAACGGACGCTCTGCGAACAGGGCCTATTTCGCAGTGCTAACTCGTGACATTGCTAATCATAATGTTAATATTCACGATGACGTGCATCGCGGAATACTTTTTCCTCCTTTTGCAATTAAACCCTTGACAACCGAATTAAATTAGGCACTTAAACTGTCAGGTTTAATTGTCAGATAAAAAAGATTTATCGATATTCTTTTATAGAGGAGTGTGCAAAATTGCCATGGCAATTCGCGAAGGCGAAGACACAAATATTTGCATCACGACAAGGATAAGGGATTAATCTTTATCCCAAATATATTCACAGCTAATCATAAACTGATTGTCCGGAACATTTCTGAGATCACAAGTATGCGATTTTTGTCTCGCTCGATATATTTGTTAAATTGTTATAAAAAAATTAATCGTGAACTTCTGTTATAATTATTTAAATGTTTGCAATTTTGAGCTTTAAATTTTTTAGCCTTTAACTTAATTAAAATTATGCTAGCATCAATTTTTTAAACACATTTATAATAGTATAAACTTGATAAATATTTTGTCAAAGGAAATTCGATTAAAAATAATGAGAAAAACATGATTGTGCTTCTGCTGATATTTTTTTATCTTACTTTTCTTGAAATGTTAGAATATAATTAAATTATATTTAAGCATCCACACACGCATAAGCGTAACATATAAATAACGGATTTTTTTCTATTAGATCTGAGAAAAAAATTATCTCATAAATATCCAGTTTCCTACGATCACTTATCATGTTAAATGATAAATTTAATTACACGAAATCGCAGCGAGAGATGAAAATAAATGTCTTCTCCGATGTTCGAAAAACAATTATCTCGCCGGTGTCGCGTCGTTAAAATCGCGTATGATCGAATACGTTCGCCAAAATACTTTACGCTACCGGGGGTGCCGGGACGCAATAATGTCATAATACACGTAAATCGCCGCGAATGGATTCTGATGTATATATCATACGTCGACGCACTTGCACAAGAAGAACGAGGGATAGAGAGAAATAGAGTGCAAGAGGTAAGGATAAAACGGGTAAAGAGATGGACGGCGGTAGTAGCGGTTACGAAGATTTGTAGGGACAGGTTCCGCGACTACCTACCTATACCTATACGCGAGCAGCAGCGCACAGCTGTTGCGTTCTCACCTCCTAGGAGAAGAGGTCCGTAGTAGATCTTCCTCGTTCTCTCCGCGTCGTCTTCGTCTCCTCCGCGGTTTCCCGCTTCCTCCACCTTATCGTACACCCACACTCGCACGGCACCGCTTCGCTCTCCGCTCTCCTGCCTACCTATCTACCTACCAACCTACCTACCTACGTGATCCTGCCCGGCTAACACACTGCCACACTAACAACCGCCATTCTACCTCCGTAACGGTACATCACTCCGCTCCTATGTGGTCCTTTCGGTTATGTCGCAGCGCCGGGCAGCTGTGGAGAACGGCGACGAAAAGACGGTGGCGGAAGCGCGCGACAGAGTGTGAGAGAGAAAGAGTGAGATGTGTTGCCGCCGTAAAGAAGCAACGGGAGGAACGGTAACGACGAGAGCGAAAGGCACCCAGTTTGGGACCCGATCCCCGGCACTTACATATTTCGAAGCGCTGACGAAATTTCGTTAAGCGGCGATCGCAGAAATGCGAGCAATTAATTGTATATAGTTTCCGTGATATCGTTCCGTTTCAATTGGCTCACAGAGATTATGCGTTCAACACGAGCATTTCTGTACGATGGGGGTGACAATTCATTTTATGAACGCAATTCTTCCGAGTGACATACATATTGCTCGAATATGAGGAAAATTCAGTGTTTTTTTTTTTTTTTTTTTTTTTTATAAGCGAAATATTTACCTTATAAATTATTTCAATTTTATTTTATTTTTTGTATACAAAAATATTCGAATATAGAAATATTCAAAATATAAATATTCAAAACTATTAAATTATTATATAAACCTGTTTTTCAGACGATTAATTCATGATATATATATATAAAATTTAAGACAAAATTCTATATATAATTTTATGTGCCGCATATCCTAATATATGTTAATCTGTATCCTGATATGTATTTTGTACATGTGAATATTTTACTTGTCCTATTTTCTGCATATAACACGATATACAATATTATAAATAGAATCTTTTCCCGAATTTTGTCGCGACTTATAAATTGTATAAAAGCTGAACTTTTTGCATTGCTTGCATTGAGAGAAACAAATATTAATGTTAATTGTAATAAATGTTGTATTGCAATTGCATTAATGTTAATGGTAATTTAACAAAAATATAATCTCTTCACATAGAAAAAAATTTTGTCTCGGTAAATTAATAACATGAGAATGTTAATTTAATAACTAAGTTGCATTAATTCATGATTCTTTTGTAATTTTTTCTCAATCACATATTGAAAAGGGGGGAAAAAATACTTTTCTTAAATGATACCAAAACTGCAAGTACGTTCTCTATTATAAGCGCGGGAGATCGACGTACGACGTGCTCCGCACGACTGCCCACACTTCTCGGCCGTTGCACCGTGCGTCGTGCGTGCATGCGTGCATGCGTGCATGCGTGCTCGTAGTGTCCGCATCTCTCTCTCGTGTGGCAATTGCGGCGCGAGCGTGAGCGCAAACGTGCACGCGTGAGCGAGCGAGCGAGCGAGCTCTCCTCATACTCACGAGATGCGCGCGCGCAGAGCGGCATGCTGTACGTGCGTACGTGCGTGCCGCGCGCGAGTACTTTCACACGGAGGTGAACAACACGCCACGGTATCCAGGCCAGGGGTGGCCAACCACCACCGTCACTACTCTACTCTCCCGCTTCGCCGAAGATATCGACTCTCTCGTCGCGCCGCTCGCGCGACGTCTCTTGCGAGAGGCGAGAGAGTGTCTTGTCTTTACAGCGCGGTGTGCGTACGCGCGCGTGTGTACGTGCACGCTCGTACGTATATGCACGTGTGTACTGTACTCTACATGCGAAGCGACACTATCCGCCACTGCAATCCGTCGCTGCAATCCCCTCGGCGGTTTAACATGCCTCGGCGAGATCCTTGGTATTGAGCGCGATAACCTTCCTTCCTTGGCAGCGAGCATTGCTGCCTATTAGGCGTTCCTCATTTGGAACGCTGTGTCGAGGCCGAAGTCCCATCGACTATCGCAGACGAACGGGGGACAGACACGGGCAGTTTGGACGATGACAAATATACGGAATATATAGATCGCGATTGTGTTCGTGGTGGTCGTGTTAAAAAGTATGTTTAATTGGGATAATTAAATGTGTGCGAGTTGTTTGGTGGCGCATTTGCGTGAAAACAGCAATGTATATGTTTTTCTCGTTGAAAACTTAAGTACATCCCCGTGCTCTGCGAAGATATAAATCAATAATGCACATACTATTCTTAGTAATTTTTCAAATTTCGATATATTAAATGCTTGTATATGTGTAATCTCTGAATCATGTTTATCAAATATATGAATAGTTAGTAACAAGAATGTAATCGCCTTAATAACGTTTTAAAATGTTCGCACATTTAGCCGCAAGTGAAATTATTTACACAGTAATTACAAAATTACAAATATAGAATATATTCAAATTTTAATTCTTAAAGGCGTTCTTTCTAAATATATAATTCGTTAACATGATCGCATTTTTAATGAAATTATCGGTTGTCATTCCGCTGGACTGTTCATCAAGATAACGAAGTTTGATTTGAAATCTGACATTATATCCATCCGTTCGTAAAAACGTTGGATACGACTTGTCGTATCTAAAAATAAATCTGTTATTATTATAATCTATGACACGCGCGCGCACGCTCGACGGTTTGACATTAATTGTGACGATTTTAACGGTTCAAATACGGTCCAAGTGAAATTATTACGCACGCTTGTAAGTGATATCAATAACGTCGGTTCTCTCTCGAAATCACAAATAACGCCGGATGCTAACAAGAGAACAACAGCTGTTTCGTATAATTTTCCTTGACGTGAGATCTTGTTTTACGGTGACGTTAGTGACGACGTACTATCCCTGAGAGACTTTAGAAAGACGAAAGATCGTCGAGTAATAGAATCATATATTTTGATAGTCAACTATCTCGAATTTAAAAATAAATATGAGATAGAGAATGTTTACTTGTATTATATAATCTCATATCTCGATGTCTACTACGACTACTACGATATCTACTCGATATCTGTTACTTTTTACTTAATAAAAACAAAGCAATCAAAGATGTAAAAGATATCTATATCGCGCGCGTTTAAGATATATATTTTACTCATCGGTCATGATCGTTTATCGAGCGGCCGATTATATCAATTAAGAGAGTGTATCAAGCTAGCGGGCATTGTGCCTGTTTATTTTTCAAAAGTTAACGTATGATAATAATAATTAACTAGCAGAATAGGATTTACGCGCGTAATCGCGTGTCTGATATCTTCCTGTTTATTTTTCTTTATCGCGACGCAGAGCAGCAACGAGATACGAGTTCCGCGCAGTTTTGCTACGCGCTACGTTTAAATGCATCGCTTGTTCACCGGCAAGAGATCGAGATAATTAGCGTCAAAATCGCGGCATCGCTTGCCACGACTCGTTTGCGCATCCCGTTATGCCGCGTCCGTCTGCGACGAGGGTCTTATCGTCTAGGACATCGGTATTTTCCGTCGATTCCGACGAGGTCGTTTGTCGAGATTATACGCCGAAGAATATCAGCCAGCATTGATGATGACTCGATACTTAAATGAAGGATAAACCGGTATTGGGTCAATGAAGATAAGCTTTTCCCAAGTCGCAGAAATTAGAAATCTGTATGCTAATAATAGTGATAACGATAAAATGCACGAGTTTTTTTTTTATATAATCGTTATTAAGACTGTACTCTAGTTCAAACCTTTTTCAGATGATTTTACATTTAATATTCGCGTTTGCATATTTCTTTATTATGGGTGTAAACTTCGAGGCTTTAAAGTTTAAATCGAATTTCTATATAATTTGAAAAGTAAATAATATATTTAGTATTATAAACGCTTTATAACTAAATTTTTAGAAGTTTGATATAAAAAACAATCTCCAATTAAAATGAAAAAAGAAAAAGATTTCGTCATTCTTTTGCAATTGCAAAGTCTTCGTGAAGAAAGCTCTTCTTCTTAACTTAAAACCCATTAACGTCTCGACAATTTTTTTTGAAGGAAATGTGTGTGGACCCTAAATTTATTAAAGAATCTATCGTCAAAATTAAGATACATCTGGGATACATTTCATATTCGCGTCGTTTCGATATCAGTGATCTCGCGATCAGCAGTCATGACAGGAGATGTGGCACGGTGCCACCTGAAAATGAGTCCCGAGACACGCGGTGGATCGCCGCAGGTGCGAGCGTGTCAATTTAATGACCGCGGCAGCGTCGCGTACGGCGTCGGCATACCGAGGGAGACTTAAAGAGCCTTAAGGAACGAGTGAAGGAACCTAAGTAAGCGATGCAAGTCCTCCTCCGTACATGCGCGGTGCAATGCCCTCGCGACGGACTTAGAGATAGTATCGTCTACACCCACACGTTGACGTCGGCCGCGTCCGCGCAGCGCGCGTTTGCGCCCCTTTATGTCACGCGCTCTTTTACGCGCGAAGAATGGGATGCCGAGCCAATATGCACTCGCGAAATTCAGTCTAGTCCCTCTAATGGAGTACTCCCTTTCGCTCGTGTCGAATTGTAATTTGCCAAACGCGACATTGACTTTCCGTCCTGTTTTATTTCGATATCGTAATAGCAGGAAGATTCTATTGAAAGTATCTACTGATATGCAGATTGTGCGTGCGATTTTATTTCGACATATATTTCGCAATTATATGTTTGCGAAAGACTTGAATCTCGTTCCTAGTTATAATGTTATAGAATTTTTATGGAGTTTTATGTAGTTTCGAAACGTAATTCCTGAAATGTGATTGTGTCGCGAGAAATTTAATCACCGATTTTTCTTACAAATCCTGGTCGACTCGACGATTTAATTTATATCTTTGTCTCTAAATTTGCAGAGTATTAAGATATATATTACAATTTTCTCAAATTTACGTTCAAAATACGTGATATTTTGCATTTCTTCAGATTCGTGTAAATTATATTTATATAGGTATCTCTTAAAATGGTTATAAACTAGATAATAATGGTGACTTTTATTGTCACCGTTATTTTCTAATTTATATAAGCGTGTATTCTAAACAAATATATTGAAGGAAAGTAAGATTTTAAACCTTTCATCATATTTGTATGGGTTTAGTTTTCCATTATAACGTAATTGTAGATTTGCTTTCTCAGCCAAGTTTGGGATTAATAACACTTCGTGATTATCGAACGAAGAGGCTTTTAGCCTGATTATATTCCTACAATTGCATTACCACGTTACCATGGAAAAAACCGATCAACTATAATGAAAGTTCTATTTTAAAGCAAGAAATGAGGGGTGCAACAAAGAATTTTAATACGTATAAAAGAACAAATTTATTAAAAATTGATTCCGATATATTTTATTTATTTTTAATCTCAATAAAAGATATCGTGCTTTTGCGTCATATTTTGCATTACGTTGAACTGAAGAAAAGATTTGCCTTCTTATTAGAATGCAGAATATATATTTTTTTCTGCTAATGTGTGTCCGATATGTGTGAGAAAATGAGCCGGTCGCTCTGAAATAAAATACATACTTCACATGTTTGGATAGCGTTAAATGAGTCGTGTCGATATTATCGGGACAGCCATCGGATGTTACGCTCATAAATGCAATAGTGATCGTTTTAGCGATATGAATATGGATATGACGTATGATTATTCAAAGATGCAAATGTACAGTCTATATCCGCTGATCAGGCGAGATCTACGTCCTACTTTTCTTCGTGGTCGAACGACGGAATTTTATTGGCGTCCCCTCGCGAGGCTCTTTGCTGTGCGGAGGTGAAACTAATGTAAGTCAGATACTATGGCGTTTCCCTCTGACACGGCAAGTCTCTCTTGATCATAATTTTCATATAAAGCAGACATCTTCGGGTCCTGATAACGCTAAAGTTGACGAAGCTCAGTATCATTTTTTGACGCGCAATAGATTTGTATCAAAAACGTGCGATAGATTTGTGTGAAAGATTATACGATCATTTTTAAGTGAGATTATGATAGTATTATAACACAAAGAACTCGAACAATGGTCTTCTATTATATTCCAATCCTATTCACAATTCCGATATATTCCTAACTATTAGAAAATTGCAATTTTTACGCAAAATTTTTTAATTCATAATAGCAATATCATAAAAATCTGATGTATATAAGTTCTTTAATCTGACGTTAAAATTACGGTTAATTATGGTCATATAATTACATCGTGTAAATTGGATAACTAAGATAAATTGGATAAATAAGAAAAAAGCACGTTATCCATAGGATCAACTTTTTTAATGTGCGAATCAATTTTACAATTTTTAGAAGCGAGTGCAATCCAGATCTCTGTTAGATGCATAAGATTAATGGTGAAAGCTATTTCAGCAGTGGAAGTAACACACTATATCAACAGTATGGTACTTTGTTCTACATCATGAAAATGTATTTACTGGAACAACCGCGCGATTAAGAATATCTATGTCTATGTAAAGTAGTATACCCCGTAAATCGCTCCGAAAACCGTTATTCGATTTTCTCGACGGATATAGTATTATATATTTCTATATTCTCTTTATATTTTTGTAATATATTTTATATCTTAAACTTTTTGTAATATATTTTTTAATATATGAAATTATCAAAGATATGACGTAACAGATCTTAAGATAGTGTCCGCTACGTGTACATTTACGATTCTAGGAGATTTACACTTGATATGGAAGCGAACGCGCGGATTACTAAAAATTTTAACAGCATAAATATTATTTCCAAAAGTCTCACGAGGGACTTCGTCTTTCTCCGACTATCTCCGATATTTTCGATCTGCGGGTTATTAACCTGAACGGCGTTAACCGGCTACAGTGCCCGTTATCCGACTAGAAAGTGGATTGAAACGTGACACGCGGCTGCGTGACATTTATTTTATCGGAGCAACGCACGTGCGACCTATTATAATTGACTTTGCGTCGCACAGTTTCTGTAATCATATAGCGACGAATCAATCATCGAAATCTATGACTTGGCGGAAACAGAAAAAAAAAAAAACTGGAACGGAAAAATCTCAATGGCTCATGAAGATAATTGAAGATTTGACTTTTCTTAAAATATCTTTTTTTCTGACTTTTAATTTTTAATCTTAAGAGATATGTGTTTACATCGCATACATCTTTGATAATTTCATGTAACAAAAAGTATATTACAAAGAATTTACAAAAATATCAAAAGGAAATAGAAACAGATAATGCTGTAAGTAAAGCATTTGCATATATTGCAGAAGAAAGTATGAATGGGATAAAAAACGTCTTTGATTTACAACGTTTTTTGCATTTTCAATCTGCAATCGCTCGAGTCTCACTACTATAAATCATTCCTTGTGTAAAACGCGCGTTTGTTATGACTGCGTCAACGATTTCTACATATCTAGATGTATATCTTATAAATATGTAAATTCAGATAATTTAAGCCTACGAGGTAGGAATCTGCATCTCGGAATAGGATAAGATTATTGTATGCCGTAAATTCGAATGCGTTAGCGCGTGATTGATAAGCATAATTGTTTGTTAATTCATGTTTTTAGGGCAATGTGTGATTACGGGTTTGCATTGCGTATTAAAGTCGCGGCTTTCGTATTTGTATATAAGTCTCTCGGAACACGTTGACATGAATATAATATTTTGTATTCAGCTTTAACGAGAGCTGTGCGTCGTTTGATAAGCGATGCTGCGCGAATGCATCTCTGCAAACTCTATTATTTCTTCTCTACAATTATTAATTCCGTCTCCTGATAATTATACCATAGTGACGTATAATTGGATTAAATTACCAGCCGAGAGCATGACATATTAATTTACCTATTTTCTCTAATTTTCAAATAAAATGCGTATGCATAAACAGACCGTTATAACGTTGAAGAATTCTGATGAACGACGATGAAGTACTGAAGCGAACGTTCTCTTACAATTAGTCTGACTGATCTGTCTAATAGATATACTTTGAATAATATAGATTATATTTTTATAAAATAAAATTTTAAAATCACTTACTTATTCTTAGATATATCTTAAATAAATATAGAAGAAAAGAAAGAAAATTAGAAAGAATATTTTCTTTTATCTTAATTTCTCATATTTATTCAAGAATCATAATGTAAAATAAAATGCGATTCTATTATTAATTTTAATATTAAAATATTATTAATCTTTATTATTATTTTTAATATATATTATTCATGTTATATATTAATATGTGTCCCATTATGTTTTGAAAACTTATAAAATGGTATTAAGTCGAAATTATTCAGAAGCTAAGCATTAGAAATTAAAAGCATATCTCGAGAGAATTAATGGAGATTGAAGGGGATGAAATCGAATGAACGCATTAAGTGATATTAAGTTTCAGCTACCTGGGCATAGATCTTCTCTTTAAAATCATGGAGCGCAACGTCGCGCCGCATTAAAATTTACGTCGCGCACGAAGTCGATTATGCATAAATCAAACGCACAATACAATTTTTAAAAGTCAGTAACTCATTTCCACCGTCTAGGAATCTCGATCAAAGTTTGATCTCGATGACCTGGATTATATCATTCTGCCAGTATCTAGTATCAGTAAATGATAATTTTTTTAGGAAATGTGAAGACTAAAATTTGAAGATTGAAACATCGAGATTATAATGTCTTTTAATTACGCGAAATATAAATCTGTGATAGAGATAGCAGTGTAATATTTAATCATCTCTAAGTAACAAGAAAATTGTAAAAACTGACATTTTACCATCTCGCGTAAACACATTGCATTATAATTCTCTGTCTGGCATTTCCATTAGCGTGAATGTTAAATTATCATTTCATACGAATGGATTATAGATATTTTTTTAACATACAGATTTTTATCCATCACTAGCGGAGGAGAGTTTCCTCTTTTTTCTACGACCAAAAATATCAATTTTATATAATAGTAGTTGATTGAAACAGTTCGCGCGCAAAAAAAAAAAAAAAAAAAAAAAAAATTACGCAATCGTCGTCATCGATAATATTTGCAATAGCTGACGTCACAGCCTCCTCGAGCAGCCGCGTATCGGATCCAAATTTTTCCCGACAACGACGACGACGACGGCGACGGCGACGACGACGAGAAGGTCGTTGCACCCGTTGGCCGAGAGCGAATTCGAGAGATCGAGGGAGGTACCTCTCTCCGTTCGCCGTCGCTGAGGTTGTGGCGGAGAAGGGTGATGGGTGGTAGGCAGAGAGAGGTTGATGCCCGGGTTTACTTCCTAGTCTGGTTGCCTGTATCGACCGGATAGCGTCCCGCCGTCTATAGCACACACGCTTCCGAGGCGAAGCGAGGCGAGACGCAGACTCTATGTCCGAGTCTCTCTCTCTCTCTCTCTCTCTCTCTCTCTCTCTCTCTCTCTCTCTCTCTCTCTCTCTCTCTCTCTCTCTCTCTCTCTCTCTTTCTCTTTCGGTCCATGTCTCTCTGTACGCCGTCGCAGTTGTCTATGAAGTCGTTTTTCCTTATCTGCCCTTGCCAGTGCGCGCCGGGGGTTGCGCGTTGCGCGCTCAAATCAAATTTTCAGACTTAACCGCTTACGCTTATTGTCCAGTCTGTCCGAACACGTTTTACAAGGAGTCGGGGGACATATCCTTCGCACTCTGTGATATTTCTCAACTCTTTACAATTATTGAAATAGTTTTGAATGCTTAAAGATTGATATAGCACCAAATGGTAAACAAATAGGAATGAAGCTACTGTAGATAAATTTAGGTAATATAATAGTTATAATTGGCTGGGTTGTATTCTAATCTAAAAGAATAAAAAAATTTGTTTAAATCTATAAAATATTAGCAGTTTAATGTGAGCGCAAACATTATATTCATTTTTAATTATTTGTCTGCATAATATTAGCAAGAAACGTTGAAAAGTCAATAAAATGTAAAAATAAGACTTTTCGATAATCTATAAAGCATGAAGCTAATCTTATCGTAATACACAATACATTTAAAAGCATGAGCAAACTTTGGTGTTATTAAAATTAAAAATATAGAAAAATATATATACTCTCTAACAGAGAAATTTAACGAAGCGAAATACAGATAGATTTAGAAACACGGACAAGTTTATATGTAAATTATTGAATGTACGAAACCTCCGTAATATTTGGTAGAATAACACAAGGTTAATTTTAAGGTGGACTCTATCTCGATATGACTGGCCACATATTTAACCGTAGCCAGCGTAACGACTGCATCGCAAACTCGCGATGTAATCCTTTCGAGTAATAACACTGAAAAAAGAAAACCGAAACGCGTACGTATGTGTGTGTGTGTTTGTGTATACATATATACGCATCGTCGTACTTTTTAAATAATATAGCAGCCGAGCGTAGCGAAGAAGGGAATAAATTTCGGGGTGCGGTCGTTAAGTATTATCCGCCAAAAACTCGCTACACCGACGACGATTGAATGCCGCAGAAAGAGCCCGCTGCTCAATCAGCGAGAGGTGGAGATCGTTTCGGCGGCGTCGAGCAAGCGGCCGACTTTTTGCTCGGCTAACTGCATTGTTGTGGTCATCCGGTAAAGCTACTTTCGGTAAATTACCGTATTTGCCGGTAATGCCGCACGATTGCGGACGTGTTATTAGGGGACCGTGAATCGTTTTTGGGCGTTGGTTCTCACGCGCGTCCTAAAAACGCATTCGTGGATGTCCGTTACTTCTGTCGATAAGTCATCGTTTCCCCGACAAAAGCGCGCTCGCTGCTTCGTGAATCATTCTTCATCGCGGTTCTCCGACGTTGGCGAAAGATCATTAAAGACTCATCTGACTTTGTACCTACATTTAATACAGAATGCGATCACACGATGATTGTGAGTATTGACTATCTGATACGTGAATCATATGTCATCCGACATCAGTCTAGCGGAACAATCGGATGAGCACATTTTACACACATTAAATGCGCTACGATAATGTGAGGATAATCTTATTTAATGGTCGAAAATATATATTGTCAATTGTATGTAATGTAAACTGGAAGAATAGTTTTGATGAAAGAAAAGTCACGTGTTAAACACTTTTATTTTTATAGAATTAAGATTCGCGTTGATTAACTATTCCTGTCTTTTGGTAACCGTGGAAAGCATATTAAGCGAGAGCATGTTCAGATGCGTTTCACGTTGTCGCTTACATATTAGAGTCTAAAATCGTTACATCTCGATGTTGCTCACGTTTCATTCAATTGTGGTGTAATGAACAAAATTACGTAACGGTGAACAAACGCACATACAGATATGCACACACACACACACACACACACGGTAACCCAGTTCTCCTTTAAAACGTATGCGCGCGTCTTATATTTACATATATTTACATGCTAAACAGTACGGCAGATACGTTGATGAGCAAAAGTGGAAAACCGTTCGTACCGGATAAATAATTTTCACGATGTCAGGAAAATTAATGATACGACGTTACTTGCGCTTTCAACTCAATTTTCTCCCGGGAATTCTTACCTTATCGTGTAAAATCGTGTTAGTGTCAGTATCATTAAAATGAGCAAGAATGTAGTACTGTCTTGGTATTATAATAAACCAGTTAATTTGCATAAGTACACGAATTACTTAATCAGTCAATTTTCTAACAAGATGTTACCGACTAATTTTTAAAAGAGTTTAATATTTCATGTTACGTATAAGAAAATACAGAGCAGTATCTACTATATCTAGAAAAAATAAATAGATAATGTAAATAAATAATTAAAATATTTAAATGATTAAGCATAATAACAAGATTTTAATGCTGATTGATATTATTCAATTAAACTATTATTTAGTTGAATCAACAAAAACTATCTAGAACGAAGCCGCGACTACGTTCAGTTGTACGTTACGTTTTATTTTTCTTACCTTTCGACAAGTATTATATACAGCATTTTCGCTATTTTGCTCGTTCCCTTGCCAGTGCACGCGTACGCGCATCGTGCTTGCGAGTCGTAAAACTTTATTACGCGCATCAGCTTAAGACATATAAACTCGGTAAATGAAAAGACACGTCACGCACCAATTTCACTTTTACGTATTTTACAAGCTCTCCAGACCGGATCATCATACGCTCAAACGTGACGCGACGGTTATTCAGATGCCGGTCGTCTCGTGAACAATGCAAGAGCAAGAATTTTTAAAAGAGAGGGAAAAATAATCCATATTCGTCGTACGAGCGAAACGAAACGTTTAAGAGCGCAGAATGGATAATCGCTTGAAAAAAGATTAATTCCTACGAAAGCAGTGGCAATAATATTTACGGATATTAAAATCGTGAATTCGTAAAAGAGGCGATTATAATGGCGTATATTAAAACGAAAGTCTTGTTTAAAAAAAAAATCTGCATTCGAGAAATTGAAATACGACGCAAGCAATTAATATAAATAATAGGAACGTAGGATTGTCGAAACGAAATTGTGGAAGCGAAATTTCGATCGACTTTCTATTTGTCGTAATTGTTGTAGCTCACGATTTGATCTCCAATTGCAAAATCAGTAAACACATATGTACACAATCGAGCACTAATTTGAACGGACGAATGCACCTGCGCGAGTCGATTGACGCAGTCGACAGAGTGGCTCGTTTCAGTGCGTCTACACCTAGCGAATCAATGCACTCGATTGCATCTCGATACAACACCCGACTCAGGGGATAATGGACGTCGTATTCGAGATTAAACTTCCCGACGAACTATTTGCACTCACTTACCAAAGAGAGCATTTGCGATATCATACCTCGAAGATAGTAAACGTTAAAGTTTCACGTTCGAATGCACGAATTCATTAAATTACGAAGTTAGAATCATATCTTTGAGTACATTATTTAATGGAAAGATGATTTAATATCTCCTACATTATTCGAAGATAATTTTTCAATAGACAAATATAATTTGAAAAAAATTTATTTTTTATCTCAACATATTAGCTTTCTTTGTGCAGTTAATATTATAATATAAAATAATATGTACGCTATACAAAGAGAGATGTTTCTTACTTTCAGCTGTTACTTTTAGCGAGGAGTAATTAATTAACTGCAATCCCCCTTTAACAATTTATTCACGAACCTTAATTTATTATCTGTATCCGAACTATATGACGAACTATAACTCATGACACCGAATTATATATAACGCGCTTTTATTATATAATAAACAAAAGGTATCAAAAAAGGTATCAAAAAAGATATCAAAAGGTATCATTATATGATTAACCTTACATATTTATTATGTTTCTCTAGTATAAATTATTTGAGAGAATTCCATAAGCGGATGAAACTTAACTTGACGATGGCCAAAACAAATTATATCTGAACATCGCTGCGAATCGATCTGCAATCTGCAAAGTGACCCGTGATGCACCGCGATTTGACACGCGCGAGAAATTTGGGGTTGCGGACGGGGTTGAGGACAGCTGGTGGCGTTGAGAGCTGCTGCTGTTAGCGCAGGGTGGCAGAAAGAGTGAGAGAGAGAGAGGAGGGAGGGAGGGAGGGATAGAGAGAGAGAGAAAAAGGGAATGAGGCGGAGAATTTTCAAGGGACAAAGAGAGAAATATATATAGAGAGAGAGAGAGAGAGAGAGAGAGAGAGAGAGAGAGAGAGAGAGAGAGAGAGAGAGAGAGGGAGGGAGGGAGGGAGGGAGAAAGAGGGAGAAAGACAGAGTGGAAGAGGGAGCGAAAGCGAATACGGTAGGGAGGGTTCGCGTCGGATGGAGGTGGCCGACGGAGGGAGGAGGACCGACCTCTCGGTCGAAGGGATGGTGGAAGGATCGGAAGAGGGCGGCGGGTCGCCGGCGATGGTGGCTGAGAAAGGTCGGTGAACTCGGGGTCGATACCCGCAGCAACGCGACCAACCAACCTAACATCCACCCCAGACTCCCTCTGCCTCCGCCAGCTGATCTACCTGATCTCCCCGATTAAATTGCGCGCACGCACACACACAGCCTTCCGAGCTCGTCTCGGATGTGCTGCACACTGTATACTAATGCACGCCCGTGTTCACCGCCCGCGCGTCACGAATACGCGCGCGGACGGTCGCACATGGTCCACAATGCGAGACTTATTCCGGAGAAGAGATCGCCGGGAGGTGAATTTGTTGACGGCTATTGGATCCTCGGGTTGCTCTGGCCCAAGTGCCGCCCGAGAATCGATCAGTTTCCAGGATGCGCTTTAACCCTTTATTGCACACATACAGTTTACTGTCGCGTCACGAAAGACGAGAGATATTTCTCTACCGGATATATTAAAAGTGTGTTGCGCGTTCCGTCAGTTCTATTCGCATGCTACGTGAGATTCGTTTATATATCGATATACTTTGCATCTCCTCGCATTATTTCACAGTTGTATTTGTCGATTTTCGCTTAGGTGTGTAACGTGTCGCTTTCCATCAAATGGCAAACATTTCTTCTATTGCGAATGAGAGATCACATAGGTCACGTACATACACAGTACAATAATCGTTTTATTATATTTCTATTTTACAATTTTTTATATTTTGCATTTTTGATAAGTATATTTAATAAGGTATTTAATATTATTTAATAGATATAATAACACACAGATACAGTTAATTATTTTAGTTTTAACATTTATTCTTAAAGTCTGGAGAAAAGTGCTACATATAATGATAATGATAATATATAATGATGTAAGAAGAAAATTAATTAGAAGTTTTCTGCTTCACGGTTATAATATTGAAATTATCAACTTTGTTTTAACTATATTATCATAATTAGATTCATAATTAGACTCGAAAATAAAAGTTGATTAAGAAAGTACTAATAGTAAATTGAATAAAAGTGAAGTTTTATATATATATATATATATATATATATATATATATAATGCTTCCTATATATATTTTAATTTACTTTTTTTAAATAAGTCGAAGAACTTTGAATGCTATAAAACAGAATCTAACGCAAATCATTTGAACATTATATCGATTTCTATTTGTTTTTGTTATAATATTTGATTTATCGTAATAAAACGTAATAAAACGCCATGAAAGCGGAAAACATAAATTTTTTCAGCAGCGCGAATGCATACGGAAGAAAGGATGCACGGTTTGCGAAAACGACCGGATAACAAGAGTCACAAGCGAGTGACCTGGAAATGTTTTCGAAGCGCTTGTCCCGGTATTATTCGCGTTGCCCCCAATGATCGACATCCATTCTTCGCGCTGCCATCAGCACATACGTCTCAATGGAATCGCGCACACGTTAGAATATACGACGATTGATCCTATCATTCGAAAACGGTGCACGCGATGCAGAATGCAAAACCTACTCCAGAAATCTTTTTCTCTCTCGAGGCTCGCAGATTTATTGACGCCCACTGACATTTAATAGAGTGACGGTCGAGCACAATCAACACCTTAATACAATTTTAAAATAAAAATATAATATCCCCTTTATGTGTGTTATTTTCTGCAAATGGTGGAAGAAAGGCTACATTTTAAAACACGATAAATTTTTAAATAAATGAATATATGTACATATACATATATATTTAACATATAGAGACCCAATATAATATGCTTACAATAAATTTTACAATAAGTTACATGCATTAGTAAAAAGTAAAGTTATAGTGAGAATAAATTAATACAACATAAAAATAGACATTTCGTTATCCTTTGTCAGTCTTGCTGGGATTAACTGCACAACCGCTTGTCAAACTCTCGAATTGGCCTATCAGATCTCGCTTTGAGATGTCTTCGATATCTCGATGAACGCAGAGAAAATAAAATCGTTTCATACTAATGATATCTCGCTGATAGCGCTGCTCGTGTATTCGAGAGAGAAATCTAAGCGCGGTCGCGCTATCTTCATCCATTCGGTCGATCGCGAACGTGCCGTCATCTCGTATTATATTTAAACGATTATTGACGAGTGATATAATGCGGGACGTGTGTCGTCCGCATGCCAGCTTATTACTTATAAATGTATTATATGGACCAGTGGCGCAAGAAGTCCAACGGGGTCTCTGAACTTCAGATACGATCTCTCCGTAGTGCTATCTATCTATCTAGCTTTCAACGGACGAACATACCTCTTCTCTCTTCGTAATCTCGTATATAAATACACGAGATAAAACGCACATGCCGATGATGAATGTATTTATGTAAAAATCGCAATAATAATCCACATTTGCCCGTAGACCATTTAACTTCAATTAATTTTGTCACACTTCGCCCCATCATCAATCTGAACATGAATTTAAATCTTTTCTCAGTTTTTTATTAAGGATTATTATTAGCCGATAAATCGATAAATCGATTGAAGTTTCGATTATCTTTATACAATATATAGTAAATTTTAGAATAAATTTTTTTTTTGGATCACAATTTTTTAGGATTTTTTGATGATTTTGAAGTTCTTTTTTTATAAAGACAAATTTTGGAGTGGGCTATTATTTTTTTCGCAACTTTTTAATATTCTTTTCTGATAAATTATGACGATCTAATAAGAATTCGATTCGTTTTATATTTTTTTCTAATGATGTATTTAACATTGTGGCTATTTTTCAATGTTTCGGAGTTTATCTTTAGTGCAAATTTTACATTGTTATTCTCTCTCTCATACTGATGAAGATTAGATGCAAAATGCAATGCAGGTCAGATTCCTTCGTAAAGCGTTTCCGAGGATTTGTTCAAATAGGAGCGAGTTACATCGCGTGACGTTTTGTCGACACGAGAATCGTACGTGTACCGTACATCGCGTCAATTTTTCCGTTTGTTTGCGTTTGCGAGCGTGTTGCGTAACACGTTGTTTCGTCATGTCGGATCCATTCAGATTGGAACACGGATACGTCTTAGCGCGATGTCGCGTAATTACGTGTAACTGCGTTACTGCGTAACGATGATTTGAAATCATTGGCCTAACTTGACGGCTGTTATTCGTCGAACCAATCGCATACAGTGACATAAGCAAAATGGTAAAATATTTTTTTCGTAATTTATTAAACTATCACGAGATAAACCTACTATTTTTACCACTTGTCACATTTTTTATGACTATTTGATTATTTTGAGAGAAATATATTCACGCACAACAAAGCATAGCACGATTTAACAATTTATTTTATTTAAGATTTATTTATATATACTTCCATTAAATCTATGAATAATCTATTTATTATGGCAAATTATTCTAGCGAATAATTTTGTCGGGTGATTAATAATTTCTATCTTTATTCTGTGTGTAATTATAAAATTTGTGTGTGAATTATTAAGAACGAATTATTCTATAAAATTTTTAATTAATGAAACAGTGCTTCTTACAACTTAAAATCAAATATTTCTGGAATATGATTCGAGCTCTGTTTGGAGATTACTCGAAGCACTTATCTCGTGTCGATTAGCATATACTGCGTAATAAGTTCCAAACATACGCAGATATAATTGATAGTTGAATTTATGTCGCATTCGCGCTACGCGATTGACGATCGATCGCGGTAAAATATTTTCATAGCTCGCCCGTGCTGCCCGTTTCTAGAAAGTTACCCAATGTACATACATAGCGTCCAGTTTCTCTCGCGTTTGCCGGGCACTTGTATCAACCTTCGCGAATACGACGCACACTCCGGAGTAGAACAGATAAACGCGCGCGTTACCCGGCGCATTATCTATTCCCGTCGAATGTAATTTCTAGGCGTACAACGCGAGTTCAGTCGCCGCACCGGCGTTTAGATAACGGGCGACGCTTTGCACGAGAGAACTCTAATCTCGTGATAACATAGATATATTTTTCCACCTTTTTCGTGCCGCGCAGAAGAGCGTTTACTCTATTGGTTTTTGCGTCCCACTTCTTAAGGGAGATTCGCAGGCGATCAATATTTAGTGTCGATACATTCCGATATTGACATATTAGCATTGTTGAATACGTGAAGAGTAATTAAATCTAATTTGATCCAATGAAAATTATTATAGAATTATCTCTCTGTCTGTCTGTGTATATTAACGAGCATTAACGAGATGGAAACTTTAAATTTTGAAAGGCAGAATATTGTCAATACTTTGATTGACGATGAATATCGATCGTCTCGGGCTTTTTTTTACGTCTGCAGCGAAACGAGCGCAGACATAAAATCGGCGTGCCGATGTAAGGAAACCGAATTAACCGTAAATCATAGTGAATTTAGATGAGAATTATTTACGGCATCCTTAAACGGACTACAGGATTCATTAAGCTGCATTTCTATTACGATATAGCGCGGAATACGACGATCATAAAAGATAGCGACTATCATAAAATGTTTTGAAATGCACTGTCATCTCGTTGTAATTTCCTTATTTTGTGTCCCGCCGAGAATTAATCCATGAGCGCATTATTCAGAGATATTGCTTCATCTTCAAAGAAACTATAATGTCTTTCTAATTAAACCTGCGAAGATACGATTTCTCTATTTTGATAATTCCCACTTTAGCGAACAAATGTCTATGAGAACATTTTTGATAATTTCTTAGATTGAAGGTTTCTCTGTTTCTTCAGTCACACATATTTCATTACAGATTTTATATAATTAATATCTTTCTGCTATGCTCTCTCTCTCTCTCTCTCTCTCTCTCTCTCTCTCTCTCTCTCTCTCTCTCTCTCTCTCTCTCTCAGTTTCTTCTCAGATTTATTATTACAGTAATTATTAAATAATCGAAGTTCTATGTATTCTTATTTAATTAGATGTTCTCTTTAATCGATTTCTAAAACGGCTGAAAAACTCGCAAAAATCTTCCTTCAATTTGTTCGCAAAGACAAGTTCGCTATGTTCGTTTCATAGATACATTAAGGAATAATCTTCAAGGAACGAGATTTATTTTTAAAGCGCGCGCATGTGCCCGCGAGTTCGAGTTCGGCTTTAATCTCGAAAAAGACCCTTGGGGCGATGCGTGAGCGATGAGCAACGGGTCGCGATTGAAGCTGGGCCTCTGTGTGTTCCTTCGGACGGGCTGGCTCGTTAAGCCCGTTGCGAGAGAGGGTCGGATGTGCATCGGCCGGTTAAAATGTGGGGCAGTGCTGTGCGGCTAACGTACGTCCTTGGTATTCGTGCGGTGCGGTTAAGACGTAACTGGCCGCGCGCATCGCTCCAAATCGCGCACTTTGCCGAGAGATTGCCGCGAAGATTTGTATTGTGTACAACAGCTCGATGTGAAACTTGCGCGTAATAGTTGGCTCCCTTCCCAATAGTTTCACCAGAAAGTCGCCTTTTTTTTGGAAACGCAAATTCGCTCCTAATCTTGACCGTGATTCGATGATCGATAGTTGAGAAATTGCATTTATGAGGATAGAAAGATATACAAGGAAATTTATATCGTTCTAGCAAAAACATTTTCTCAGAATTAGTAATATATATATATATATATACTAAAGATAGAGAAAATTGTTGAGAAAATAATTTATAATTTATTGTAAGTTTGTAATTAAAATTTGATTGATTAGTGAGAATAAATAAAGATGACGTTGCAAAATTTTTTGGATAAATTGAGATAGCCATTTATTTCTAAGAGATTTATTTATTCTTATCAAACGAATGATCTACATGACAGAGAAAATCTTGAAGTATATTACATTTACCTACTTCACTATCGCAATTATCCTAGTCGAGTCTAATTTGACTCGTTACTTTACTTGAACACATAGCGTAAAGAAAGAAGCGACAAAATGCTGCTGAAGGAGAATGCAAATAAAGCATGGGCGAGAGAGTTTTACAGCAAAACGGTCGATTCGTAGTCGGTCACGCATTGCGGTTTTGCGCCGGAGCAATTATCGCGGGTATATTTGTTCGCGCGTAAATCGAGAGCATGCACAGCCTCCGGCGCACGAGAGGATTTGTGCTCGTCTTCGCGATAGAGGCTCGCTCACGAGCCTTACGTGGGCAGTCTTACGTCGTGATTTAGCCCTGCAGCCGAATACTCGTTTATTAACCGCGATCGTTAACAAACGACTATGCGGCGTAACTTGATTCTCGTCTCGTGTGTATCGTAACGCGTAAACCCTAGCCTTCGGCTCGAGGAACGCGAAACGGGGAGGGAAAGAATATAAAACAGGGACATTAATTTTCTTTTATTCTTGATATGCGCAGAGCCCTCGAAATGTTTAGTTTGTTTTGATACACTTGATAAATAAAAATTATATCAGAGCAGTCTCCTTATCATTCACGTAGGGCGTGGGTAGCCCGTGTTGACAGAGGAGGGGGAAACAATATCACATACGCACGATATATATATACACATACTATGGGAATACTAGAATCAGTCGCTAAGAAGCGAGTGCCAAAATAACATCGCAGGACCGTGAGTATACGCTGGGAAAGCGTCGAAAGAGAATGTGAGAATGTGTGTATGTGTGTGTGTGTGTGTGTGTGAGAGAGAATAAGCGCGAGAGTGTAGTCGCAATATCAGAGTATCCTTGATTAATATTTCATTACTTAGTGGCTCGCTCGCGAATATACTCTGTTGTGCGTGTGGTTTTTCTTCCCTTCAGTACTGAAACAATACAGTTAAGCCTATGCATTCAGTCGTCTTCCGAAGGGTTTCGACGTATATTTTCCCGAAAACCCGGTTGCATAGCTTACTCGCGAACGAATCGCCTATCAATAATTTTCGAACGTACCTTACGGACGGCCAATTTGCCTCTCTTTTTCTGGAACTTTTAACATCGCATGTCTGCGACAAAAATTATACAGGAATATAAGCTGATATTAATATTTTACTTCTTTTTCAATATACAATCAATTAAAAAAACCAGCTGTGTCTATAATATATCTAATTAATATATACTAATGTTTTATTCATTCTCGTTTCTTTTGCTTCATTTTCCAAATATTCATGGTATTTTAATCTTTTTTAAATTTTTGTCATATAAGAAAAGAGAAAGGGACGGAGGGTATTGTTTGTATAAATAATACAAATCATAAAGTCTACATAAACAAAATTTTGCGACATGATAAGGATAATAGGAATAATGTATTTATAATATTCTTTATAAAGATATCTTTTTTGTGTATAGTGTGTATGTATGTACGCGCGCGCATCACACACACACACACACACACACACACACACACAGAGAGAGAGAGAGAGAGAGAGAGAGAGAGAGAGAGAGAGAGAGAGAGAGAGAGAGAGAGAGAAAGTATATTTTTTATGATCATAACCGAGTTTCAACTACTATTATTCAAGAGGCTCGTAAATATAATTTTTACAAAGTTTTATGAATTTTTACGATTCATTCCATATTATCGTAAATAAAATTAAACATTTTTATAACATGTACGTTATAATTTTAAAATCTAAGAGTATAAAGCTACATAATACATATATGCTACATAAAAATTATTCGCCAATTATCGATAAATTATCTCTATTATCAGATAGAATTTTTTCAATCGTAATATTTTTGCAAGCGATATGCAGAGAGAAATTGTTAAAATTAACTTTATCGAAATTAATCAAATATTTAATGAAAGATCGATTTTTTATTACGATTATTTTTAACTTGATCAATTTTTTAAATAACAATTATATGTCAATGAAATCTTAGTTAACTCATTAATTACAGATCATATCAGTCACATAATATGTATATTTAAGATTAGTATACTACAGTTAATTTAATCTTTATACAATTAACCGTACATACATATAGTATATATTCATATTCTCGTTCGTTAGAATTAACAATTGAAGAAGTATAAGATCGACAAATTTGATTTAGTTCTTTATCACTGCTCGTAATCAAGTTGACGATAAAGATATCGATAACAGTATTTATCGGATGCTCGTTTGTAGATTAATATTATACTCGCGATCATCGAACTTCGTATTATTATTACAGATGACCGGTTTCGTGCTCGGTTGAGTTAATCCGTGGTGAACTATCAATATCATCAGATCTGTGAATTATGTAAAGCTAAATTTACACGCTACACTTTTGAGAATTATGTCAGATTAAGGTTACTAAGAGTTGTCTTTTTACATGACTTTTTCACGCCAAAAACTATAATTCATACTTAATTTTATCTTTCATTGAAAGGTCTCTTTTTGCTACATAATATTAATGATGAAAATGATAAAACTAAACGTTATAAAAACTAAAAGTTATAAAAGAGTTAACTCTCAATATGCATGTTTCTTCCTAAAACGCAAAATTTTTTGTCTCAATATATTAATCGAATGCGCGCAATATATAATATATAATAGTAATAAAAACAATAAAATAAAATAAAAACAAAAATGCTCGCTCTCTCTCTCTCTCTCTCTCTCTCTCTCTCTCTCTCTCTCTCTCTCTCTCTCTCTCTCTCTCTCTATCAGGTAACCTTAATCCGATACGACCGGTGAAAAACGTGCAAATTCGCCTCGGGATTGGAAAACCGACCATTACCTCGTCTCTCCATTCGCACATTGTTAAGGCTATCACACGTGCGCCGCGAACAGGATAATTTGTGTCGAACGCGTGACCGTTTTGTCGTCGATTTATGTTCGGAATAGGCTCGCGCGCTTGATGTTTATCTAAACCGTCGGTCGATCTCTCTCCGAGAGGCCGGTTTATTGCACCCGTAAATAATATATCTCCCGTGTGTGTATATGTGTGTGTGCGCGCATTATCCGGATCATATAACGTATGCACGCGCCGTGATACTTGAACGCTGTATTAATTCCACACTTGTTTCGTATGATTTCAGGTAAGGACGGCGACAATCTAACGTAAGATTAATCGAAATTCGAGATTCATCCGACGTCAACAGTTTCATATCATTTCGCGCGAATATCATTTCGGCTAAAGGTAAGACTGTTTCATTGAACATTCTGCTCGAAAACGAAATTCCGAAAGCACGAAAGTTCTATCCGAATTTCGTTAAACGGGATCTATTTGTCACAAAAATTATGAGATGCAATTTTTGTCAGTATAATGTTCATAATTTTCGGAAAATTGAAATGGAGAATTATTTATGCGACGTTTCTTTTTTAAACGGATGTCTGGATGAATTGCATTACGTGTGCGATGATACATATATATCGAGGGATACATAATTAATAAGTCTATCACATTTTCTCTCGATCGATTAAAGTAACAACTATTTTTATTTAAATCGTAGTATCTGTAAATAAAAAATAAGTCGGCATCCTGTGTGTTACATCTGAAATATTTCGAACGTTAATATGTCTCCCGGATATATGTATCGGAAATATTTATTATCAACAATAATTACTGCGTCGACTTGTACGTAGCTCGTTCTGCTTCGTAAATCAGCGAGATGTCGATCGGATTATAAGAAACTCGATACGTACTGCCGGACGAGTGTTATGCGCTATAAATCGATCTAACGGAACTCGGAGTGAGACGATAAAACCAGCAGAGTGCGACTCTCCCGATGTATAATGAAAATCCAGACAGTCCTAAATCCCCCCGAGGCAGTAATGCGATTTTAATGAAGAAATTAAAATGTAGATTATATTATTTTAAATCGCACACATCTCTCATATTTCAGTTAAATAATAAATTTGGTTTTTCTCGCTGTAAATTTTCTCGCTCTTTGACAAAGAAAAGTCTTTGACGAAAAAAATTTTTGTGACAAAGCAAAAGAAGGATAAAAGTTTATAATATTACGACATACAAAAAAGAATGGAATTAGGTTACATTAGCGTGCTCGATTTTTTGTCATAGTTTTTTTATACAGTACATAGTAATTTTATTTGATACTCAGAAAGTTAAACCGTTAGCTCCAATTTTAATATTCACAAGGGATTTTTATTAATTGATGATTGATTATCTTTAAGCCGCGTGTGTGGATAGTTTCAAAAATTTTTTCTTGCCTTAAGCCTCCTGTGTCCTCGCTGCAGCCATATCGAATTATGACGTCAGAAGCGAGAAATCATATGATCAATGATTTCTCACTTTTGACGTCATAATTCAGTATGATGTTAATAAGGAACCAGAAGTCTTAATGTTTATTTTTCTGCTGATAAAAATTAATATCATTTCATCAAATATATCATGCGTAATATAAATTGCGAAATCGAATTAGGCTTTTGAAAAATATATTAAGGCAACTCGTAAAATCATAATATCCGGGACGATTTTCTCCTGACAGACTGCATTTTAGTTCGATCGTGCGTAGACCTTTCGGTCGTTAATCTTTCGTTTTTCGTGCTGTTCCAGTAAGAGATCCGCTTAAAAAAGTTTAAGAAATACAGAAAAGAGGTCGCACATTGGGTCGTCGTGCGTGCGATTTCGCGCCAGTTAACTTTACAAAAGATTTAACTTAAAACGTTGTATGCCCGTCTGTCACCATAAGATAAGCGCCATGATATACACATTATCGCGTTCAATAAAAAAATTCCTATGCTGTCGAAAGCTGTATATCACGTGGGAAGTATCATAGTGTCGGTGACCTGTCACGGTATGCACACGGCGTTAACGAATACGATGTTGACGGCACCTGCACCTCTAAAGCTTCGCCGAGTGTAAGATGACAGAGAATCTTCGGTTTCAGCGGTGTCGGTTCTCGGTTGTCGGTGCTGCGCGAGTTCGCCGAACTCTAGCGAATGAATTCGCAGATTACGTACCGATGATGGTACAATACATATATTTTCTAGGCTGATCGTCGGTGAATTCGTTCGTGTATCGCACCAAGTGTGTCTCCTCGTAAGGATGTCAAGGCCACGACCTAATGGGAGGTCGTTGCCACCAACGTGTTTGTCTCTCCCGTTCCCTCTCGTCTCTCTCCCGTTCCCTCTCTCTCTCTCTCTCTCTCTCTCTCTCTCTCTCTCTCTCTCTCTCTCTCTCTCTCTCTCTCTTTCTCTTTCTCTTTCTCTCTCTTTTTTTTCCTGTATCTTTCGCCCGATCCACCGTTAGTGTTATTCGAAGCATCTACATGGCCGTCATTCTTTGCGCATTCCAAAACGACAGAGTCATAGAGCTCCTTCCGTGTAATCCTACGTAAGCATGGGATCACGGTGTTAAGAACTGAAAAGCAATCGACTAAAATATAAAAAAAAAAAATTTCACATTTCTATAAATATAAGAGAAGATTAGGAAATACATTTTAGATAAATGTGTGAATATACATATATTTGATTTACCCTATTTCGCGAATTTTCCTCGAACGTTATTGTATGATAACACCAAGAGAAAAACGCGAAGAGACAATTGAAATGAGATACCCAGTAGCGCGACGGGAAGGTAAAGATCGGCTTATCTTCGGTATATACACAGGCTCACAGGTAGATATGATTTGTGTTAACGGCTCGTGTGCCGTCATAAATATTCAACGTGTGTCGGCGAGATTCGGTACTTGCCGTACCTTTACAATGCCATTTTTTTTTTTTTTTTTTGTTCGCTTTATCAGCTGCATCGGGAACAAACTCGTCGCGAGTGTCGCGGATCGATGTCAATGACCTGTCATCGAATTGCCGACTCGGTAAGTCGAGCTACAATAAGTCACGTTAGAAGTCATGCGTACGACGCGGTGTCGCGATGCGCGTCTCTTAATCTGCACGCGATAAGAACGTGCTGTAATTAAAGACCGATATCACGTAGACGCGGCCTTATATCGCGAGTCATACGATCTTTATCGGTTGTCGTTCCCCGCGAGGAGGATAACGAATACCTACGACGGCGCCGCTATATACGACGCTCGTGATGGTACACTATTGAAGTTTTGCGAGGTGGGAGAAGGGTATAACGTGCGTAGTCGCGATAAGAGAATCGTGCGTGATTGTTTTGGCGTTGGATCTGATTAAAAAAAAATGGATATCTCCTGTCATACGGCTCGCGGTAGACGCTGGCGTCAGAACGTGACTCGCTATCTTTTGTCAGATTTACACTGTTGTGTCTGGAAATTTTACCAAGAGATTTCAGTTTTTTTCCAAAGTTTATTTCCGAATCTCTAGCAAACACTAGTTTAAACATGAGAATTTGTGTCTATGCATTTTTCTATATTACCTATGAAGACAGAAAATAGAATCACAATGACCATATACGTCATATACATATATACACATACACATAGACACACATACGCATTTATTTTAAGTTTTTATGAATATACATAATTGTATATACGTATATTTTGAATTTTTTATAAACATAGTTTTATATCTATTAAAAATCGCTAAATGCTTAAATAAATTTTTTCGATTGCAATTTTTTAAACATTTACAATTCTAAAACATCACGAGAAGAGAGAGATTTTACATTAATGTTTCATTAGTAAAACTATTTTTAAATGCGCAAAATGAGAGAGAAGAAAAGAGATTAAATGAGATTAAAAAATTAGCATTAGTATTATTAAAGTTTTACGTTTAGAGAGATTACGTTTAAGATTTTTCATAAAGAAGATCCAATGCTCCCCTCTTTTAGGAAAAAAATCGTATATTATTCAGGATCGAGGATACCGAATTTTTACGATGCAATACGTTTCCATGAAGTACCTTGTTTCTGACATCAGCCGAGAGAGGAGAAACGAATTGCATGTAGAGTATAGGAGACGTGAGAGAAAGGGCTAGGCGCCCCTCGTGCATGCATGCAGAAATGTCCGAGGGTGCAACAACCTCCCCTGTCTTTGACTAGGGTGAATGGAAGGAACGAATGGTGAGAAGACACGCGAATTGAAAGAAAGAATTACAGTTAAATCTCTGGATGTCATAATTTGATGCGTGTCAATACGAATATTGATAGTTAAAAACGTCACGTGGAACAGAAATATATACGCATTGCGTAGTATAATATATTAGCTCCGTATTGTCTCGATTCAAATAATTTTAAGTTTACTCTTCTCTTTAGAAGAACTGCCGATTTTTCCTGCCAAGTAAACACATACAATTACATGTCGTATATTTGGTGTAAAAAAATCACTGTGCAGTTTTATCACTACCAGAGGAATGCAGTGCTAGAAAAGTTTAATGGAAAAACGATCGCTTGACGAGCGAAAGAATTCGGATTTGATTCTTGATTCAGTCATTTTGCATAAATAAAAAAATATTCAAATCCATCACGTAATAATAGCAAATAAGCGAGAGAGATTAGAAAATTATAAACTCGGATATCGAAACAAGGCTCTTTATCTTTACCTCATTCGTCGTTCGTTGCAAAAATAATTAAACCGCGCCCAATATAGGAGCTCGTGATACAAGTTTTTGCCTGAACAAAGTTCAACCGAGAGGATAGTATTCTTTTTTTTTTTCATTTTCCTTAACATCGCGACCGAACGAAAGTAGCACGTATCTCATTTCGTGTCGTTTTTTTTCGCGAGGCTGATTTATAGCGTGGCCCTCGGTCGGATCGCGTTTATGGGTAACGAGCAACCTACGGTAAGGAGATAGGTAGATACTAGATACCGACGTATTTTGCTCTCAATGTCAGACGATAGCGGATGGGCGCAAGGACCCCGTCGGACCCCGGCGACGTGATGCGGGGGCTAAAATCCACGCGAACGAGCCCGCCGCGGCTTAGCACACGCAGCACACATAGACAGAAGACAACAGTGCTATAAAATGCTTTTATATTCCTGCTTCGTGAGCTCGGGTCGGATTATATACGCGAGTTTTCTAAGCGTGCCCGAAAGCGAACAATAAAATCGCCTCCGACGATTGTTTCTACCTCGCGGTCATGTCAACGCTCGTTTCGCTTTCTCTTTCTCTTTCTGCCGGGGATTAACCCTTTCTCACCCCTTGCTAGCTAACCGCGCCAAACCGCTACTTCTCACGCCCGGTCTCACTCGGCAGATAGATAATTTATTCGTAGAACAAACATTTACCTTCTCCTGCAGTCAGTATTGCGCGAAAATAGAAAACCGTACAGACCTGTTTTACACAATTAACAGTGTGATAGTGAAACACATGTCGATGGTTGTTTTGTTAAGAAAATGTAATGGGAGAATCGGCTTTAAATTTTCCTAAATTTTAACTCGAAAATCTTTGAGTACTTAAATAGTACAAACGCATCGGACAACTCTTTTCTCAAAGCGTTAATTTCTTATGAGAACTTTTATAATTTTTTACATTTGTAATTCTTTCGCACAGATGCATAACACATTCTAATTCTCTCTCTTTCTTTTTCTCTCTCTACAGTATCGGAAACTTGGAATCTGAAAAAAAATTTAATTTTTGAAATCTTGTATAATTATCTGGAAACATAGAATCTTGATAATCGATTCAGTAATCAAGCTCTATGATAATGGAATCCATGCTTTTATTTAAGGTATAATAATTGACGAGATTCATAAGTAATGTTAATGCAAAATCGAACATACTGTGCGCTCGATCGGAGACTTAAGTCATCTTGCGACTTGCTTTACACAAAGGTGACACTTAAAGTCACGGCGTAGCTGTAAAGGGTTAACGTACGATCGATTTCGCGATACTTTATCGATCACATTTTATGCAAGAGCGAGCAACGAAACGAAGTCGGAATTCTGAGGTTTTCGTCGGCGAGCAATTCATTCTGTCGACCACATAAGATACACACGGATTTATAACATACAGTTGCAAAATACGTTGCACTTTGAGCGATCTCCGGACTCGCATAAAGAGGCGCGCACGCAGTGCGAAGTGAAAGTAACATTCTAGACACGTGATGCGGCATCACGCTACACACGCTACGGAAAGAAAAAAAAAAAAGAAGCTGGCGCATCCGTGTGTGCGTGTGTACGTTTGTACACGTGCGCACGACACTGTCCGGCAAGTAGCACGCCGTTTCTTCGGTGAACGGAATATCTTTTCTGTTCTTTTTTTTTCTTCTTGTAACACGTGTGTATATCTATATCTGTTTTTTCTATTGTCATCGATACATATGATTCCTCGATATGTCATTTCGACGGTGTCTTCTGGATTAACATAATTAATTTTTCTTCATACGCGACATACGCGAATGTATATTTTGAGTTTTAAATCTCTGAACTGAGATGGGGTCAAGAAATTTCTGAAGGAATTCTTGAAATAAAATTTTATTCTCAAGAAAGTTTCACGCTGAAATCTTCAAAAACTCTCTCTTTTTACATATATTTACATTATATAACTTGTATGATAAGAACAATTAAATTCGATATTCTTCGATTTTCTCTATCCGCGGATATGTGTATCTTCATACGGCATATCGCAGATATACGTGCATATATAACTGTTCCAGATGTCTCAATATATCAGCAGCCGTATATCTACATCTAGATATCATATATTTAACGACGTAAATATGTCACAAGTATTTCTCTGGATTCGCACATTCGCGTGTATGTACAATGCACCGAGGCGTATACACACATATCTCTATTTCTTTTCTCTACGGATACTTTATTACGCGCAAGCATGCGTATCTATCTACATCTCGGATGCTGTCTTAACGACATCGTGTTTCGTGAACATCCCCAGTCGTTAGCGGTGTTGCACAGTCGCCCACGATCGTGGCGCATTTAACGGGTGTCGACGTCAAGAAAGGGTGCGGAAAGAAGAAGAGAAAGAAAGAGGGAAGGGGGCTGGGAGGGATATGTACGCGCGTCGACGTCGTGTACGTCGGGAGCGATCTCCGGGAGAGGAGAACGGCGAGGCGGGAGGCAAAAGAGAGACGACGAGTTGGAAAGGGGAGCGGCGTGGTGCAGAAGCGGTGGAAGGGTGACGAGGGATGACGGTGGGGTTAATACACCCGTAATCTCGCTGAAATGCACTTGGATGCAACCGCGCGCCGAAGCGCGCTACTATCGCTGCTCTGTGCGCCAGAAAGGGAGAGAGAGAGAGAGAGCTATATCGCGTCAGAAATAGGGTTGCTCGCGAATAAATATCGATGATTTTCCTTCAGGGGATGTTTCAATTTGACAGGATATCAGACAGGATTCCTTTGGTCATTAATAATTATTCTCGACGAGAGATGAGAGATGATGATTGTGAAGAATTATTGATGAAATAATATATAATACTTTTATATAATATTTCATATATTTCTGCGCCGCGTGGTATAACATTTTTGTGTATTTCATGTAGAATCATATACACATAGAGAGATATTGATATATTAATCGATAACAAGTATGCAGTTGGTGAGAGAATAGAAAAGGTATTTTTACAGCAACGAATTAGTGAAAGTTCTATGCAAATAATAAATATATAAAAAAATATAGAACATTTATATAAATGTCATGCACGCGAGAAATATTAACAGGATTCAACGTTTGGAGGGGGAGCCAATATTTTATATTTTATTTTTATTTTCGATTATTTATTTATACGTACGACGATTACTTAACGATTCCAAATTATAACATCCAATATCCGAACGAGGGAACGAGAATTAATTTACGCAATATCGCGTTTCGCGAAGTTAATTGCGCGGAATGTTTCGCGGATGAAATTGGCGGAGAAGAAATCTCTCATAACTTTAGCGTGTTTATATACCCGCTTGTAAAATTTTTGCTAAAATATTAAGATTCATTACGATGTCACGCACGCGCTCTTTGCCATCCGCGAGTGGATTCCGCCGTGAAATTAGAAAGTAGCGCGCGAGCGAGAGGCGACTTGCGAATATCAAAGTTAGTATGCATGTGTACAACCGACTGCAATTACCGTTGATCCGCGATCGGGCTCGTACGCACGATCGTATCTTCCCCCGGCGGCGCATAAATCGGCGTATCCTAGATAAGACGCGCGTTTCTTCTCTCGCGCGAAGATTGTAGCCGCATGCACATTCGACCGATGCATCTGTGTGGATGCATCCGTGTGGATGCGAGAGAGGAGAGCCGTTGCTTCGCGCGGCATCGTCATCGTCATCGTCATCGTCATCGTCATCGTCATCGTCATCGTCATCGTCATCGTCGCGCCTATCTCTGTGCAACCTAGTTTATCGCGATATTTATAACAATCCTTTCAGCGTTTTAGCGCCTGCCACCTTCCGAAGGTCATTTAATCCTGGAACGGAAACGTAGAACTGGTCGCAGTGCGATCGGTGTGTTAGCTTCTTTTTTTTTTGTAATCAGCAGTTTTTATAAATATTCTATACTATTGAATTCAGTTAATATTTCCGGTGTATATGTGTGTTACATCGCGTAAGAAAATCCTTCTATAATAAATATCGCTGTATCTCTGTCGATATATGTATACTGAATATTTTTTTGATATTATGAAAATTAATTTTTTTATCTGAATATTAATATCCAGGACAAGAAATATATATTGAACAAAAAATATTGATATATTCGAGATATTAAATAAAGATTTACCGTTTCTTCAATATATTTTATATAATTTCATGTTAATTACTTATACATCGATTGATTAATTTATTATAGATGAAATTATTTTTCTTAATCATTATCTATCTCTTCTCTCCACACAAAATAATATAGTGCAGCAAAATATTGACACTTTGAAATAAAGCATCGACTAATCATCACTTGAAACACAAGTAGCGATACCGAGTCGCGTGTAGAGCGGAAAAAGTTTCAAGCTTCTCATTGGATGATGTTCGATTGAATAAAAAAGTATCGATATCCCCAATTAAATTTAAGTATCGTGCTATTCGACGCGATGTGTGTCACAATCGTATAATTAATTAACGCGTATAAATTCTATTGTCATTACTATCCCGTCAGGATAGATGCGCGAGAGCAATGCAACCGCAAGATTGACGTCGCATTCCGCCGCAGCTTTTACCACTTTCCTGCTTTTATCACTTTCCAGCATCGGAGTCGCTCCGGAGTGCCGATATACAAAAGTGCAACCGAGCCGGAAACCTGTTTCGTCGAGTTCTCGGCAATTTTTATTTTTTTATGCTTGACAATTAATCGTCAACTTGCGCAATCATGTCGCGAGACTCTATCCGCTTTATTGCCGGCGTATTTTTCTCGTTCCGTCTAAATTCGCTTATTGGATGTCCGATTCAGGATCACTTCTTCGTGTAACGATGACATAGAGGGAGAATATCGCCAGACGACGAGTTCGAGTTGATTAACGACGGCATATGATTTGCTCGTAAAATAGAGGTATTTTAGCGTTGTCGGCGGTAGAACACATCGTACACATTCCATATCGGATATCGCGTCGGAGCTTTAAGGAAGATTAATATAATCGTCGCGAACTGCGCGACGTCAATCGTAAACAGTTTCATTATTTATCGGATTTTCTTTTGGTAAAATCGATACAAGTTGTTTTGAGCGCAGACATAGAACTAGTGTAAATATTTTAGCACTATTAATATTTCAGTAATATTTTTATCCACAATATTTTATCCATAATATTTTATCCATAATATTTTTAACGATAGTATTGCAACGTAGTATACATCGTATATGAATCTTTTAACTATTGTATCTTTGATCTTTTGAAGATCTTATACAAGGATTTTTAAAAGATCGATGATACAATAACTGGATGAATTTATGTAATAAATTATCACAATAATTTAACGTCACGCGAATGGAGCAATTATTAAACATTTTGTAAACTCAAATATTATATTGAGAGAATAATTCGGTGACAGTTGTAATTGTTTGAGATAGAAGCTTTAAAATAGTGGCAGCTAATGTCAAAGATTTTCACAGAGAACTATTTATCTTCTTTTAATTTCTATTCAGAACATAAATCAATAAAAATAATTCTGTTCCTGAAGTAAATAATTTAGTCAATTATAATTTCCTTTATTTTTTAGCAAGCACACAATGAATAGGGCAAATAAAAACACAAAAGGCAATATTCCTTAAAAAACAAATTAAAAATATAATTTAATAACTCAATATTTTACAAATCAAAATGATTGAATGAAGATGAATTGAATGGCACAGTTTTGCATTTTTTAAAGTTACAACATTAAATACTATTAATGATTTCTAATAAAGTGATTTCTAATAAAGTCTTGAGTTGTGAAAAATCTCAGGGAATAAAATTCATTTAAAGTTATTGGAAGATCAAGTACCTGTTCCCAAAGTTTTCTTCATCAAAGTATCTTTCGTTTTAATCAATCGTAATTCAAGAACCATCTCAACTCCACATTTATAAGTTAAGAGTCATCGATCTTTGTCTTGAGAAAAAAAAAAAAAAAAACCGTTTCGGTTTTTCCAATCAAATCGTTCCGTTCGCTAAACGCGTCTATGATCGCGTTCATGTACATTATTTCCCCGATAAACGGTTGCAATTGATGAATGCATCGTTATATCGCTCTGTAATTTCCGAACAGCCCGATAATCTAGTATCGCCTAATAAGTACCTTGTGTGCGCTTCGGCTCCACTACATACACGCGACTTTACCCGTTCACACGTGCGGCGGAGTGACCGTGCGAGTGCATCGAACGAGGTATCCAGGCTGACACCCACGCCGAGCGTTTTCTGGGCCGAAAAATCGCTCGCGCGCACCGCGCCGTTCACTTCCGCGTGCCCTGCCGCCAGCGCTCGCTCGCTCGCACGTTCTCCAATGTGTACATACATGTCGTTCTCCAATGCACACCGGCTGCTGCAACGCCGACGACGATTACCAATCGGACCGGCCCGGGGTTCCGGGTCGCTTTTTCGCCCTGAAAACGTCGCGATTGTCGAGGCCCGGCCTGGCCGAGCGAGGCGTGACCGCTTGTCCGCTTTTTTTTTCCAGTCCTTCCGTCTCTCTCTTTCTCTTTCTCTCTCTCTCTCTCTACTCTTCCTCCTCTCACGTGCGACTCTTTTCCTTTCCTTCGTTTGACTATCTATTCTCTCTCACTGTGCCTCTTCGTGCACACACAAACTCATATAATCCACGCGCTATTATCTACGCTAGCATAATTTCGCGCTATCTCTATGTTAAGCTGGATGAACGATAATCTCAGGACTTTAATCCGCGAACGATTTTATTGCTTTATTTCTTCGAACGGTTTATTATCGGACATATTTTTAATTTATTTTTAATTCATCGAATTTATCATCTATCGCTTCTTTCTCATTTTGTTCGTTACCTTTAATTGATCCTAACGATCTCGTCTTTAAAAAGAATATTTTAATCAACTAGAAAAAGTTTACATCAAAATTTTTTTTTTTTTTCAAAAAGTATATTTTTTTATTACAAACATTTTCAGGTAGAATATTCTATATTTTCAAAAATATATATTTCAGGAAAAAAGTTACTGATGCAATTTAATGCAACATGATTTCCATCTAAAATGCGATGTTTGAATAATCAATTTTATATGATGGCAAGATTATATATACATGTTAACATAAAAATATATTATTTATTTCATAATATTCCATTAATAAAATAAAAAATATAGAGATAAAATAATTTTTTTCCACACAAAAAATATATATTTTATATTACGTATGATGAAACATAGTGATCGATAGAAGAGAGAAAGCACTATTACGTAAACTGACATACGCATCAAGCATCTCCTTTCCTTCATTACACCATACGTCCCTCGATCAATCGAATGTTCGATTACACAGCATTTGAACAATATTTCTCAAATGTCTGCCGGATAAAACAAAAATATTCTAATACGAATGTAATATATAAGTCGAAACATGATTTCCTTTCAGCGAATTATTTACGTATCGATTTATATGCTGGTCGATAAAAAAAATAAACGTTTACCACTGTGACGAGAATAACGAGATAACGAAGCGTGGGACTCGAAAGCCTTCAAATTAGTACTCGTATCGCGACAAAAAAAAAACTGGTGTGATTTAGGATTAAACGATATTGGCTCGATCAAACTTTCGTGGTGTCTCGCGCGAAGAAATTCTATAGCATCGAGCCGAACGTGGAACGATAACATGGAAATAAACGTGAACGCATGCAAGTTCAAAGGACTCGCGTATGCACGCCCCCGTTACGGCTTAATGTAATGTATGCGTTAAGCTCGATCGGACAATAGTCATCCTGTGCGGTAGCCGCGGTAAGCAATCGGCGAACGGCTACAAACATATACTCCTCCGACGCGCGCGAATCGTTTTTCCATTTGACAGATCGCTCTCCGTTACTTCGCGCTTACCGGACTGGCTCCGCGCGAAATCGTCTCGTATCCTGTGATCATGTTTCTCGGCGTTGTTACACCGTAAATAACGCTCGGCGCTTAATGCGTTGCGTTTCGTGGAAATTTAGCGGCATTCTCTTTAACTGAATCAGTGAAAATGTTACTGATTAAAACAGTGACAAGATTTCGCCGAAGACCACTGCTCTTCGATGAAAACACTCACACTTTGCTCCTCCGTCATATATTTCGCTGATTATGGCAATAAGATTTCACTGAAAAATCAACTACTATCATTAACTGATTCCTATCGTCGAGATTTCACTATTTGCAGTGATAACTGAAACTACTGTTTATCAGCGATAATATTATCACTGATTCCATTTAAGATAGAACGGATCAAGGATGCGAATTTTGACCCGTCAATCCTGTCTACTAAGTATAAATAAACCTTGTACTTTGGGTGTGTTGCATTCGTCTAAATATTACAATTATTTCCATCTTTATATATCGACTTGTTCTTCTCTTTAGATCAATAAATGTATCGTAGAGTTTAACACGATAGGAGATAAAACTGAATCAACAGAAATTAATGAAATTAATTAATATTACATACCGATGTCGCGGTAAGATTCTCCCCTTACTGTGGAGATCATTTCGCGACGAGACACTTCCGCCGCGACGTTAACTCGCGACTCCTTAATTACATTCGTACGTTCTCTGTATCTTGGCGCCGGTTCGCGCGTCGTCCGCTCCAAGAGAGCCTTTATTGAACGCGCTACATTATCTGGAAATGTTCGCCCTCGCGTTAAATCACGGTCCATTAATCATTAACCCCCTTCCCCCCTCCCCCCCTTTGTCCGCTCCGTGACCGGTCGGTAGATTCCCGGGAATATTCCGCGACGAAGTACGCGAGAGAGACGCACGTAATATAGTTGGACATAGGCGATTAAGAAGGCGCGATTTCCCGCTGCCGGTCTTTGTAGGAGATTAATCACGGTCTTAGAAGAGCGACGTGTTTATAGCAAGAGGAGAGAATAAAGGAGGGGGGAGGGGAAGAAGAAACTCTGTGTTAAGGACCGCTTAGATACTCGCGATCATTAGCGTCGTAATAATTAACCGCCACTTTCGTAATAACGAAAGCATTCCGCGAGTCTAGCCATCCCGGCGAGTGGTTCCGTTTGCTCGTTTCTGACCCAGTAAACAGTCGAATCAAACGGGCGGGGAATATATCTCGCGAATAAGAGACACGTTCGCGTGTACCAACGAAAATTCCACAGCAGATATACGAATTGCGAAAGACCGCGTATATAAATGTTTCGTGCGTTACGATGCGTCGTAAATACACGCTGAAATAGAATATCGAAACGCTAACCCGAATGCGTCCACTGTGCGAAATAATTCTCGTATACAGGTTTTATCCGCGGAAATTGTAAAGTTCACCAGAAAAGATCCGACGGATAAAACACTTCGGCGTCGACGAAAATGTATCTTTCGTATCACCGAAAAAATTGTTTTCTTGAAATGCATACTTTATAAGTCTTCTTAATAGATATTCTTAATGAATAAGGATATTTCCGTCTTTACGTGATGCTTTTTGGAATATCCTCTTAAATTAAGAATATATTCTTAATTTTTTTTTTTTGCGACTTCAGCGCCGCAATTCGACCTTAACATTTTCGCGTGTGCGACGTGCAGTGCGTGTCAGTATATGTTCAGTAGTTCAGTGCTTTGTTCACAGCATATCAGGGCTGTGTTCCGAAATTCACTGGCAGTACTGCTAGCATGTCGTTATCCTTGTCTAACACTTGGCAAACAACAAAGATGACGATATGCTAGCAGTACTGCCAGTGAATTTCGGAACACAGCCCAAGTATCATCTTTATGGAAGAAACAATGGATGAAGTAGCTGAATGGCTAAAAAAGGAAGATTTGAGTGATTTAATAGAAATATTTATAAGTATTAGAAATATTTACAATAGAAATATTGTAATATTAATCTTTCCTAGATATCTCTAACCTAGTTTCTGAGAATATCTAATAAGAATATCTAATAAGAATAATATCTCTTTAGAGAATTTCCCTCTTAAATTAAGAGGATCCTTTTGGCGCCTATTTTAGTGGAAAATATAATAAAGATAAGTGGCATATACTTAAGATAAGAATACAATTTTATATATATATATATATACTCATTGATTTCACTCGTAGATAATCTTTTCTCGGACAGAGACGGGTGCGATTGCGCACACAAAGCAAAAGATCCGTGTGAAGTGTTACGCGTCTCTCTATGCGGTCTACAACTTATTGTTAGAGTGAAACTTCAAGTACACTTTTTATCGCCGGTATGCCGCGGTCACGATTAACCACCGCGACGAAGCGGATAAACGCGTGACATCCGCGATTCTATGATTAACTAGGCGCAGTTTCCGGCTCCAGCTGAGCTCATTAACGATTGATTGCATCCTTTGGGAAAGGTAACTCGAGAAACTCTATTCTTATGCATCTCTCTTGCGGGACGATATCTCGCAACGCAATACGCATAAGTGTGCCGATCGTATCGGTCAGGTGTTTTTCCAATAATACTGTGTTATTCCGTATACTTTCTGCGTCGTGTCTTTTATCGAATTTCAGATATTTTCGTGTTAAACGGCAATGTCTTACAATATCTCTCATATTTCTTCAAATATTTATGTTATCATAGCAGATAACTATAATGATAATTGAATCATTAATTGAATTGAATTAAATTCCATTGTTGGGCCAAGTAAATAGTGAAGCTATATCTCTTATCTACTTTATAATTTTATAGGTTAAATATGAAACGTATGATCTCTAATTTCACTTCAGATTCAAGATTAAGATATATCATGTTTCGGAAAAAAACTAGTAAATTGGTTATATCTTAATCTTGAATCTTAGATATAGCTTATTCTTTACTTGGACAACAATGGAATTTATCCAATTGCAATTTTTTGTAATTCTGATCTAATAATACTCATTAATAAATATTTATACTCTTATATATAAAGTTAAAGATATACTTTCTTAAATAAAATCAGTATATTATACCACTGATGAACAATGGTTTCTCAGTTATAAGTATAGCACTGCAAACATTAAAATTTTACTGACAATGAAAAGAATCAGTTAGTGATAAGATGATTGATTCTTCAATGAAATCTTATACTACCGTAATCGTGAAAACAACAGAGCAAAATACTCGTATTAGTATTTTCACTGAAGATCAATTATCTCGTTGATGTTCGGATGAGTAATCTTATCATTGCTTTAATCAGTAACATTTTTATTGATTCAGTTTAAGAGAATAATATCAAGAAATATTAAGGATATACTACACTATATCGTGTCAGTGTTTATCAATACAATTTACAATTTGGATATATTTTATTGTCCCCTTTTATACACATCTCCTGATCATTCGATGACCGTCATTTCATCGAACGATCGCCAAATCGATTTGTTCTACACGCGCGCCATAATTCGCTTCGCGGAGAATTAACAAGACGATTAACAAAAATCAGGTCAACTTCAGTCAAATCAACTACGCAAAGATCTTTTGCTCCTTCTTCGTCATCCCGACACGAGCTATTAAATTTCGAAACAGGGTAGTCATTGAACTGTTCGTCGAAGATAGAACCTTCGCGTGTCCGTGTTCGTGCGTGCGTGCGTGTGTGCAATATATTCTTGGATAACGCGTTTTAATTTCAGACAGTCGGCGAACGCGCCGCATGCAGATATATGTATGTATGTACGTATCCAGGCTGCGTAATGCAAAGTATGAACCTGTGGAAATACCAATTGCGGAACGGTCGATACGCGCTACGTGCCGCGCCGACTATGAAATTGCTCTTAATCTGCAAAACGGAATGGCGCAACGGTTTGAAACGCAATATTGCTATTATCATCCCGTCAAAAGAAATGCGCTGCGCGTGTGGATCTTTTCACTTATCCCAGGTGCGAATAGATTGAGAAAGATGCTTGAACGCATACCTACATACAGTGATTTTTATACAAGCATTGTGTAAAATTTATCTCGGCTATTTGTAAAAAGTTTGGCTATTTGTATAAAGTACAAACGTATATTATTAATACTTTTCAAACTGAGAATAGAATAGATTAATTAATGCGCATTTTACACTGACATAAAAGATATTTGTGTATGCAATCCATCTATTCGTTAAATGGATTGATACAAAATCCATTACATATAACCAAAAATAGTTTGTAAAGTGAAGTATTTTGCAGCAGCTTTCGACAAATAATGTGATTATTTAAAGGAAATAATTAAATTGTAATCAAACTTATATATCGATGCTATTTCTAATGATATTACATATATTCTATGATTGAAAAAATCGAAAAATTTTTAGTATTGTAATATGTGAAATAAATCATTGCAGGAGAGAGAGATAGAGAGAGAGAGAGAGAGAGAGAGAGATGTATAATGACTTTATTTTAATTATTGTAAGAATTAAACTCAAAGAGTTACGATGTATTTATCGTCACATATTATATATTTAATACAGGTATTTAAAATATTTATAAATGTGAATGCGCGAATTCACACACACACACACACACACACAATACGAGATTTATTCCGAGATACACGTTAAGATTTGAGTGCTTCATATTACATTAGACATTATACATTATACACATATAGCTCAGAATAATACCGCAAAAAAACACGAGTAAATAACAGAGAAATTTAATTTCCTCGCCGCTTGTACTGACGACCTCTTAAAGTACATACAAAGTACACGATGCATCGATGTAAACTTCCTGTAGCGTGGTTAGGTAAGAGAAATCGGCTGAAAATTAGGCCAGCCGGTCAATCGGAAATGATGAAGCATGCGGATAAGGATATTATTTCCAAAATGCCTGTCAAATGATTAACGATATATCCATCGCACTAATGTTCTCGATACCAAAGATATATACTTTTCTCGTCTCAAATCTTTTTCTTCTTCAGTTTTGAAATATGCAAAATACGAAAAACATTTTGTTTCTACATACATTTCCAATTCAATGTGTGGCTGTAAAACGTGAGTTACGGGAGCGTGCATCCAGTAGCGCACAGCGTACACACAGTTAAAAAGATTGTATAGCCCACAGTGCCATTCACTGGTCATTCACCGGCAAAATATTTTGCGCACATATATATGTGTATATACAGGCATTTTCTTTTCATTTCCTCTCTCTCCGTAGTCTTAAAGGAAACCGGTAGAAAGCTGCGGCGCGCATCTCTTTGAAAAGTGCATCCCGTGAGCATCTGAGAGATTAGGAACGAACTTTCACGCGCGCGGATATTTTCTCCGCAGTTCTCTAATGCATAATCTACCGACTAAAATCGATACTCTCCTCGTTAAAAGTCTTTAACCCGGCCGCGCTATTTCAACCAACCGTCACATTCCTCTCTCTCCATAGAATGCACCTTTGATTCTAAATCATGCATGTTAATACCAATACAAAAAAAAATGTATCTTCAACTGTGTTTAATAATATTCTAGACTTCAACTCATTCCATATCAGAGTGCAATTCACGATGGAAATCGGCGAAGATAAGAAATTCAGTTTTTTAGACGCCACTTTGAATTTAATTGACAATCATATTATTTGTGATTGGTTCCACAAACTAACATTCTCTGGAAGATACTTGAACTTCTTTTCTGAAAATCCCCTCTGTCAGAAGAGGGGCATCGTTATTGGATCGTTTCACAGGGCTTTTCTTTTGTCTCACTCGATTTTTCATAGCAAAAATATTGAATGGGTAATTGAAATTTTGTTGCGGAATGGTTATCCATTAGAGTTCATATTCCAAACATTTCACAAACGCTTGCAAGTTCAAACAAATTAAAAAAATATTTATTTAATAACTCAAGGCTTAATAGGTTTGTTGATCCTGCTGAAGCAACTCCTTTCTACTTTACGATTCCGTATGTTCCCAATATCTTTGAGCAATTTAAATTCTTAACTAAAGATCTAGGTGTTATAAAATCTCGTACCTTAGTCTTAATAAATAAGACAAATACATAAAAACGCACTAAGATATTCTACCAAAAACCACTCACAGCAATGTGATTTACAAAATAAATTGCAATAACTGTAATGCATCGTATGTCGGTCAAACCTGCAGACAGTTACATACTAGAATTTCGGAATATCGGAACCACATAAGGAGAAACACAGCTAACCGCTCGGTGATTACTGATCACAGATTAGAATTCAATCACGAATTTGATTGGAATGATGTCGAGATCTTGGATTGCGAACCTTATTTTAATAAAAGACTGATTTCTGAAATTATTTTCATTAATAGACAAAAAAATAGTTTGAACTTGCAAACGGACACCGAACTCCTTCCAGATGTTTACAATTTTCGATATGTTGTCTAAATTGTAAACGCCACGTCGAATCTTTCTTTGTTTCTGCTTTTTTGACTCTCCTGGAGAGAGTCAAATCCGCTCGTGGATTTATACATTAGTGTCACCGTATTTGTCACCAAGACAACATCGAGATCGGATTAAGAATTTTTATCGTATCACTGTAATTTTTAATTATGTTCCACAAGGACCAATTCTTTCACACAATTAATGCGTCACAGAATCAAAGATTTTCGGAGAGCCACACAATTTCTGATGCGTCACAGAGTCAAAGAAGATCTTCGTAAGTCACAGCATTTTTATTTCAATTTTGCTGCGTTCGTCTCCCCGGTCAAACGTTACTGTATTTTACAGACATCATTAACTTAGCCTGACATGCACATTATATTCCTTCCCTGCATTTTCCTGGCTTATCAACTAGGAAAGAAATATCCTAAGGATGCTATTGCATAGAGGGAACTATTTTTGAGCATTGACGGGAGAGACGACTGATTTTTTTCTGTGTATACTTGCGTTTTTTTTATTTTATATGTTTGACGCGTGCGAATTTCTATTATTGACTGCCTGATGTCTGCGTATCCGTTCTCACCGGTTTCGTTTTTTCTGATGACTAATACTAGCTTTTAATTAAAGATTTGAGTTTAACGATTTTAATGACGTATTTATACGATTTTAGTGCTGAAGATGGCCCAAAAAAGGTCGAAACGTCCGTTAAGTTTGTACCTTACTTGAATAATAAACATTGTTTTTGCGCCCTAATAACTGCGCGTGGCTCTCTCTTTATGCCGTTTCCTTTCCTAATTATTATTTAAAAAATATCCGATTTCTAAATATATAAGTATAGAGAGAAATATATACGCGGAAGAGAGGAAACGCGCAGAGAGAAAATCTGGGACACTGCGATGTCTGACAACTGAGAACTGTAGCTACTACAACGTTCGTCTATCGATTTCTGATTCTTAAGATTCTTTTTAATATTTTTTAAAACTTATCTGCAAACTATCTCTCTTTCATGAAATTTTTGTAGATGCAATTTTCTTTTTTATAAATTTTCAACTGTCAATATCAATTGTGTCTTGATAATATTAAGATCTTGGAAAAATTAAGAATGCTTGTTAAAAATTTTACTTTAAATTAACAGACAAAATACGAGATTCAAACCATTCCTATATGATGATTTATCTCGTAAACATGAAACGACCTTTATTCCTGCACATCTTAATGCTTGATACTCGTTTGACTTTTAGTATTAAATACGCGACGTTAAACTCAGTATACTCACATTCCTTTGAACTTTCTTCGCTAGCTTGAGCTTTTCATCTTACTCGTGTCTTCCTCCCTTCCCCCCCTGTCATTTTAAAGGGATATATGTGCGTACAGATCCTTGTCGCTTGCTGGACATTTGCAAAGGTAAACATTATATATTCCGCATTCAGTGATGTTGGTCTCATTTTAAAATCATATTCGTCCAATACGAAGATCAGTTCTGAGAAGGTATCATGCAAAATTAATCGATTTTTTTTTGCATTGAACTGTGACTAGCCAATTCTAAGTCGTATTTATTTTATTAATATTTAATAAAAATCTTATTATTTATGAGAATAATTTCTATGCCAAAAAAAAGTGTTCTATCATTTCGTCTTAAGATTCATTTAACATAATGGTATAAGGAGGAATGTGCAGAAGGAATTCGTAATTCACTTTAATCGAGAATAATTCTAAAGACTGTTAACAAGATACAAGGCAATCGGGTTGATTATCCTAGCACAAGATGCCGCAGTAGCGACATTTCGAAGTGGCACGCATACCGGAAAAATCACGAAATCGATGGCGCAAAATCAAAGGCGCTTTATCACGCTAGTGCTACTCGTGTTGTAACGGAGTATTTTATCAGCTCTCACACTTGAGCGATCGCCGCGTATGGTAATAGCTCCTCAAGAGTTTTCTCGATCGACGCATCGACGATCGACGAGGAAATAACACCGTTGTTTATATACAGGGTGTGTCATAAACCGCGCGTGTTCGGTCCACTTCTGAATTTTGCATTGGCTTCCTCTTAACGAAAAATCAGTTAAACGATTATATCCTCTATAAATTTTAACGATAAATATTTTGCAATTTAGATCTAAATTTCGAAATTGTTCCATGAATATAAAATCTACCGTACTAAAGTAACATGCGTAAAAAATGAAAAACAATATTTTTTTTTAATTATTCGCACTCCGGCGATTTAATCCGCGAAGTATTTTTCAAAGTTTAACTCGCAATGCCATTCTTTTTAATTTGTCCTTGTTTGGTCGTATGATTCGAAGAAAATTCGCAATACTCCCCGACAATCTATGTTTGACAATGCGCGACACAAACTTTGAATAAGATAATTTTAAAACTCTGCCATTTGTCGAGAAAGAAAAAATATTTGTCTACTTTCTCTTTTGATAAGGTGTCGCCTAATTTCCGTTTGTACAACGGTTCACCAAACACCCTGTATATGTATGCATATGCGGCACGAGGTCAACGGCACGTTGGAAAACAACCGCGCGCTCGCCGCGAGGCGCGTATATGCACGCAGAAGATCGTAAGCGTGTGAGTGCGTGTATTGCACGGCATAATGTCCGACTGTCTCGTCGATCTGAATGGAACGGTATCATTTTCGAATTCTCTTTTGTTATTGCACTGTTATATGCGGCCGTTACGAGAGAAGGCATGTTTGGCGAGCCGAACTCAATTTCTAGTTAGTACGACGCGGTATACAAGGTATGTCACACACCAAGCTAACTTTCACTTATAAATATTAGAAATCGAAGTGGGAAAAAATAGAAATTATAATTGGAAAATATATATATATATATATATATTAGAAGATACATCGTCATACATTTAACCGCCACACCAACATCCATTTTTTTAAACAATTAATTGTTTCCTATTATCGGAAACAAATTTTTGGACACTCGATAGAAATATTGGACATGGGAGAGTCTTCATTTTTTTAAAGCGTAAAACTGCTTTGAAAGTTTATATAATCGAACTGTTTTAAATATATTGTCGCGCAGATAATAGAGCGGTCGATGATCTAAAAAAAGAGCAGCTTCAATGAAATAAACATTAAATCAGCAATGTTTGTGGGAAGAGAGACTATGTAACTTTATCGTATATTTTGTATTTTACATGATTTCTTAACAGTTGAATGATTGATATAATTGCTTTCAACGTTAGAGATATATATATCCGGAGAATGTTTATCTTTTCAGACATTATAACGGTTATCTGAATCATTATACATACATACTTTACTGATAACGCTTCGTCAATCGTATCTACAGCGTGTTATTCAAATGAAGTCGATTTACCGAAATATAACATGTAAAGTGCTTTAAATTTAAGTACACTTTTAATTATGGTCAACTTCGCGATACACGGTCAGAAAGAAATGTGTAAGGAGAGGAGCCACCGAAATGATCGAGCGCCGTTGCGGCGCCGTAAATTACGGTTAGGGATTAAATACCGTTAGGAAGATCTTTTAATACTTCACGTGCGCACGATTTACGGCAGTCGCATATAGGAGGAGTATGGCTCTGCTGGTTCGACAATCCTGCTTTCAGAAGGACCGCAGAAACGGCGCCGCAGAGGATTGCAAACGGGTGGACGGACTCTCGTTAGGTCGACTCTTGAAAGGGGGACTTGAACGAAGAAAGAGAGAGAGAGAGAGAGAGAGAGAGAGAGAGAGAGAGAGAGAGAGAGAGAGAGAGAGAGAGAGAAGGAGAATTTTTCCCGTGCGGTGAAACCGTCAAGGAGGCCGATCGACTTTCCGTGCGACGACCCGCGCGACGGTTCTCGACGCCGACGACCTGTCGAGTTGACTCGGCGGCTTAAGCACAATGCTTAATTGAATCTTTGGCCGAGAAGAGCGATCGCGCTATTCGGAAATCTCGCAAATGTTACCACTTTTATCGCAATGTTTTAATGTGTCTTTTCATTACGTACAGGACGTACACAAATGTACCGTAGGAATGTAAAAATTTCTTCATTTCTACAGAAAAAAATTTGGCAACTTAAGATCTGATTAAAATAACAAGTTGATATGGGCACAGTTATTCCTGAAGTTTCTTCAAGATACATTTAATGCATTTAAACAACCATTTATTTTTATTATATTTACGGTATTTCTGAACATGAATATTGAAATGATGAAGAATAACAATTATATTTTGTATACGGACACACGAAAATGTACGTATAACAATTGTGGGGGAAAAAATCTAATTGCCGAGCGATAACTCGTGGTTTTGCATACGCAACACACACGCGCATACATATGTATATATACATACATATATATGTGTACGTACGCAACTCCGGGCATATCTATGCACAAGTTAGACATTGAGCGATCATATTAAGTATATATACGACTGCGTGTCACAGGTCATCGGCCCTTGGATATTCTTGGCAAGGCGCGCTATCTCTCTCTTTCCTCCGCATCATCCTCATATTCTCCTCCTTTTTTTTTTCTTCTCGCTCTCCCTCCTTGCGACGACAACGACGACTTCTCCGAGGCTCTCCTTCGTCCCCTCCTTCCCTAGACTTCTCTTTTGTCTTCCCTCATTGCGAGGACTCCGACAATTCTTTCTTCTCATCTTCGCCTCTCTCTCTCTCTCTCTCTCTCTCTCTCTCTCTCTCTCTCTCTCTCTTTTCTTTTTCTTCCTCACGAGTACATATTCCCCGATCTTCAATTAGTTTCTGGCAGATGCACTTCTAACGGTCTCATCAACCGGAAACAATACGACCTCCCGGAACTTCAGCAGACAGCTTCTCCCGGATCGATCGCGTGTTCGCCGACGGTTCGATAAATTTTAGATAATTGCTGGATAACGTCGGACGCGGATGCCCGCGTTTGCGAACGATGCAATATTCGACGAACTTTTAATTCTTAATGACATATTGAGGACGAAAATTTTCATTATTTATATAATATGCCGAAAGGGCTGCATCATTTATGCTTTATTTTCGGTATCCGAGAGATATATAATATCGTATTTTCGCGATATAAATGTTTTTGAAGTAACTTTTTTTGTGTGTTTAATATCCGTATGCCTCGTATACGGATGACGTCACTACCTAAAATCAATGCTTCAATTATAATATAATAATGATCGGATTAACACTCTCAAAAAGCTAATCGATTTACTCGAGCGCAGTGATAAACGGCACGCGATATTTTATACATAATAAACAATTTACCTTTCACTTTTTCCTCACGGATGCCCTTTTTCGTAATACCGAGGGAGCAACCTTTCCCCATATTTTGCCCGGAATAGGTCTAGAATGATCTCCCGATAATGCAGCACCGCTAAAATTCACGTTTGCAATTTGCATGTCGTATGTGTCGCAATCGCGATCTAATCAGCGATGCTAATAACATATTTTGCATTATTATTAACATGAATTATCACTATAATGTAATTATATATTTTCCCTTTCTTCTCTCCCTTGCTCTAGCGTTTTATTGAATGTCAAAAATGATAATTGATACTTATTAATTGGTAGTCGCAGATATTTCGTTAACTTCTAGTTCTGTGCTTCTAGTAATATGCAAAATATACCTGATCTGATCACAACTGCTGTTACACCTGCATCAGAGTGGTTTCCACTGACCTACCGGGAAATTGATTTCTTTTTCTCTTTCATATATAAATATGTAGGTTTTAGAAGCGTGGGCGCATAGTAGGCAGCGCTTACGGTGTTCGATGGTACGTCATCGTCATTTCTCGCGAGGAATATTTAATCTGCTTACCAAACGAAACGAGTCTAAGCTATCGCGGCACACTTTGACATTTCAATTTGTTAGGCGTAGCATTGCGCACAATCGTAAATATCACCAGTTACATATTTTTTTTTTTAGATAATACTAGTCAACAAATAATTAAATTTAATGGATTAGATAAAATAGATATTCAAACTTGTTTAATCCAAGTCTCAGTTTTTTTACTCGTATTTTCTCTTGTATGTGTACATACATTCTGAAATTATAGCATTTTTAGAACAGGCAATATTTTACATCAGTGAAATTAAGAGGAGAAAAAAATTATCTAATTCTAATATTAAACTTGATATTATTATTCTTTATTTGCTGATAATAAAGTCGATGAATATCGCACGCAAGATATTTTTAAATGTTTAAGTTTAGACTCTTTATATATCATAATAGAGATTTACTTTTTAGTTATATATATGCATGAAAAATCGTTCATATATTAATATATCAAATCTGGATTAGTAAAAATATTGATCGTGTATTTGCGTGTTGCGAACGCTTCACATATGTGTGTGCTGTCCTATATTATCTAAATAATATAAAGTTACATAACATTTACAAAAAAAGATTCGAGAATAGATGGAAAAAGGCACCGTGCTATCTCTCTTCCTCTTATATGTGTATATATATATATGTGTGTGTGTGTGTGTGTGTGTGTGTGTGTGTGTGTGTGTGTGTGTGTGTGTGTATAGAGGGTAGAGTTCTTACAGTAAAACACGCTACAGTTCTCGCACGTGCAAAGTCTCGTGTGCACCGGGAGGTCGGCGAGATATAGAGGACCCTCGCATGACCAGGAAGGCACGAGCGGTTTCCATGGGGTTTCCGAGCACGTGTGTGGATTACGCGCAGATACGAGATTACTTCTTATACGTGGGGTTGGCGGAGCCGTCTCCGCGTACGGGTAGTAAGTACGGGTACGCGGTAAAAACGTTCGATCGGTCGTGCGTCGTGGAACAGTGACCTCCTGGACCAGAGGTATAGTTGTTGCGTTTACTCTCCTTCATGCTCGGCATGAACGAACGCGAGATACTCACCGGCCGGCGTTGCGCCTCGCTGCGCGTTGCACCGTTGTTCACTGTTGCGCATCATTGCGGCAACGCAATTCGACCGATCATTATTCGGAAAATTCGCACGACTGCAAGCAATCCGCGATGTTTTGTCGCGAATCGCGTATTATCCAACTTTTATGACGTAACAGGAATGTGTAGCTTTGCGTCTACTATGCACGCGTAAGCCTTCGACTATGAATTTGCCTGGATATTTAGCGGTCAAATTTCAAGTCTTGATTTTCAACTCTGGACACTCAATTCTAAAAAAAAAAAAAAGAAATAAAACATTTATTAAGCAATTAATTTCTTGAAGCATATAATATTTGCGACAAAATGAACGAGAGAGTCGGATAAACTTTTTTTTTCTAATATAACAGAAATGCGCTTTAATAGAAATTTATATATAATTATGAGAATCAATAGATCGATTAGCTTGTAATAATAATAATAATACGACTATAGTCGCTTTCCTTTTTCTTCTCTTTACAAATATTTAATCTTATAATGAAAAAGATATATTTACAATGGACCGCGAAGCATTCTTCAAGATTTAACTGTTCTGATTACATTGGATTTTTTTACTGAGTAAGCTGTTAGCTTGGATTGTCTTTAGATATATCGCTCGTATGAAGAATCTCACAAACGACAAGCAACACTGCAGAAAACTCGTTTTATTTCGTGCGACTAAACGAAACGAGGTTATCTCGGTACTCACAGAGTGCGAACGGTGCGTCGCGCATATATATGCATGTAACTCGTTCGATTCGTATGCATTTAGTTAAATTTGGTTAACGCATCAAATGTATAAAAGAATAAAGTTATTCGCATTGCAATCAAGTCGCTATTTCGTTCGAATAAAATTCAATTGCAATATATCAAACTATAAAACATAAAACTGAATTGAAAACACTATAATACTGCATGTTAAAAAAAGACGTGTCGATTAATTTTTATCAAGATTTTTATTTTTTTTCTCTCTTTTCGTTTGAAAGCGTGATTGCGCGAAGTATGATTTAACCGAATAATCAAATATTAAATTAATCTCTTTTTTTTTTTACTGCAAAGATGGATTCGTAGCAGCCGGGATTCAAATTCGTGAAATATTTCCAGTTTTTCAATTTAAAGATGACTACCATGTCATCCTCGAAATGCTCTCTAATAAAATCGCTTACGCTAAAATAAAACCGGAGTAATTCCCCGTTGGTACAATTTTGTAACTCGAATATAAGAGCAAGCGAATCATGTCTCCCTCAATTCTCGAGCGTAATGACGGATTTTTCATTAGGCGCAGTAGCAATCGCGTGTTCGAGTAGTACATCTATAGTTTTACCTGATCATTTAGCCGACATTTGGCGGCACATTCAAGCTTTATTTTCGATAAACCTGCTGTCTCATCGTAAAAGAATCGGCCGATTCCGAAAATTGCTTATTGCCGGAAATTATTGTATCTATAAAAAAAAAACAGTAGAGAGATCTTTAATTAATTTTTTAATTTTACTAACACATTACGTATATTACTCTATGGCAGACACGCTTTTAGAATGTTCTGTAACATGCACAGTCTGATATAAATAAATAAGATATACATATATTATTAGAAAATTCAAAATCTAAAGATATTTTATAAAATAGTATAAATACCTTCGATCGCAGAACATCACACTGCATATAATAACTGCATGAAATAGAACTTGCCGTTGGAAACGTTTTTACGCACATCGCTGTCTTCGCGAAGAATAGCGTAACTGAACGTAAAAATTCTGAAACGGTGGACCATATGTGGATTTGCATATAATTGTACGTTTATCTGATTGCTAGTGCTACTGAAGAATGACCATTAAACGCTTTTCACTACGACGCTTATTGCCAATCATGGACGGACAGTAAAGTGATAAAACCTCGTGAGAGAAGAGCTGGACACACCGTCGTCCCACTTTCCGACCGAGATAGCTGCATAGATAGCTCGCCGTGTGCGATCTTTAGACGGTTTTCACATGAAAGAAGGAGGCTCTCCTAGCTCGAACTTGCGTCATTCTCTACCACTATTGTTCACGTCGAATATACAAGTATATTTTCTCGGTTTAAAAATATTATCAATCCTATTCCCTGAACTGGACCGTGATGCGACTCTTGGGACGTAACCACGACACTCGTTCGACTTCGTTCGAAATATACGAATACTTATATTGCCCCTTTTTGTCAGATTATCTTTGAGAATAGAACTATTTACTTTTTAAAAATAATCTTGATAATTGACCGTACTTCTGTTGTTTCTTTATCGTTGTTATCGTTTATTGAAGTAATTTGATTGAGAGTAAAGTTTCGATCGATATAAAGTTGAAAATTGCTTATTTGATCTTAATTTATCTTATCGCCCGAATTTAATCAGTTTATTGAACTTGTCAGTTTAATGAACTTGTCAATAAACTTGCAACCTAAAGAGTTATAGGAAAGGAGCACAGGTGCTATAGTACTTGTATATCTGTAATCTTATTGGTGAAGAAATTCGAAGTTAGAGAATATAAAAAGTATATATAAGTGCATTAGTACAATCGAGACACATACATTAATACAGTTTGGGCACATACAATTAGTACACCTGTCCCTTGATAGCATGTTTATACAGGGTGTCCTAAAACTACCGTACTTCCTTTTAATGACAGATTCCTGAGGTTATTTGGAGACGATTTTTCCTCAACGAAAATGTCGAGGGAGATCATTTATTGCAAGCTCCCAATTTTTGCCATCATATATCTTTGTAACTAAGCCTTAAATTAAAATTATATCAAATTAAACTCGACCTGAAATTAACTGAAGAATGTAGTTTTGTTAATATTTTAATTCCATAAAGTTTAGTTTGCAAAAGCCCTTTATTTTCACTTATAACTCGAAAATTATAGGTGCCTCGACATTTGCGTTGAAGAAAAATCGTCTCCAAATAACCTCAGAAATCTCCCATTAAAAGGAAGTACGGTAATTTTAGGACACCCTGTATATAATACCACTTTAATCTTATTTACTTATTTATCTCATTTATGATTTTTGAAATGATCGAAGTACTGTACTTTGTATATCTTATCTTTATTTTCTTACATCATCGTTCGATATTTAATTGTCGAGGTTCTTCCAGCTTGATGTCTTCTAACTTATACTTACGTGGTGAAACGATTTAAAGTGAAGGGAACTATGTTGTCTAAGTTGAATTGTGAGAGTAGTTTACGGTAAGACTAGTTGGATTATTTTGAGAATAAATTCGTTATTCACAGAAGGAAAATCTAGAAAATCACTTGCCATTATATATATTAAATGTGAACGATTTGCCAAGAGACTGACAAAATATTTTATAATTTACAGAGAATCGTTATGGAGAGTCGTCAATTATAAGAATTTTATCAAAATGTTGAAATGCTCACCGTACATTTTAATTTTGACATCTTATAAGAAATGCTTAATCTGCATTAGCTTAAGTAGTGTCTTGTCTTTGCGTATAGTTCTAGATATAGATATACTATTATAAAAGTACTAAGAGTTCGTATTATCGTCAATGTTACAATTTCTCTTCATTGCATTTGTGATTTCAAGCTCTCTTATTCTTTAGATGAAAGTATTTGAATTAAAGTTAAAGTTTGAAGACTCTCATGAGAGAGAAGTTCTAGCATACGTAAAGTTTCTAACGAAAATATAAAGAAAATATACTGAGATTTTTGCGAAATCTCTCGAAATTCTTAATTTATCGTTGTACGATTTATAGAGATCGTCTATATAATTTGCGTCATATATTTCATTGATCTTCTAGTTAGCATTCGACGAAGATGCCTTTTAAATCATGCATAAAATCGCGGAGATCCATTTATTAACGCGTGTATCTCCATATCGGTTCAACGAACTCTGGCTAGATTAATTTGGTAAATTCAACTTCCTTCGATAAGACTTAACTCGGGAGACCTCGACTTGACATTGAAATAATGAACCGGGAAAGTGACAAATTAAATACTGCGGGATGAGGCACACTGACAGGGAAACATTCAAATTGCTTCTAATATTTAAAGACTAATATTTTAGAGCTTAAAATTCATAAAATTCATCGAAATAAAAAAAAAATAAGAAATGTACAAATAAGTAGTTGAAATCAAAAGTCTTTAATGATATAAAAAAATGCTCTATATAATTGTTTAGATATTTTAAAAAAGCTTTAAGAAAATTTTCTACAAATAAGTTGTATTTTTTTTTAAAGTCTAAAATAAATTTTTTTTTGTTTGGAATACTCTCACATATTACATTCAAGAACATTCGATCAGAATCAGATACGTTTCTAAAGAGAGATATGTCACTGTAAGCAGCATTATGCAACTGTATTTGAAGTTTGTCCTGAATCCGGGAAGGAGTCGCGGACGCGCGTTCTCATAATAAACACGGCGAGTACGCGACACGTTTTGGCGCGTGCGAAAGCGGAAAAAGCGCGCGATAGCACGAAAAAAGCCCGGCGCGTCGGGTCGACGAACTTGCGTAGGATTAATTTGGCATGCGTTTGTAACTTCCTTCAACGAGAACCTAACCCCGCGCGATCCCCGCGACTCGACACTCGAGCGAGATATAAGAGTGCCTGAAAATGAGACCGCGGCGGTTAAAAAAGAGAGACGCGCGCGCGTCTCACGTCGGACGATGCACGTGTTCGGCCGCTCGACGAAATCCAGAATTAAACACTTCGCAGACCCCAGGTGGCGAAATTAATTCGCGCAATCATTCGCGCGTGATTGAACGATCACGCTTCGCGGCAGCCCCTCAATTCAGATAACGGAGCCGCTCGATCGCCATAATGGCGAATTGCATGCGCGTTCGCGTTTTCAGATTACATCCCTGACGGGGATGAGCTGAAACAGAGACCCACCGATTTCATGCTCTCGCGTGCGAGCCCGAAGGATAATTACATCTTTTTCCCGCTTGCGGCATCGCCGCAGAAAATGTCTGTGACACTGAATAAACTACGCGCGTTATTACAACGGGGTGCCTCCGACAGAGAGTAGCGAGAGCGATAAATATCATTCAAACGAAAAATCCTCGCTTTTCTTCCCTTCATTTTACCCTGACCCAGTCGAGAGCCTCACGCTTCGTTTCTTTTTATTCTCTTTTTCACTTCTCCCGCGCTTTCATCACCTCCCTTCGTGCCTGTCTTTCTATACTGAATGTTAAACGCTGTCATACTGTCGTAGACTGAAACGTCTGAAAAATGAGAAGAGACGGCAGTACACTCGTTTAGATGCTGTTATTATTATCGTAAAATCTTCCCACGTAAAACGTGTGCAGCGACAAGTGTATATTAATATTAAATAATATCTACAGAAAAAATATATAAACTATTGCGTATATTATAGAGCATCATGAAAATAATTAAAATATAAAAATACTAATCTTCTGCTAAAGAGAAATTGGCTCCAAGTTGAACATAGCATTTAAAATTAAAAGATGATAGTTTTGAAATTGTATATAAGTATACTTATAATGATACTCGCGTATTATTCTTTTAATTATATTTGAAAATTTAATATAAAGTAATTAAGAGGACGTAACAATCCAAAGAAAATAAAGACATTTTAGAAAAAAATTATTTTTTTAAACACTATATTAATACTGTGTAATAACAAACTCTTCTCATCTTATATCTTGTAAGTAATAAATGAAATCTTTTCATAATGACTCTCGCAAATGGAGATTTTTTTTAATCAAAAGCAACTTATTGAGAAAATATGTCTTGAAGCCTTCTCTCTCTCATTATATATTGAATTTTTATTTTTGCAATCTAAATATTACAGTACCATTTTTGTGACCAAGTATTCAGCTTCGGGAATCTTTCGTCCCGGAACGAACGTCTCGTTTTCTCTATCTCTCGTTCTTTTTCTTCTCGTTTCCTCTTTCTGCTGCTCTTTCCTCCCTCTGGATACCATCGTGCAACGAACGGCAAGTTCAACGAACCCAAGATGACGTGACATCGCCATGTCGGGAATTTATTATCTGAGTCCGTTGTCCAACGACCCTCACCTTTTTTTTCGTGTTCGCACTGCGATTTGAGCGCGTTCTTGGCTTAGTTTCTTCCCGATTTCGCTGGCGCGCCGTCATCATGCGGTCACGGATGACGTCCCGTCATGCCGTCGATTTTTTTGCGATGAACGTTTGTCACGCGTGACTCTTGTATCGCCACGACCGAGCGAGTGCATACTTTACGCAAGTGTCTTATCGTTACGAGTTCGTTACCATTATCTCTGTGTGTGAGGGGAATGATGAAAAATATCCTGGGCACTATATATATATATATATATATATATATATATATATATATATAACATTTTAGTCATAAGGAACAGATGGAGGGATGACGCAATTTCGCGAAAGCACCGGATATTTTGTATACACCTATATTTTATAAAAAATACTGAAGTACCATTGTGTCATCTGCCATGACGTTATAACTTTTACATTGCGCTCTCTTTGTGAGTTAGTTTTGTTTTCAAATTTTTTTTTGATAAATTACAGCTATATTTTCAATTAAAATGTGAGAAATTATTTCGTAGAAGATTTAATTGTATCTGTTACTAAAAATTAATGAATTGTGATATATGTAGTTACGATCAACGATTATTATTTCATATTATACAAATTTATATATCAATATAGATACTTTATATATAGATATATACCTTCCACATTTAGATTCTTCTTATCTTTAACGAAAATTGATGAATCCGCATTTCAATAATTAGAAAGAATTAATATTGTGTAAAATGGATGTTTCCTATTTTGAGATTGAACTTTTAATAATGAAGATTTCTCACTATTTTTCTTACTAATCGATTGATAAATGAAACAGATTCTGTTACTATTCTTTAAATATTTTAATGGAAGACGATTTTGTTCCCGGTTTTTTAACGATCTCGACGAGATTATATCTGATACGAGAAATATTTCAATTTTTTATAAAATTTCTATTTCCACTTTTGTTGCAACTTCCAAATATCAGCTCTAATAAATATTATCAGAAGTTATAATTTACCAATGTTGTGTTTAAGAGAAAAATACGAAATCTTAGAAAAGTAATATATGTTACGCCATACTATCAATGATATGAATCAAGGTTGCTGTAACCGCCAAATGTGAACATATGTAATTAACGTAATACTAAGAAGATAACGCGAACAGAATTTTGGATGAATCGTGATTCTCGGGAAATAAGGCAAGACAGGTGAGGCAAAAGAGAAAGAGATTCTACAGTAGCATCGCGTACGAGTCTCTTCGACACTGCAAAATGCCATTTCTCGGTGTAACGCACGCCAGTCTTAATTGGCGTCGCGGAATAACTCCCATGAGACGTCATTGTTATTATGAAGCTTGCTCCTCGCGATCCGTGCTCGTGGCTGTGGCTCGAGTGAACGCCTGCCCAGAACCTACGTCATTTCGCTTTAACCATTTCAAACGGATCCCACGACTGAGTAGACCATATAGACGATTAGGTAGACGACCGAAATTCGTCTACCTAAATGCGCTAAAGTGAACTTTTATGGGATATTCGTGAATGCTTCGCGGAACGTTAAATTAGGGTTAATCTCGTTAGCGCCATATCTCCGATAAAAACGTCGCGACGTACAACACACTTTTTTCTTTTACGAACGTCGTATGGTAGAGCTATATAGATCTGGAGAATATAATTAACATATTTAGCGCCGACGATAACTCCGTAGTTTCGCTTGCAGAGTCTGTGCTAATGGTTTGCTGCAACCACGCGAAAAGCAAGAGACGAAAACGGCTAATAGCGAATACGTATGTTTTGAAATTTTATTGCAATCACACATAAAAAAAAAATTACATGAAAAGATACTCGAAAAAATGTAATTCCGGTTCAAATCATTGTTTTATATCACATTAAAGATATTATTATTTAAGAACGAAATTTCTTTAAGATATTCATATAGATAAATAAATTATTTTATTTCTTATGCGTAAAGATTTTTATATTTGGAAAATGTAAGGCAGAAAGATTAACAGAGAAGAACTCTCTTTTCTGAAAGTGCGACATTTTAATGTTTGCAGAGTGGAAAGCTCAGCGCTGCAGTTGGGGTGCCCGCTGGATTCTCGTCCGGTGCAGCTAATCTTCCGAGGATTGCAGGTGGTCAAGGAGAAGCGAGTACTCCTTCGAGATGTTTCGGGAGTCGTCAAGCCAGGCGAATTATTGGCCGTTATGGGCCCTTCAGGTATGGAACCGTCTCTTATATTAATCAGGGTGTCTATTTCCTGAAAAAGTCGGGAAAACCGGGGATTGTCAGGGGTTTTTTCTTTACCTTGAAAAATCCGGGAATTCTCATGGAATTTTATTGAGACTCAAGGAATTTTTTCAAAAATTGGGTCTTTGATAATTTTATTGACGATTTCTTTTTCAATCAGTCAATCAAGGTCTTATGTAAGTTTCATAGAAAATTGTTCAATATTTTAATAATATTTAAGTAAATTAGTACTCCTTAAGACGTTTATAATAAATTATGTTTTGTTTCATATTTTTATTTTATATTTTTGGATATATCTTCAGCGTTTAGATAAAATGACGTATTACACTTTGTTATTATCCAAATTAATTTTACGATTAATAAATCAATTTTAAATGCTAGAAAAACTGCATTCTTGATAATCGTATGAAAGATTAGAAAGCCTATACAATAAACAAACTTATTTTAAAAAGCTGCATCTACAAATTTTCTTGTTTTACCTGGAATTTTAAATGAAAATATCTGGAAGATCAGGGAATTCTCATGAATTTTTTTTACAAAATTTGAGTAGACACCCTGTTAATTAATTTCACACATTAAATCTCACGACGCACATAACAATAACCGTGTTACCAACCGTATTTAATAATGCTATAAATTTTTTCTCATCTGAGGATTATATTTTTTTAGACAAATAATATTTAGAATATTATATATATGTATGTGTGTGTATACATATACATTTTAAAAATATTAAATTATTCGACGAACGCGTACATAACAAATTGTATGTTATGTTTGTTTGAGTATAAAAGCAGACATGTTAAAATTAATTAACAACAGCAGGAATGTTGGTCGAATTCTAATATAGGAGTTTAACGCATACGTCCGAAACTACATTTTCGTGTAAATTTGCACATATGTATTATACTTCGTATGTATTAGAACGTTAATTGCGCAATGAGTGCAATATGCAGCTTCGAATTTATATATTACTACATTCCTGTGATAATTCTACTTTTTTATCTCGCTCCATCCTAGCGAGGGTGTGTCATATAATTACGAGTTCTCGAATATTCTTCCATATTTCACGTTGTTTCTCGCGAGTGTCTTAATCGCGCGGTGTTGCGTGGACGTCGTGTGGAATTAAATCTGCGTTTCTATCTTTAACTTAGCTTTTATGCTCTCACAGCAGTGAAATATATACCAGCCGGCAATTTCGTCCGGCTGGAATATTTATCGTTGCACGGTGAGAAAGTCTGTTTGCGATCATTTTCGACGAATCGCGCGTCACACGTGCGTCTACTAGAAATTTACGCGAGCTTAATTATGTATTTCGTTAAGTTTCGGCGTTGTGTTCCTAATACGAAAAATAAAACTGAGACTAACTATGTTAGTGCCTGAAAATTCAAAAGAACTAAATACGTAGAGATGCTAGAAATTAAAAAATATTGACACATAAAGCAAAAAAAAAAACCATTCTTTCACTAATGAGAATACAAAATATATTGTAGAGTTCTTGTTCATCCGCGCATTAATGAAGAATATCTAAGTTATACGACTTTACATAATAATTTCTTGTTATTCATGTATAAATGACATTTAACATGGCGCGACGTGTGAAAGATATATTCGTTGAAACATAACGATGCTTATAGGCGCTAAATTTTTGTCTGGCATATTTGTTACGCAGGCTGTGGTAAAACAACACTGCTGAACTGTTTGTCCGGCCGTGTTGGCTTGGACGGCGGTGAGATTTGGCTGAATCGCGAGAGGCTCACCAAACGATGGCGCAGAAGAATCTGCTATGTACAACAGCAGGACGTCTTTTTTCCCGATCTCACCTTACGACAGACACTCGAGGTAAGTACAATGAAAAAATTCATATTACGATAGTAAGCAAATACTGTGAACACACCCAATACACGGTTACTTCAAACCCTTGAGAGTCAAACTAGTTTCGCTTCTTTATAGATTTAATGATCTTTAATTTGAAAAATCATTTATTTGTATATATTCAAAAATTTAGAAAAGATATAAAAATTTGTATACTTGTATATATATATAAAATTAGTGAAAATACTACGCAAAAAAACTTCACCATTGAGACGAGACGACAATCGAGCTGTGGATGCATTTCTGTACCTGTATCTCGAAATAAGAGACAAAACGCATAACGATCATAGCGTTTCCTCGTTTTCCTCGAAAATATAGGCACCGGGCGTGTGCCAAGACAGCGCCGCGCGCCTTTCACTCGATATTCATCACGGCCCACGCGCTTACGGTAGGCGGGAATTAGGAGGACACCCTGCACGCAAAGATCGCGGAGAATGCAAATGCGGGCTAGAAGCCAACGCACTCTATCGCCGTTGCACTTGGGGGATTTAAGAGGTCTCGTGGGAAATGGACGCGGACAAATATGTGCTTTGTCGTTTAGCCACTAATTGAATATATGTGTCGGTATACGTGCGCGTACGCGTGCGTGTACGTGTGTGTACACGCGCGAGCGTGTACGTGTATGTACATCGAAAGAAGCAAAAAGTCGCGTAACAAGCTGAACACATGACTTTTTATGCTTGAAGAAAAAAATGTACGTTTAATAGCTTTTATTTTATATTTCGTGGTATTGGGAGTTCTTTCTCTATTTTTAAGCGTGTATTATAACTGGAAATATATAGTAGAGAGACTTTTTTGTAAGAAACAAAAGATATATATATATATATATATATATATATATATATATATATATATAGATGCAGGACATTGTTATTCTCAATAATTCTTACGATATAATCTGAAATTGATCAGAGATTGATATCAATCTCTGATTGATTAATATTAATCTCTGATTATATTGTAAGAATTATTGAGATAATAGAATAATTAGTGACTTTTAAGATATAATCATGATTATATAATCTTAAGTTATAAGTAGATTTAAAATGATAATTAACATCGAAATAAAAGATGGATAGATATATGTAGATGTGTTTGTGTCCTATTTCTAGTCTCATTTACAGATACAAGATATTCCTCTAAGAACATATTATATTCTGCATAAAATTTAAAATATTTTAATTTTCAAGAGCTAAGTTTATAACTTGTAATTTTATATTTTAATTTTTAATTTTTTATATTCAATATATGCCACTAAATTTTTATTTTTTATTTTTTATTTTTAATATATGCCACTAAATATACTTAGAGAAGGAACGTGAAGAAAAGAGAGATCAATGGATGATATACAATTTAACGCGAACGCAAGATTCATTGTTTCATCATCATCGTACAGCCACATGTGTTAAGCAAGAATTTAATCAATCCAACATTAATAAATTAAATGGATCAATTAATAGATGAATAAAATCAAAGACAAAATTCCATATCTCTCGGCTCATTAAAAAAATTGCACATGATAAACATAGAGTGAAAGAGAGAGAGAGAGGGAGGGAGGGAGAAAGAGAGAGAGAGAAGCGTGTCACGTGCGGCGCCCACTCGCGCGTTTACCCACCTATCTATACCTTATCTACTTATCTACCTACGCGGCAAGCACGTGTCACACGGCATACCGATACAAGGAACTTGCTCTCGCAACGAACCGTGGTCGTGGTCGTGGTCGTCGTCGTCGTTCGTCTAGTTGCGACCGTTAGCTGAGAACATGGGCCAACGTTGCCGGGGAGAGCAAGGACCATATCTCGCGATGACGTCATAACTCGGTCAGTGAACCGTCGAGCTCGCGGCGTGCGTCTTACGGTTTCAACATTTGGCGCCGCCTCTATACGCGCGCATACCGCACGCGTGTAAAACGGCACGGCACGATGCGGTAGCCCCAGTCCGCTTCTATCAACGGGATGACACTTTCTCTCACGTGGCCTCTTCTCCCGCGACTTCTTTCTCGATCACTTCCTCTCTCTTTCCGCGCGCTGATTTCGCTTCTATTATCTAGAGGAAACGTACACGTTCTGTACTTGACGGCGAACTTTCTAGGCGAACGGATCTGGGAATCTTGAGTTCACGATCACAGGTATGATTTTCCGCTCAACCCTTAAATCCGCGATAATCGTGCAAAAAATAAGATGCAAGGCAGACTATCCTGTTCCTATCAAAGTTGCGAGAATCTTTCTCTATTCAAAGATTGCTTGATTGGTCATCATATTTTTTTTTTTTTTTCATAATTTATGATATTTTATTTAATATTTAATAAATTAAATTTCACATAATTTAATTTCATTTAATTTATTATTTAATCAATTTAATCTCACATATATGGTATATAAATTTAAATATTTATTATTAAAATAAGCTAAAGAGATTGCTTGAAATCGAGTAAAAAAAAAAAAAAAAAAAAAAAAAGATTGCGCTGTTTATCTGTTTATCCCTAAAAGTTGATCGTTAAAGAGTTCTCTAAAAATAGAGCGGTAAATTGTTAGAAGGGACCGGAAGAAGGTTCGCGGCCCAGTTCTATATAGCCGTGTGTTCCGTTGTTATTTTTATTTAGACAGAACTGGTGTTCCCAGCGAGTATAATATCATCGGCCGCACTTTCTCTCTCCGCATAACGGGCCCGCTTGTGTAACGGCACGAGGAGAATGAACGTTGAGAAACGGCATGTCGTCGTCTCGCCCGGTCTCTATATCCGTACATGCCGTTGATTGTGATCCACAACATCATCTCGTACCAAATTTCGATGACACATTTTTGAACGGGTTTAGAATTGAAACGTTAACTCAGTGGGAAATGTTATTCAGACGCATTTTTCTCAATTTTTTAAATATTTTCATGCAACCTTATAATTATAATCTTAATTAAATTTTTGTAACTAATGTGTGATAATTTATAATTTAAAAGTTTGTTAAAGTTATATAGTGAACTTATATAATATTAACTTAGTTGATAAGTTTAAGTGTTCTAAGCAAGTTCTCTCTTGATAACAGGCTTAATTATAGAGAGATACATCGATAGATATACATGACAACGTTTTGTTGCCAAGTGATTTTATTGGTTAAAGATAAATTTAATTGAGATTATAAAATCGATTTATTCTAAGGAATATTACATGACAGAACATAATTTGTTATATGATCTCTCGATAACAGGCTTAATATAGAAAGATACATCGACAGATTGATATGACAACGTTTTGTTGCCAAATGATTTCATTGATTAAAGATAAATTTAATTCAGATTATATCAATAAAATCGATTTATTTTAAGGAATATCACACGACAGAACATAATTTGTTATATGAAAAAATAGACTATACTATATTGTGCCAAAAAAAATATTTTCTGATAATAGAATTATTGATAAATGTTGTGTGCGAAGACGACAGCAAAATTTGAAAGAGATCACAATGTTTCGCAAATTATCTAAATTAATCATTTTCTCACATAAAACTCTCTATTTTCTCCTTGCCACTGGAATATAAATATTTTATTGGCTTAAAGAGCCTCCAGTTATCTTGAGACAGTAATAACACTTACCTATCGTAAGCGCTTAACGAATCGCCAGACGTTCTTCCGAGATAAAAACAGTCCGCGATTTCACAATCGATGCGTCATCGTAATTGACATCGTAACGATTAGATTATCACGAACTCGAACCTCCCCCCCCCCCCCCGACGTAGAATCGAGTAATAATAGTACAAAGTGACCTGGATATATTACGAAACGGAAATGCATCCACGTCTCTGCGGTGCGATGCACTGCAATGCACTGCAGTGCAGTGCAGTTTTGTTTACGTTTGCCGTTTAAATGCGCGCACGCGGCCCGTCAGAGCGCATAAAGCGGGACGCGCGGTTTTAAGCCGCGCGCACGCGATCGCATTCGAGTACGCGCGCGTGCATAGATGCTCGCGTGTATAAACGCCCGCGTCTCATGCATCGCAATTTTGCAGTACCAGGCGAGGCTGAGGCTTCCGGACACGCTCTCACACTCGCAGAAGATGCAGTGCGTGGACCATATCATCGAGGTCCTCGACCTCGCGGCCTGCCAAGACACCAGTGAGTACGAGACGGCGCGCGCGCGCGCGCGCGCCGTAAAGCCGAGAGATCGATGTCGATGCGCGACGTTTTTAGACACGACGGGCGGCGCGATTCGGATTCGCGATCCGAAGATTCCACCGATCGTATAATTCGCATGATTCTCGGTGGAGTCGTAAAGTCCGTTTGCACGCGTATGTACGTGGTGTAAACAACGGGGGTGAATCGCGATCTTTTCGCCTTTCGATGTTAGAAGCATCGTTATTCCAGGATCTAATGGCTCGCTCGATCGAATTACGCTTCGCGCCGCTCTGCGTACGATCAAAATCAATTTAACCCAATTTTCGCGAGCTTATGTTTGTTAAGAGAGAATACATATGTGGAAGACAATAAGGCATCGCTTTTTTATACCACTGTTTTTCATTCAATTTCTTGCTCTTTTAGATAAATTAATGTATGTAAATAATTAACTCATCGAGATTAGGTTTATCTGTTGAACAAACTATCTCAATCAAAATTTAATCGATGATTACGTTATAAAATTTTGTAATATTTGGGAGATTACTCTGTAAATAACTGTAAAAATAATTCTTCACTTTTTCCATATTATAACCCAGATTGAAATAGAAGTTAATTATGTTAATCTCCATTGTTGCAATCGGCTTTTATCGTCATCGTAATTACTTGTCTTAGTTTAACATTTTGATTGACAATTTTCGCGATTGCGAGTATCAAATTGTCGCGCGAGTAACCACGTGTGCGTTAAACAACATATGAAAAACGGGCAAAGTGCAATATATACATACAGACTTACATGCATGCTGTACGCTTTATATCATGAGATTTTCCAAATAATGTAGAATCGAGTTTTCGTCAACGAAAAACTTTCATTGACCATTTTTTTTAAATATTTATGCTTCCGCAAAACTAAGCCCTTAATCGATACAGAGAGATCCGCTTAATTTGAATCGAGGAGAATAAGATTTCGTCTTTTATTCGGGATTTCTAAACTTTATTTTATAAATATTTTATACATTCGATTATTGAACTTGTCGATGCCTCGTTATTTATGTTAAAATAAAAATCGGCTGCGAATTTTTTTAATGACGAGGAGAAGTCTTACCCGCATAGTGTAGACGCGGATTTGCGGCCATCCATGTATCGCTTCACTCAGCTACGTCGGGACTGAATGTAGCGGAAGCGCGGTGACATTTTCCGGAATACAAACAAGGGAAAGTACGGACGCGTATCTCTCTACGAAGTCCCGGGCTCATTGTCGGCCGTTGATAAACGGTTTCCTCGATCGTTAACCTCCGAGCTTCTCGAACGCCGAGAGCGAACGCCTCGGCCGCGTGACGTAAAATATTATTCCCCGCGCGCACACATATACACACACACACACACACACACACAGAGAGAGACACACACGTGCAATTATACGTACATTTCTCTTCCTGTAACCCGAAGGCGTGAGCAACCGACGGCGACGATGAAGTTAATAATTTACAACGCGTCAGAGATCACGCGTCCGCGTCTCATTAGTTTCAGCTGATGTTGGCAAATTCGAATATTGGCACCGGAATATTGAACGCCAACGCTGCCGATTCGACGGGAAACCATTATATCTTTACTGTGATTTTTCATCGATACCGATGCTCGTAATTCTGTTATCCGCGAACGTAGGCTCGTATGCTCGTAAATACGACTTTATTGTTCGATACATGCCGTAACCTGTAAATTTTTTAAATGTCCTTTCTTTCTGCCCGGATAATTGCGATCGCCTACCTTTTTCAATATCTTTCGCGTGACAGATCTCTATTGTTTATACAATTGAATATTATTTTCGAATATTATTAGTTCTACGGTTATGTATTATGACGTGACAGCAGAGTTGCATATACAAAGTATAGGAAATGACAAATTGATCCCACACGAAAATACTTAAACGCGATTATCTGTATGTCCATATATCTTTAACAAATGTTATAAACATATTTTTATAACAATTTTTTTAATTTTTTTAATATTACATTTGTAATATTCGAATTTTTTTATGAATACACACAAGGATCAACTATATTTTTTAAGCTTATAATTTAATATTTGTTACGCGAAAAGCGTAATATATACATATATATAGGTTAATGTGATATCTCTCTTGTGTATAGTTATTGGAGATTATACAAAGCGAGGACTTTCTGGTGGCGAAAAGAAGAGGACGAGTATAGCCTGCGAATTACTCACAAATCCATCATTAATGCTACTCGATGTAAGTTTTTTTTTTCTACGTATATTTTCTTCGTAAGCACATACACGTATTTTAAATTTCATTCTATTTATAATTAATTTAGTAAAAAATAAAATTAATTTTAGAAAGATTAATGAATAGTGCGCGTCTGCATAATATATGTATATATAATTATATCTTTAAATAATCTGTTGACCTAGTAGGACCTAAAATTCCACGCAAAAGAACTGTAAACTAGAAGATTCTTAGAGTGAAATATGTACTTATGGAATTATAGATCTATAAATCTTATGATTTATGCATCGAGAAAAATGTTCAAATATTCAACCAAAAATTCTACTCACGATAAGAGCGTAAATTCATCGAACGAAAAATGTGTAAAAACGTGAAACGAGCTGAAAATTTGAAAATAATTTAAAGAAAAAGAGACAAGTGAACACAAGTAAAGAATTCGAAATATATTCGAAACACAAAACAATATGGAAATCACTTAAGATATATTTTTAACATTGCGTAGATATATTAAATAATAGAAGAGAGATAAATAACGTGAATTAATTGTCCATGAAAGTTTATCCGAGAAAAATTTTCAAAAATAACATTGTAATATTATGTTCGCTAATTTATAGAATCTCTCTCATTGCACTTCAGGAACCCACGAGCGGACTCGACTCGCACTCGGCCCAGGCATTGATCTCGCGATTAAAGAACTATGCCGAGCAGGAACGTAAGAGCGTCGTGGTGACGGTACACCAACCTAGTTCCAGAATGTTTCACAGTTTCAGTAAGCTTCTCCTACTGAGTCGCGGTCAGGTAGCATACTACGGTTCGACGGCGAATATCGGCATATTCTTCTCTACGATAGGGCTTACATTGCTGCCGCATTACAACCCCGCAGACTTTATTCGTAAGTGCAGTTTGCCGACATCTAATCTGATTTTGTGGAATTTTACTCATGAATGATATATGTATATTTTATAAATAGATTGCATCTTTATTTTTCTCTCGATATCTTTAAACTTATTATCTTTAAATACTATAAGTACTATATGCATATCACCAAAAAATACTGTATGTATAGAAGGAATATAGAGATACTGTCTCTCTAGAATAATAAGATCTCTGATAATCGTATGAGATTTTATATATTTAATATTTATATTAATATTTCAAATTTATTTCATATATTTTGCATATTAATACTTATATAAGTAGGACGCAAGTTAACGTAATATTTTCTAATATTAATATTACGATTTAAGATTATAGGAATAACACGAAATAACGTTGTTTGCAATGTTCCGAAAATATAAATCACATTTATTTTTTAAATAAATGATTTCCGAATGCTTATTTATGTGTAAATATGACTGAATATATACGGGAAAGATAACAATTACGCATGATTTTTTGAAATAATTATTTTGTACTGACGGAATACATATAATACTGCGGGGAACGGAATGACAGATGGCTGTTCCCGTGAAAATTCGTGAGATCACCTAGATCTCACGGCGTTGTACGAAACCCTTGTTTCAGTGGAACAAATAAAGGGGCCGGAGGAAGTTCGAGAGCGCATCGTTGCCGCGGCGAGAACTGCAAGACAGGGACCTGACTGCCCACCGGAACTTCGTCCGGAATATAATCCCAGCCAACATCCGCTCTGCGACCATCTCATCCATTATCACGAGCACCACATCAGCCACAACGGTATTATATAGTATGCAGCCGCCCCACGATATACGTATTTATATACATATGTATGCACACCTAGACCTTTCCCCGACCGCAGGCGGATACCGTTGCGGTTCCGATGTATCCACTTAAAAACGCGTACTTGCAAAGATCGAATATCTCGGGAACGCTAGAAGGGTCCGCTTTATAAATTGCTAAGACAGGTAACCCGAAGCTGACGTTTAGAGTATTTAACTCGCAGCGCTGCAACATACAAACTCCTTGAGAATTATTTATTTTTCCATTCTTGAGATGGAATAAATACATATCAATAGATCCGAGATAGATTACAGTTTAAGATTATTTCGCATTTTCTCTCGATGATGTATACCAATAATATAATGAATGAGGTTAGTTTAAAAAAAAAAAAGTGTAGTTGTTTCGAAATCCAATTTTTAAACGAAAATAACGCGTAAAAAACCTTTAACAAATTAAATTAAGTTAAATATTTTTTTAATCATACTTAACATTAAACACAAAAAAGTCGTTAAAGCTGCTAAAAATAAATATCTAGGACACTGTGTATATAATTTCTCTTCAATCTTTCGATTTTATCTCATTAAAAAAATTAAAATCAAACTTCTTTATATTTTATATATAACTGACATTTGAGCGCTTTTTTTTTCTTTATTTTAGATTTCTTAAATAATTATTTTATGTTGTCCCCCTTTAAAATCGGACGTGATAATAGGAGAGATCGTGTAAAATCTAAGAGAATGATAAAAACGATAATACATATGTGAACACAAATCGAGTAGACTAGTTAATTAAAAATATATATTGCAATGAAATAAGCCACAATAAGTATACACTTTAGTAAAGTATCATGAGATAATTGTCACAGAGATTTTTTTTTTCCTTTCAACTATATCTCTGCCTACTCGTATATTTATTGATTCAACGATGCAATTCTCACAAAGCTATTCTAAACATCCATTTCTTCGATGCTTTATAGTGAAGGAAGACGAAGGCCGTACGCTATGGTTGGATACACAAAGCCACGCCAGTAGCAGCGCGAGTTCTGCTGATGACGACTATTCCTGGCAATGGCCCACCAGCTTTTGGTCGCAGTTCAAAGTGAGTACGCTTTGAGAATGTTTTCAGCAGTTACCGGATACAATGTCATTCTACTCGCTTAAGCGTTCTTTAACCCTGCCCGACCGCAGCGATTGACATACTATTCTGAGGAGAAGAGGGCGAGAAGCAATAAGTGCATAATTTTGTGCGCAATGATACACGTGTCAATATAAAAAAAAAAAAAAATATTAATGTTAATATAAATAGTGTAAAAAAAGTCATCTTGTCTACAGAAAAAAAAGTAATCATTTTCGTTAATTTCGCATCGCGGGCGCCGATTAACGAATGCAACTAATATCGGATTACTTATTCGCGATCGCGTCGTAGGTGGATCGCGGCATTGCCGGGAAGGAGATGGGAAGAAGGAAAAAAAAATGCGTGCATAATGTCGCGAGAAAGAAGACCGGCCGAGTGTATGGAGAGGAGAATTAGGTCGCGTTTGCACGATTCACCATATCCGGATAATTACCGCGCGACCGATATCACTTGCATCACTTTTACCTGCCGGCGGAATCGCTCGTTCTTCGTGGCTCTACGGTAACATTCCGTCACCTCGGGATCGCGCGTTCAAGGTTTAATATAATTCCGTCGACGATATTTATCTGTCTAGGACATAAATTTCGTTCTCTTTGTTCGTTAATCGGCGGATGCTTTAGTATGAGTAACGCTGACCCGAAAAGTAGCCTTTCGCGTGATGTTCCCGAAACATTCTATATATGTACCACAGTTATTGTTCAAAAAGACCTTCGAAGACCAGCATTGTGAAACTTCGCGTTCCATTTTCTCACGGACGCTGATATAATCGAGGCGCGTTCCAAAAGTATTAATCTGACGGCTGTGCGTTAACATCGGTGCATCCTGAAGATCGTGTAGTATCGAGAAAATTGCTGCGCCGAAGTTTTAAGAAAGAAATGCTAATAGCAATCTCTCTTCCTAACTTTTGACTGAAAAATCTCCATGTTATAAAGTTTTAATTTCGTTTTACACGACGTTGCGCAGCTTATTGCTTAAACATAATTTTGAACTTTTATCAACAACTTTTACTCTTCGCGCAATATAGCAGTTTACAAAGTTTCATAATTGCGATATTATAAGTCCGTATTCATTATATATAATTACCTCACATGGTTATATATATTATAAATAGAACATAATCTTTAATTTAAAATACTTGTTAAAGTAAAAAAATTGCCGTATACAAATTGCAAGTAAATTACAATCGCGCCGCAAGAATCTACGTCTACTCACGCAAACGGAATATTATGTTCTTGGTTTCAGGTATTATCGGAAAGAAATTTTCAAGAGGCACGACCGCGGATGTTGTCGCGTTTGAACTGGTTGCAGACAGTAGCTCTAGGATTACTGGCCGGGCTTTTGTGGCTGGGACTTCCCAGAACTGAAGCAGCCCTTCACGATATTCAAGGATGGATGTTCTTCAGCACCACGTACTGGATGCTTTTTGCACATTTTGGAGCACTCTCTAGTTGTGAGTTGAATTTAATTTAATTTTCATTTGCGTAATTGAAATTCCGGTTCAAAAAGGATGAAATGTCAATTGTGGCGGGAAACTAGACTGATTATCCCGACAATATCTGCATCAATGTGGTAACTTGAATAAAACACAATTTTGCAATTTATTAAATTTGTGGCAGACCAGCAGAATATATTTTGATGACGAACCCCTAATGAAAATTGCATTTATATACTTTTTTTTTATATCAACAATATTAAAACGTTTATTTGCGAATTAAGCTCAAAGCGCATATTACGACAAAAGCTTATTTTCCAGCTAATAAAAAATTATTTTTTTTTCTCAAAATTCTTCGATTAAATTTTACTCTAAAAAATTTTACTTTAAAATTATAAATTTTACTTTAGGAAGCATTTAATTCGAGATTTGGCTGCCAAAATGTCTATTGAAAATTAAAAAGCTGCGAGAAATGTGTGTTCATCTACTCTGATATATTCTTAGATTTTAATTTATCTATTTTATCATATGATTCTCTCGATATCATCGGGAGTTTATGCTATACGCTAATAATATTTGCGGAAACGGAAATATATAAGCGTCCAGCTTTGCTCGATTTATGTAAAAGTTCGTGGAAGCATCACGCAAGCACGCAGAAGTAGATGAAGCTGATAGGATAATTGGACCACAACACGCGTAACGTGTTCCATTAGCCATTCAGTGAGATTCACTTTTTATCGCAAAGATAAAATTTTTAAAGGATCAAAGAACGTTTAATTAAGAATGTGAGACATACTATGACCTACTACGTGTCCGATAATGGAGGTCCTTAAACTTGCGCCTCTAATAGCTAGCACGTAGCCAGAACGTGACAAATTCCGTGCAGGCGATTTGATCGATACAGAAGTTATTAGTTTCTACAAACGTAAACGAGGGTTAAAGTTGACGAGAGAAAGAGAAAGAATAGCTCTAATAGCAGTAACAATAATTATACGCTTTGTTAACATAATTTCAAAACTATATTAGATATTCTGTCTAATTAGAGAGATGATATACTTGATTATCCTGTTTTTAATTTTTATATTATTGAGATAACTTAGGGCGTCGTATCTTTTAATTTTCAATTTTATGTATCTTTTTTTTCTCGACAAATTATAATCTAGACTTTCAATAAACACAGTATATTGCAAATTGATTTGAAAGAAATGAAAATACTAGAAATTAATTTAAAAAATTTTAATATGGAAATGTTATACAGAATGTGCCGCTATAGTTTACGTGTAAAATTCATTGTTATTCAATTCAATATTAATTACTGAAAAATGTGATATTTAATATTCTTTCCATTTCACGTTTTCTCGTCGATAGTATGATAGAAATTTATATGGAGATGATCTCATTTAATACTTAATATTAATAATAAAAATATTGCGATAATTAAAATATTGTTATCATTACTGCAGTTATCTTCATAACTGCATATGCATCAATATATATATATATATATATATATATATATATATATATAGATGCACAACGTGCCACAAATATCTTTCATATGTATATACATCTACAATTAAAAATAATAATTTCCCCCCCCAAAAATCGCATACGTCTTTAGATGCTTTAATGATATATATATATATATATATATATATATATATATATATATCTTTAACAACGATGTTCGTAAGATTTTCCTTTCGAGTCATGAAATGGCACCATACGTTCTTGCGAAGAAAAAAAGTACCGATACATAAAATAACAAGATGAAACATTAAGAGGCACACGCGCGCATCTATCGTCGTCTGTCACGCCTGGTCGCATAATTTACGAATGCTCGGAGAGAGAACACGTAACACGCGGATTGCGATCTCGCCCCGCGATCGTTTTATAGTCTCTCTCACCCCCGGAGGGAAGCGAAACTCTCGAGCGCTCCTCGACGAGCTGTAAAACCGATTTTAGCATCACCTCCGTAAGCGTTCACCCCCCCCCCCTCCCCCCGCGCGGGGATAATTCTGAAAATAACGAGCGAGCGGGACGATGACGATTTTCCAGTTCCCCCGGAGCGCGAGGTGATCAACAAGGAGCGCCTGTCAGGATCCTATCGGCTCTCGGCCTATTACCTAGCGAAGATGGTCGGCGAGCTGCCGCTGACGATAACGCTGCCCGCAGTCTACCATGTAATTAGTTACCCGATGTTGGGCTTCCACAATCCGGCGGTCTTGCTCGCGTTGCTCGCGTTCTTGCTGCTCAACACCGTCGTCGCGCAGGTACGTATTTGTCCGTTTCTCATCCGGTGCAGCCGGTGCTCAATCCTCAAAACGTAATATCGGTCTTTGTGTGTGTTTCCGAGATCATTATCTAAGCAATGTCTAAAAATATCTCCTCGGATTTTATAATAAAAGAAAATCTCGCTTTCATTATATTTTTTTTTTTTTTTTTTTTTTCCAGAGAGTTTAAAATTGAATATTAAAATCCAGATTCTTAAAATTTTTTTTTTTTTTTTTAATCGTTTTTTCGTGAACGATAATTGGAAAAATTAATTATGGCGTTCTATTGGACCGATGAAGAAATCGTGTTACGTTCTGAGGATGAATCTGTACGGTTATTGGAGAGATAGGAGTCGATATATGTTTGCGAATTTCTGTTCAATCCAATATCAGAATATCATCGATGTGCACGAATATTGTCATATTGGAGTCGATAGAGATGAAAAAATTCGATGTATGCCAATCCTTGCGTATAATTATCTTGGGATGACATAAAGTTTTAGATCTTCCATATATTCGTGAATCTCGATTTATAATCTGTTGTTAATGCTATGAATCAATAAAAATAAAAACTTTGTTGTTTTAAATCAATATGTTTGTTTTGGATTTTGATGTCAAATTTGCTGCTTATATAATACTCTTTATTAATATGCTATATAAAGTTTCGTCTAAATACACGTTGTATATATGACAGCAATTCTATTTTCTCATTATTTTTACACAAAGAAAGATCTGCATATAATCTAATTAAATAAGAAGAAAGCTATTTTCTAATCTGAAATTCATAAACATAATCATAAACCATATAAGCAATATCTGCTCTTCACAGTGGAATATCCGATAGATGTTTCATTTAAAGGAATCCTTCTTATGCGGGCATATATCCGTATAAAACCGTGTGTTTAATTATTATCTCTGTTATTGGAAAATATTAAATATAAGCAGAGCTTTCAAAAATCGCTGAAGTTGGAAACTCGCACTAAAAATCGCGGCCAAAGTAGATATTGCTCCTGCCAAGCCATCGATCTGGCTAACACGGATTACGGCCTACTCGTCCGTTTTTTTTTAATACTCGTCGTAAGTCGACTTATTGCACCCAGCTCTTCAATTTTACTTCTGTTTGCTTTGCAGAGCGTTGGATTCTTCGTAGGCGCTTGCTGCCTAGATCTGCAGGTGAGCATCACCGTGTCCGCGCTCTACACCCTGGCGACGCAACTTTTGGGCGGTTATTTGGCGACGGTTCGACCGTGGCTAGCGTGGGCCAGATACATCAGCATGGTGCACTACGCCTATCAGAACATGCAGATTCTGGAGTTCGACGTCGGCGAACCGATCACGTAAGGCTACATTTTTCATTTATTGCCGTCCGATTTTTCGATTATCGTCAAAATTTTACGAGCAAACGAAATTTTGTCGAACGAACGCGGACTGTAAAGTTATTCGAAAGATTCTCTTTTCAATTAAAAAAAAAAATCAATAAAATATAATTTATAATTGAGTGAAACAAATTTGAGACTATATATAACACAATGATTTAATGGTACGTACAATTTATCAGAATTCTATGGTTTTTTTTCTCTCACAAAGGACAGGAATATTATATTGAAAATGTTTCGAGGAACGTAAAAATAAAAATAAAATCGATGTAAATGGAGAATCATACAATGTGTATGATTGAATTTTAATTATTTATATCGACTAAATTGTTCCGTATTTTAACGGAAGCCGTGTCGCTGCTATTGAATATATACCAAAAACGTATATGAGAGTGAAATGAAAGATTCACGGGTGTGTCAAACAACGCTATACTGATCGTAGCGCATTAATCTTTTGTACGACAGATGCTCGCAGCCGAGTAAATTCGCCGAGTGCAGAAACAGCACGACGATACCCGTTTCCGCGATTCTAGAGAGCCAAGACGGGGGCAGAAGTTCCGGTCTACCACTTTGGGCGAACACGGCGGTGCTTCTGGCATTTTTGATCGTTTTCCGAACCCTGGGCTATCTCGTCCTGCGTTACTATCGTGTACCAAAATGAGCGTGTCGGGAGCCACGCAAGTAGCACGCAAATTCTCCACGCAACTTTCGCGAATCTTCAGTTTTATTACTATAAAGAAAAAAAAAATATATATATATATATAGTTGTGTGCCGCGTGTCTCGTTTTTATCGGGAAAATAACGTATGTTTTGACATCGCCCCTCCCCCTCCCCCGGAATTCTCGTCGATCTGTCGAATGTCTATAAAATTTTTTCTATCTGCCTCGTAAACGCGAGGGGGAGTGGCGCGAATCTGTTATCACGCGAACGTGCGAGCATTTTTATTTTTCCCAATGGGAACGTATCGTGCACAACGCGACGCAAAACGCGAGACTGCAAAAAATTTGGTGAGAACTATATACATATATATGTACATTATATTGTATATGTGAGACTCTTTACACCACAATAAGAAGGGTGTGTGTATGTGATATGACAGAGAGAGAGACGTGCCAGCGCGCGGACACGCGCGTAAATGTGTGGGATAGCGTGAACGAACACGGGAGTGTTCGTTGTTTTGCGGCAAGAAGGGTATAATAGTAGAGAGAAATTTCGGCGCGGTGCCGCGCCGCGAAACCGACTGAAAATTTGTACGTTGACGATGAATCTTTATATATATATATATATATATATATATATATATATCTAATATTAACGTATACATACGTGCATACATACGCGAACGATAGAATTAGAATTCTTAAACCGTATTTATACATAAGCGATACCCATCACGTCTTATTTTTACTTTTATTACTGCCACAATTTTGTGCTACGTTAATGTTCGTTGATACCGGTAGAAGTTGTGTGTACTGCTACTGTTATTATCATTACTTACTATCTTCACTATCGAGAGACGCTGTAATTATAAGAGATAGACGAAGGATTATGCTGCTAATTCTAAAGTTGACAGGAAAGAGGAGAAACACACACACACACACACACACACACACACACATATATGTATATATATGTATGTTATACATATATCTACTGTTCTCGACGACTCGTATCGCGCATGGGGTTCGCGTGTGCTATTCGCGATAGTTTCGAAAAGTTTTGCATGCGTCACACCCCGCGACGAACAGGAGGATGACGAAGAGAAAAGACTTTTTACGTCGATTATATAAAAATCTGTTGGGATTTCTGCGATATATCTCCGTGATATTACTCGGACGCGTTGCGAGAATGGGGATCCAAAAAATTAACGAGCGGTGTAATATTCATTGTTTACTTTGTACATAGAAAGGGAGAGAAAGAGAGAGAGAAAGAAAGAGAGAAAGAAAGAAAAAATACTACGTATGTATATATCAGGATGAAATACACATTTCAATCATATATACATACATACATCATACACGAACACACTTATGTACGCATATACATAATGATAATGATAGTAATAATAACGATGCTAAGTATTATTATTCCAGTTATTATTACTATTATTATCGCGCAATGATTATTATTCTGGTTAGTTTAATTTTCATTATTATTATTATTATTCTCGCATGTACATTTGTAACGGACTGAACGAAACGCGATGTATTTTTTGTACATGCACAAAAGAGGCGATACACACATTATATGGAGGAGGGAGGGGGGGGGGGGAGGGAATTGCATTATAAGATTACATTTCGCGTGAATCCATTTCGTTAATAATACCGATATCGTGGCGTGTTGTTATACTCCTTTCCTCTCCCGAGTTACACAGTCACGGAGAGCTAGTGTTTGTTACATAAGATAATTAGATTAGATTATTGCAGTTATACCATGCGGAGGAAATGTATATCTATCTGCGATTATAACGCATGTCAGCCAATCAACGGTGTATTTAAATATTGTAAGAAACAGTGAACTGGACGACTCCAGTGGCTAAGTAGGATCGCCGCAAGTGAATCTCTGATTTTAATCAAGTTTTACGAACACAGAATCAATGCATATCTCTTACGCGCGTCCGAACGCGCGTTGTCTACAATCTCGATTGCCGATCCGATCGATAGCTCGCTTTTCATTATCCGGTAATTATCGCCAACCCCCCCCCCCCCCCTCTCCTTTACAATAACGAATAAATCAGTTAGTCAGGAGAATGAACGTTGGAAAGCCGCATTTGCCAAAGGACTCCGCGAGTCACGATCACGGAGAATCGTCCAGTACACCAATACATAAGCGCAATATCCACCAAGTGTTCATTGAGTTTGGCGGCGAGAGAGCAAAGAGAACGGGAAGAGAGGACGCATACGACGAGGATTATTGCTTCCTAATCACGCGAGGAACAGAGGAACACGAAGAGGAGATGGGAGTCGCGAGAGGCAACGTCAAGGTAAAATAAAAATCGAGATGAACCGAGTCGGTTTAAGGCGGATTCCCCGCAAAGTGCGATACAGGGGCCGCTGTACATATTAGACAAATTGGCCGTGAATAAATCGAAAATTTGATAAAAATTGTTTTACTCGTCAAACTTTAAATGATTTTCTTTCCTTTTAAATATTTACTTTTATCATTCCAATCCTATCACTTGAATTATATCTGAAAATTAAGCAAGATTTTGTCTAGTAACTGCGGTGATTACGATAAATCTTAAACCGGCTCTGGCAACGAACAACATCACATATGTAAATTCGAGAGTAGCAACAGAGATAAAGCAATTGTAATAAACAAAGATTTGGCTGTGTCAATGTCATAACGTCTGAATTGATTTGTGTGTATATATCGTTTCTTTTTTTATATTTTTAACGTCTAAATCGAAAGTTCTCAATGAAGATGACGAAAGTGAAAGAAAGAGCGAGAGAATGCGCACTAGTATCCAGGACAGAGTGAGATATTGCGAATGAATTAAAGATAGAGAGATAAAGAGCGAAAAAGACAAAACGAGAGAGAGAGAGAGAGAGAGAGAGAGAGAGAGAGAGAGAGAGAGAGAGAGGGAGGGAGAGGGAGGGAGAGGGAGGGAGAGAGAGTATACGGGAAGGACTTTTATTATACTCATATTTTTATTGCACATTTAACGTTAAATAGTGGCTAAATGTCGAAAGAGAAAGTTTTATTACTAAACTAATAAACTTCCATATAAACGCGTTCCATATAAACAAATAGCTACTACATTTCACGTTAAATTTGTGATAAAATGAGTTTTATTGTTGTAGTGAAAAAGAAGAGAGGTTGTTTCGAAGCCGTACGTCGTTCACCGATCGTGCGAAGGATATATAACACATGCATACAATTCTATACATTTTCGATTGCTATGCGCGCGCGAAAAAATTGGAGACTCATTTTATTTCTATCTCTCAACCAAACACTAATCACGAACAAAAATCGAGTGAATATACATATGATGCCGCTTTTATAGGCGTTGGCGGTGATAACCATTTTCTAAGAACGCCTATCTGAGAATGCAGATGCGCATCGAAGATGCAAAAGCGAAGGTTTCTTTCCTTTGCCCCCTTCGACGCTATTCTATCGTATGCAGGAAACACACTTTTTGATGATCATGTAGATGTCTTTTCAAAATTTTGATATCCATATATATACTATTACTATATAAATGTACACCACTGACGGTTAATAACCCACGCGACTGGACATTTGTATGCGTTTACAACTTTAGCAGCGAGCTCGGACTAATTGATACTCACACACAGAACCGTAGACTGCACGACTCATTTTTTGCTGGATGGTCACAAAGTTGGACGGAGTGCTTCGTCTCGATAATGCGCGACAAAAGCGTGTGGTTTAAACCAACGGAATTAAAATGTGCGTTGGTGTATCATCGTCTTTTCATGCGGACCAGAATAGATAATTGCGAGGCAACATAACGATTATCTTCTATATAGCTGTTCAAAAAGGTGTACATTAGTAGCGACAACTAGATTAGGAAGTAAAATTTAATTAACAATTAATTAACAATTTTTTCTCTACAATAGAAATTTTATTTCAGAAATAAATCGATCATAACTCTTCTATGAACTCTTTTTGTTATTGATTAATGCAACTTTGATTTATTAAAATTTTAAAAATGCTCATATTGAACTAATGAAATGTAATATTTAAATAAACTTAAATGTTTAGATTAAAATGTTTAAGTTTTATTTCAAAATAGAGTTATCACATTCAATTTTTGTGTAGATAAAATGTGTTTCAGATTATTTGAAAAATAAGATTTCGATATTTTTACTTTACCGTATAACATGAAAATTTAATATAAATTCTATAAAGTTGCTACTGCTATACATTTTTTAAAACATCTGTATACTCCTTTATACAGGATGCCCCGAAATTAAATGTCAAAACTTCGGAAGCGTTTGGGGGATCAGATAAAGTAAGAAAAAAAAGTCCTTTAGAGATTTGCCCGTTTTTGGTTTGGTTTGAAGAAAATCGCAAAAAAAGAAACAACAAATTTTCATCAAAACTTAAATAACACTAAAATTATTAATTTTATCGAAAAGTACCATGAGATAAAAGTTGCAGAGTGTATGGAATTAAGAAAAGAGAATGTATTAAAATCTTTCTGAAGTAAAATTAGGGGATTGTAAATAAATACGCGACAACGCGAGATTATTGTATCCTGTTTACTTTAGAGTTTGTTTACATTCCTGTTGTCATTAAGGAAGTAACAGCATGAATAAATAAGTATAAATAAATAAGTAAACTAAAATGAAAAAAGTTCTTATTCTTATTTTCACTTATTATTATTTTAATAATAAATAAGAGAAAAAATAAAAACTTTTTAGTTTCACTTTATATTTATATTTATTTTTAGATGAATACATCTTATCAATTCCTTAATGATATGTAAATATAAACTAAACAGGTTACAATAATTTCGCGTTGTCGCGTATTTATTTATAATCCTCTAATTTTATTTCAGGAGGGCTTTAATTCACACTCTTTTCTTAATTCCATGCTTTACAACTTTTATCTCATGGTACTTTTCGATAAACCTAATAATTTTAGTGTTGTTTTATGTTTTTTTGTTGAATATTTTCTGATACAATGCAGATACGAAGAGGGCTAATGAAAGCCATGCGCGGATTAATTAGGCGCAACAAATTTGTTTTTTAAATTCTACTTTAATTATATCGAATGTTTCGATTCCTTCTTTGAACTATCTTCAGCGGAATAACTAAAAAATTCAAATGTTTTTTGTATATCCTGACCTCAGAACATACAAAATAGTACTGTTTTGTATGTCGCCCTCTTCGTACCTGCATTGCATTATTATATTAGAGCCTTTTCAATTTGTCATGAATATTTTTTTTTGTGATTTTCTCCAAAACGAAGCAAAAACGAGCAAATTTCTAAAGGACTTTTTCTTAGTTTATCGATCCCCCCCACACACTGCCGAAGTTTTGACATTTAATTTCGAGACACCCTGTATAATGAAATATTACGAAAGTAAAAAGCACGAGAAGCATTTTTGATTATTCGTCAGATTGTGACGAATGGATATTACAATAGCTATAGAATGTGTATGAAATTGATTGTGATTTATAGTAAAGCCACACTATCTTTTTCCGCGAATCTTTCTCATTTCATGATCACTCATGCGATCATCTTTCTCATCTTAACATGATATTCATGCGTATTTCATTCTTCTCGTCGCGAATGATTCGCACAATTCAGACTTTGAAATATGCAAAAATGTACACATGCTTTTGCAGTAAAACTCTATAAGACTGACAATGTTTTTATATGATTATAAAATAAACGGCAGGATGAAAAAAGATTTTCCCAAATTAAATTGCGTTTACATATTTGTACGTGTAAGATCGTGTGATACGCTATGAAATTGTAAATTACGAGATTATTTCCTTTTCGATATATGAAGAGGAAGAGATTCAAATTTCAAATATTCAACACAGCCAAACTTTTCTAAGAGAGCACGACGCAGCTTCGGCTTCGAAAGTACACCGTCTGTGTTAAATTTTGACAAATAGATCAAAATAACTTTAAATAAAAAATTCGCCAATCATAAAAAAAAAAACACGCCGAATTGATCCTTTATCCTCAATATTTTCCATTCGATAGAGATCTGCATGTTTCGCGGAAAACAAAATTAGGGTGTCTCGAGCAAGACTATTTCGCTTTACAAAAATAGTGCCTTTTTTACTAAAGACTCTGTTATTTGTGCCAAGTCAAATCCAAAGGATCTGTAAGACACACTGCCAGATTGTACAGAGTAGGAACAGAGAGAAGGGGGTAAGAGAGAGAGAGAAAGAGAAAGAAAGGAAGAAAGAAAGATTGGTAGAGAGAATGTGAACTAGAGTGCAAGCAAATGTGTGTCGCGAAGCGTTAGATGGAAGACTGAGAATCGGAGTACGAAAAGTCACACACGCGGAACGGACTTGATGTTATTATAGAAATGATCACCGCGATAGAGAGAAGAAACTTTGAATGATACAAGGAGCAAGGACTTTTCTGATGATCGAGCTGCGTAGATTGAAAATATACCGAGACATTTTCCTGCGCACGCACGTACATACAACATGAGTGGACACGTAATGCGCGCACAATGTCGCGAATAGTGTCCTCATTTACATATAAAACTTACCAGAATACCGCGGGACTAAAAAAGAAAATGCCAAAAGTGTTCGACTAATTCAATTGCCGCCGGTGGATCCCCGATTAGTATCTTACTATATATGACGGAAACGAATAATCGATGTAAATATGTGCTAAAAAAGTTTAATATATAATTTTAATTACGGTTATATATACATATAAGAATTTATATATATATATGTGAATAGAGAAAGGAAAGCACCGTTCTTCTTTATAGTGCTCATTAATAAACGTGTTAACATCCAGCACGACTTTGCAAAACTGAGTATATATGTATTTACGCACACACACAAATACTGTATATTATTTACCCTCACGATACAAACCAGATGTATAACTCTATCTCCTTGTATATATACACGCATATATATATATATATATATATATATATATATGTGTGTGTGTGTGTGTGTGTAATGTAACGTTAATACTAACAGAAAAAACGCCCTATTATTTTATAGAAATTATATTAATTAAATGATAGTATTATTCTTGTTGCCCGAACAGTAGATGTATCGCATTACTGTCTAGAAGAGATAGCTCTATCTAGTATTTTTACTTTTTATTTTACCAAGAAATGTTAATATCACTATATTAAAATGTGGTAATAATAATAATTATTATTATTACACTAATATTAATGCTGTTTTTTATTATTACTATTGCTATTATTATTTTTTATTATGATAATATTATTTTATCATCGTAATTATTGCTCCAACTATTACTTTGATTATTATGATTAATTATATCTATTATTAGTATTAATTATTATTATTTGTCGTTGTTATCAGCAACATCTCCACTATCATCATACGTCGTTGTCATCGATATCACACGTCGTTGTCATTGATACTGTTATAATATTTTGAAATTATTTTGAAACAAGTGCACGCTATATATATCTATTTATAATTATGATAATTTAGAAAATTATTAGTCTTCTTTTCTATCAATATTTTAAGATTCCTGAAAAAATTATTCGATATGCCTATATACGTTCATTCAATCTCATCTCTATTTTATTCTTTTATTATGATTCGTTTTATTTTAAGAAATCTTCAAATGTAGTAACAAACATGATTTAATTAATATTATTAATTAATATTGAAGATTTTATTAATTTCTCTTGCTTTGCTTTAAAATCGGAGACCATGAAACAAATTGTAACATTCGAAAAAATGTCTTATTTATGTAATATTTTCGACAATGTTGAAATTATTAAGTTTTATCAACGCATTTTAAAAATACAGCATAGGAAGCTATTAACTTTGTACGGAAATACAAATTATATGCGTGATAAAAAAATTTTTAACAGTTTTTTTTTTTTTTTTTAATTAAACGTGAGGTATAGTCGCGACAAACTCGCTATACAATACGATAGTTACACATATATTTTAAGCGACGAAAAAAATTTTAAAGATTTTAAAAAATATTTTCAAGCAAATGTATTACAGATGCGCTTTCGTATAAACGTTTTCGTATAAACAGAGACACGCTGCTGAGAGGCACATATTAAGCAGTAAATTTACTGTCTCTTCGCATTTTTCATACTTTATTAGATACAGATTATTTTTTTATAATTTTTGTCACACATACTTGATCTCGTTTTCTATATATTTCTTGGATTTAATATATATATGCATTATATAAAATGTGGGGAGTTCCGTATTCAGAATATTAAGATCGTTTTAATTATACCATTCTAGCATTTTTACATGCCTATATTGCTGCATCTTAGGGGAAAATATATATTTCTTCATAGTCGAGAATTTGCTGACACGAAATTACACGAGAATAATATGCTTCTCGATGAAAAAAGTAGATGTATGAAATTTTTTATATAAAATCTTATAATATCATGTTTAGCTAAATATAAATCGCGGGCTATACTAAAAAAGAAAAGATCAACCAAATCTGTCAGCAATAAGAGAAGAAACTCATATTTATATCTATGTGATTCTCAATTTTGCTGGCGCAAAAGTTATCTCCTATTTTTACAAACTTATAATAAAATCGAACTTCATGTCGCGGTTATGTTCTGAGTGCGGATCTTTATTTACAGCTTAATAAATGCCGAATGTAGTTACCGCCTTTCCTCATATCTCTTCCCCATCCCTCAATATTATCGGATGCGTGCGCGTGTGTGTTGACGACACGTTACGTGCCTCAGCAATGCGGGAGAGAATGTGTGGTAGTCAATTTATCTCTTGAATGTCAAGATGGATGTCATAATTATCGATCATGGTATAATTTGAAGTCTGACAAAGATTTCGTTGTGTTTTCGCAGCGTAACGTAATTTAAATCTGCTTTACACACACACACATACACACAATATCGATTTTATTACTTATTTCTGATATAATCTCTTATTCCAAAATATTATAAGAATTTTTTTCAATTTTAGAACTTTAATTATTTAATTATGATACAAAAATACAAACAAAATTTATTTCTTAAAAAAAAATGTTTACTTATAAATAAATATATGATATAAGCCGCGCGCGCGCGCGCGCGTATATGAAAATTTTCTTCCTCACATTTATAAATCCAGAAAATAGAGACAATTTTTTATTTATAAATGTTGAAATTATATCATGAGATATCGATTTTTGAAATGTCCATCTCGCTCATGTTTCGCGCACCTCTCGGTAGAAAAGCAAGCGGGGCATTATGCGGCTTTCGTGGACAGCCTTTTGCTCAAAGCAAACGTTACCATACCATCGAATACAAATTGATCTTGTACGCGAAAGCTCAACTTTCAAACCGGAGAATGGTTGAAGGAATAGTGAAACGAATCAAACATAGCTTCGTCGAACAGCAAAATGCATACATGCGCGGTTTACGCCTCTGATCTATCTTTCTTTAAGTAAAAGCCAATCAACTTCTAAATAATTAGAGTTGCAAATGTATGTATGTTAGGTTTATTTGCTTAAAACTTCCGCGTTGATTTTTTTCGAAACAAATTTAATTGTAATTTATCTGAATAATGATTCATAGATATTGAATGATCATAGATTCATTAATAATTTCATTTCAATTGTTGACATATAAAAATCTACAAATTTCTTACGATCGATGATATCGACAAAATTTTACGTGGCGTTCCGAGCATGACAAGATAAAGTAAAGCCCCCCCCCCCATCCCCCCCAAGCAAGATCAGAATGTACGCGATCAATTGTACATTAATTAGCGACTAATATATTGTTGCATATTCGAGATGTCCGCTTCGCGTGTTTATCGTGGTCGTTAAAATCAAGGAGCCTGTTAACTGCAAAGATTTATATAACGTAGTTCTTCCTCGAGCGTGTATATGAGTGACGAGTAAAGGGAACCGATTGAATAATATCAATTAATAAGATGATAGAGACGGAGAGGAATGTAAATAAATGGAGTTGCTGGCTGTGCTGTGTAATTGTTATAATGGCAATATGTTATATAAATATAATAATAATAATATGTATACAGACGGATATATGTACACCGATTTTGCGAGATCGATATTATCTTTAGATCGCGCGGAGGTAAAAGTTGCTACTGCGATCAATTCGAGCGATTAACTCGTCTTCGGTCGAGTATAAAACTTTTTTAACATATATAAGTTAATTTAGATTTTTTTTCCAACAATTTGCGGCATATCGAAAAGGAAATTCGAGACATAGCAGAAATACGACATTAAATTATGACCGCAATATAAATTGTTTGCATAAAAAATGATAATATATTATTAATATTATTATATAGATAAATATTGTTGAAAATATGAAACACATGTGTATGCTACAGAAATGTGTATTTTCTTTTTGCATTTCTTTGCATAAGCAAACTCTGCTCAGATTTTAGGAAACTCGCATGAGAAATGAACATCACAGAGCCGTTCGCAGTAGCAACTTCTCCGCGATATGTCGAATTTCTCGAATTAGAAGAGCATTTGGCTTAGTACGTGCGCGAATCGAACTCGATCATACTGTATATTATTCAACATCCGCTCTTTTTGTACCGAACTCAATTTACTTAGCATTCTCATCATCAATCTGTGTCACAGCAAAGTCACTTGCGATTTGTATCTTTATAAAACGCCGAAGACGAATACAGCATACGACATTGGCCCCCCCCCCCCCCCCCGTAGTTCTCAGTGTTTCTTAAGCTTTTCGAGATCACAGATGGATAATTTTATATGCCGAGAATCTCCGTACGACTTTTCTATACAAACTCAAGCGCCGTAAAGACGTAAGGGTACGAAGAGAACGTGTGATGACAAACGTGTTGTGCAATATACACATGATACAAAGCGCAACACGTTAATTAAATGATCTAATTATATAGCATAGCAATGGGAGGAGAAGCGACATATATAATACGGTTATCAGCTGTAATGCATTTTTATCTAGTAAAGAGTTATTCAAACTTAGAAATACTAGAAATACTTCTTCTAGACCATGGCGAGAACGCCTAAAAGTTTCGACGGAGGTCGAGTTGCGGTGGAAGACGGTTTAAGGAACACTGCCATAGTTAATTACGGAATTTTAACACTAGTTAGTTAGTGTTACATTAAACATTAAACATTAGCTCGATCGCGCCGCGCGCCGAAAACGTGAACAGGCGAATGTGCGAAAGGTTCGCTTAGATAATCAATCGACATTTCCTTTTGCGTCGGAATCTATTCGTATACAGTGAAGAGAAAATGATAGAAAGACAGAGAGAAAGAATTTTATTCAGTTAAATATGAAGCATTGGCATTTTTTATATTACCGAAGGAAATTCCTTTACCTCTGTTTTGAGAGACTGCGAATCAATAATCGATAGAGATAAAAATTTACCATTTATTTTATATGCTCAATACAATATTTTCTGCACATTTAATATGCTTCTCGTAAACTGCTATTATTTTCGACGAGTATCATTGCTTATTCAAGCAGTCATTGCTCTCATCTGACATCAAATTACTCATAATAAAATTATTAGATATTCTATGTCATCACAATATTTTAAATAAGCCAAATACATGATTGATGCAACATAATTGTCTTTTTATCATTAACCATGTCAGCATAATTCATTTCATTCATGTAAAATCATCATTTTGAGTCTCTCAACTATTTTAATAATAACATTACGAATACGTCCGATGGACGTGAAACAACGTGATGAAGATTGAACGTATTGACTGCAGGCAGTACGATATTTATCGTTTCGACGCAAAGGGTTAAGACATCTGCCCGGTTAGCAGATTAAAGGATTAGCGCTGTATGCACTGCCATTATATCGATAGAGTTATTATCAGATTTACATTGTGAGCACCCTGATGAGAGGCGACAAGACCGCCTTTAATCGCGAGACTTTCGTGTAAGTCGTGAACAGGTCGAGACTGCAAAATGTTCATTTCGTTCAAACAGCTGATTGAGTGTGTTCACAACCGTGTGGAAAAAAATGTTTGACTCTAAAATATCTTTAAATTAAAATATCTTTTCAATATATCACTAATTTGAGAAATTATATATATATATATATATATATATATATATATATATATACACATATATACACATATACTAAAAGCGTTGAGAGAAACTTCACTATCAGTTGCAAAATGCAAATAAACGATATAATAATATAGTAATGATAAAAAATGACAGTGGGGCGCTGCTTTTTATGATTCGCCTCACGTGAAGCGATAATTGAGCTCATCTGTCACTTCGGATATTACGCATAGATTATGATTTACGCATATGCTAAACCGTATATAAACTACAAATCAACAGCTGATAGAGAAGCTGTCACGACAATATCATAATGCTGACAGAAGTTTGGCATGGAAAAAGATTTTGTTTATCGCTTCGGAATGAAAACGGAATTAAAAGAGTGCTATAAATAAAGAGAGAAAAGAGAAATGCATGTCATATATACAGATAAAAAAAAAGTCATTCATCTCGGAAGCATCGCTCCGTTTTCATTTCGAATCTTCGTTTTTGCGTTTATTAGCGAGTACGAATATCTTATGTTTCTTAAAAGACACATAGCGTATACACAGCGATCGATCGTTATCGAAGCGATTGTTAAAATCAAATGATAAACGCGGGGGAGAGCGTGTTATAGCGGAATTGTTTCCGAACTTACGGAAACGAGAGGAGAGATATAAAAACTCGGATGTACAAGGGATCCACAAGTTCCATTACGTGTACAAATCGAGATGCGGATACGCGTTGAGAGAACAAGCGCGTTCGTCAAGTAGTGATCCTCGACCGATCGTCCGACGCGAAATATCGATTTCTTTGCGTAGCGACTTTGCGCGTTCGCCACGACTCGCAGCGAGGTAAAAATTGTTAATTTGCGAGATATAGGCGAAATCGAGAAAAAAAAGGGGGAGATCACGAATTGCGGGCAATTAGTCTTTATATTATGCGCGTAAAATGCTTGACGATTAATTTTGTTTCTATCGAATCGAGAGAGTGAGAGAACGGCAGAGCGAGAAGCGCGCCTGGACGTGTGTATATGTATGTATGCGCGCGCGTATGTCAAAAAAAAAAAAAAAAAAAAAAGAGAGAGAAAGAGAGAAAGGCAGAAATTTCACAGCAACGGCGTTCATTCTCTTCGACAACCATATGCAATATAAAATTGAGTATACAGAGCAAAGCAGCGAAAACCATCTGTCCTAGTCCTAGTATTCGAACTCTCATCACCATAATTTATAACCGATTTCAATTTAAATCTAATAAAACGATGTTATATAATACCAAATCATTGTTTGTGTTTTTTTCTTAATTACAATCATCAAGAAACTGTTCCCTAAAATTCCTTAAAAAATTTCCTAAAATTTTTTTAGAATTTTATCTTTAAAATAATCCTATTTATAATTAGTACTTTGGAAATTTGCCAAACCAAATAAAAACCTCAAGTCTGACTTGATACGTGTGTCTATTATATCGCACACACAATATTTGAATAGATAATTATTGTTCTTTTTATTTTTACTTTTAATTTTTACAGGATATCCAGGATAAAAGAAAAAACGAGAGATATACTCGTATTTTCAATAATCCGTGTATATACATACACACGGGATTGCCATCTAGGTTTGCATTTTTTTACTTTTTAAAATTCTCTAGTAGAATTGTTACAACAAAATAAAAAAAAAAATATTTTTTAAATATTGTCTAAAATACATCTAAAATACACAAAGCGATAATTCGTACAATCAGATACGAATCAAGCTGGCTAAATAATTGAATACATTCAGTATTACAATCGCTTAGTGCGATTTTGTAATTAAATTGGCATTATTAATGATACAAACAATTCTATCATAACATTGTCAATACTTACCCCACATTATGTTATAATAATTTTTCGGAGATTGTTTGTCGGAATTAAATGAGATTTACAATTTATTTATATTTTATGACTTTTTTATTGAATGATTCTAACTGTTATCAAGAAACAATGTTGTGTCTGTCATACATATTTAAAAACTGGTCTTTGTATATTAAAATTTGTTATGTGTATATATAACCAATGATATATCAGTGTTTTTTTTTTTTTCATTTAATTCATAATGCGCATTTCTGTTTCACAGAGAGCAAACTGTAGGTCTGTTCGTTATAAGTTGCAGCTCCTGCACTTAATTTCTTTCCTCTTATTTGCTCCCCAAAAGCCCGAATATACACATTTCATTCTTTATTTATAGTACAAAAAATGCATCTAAAACGAATAGACCTTGTGATACGGATCGATACCAATACTCATGATGTATTTGCTAAATAAACTCTCTTTGCATTTATCAAGAAATAGCATGCGTACGGAAACATAAATTTTTGATATAATTTGATTTAAAAAATCTTGTGAAAATAAATTTTTAACATTCCATTATAAATGCAATCTGATATATATCGATATCTCGTACGTTATTTAATAATAGAGCTCGTATGATCGGTGTAGCCGATACACCATGAGTCGATTACCTTACATGAAAATACTTTGTTTCGTTATTACAACTTTCCAGGCCTTTCACATGACTCTCATAATTCGCGGTCGTTTAATTTGTTCGCAGAGCATTGTAAAATGAAATTATATAGGCCTCTCCTAACGATAGATAAATAGATATTGTAATCTTAGAGCCAGAGAGATTTTTGTAGGAATTTCGTTAAACAATAATATATATCATTTCACATATTACTGCAAAAGATAAATTCGCCAAAAGTGACATATAATCTCAACTGTTGGTTCGCTAAAAAAAAATTTTTTTTTAATAAAAAAAAATAAAAAAAGGACACAGTTACAATGATTGCATATGATTTTTTGACAGTATTCCTCAAACACTCTATTACGTTATGTAAATTATTATACAAATGTAACTGACAAATTCTGTCATTACATACGATTTACTCACGTTCTTTGTAATTATTTTCTTGCGAAATACCTATAAATCTCAACGACTCTCATAAACTAAGACAGTGTATTGTGTATTTTAGGGGTATTATTAGCTAGGTATAGGTAAACATTGCCTATGTACAATCGCAACAATGTTGCGTATACTACCTTTTCTTGGCAATCCTAAGTAAAGCTTACAGTTTGAATAAACTTTTTTAGGTAATTATGTTTTTTTTTTTATCAAGTAAGTAATAATTCTATTAGAAATAACAGTACAATATTTGACTGTACTTGTTATCGTCAGCCATTCATCAGCCATTTACACGTTACATTCTCTAGTTTAAGGTATTCTCATACATCTCGTGTATGTTTTGGTTCTGAGAAATAATTAGGAGAATTATTTTGCTATATTATATAACTGGCCAATAAGTATATATCTGCCATTTTTCTTATATTATTATTCTATTTATCATATATACAAATAATATACAATAGTCGCGCTTAATACTTAAGTAATATTAAAATCTAAATCTCAATAATAGTTATAGTAGTTATATGAATAGAAACTTGACTGTGTGTCTAATCCTTCATTGTGCGCTAGCGCGTTGCACACATTGGAATATAAATACATTTTTATATAAAATCTGTATAATCTATACGTGTCGCGCTCTTTAAGTATTATATATATCTTCTCTTTTAATCACAAAAGATACAAATGTTTATAACCACTACACAAGCAAGGGGCCTTGGGCGGTATCACTCTGGCAGTATCTTTTTATATATTTATATATATATATACGGATATATCTCTGATTTATACGTTCTTATTAAACGACAAATCAGGTTTACCGCTAGATTGTGCAAGAAGATATACAGAATTTATTTTCGCATGCTGAATTATTGCAATTGCGATCATTGACGATCCCGTGCAAATAATAAGTTTAAGCGCGCCTGTACATAATTATTCTGCAATATATTTCTCCCATGAAAAGTTTTGATTCTTCCTCTCCCTATGTAAAATTTGATTATACGTGGATTATAGTGCACGATTTCTTAAGGCCTTGCGTAAATATTGCTATTAACTTTCTGCAGAATTTATTAAATCTTCGCTCTTCACAACTGATATATTTCCTGAAAAAAATATCTTATCGAATATCAATATCATATAACGAAAAGTTTACTTAGCGGCAATAACCGCGATGCAATTTACCGCCGCAAATCAATAATAAAAGAACGTTTAATTACAAAAAAAATATACAAAAATATATTAACCTAATGAAAATAGTTCACACGTATACATCATACAAAAGTGTAGTTGTTTATAGCAAATTAATCTAAAATACACATATATCGATACACATCAAAATGTGAAAATAAATTCTATATGTGCAAATATGTTGATGTATCTTCAGAGGTTGACAACATTAAAAAAGTATAGAAAACTTACCCTCCTCCTTCTCCTAGTTAAGGATTTAAATCTTGTCTAAAATAGAAAATTGTAAAAACCTCCTTAACGGTAAAAAAAATTTTGCAAGTAATACACTTTACATATTAAATGTATGTTTCGAAATTAAATACGTATGCACGTGTAATATTTCTGCATATAAAGTTAAGATTTTTTTCAAAATAATAAAATTATCGTTTTACCTCGCATTTTATATTTGTAATCTATTTTTGTCTCGGGAGATACATCATGTGTGTTGTTATTAAATTTCCAGTGTGAAGCCCGATATCCCCTAGTTTTTTATTCACTTCCGTCTGTGACTACAATCTAAAGGAAAGGAACACTATATGCACAATATCCATCAATAGGTGAGAAATTCTCAACAGATGAATACCTTACTTCGATTAAAATTATTTACAAAAGTAAGTCTGTACAGTTATCTTTCTGTTGCGACGTAGGTCTATCATAACCTTGGATGCAAATAGACCGGTTTTCGAGCATAAAGATCTCATTGCAAGAACAGCGAATCCAATGTAAATTTAGTTGCGATGTTTAAATTAGCACAGCATAATTCTTCTCTCAAGCAAATATTGGAAACGATTCAAACTAAAATTTTTCACTCTATTAATTAGTTAATTTATTATTTATTGTGATAAAAATGCACGTATAAAATGAATATATATAGAAATATATACTATATGTGTAGAAAAATGCACTCTTAAAATAGATTCAAAATATTAATGATTTTTTAACAAATATTTTCTATCGATCATTACGATCATGATGACTTATAACATCAACTGAGAGGATACCTCTATTACAATATCAGTTGTTTAAAATACTGTTTCAAAATCATATCTAGAATATTTGTTTGGCTTGTTATTGAACGCACTTATTAAAAATATACTTTTCATAATATAATATTGATAGAGAGTAAAGTGCTGTTTATGCAATAATATCTTTAACGCAAGTACTAATATGGTGTTTACGTGTTATCGTTAAAAATCGTTTTTTTTAAATCCTAGCACTTTAACCTTAACTTCAATAGGAATATTATAATTATAACTAAGATTATTTGTACCATTGATTAGGTGAGAGCACCTAGCGACCTCGATAAAATTTAAATTTCTTCACTGCAAACACTCGCATTTAATAGACTTCCGAGAGATATTTTCTCATATTAGAGAGTCAGAAATTTGGTATTTTGCGCAATTCATTTGAGCTCATAGAACCCTGAAAAATTGGCGCAAAAATAGCCAGAATTACATTTGCAGTGAGATCTCAACTCTCTCATCACTTCATTACAAGATAGGTCATAGTTTGATTACATCTTTACAAGATATCCACTCGCCTCTTACTTCTCATTCTTTTCTCCTTATTCAAAGAGTGCCAATATGTCATCGCTGGACGAAGGATTACCACTGCTAGCGCCACTACTAGGCGGAGTTAGATCTGGTGGATCTAAATACGAGAGCAGTTCCATTGCGTCCACATTGTCTGGCAAGAGCTGTAACAACACGTTATTGAGCGAATTTTTTTAATAGAGCCCTATAATCCGACTTAAGAAATATTTCGGTTTGACGGAACAGATATGACGCGGTTATTTGACACGGTGCAATATGCTTACATTTAATCCCTCTTGACCGGTACCTTCCCCGTCTATAACTGCAGCGGGATCGAAATTTAAATCCGATGGTATGTCTGTCGCGGTGTCATTATTTATATTCGTATTGCCGGAGGTGTTATGATTTCCTGTGGATTCTTGCGATGCAGGCGGAACACTCGGCGGACCGCTGGCTCCACCAGCCGGCGTATGAGGGGTAGATTGCGGAGTGTGTGGCGTATGTGGAGTATGTGGCATCTGTAATATATGTATACAAATGTCACATTGTCGTTTTTTGTCATCATTTCCTTGCGTCTATATTATAGTTAGAATAGAATCGATATTGCAACGAGATGATATACCTGAGCATTGAGCGAAATATACCTGATCATTGAGCGACTTTTCCATAGCATTGAGAGGATCCAAGGAGTTAACGGATTCATTTAAGTGCGACAGTGGACCCGCTCCACTGACATAATCATTATTGCCGATAGTATTTGTCCCAGAGTTTATCTCGTACGTTCCACCCGACGTATTCCTGTGGTTTATGCTATTATTCGCGTAAGTGGAAGATGCGTTGTTCATCATCGAGCCGCTTACAATACTGTTCATATCAGGCGGTATGTAAGGACTCATAGCTTGATTCATGTCCCAATTGTTCATAGTCGGCATATTCATACTGCCCGGGGACATAGCCTTGGTAGTTCTTTTACAATCGTTCTCTTCCTCGGACTTAATACCGGTTAAGTTCTTCGCGGGCTTCCAATTAGCGAGCGAGTCTATCGTTACCTCGTCAACTTCCGCGGTATTTAATGTATTCAAGATACCCCACATATATTGATCAACTTCTAAGCCTTCTAACTGCGCAGGTTTCCTGCAAAGAACATGCAACAATTTATTTGTGTTCATTTTTTTCCCATCAGAATTTTCAGCGATTTAGTCGTACTTACGTGCATACTGGACACCTCCAGCTACCTCGTTCACAGTTTAATTGCAAATATGATTCCAAATCGAAACACTGTATATGCTTGCACTCGTGTCCTCTAGCTGGCAGTGTAATACGTTTGAAAGTGATAGGACATTTTAAAGGTACCTGCAGATAACAAGATGCGCATGACTCTTCTCTCTTAAATCATAATTAACATATCGCATTAGAGTTTCGGAATCAAATAAAGATTGCAAAATGTCTTTGTAAATCTTACCTTTAGTGCTGTTTGTTCCACTACATCTTTCTCCGACTGTATACCATTGTTCGTCAATGTATTATTGAAATTCCTTTTGATTTTTGTTACACAATGTTCTGCCGTCAAGAGCCTTTTACGTAATAATCCTTGTAATACACTTCGTACACTGGGCCGATGAACCAATTGGAGTACGAATAGATGTGACTGTAAATGGCAGTACATCTACATACAAAAGTAGGAAGACAAAAACAAAAAAAAAACAAAAAAAATTAAAAAAAAAAGAAAAAATATTTTATGCTTAATACCGAATAAATAGATATAGTATATTTTTTTCATAGATAATGTGTTCGATTAAACACATGAAAGCGGTTATCCGTAAATAAAGCGAAAACGTTCCCGAACATGCCGAGAGAATATCTCTTTATTTCCGAATTACGTAAACGCCATCGTTTAATTATATATGTTCTGAAACTTACACAACAACATGCGGATACGGTAATCTGTATTGTGTTCCTTCCTGGCTGACAGACGTCCTTCAAGTAGAGGGGCTTGTGGGAAGTCTTGTTCTCCCCGCGATCGATCACGAGAGGAGTCGCGTTAACGGAGACTTGCACACTCGCCGGCCAATTCGTACTCATTTGCCTGTCCTCGTGGTGGAAACACTTGAGCTGCAGCTCAAGATCCGACCGCCACACTAGCGTTTGATGTACCGTGGGCTTCAGTTGAAACACGTGATTGCTAACAGCCAAATTGTGCTCTAGACGGAAGGGCGGAAGAATAATGCCATCTCTCACGGGGAATGTTAGTCTCAATTCTTCATCTGGAACAAACGGTAGGAATAAAATATGTAGTTTCACAGCTATAAATCTAACACAACAAAAACGCTCTATCGTATAATAATTGAAAAATAGAAGAATGGATATTATTCTCTGATTATATGATATATCCTTCATTGACGTAGATCCAGACTCATAGAATATCTATATAATTTTTTTTATATCAAAATAATAAAAAGTAAATAAAGCTCTAAGTATATGCTTACTTTGAATGTTGTTGACCGGCGATTTCATTTCGTTGAAATTAGGCTTGATATCCGGATTTGGACTGATGTAAGGCGGCATGCTGGTGGCGGGTGTTAACGGAGGCGTCGGATTGCCGGGAATGGGACTGTGCTGATAATTCACGTTACCCCCGTTCGTCGATCTCATCGACGCTACATCCTGCTGATATTGACTGGTCGCTACGGTGGACGCGCCGTACGACGCGTTACCGCCGCCGTATCCCGTATTCGGTTGATGACCGACGAATTGATTGCCGACGGAGGTGGGTGGGACCATGCAAACACCGGGAACGCCGTTCCCGCCGTAGCTATATTGGTTCGCGGCGGCCGTCTGAGACGCGGTATTGTAAGCCGGCGCTGTTTGCCTCATATTCGTCCCTCGTATCATTGCGCCGGGCCCGAAACCGGCCGCCGTGGGATGCATGTTTTGCATAGGCTGATACTGCTGCTGAAAGTTCGGCCTCGCCGCGGTAGGATAGTTGTTCGGGTATTGCGACGCTGTCATGCCGTTGAAGCCCTGCTGCATAGCCGCTGGATTCTGATTCGGGTACGGAACCTGAACCTGCTGTCGCTTTTGCGCCATGTGCATGTTCGGGTTCGGATAGGGCGCTAGTCTTCGCGGGTAACCTTGATGTGGCTGACCCTGAAAAGCACGAAAGTGTACATTACTAAGATTCGCCTTCCTTCAACCGGATTGCTTTGACACGAGTTAAAAATAATTGACGTATGAAAAATAACGATACAAAATATTTATACAAAATGTTTTCAATAATAAGTAATGCTTCATGTAGCAGAGATAATGTAAAAGTAGAGAAATTTGACTTATGAGTTATTTGTCTTTTAGCGAATCATGCGGTAAAACGAAAAACAAAAAATGCAGTTAAGTATATTTAGATTGTCTAGACTAAATCGTGGATAAATACCTGCAGTTTGTTCATTTGCATATTGTTGGGTCCCATCATGTTGTTCATGGCCATGTTACCCATATTGCTCATGGAGTTCATGGGTGTCATTCCGCTCATAGCATTCATACTGCTCATACTGTTCATGCCTCCCATTGTCATAGGATTCATCGAGTTCATGCCATTCATACTGTTCATCGAATTCATGGAATTCATAGTGTGCATCGGGCTCATCGTGCCCATGCCGTTAAAGTTGTTCATCGCGACTGGCCCCATTCCTGCCATTGGTCCTCTTTGGCCGTACCCCAAGTTATATGGTTGGGGAGGCATTCCATGTTGGCTCTGCATCTAGTGATAACAATCCACACATTTTCATTTAGAAGTTTTAAACGAAATAAAAATCACCGCGCGCGAAGTACTCAGATGCTAAAATATATATACATTTATAATAATTTAACAAATCACAATGGAAACTGTATTCAAAAATTCATCTCTTTACAATATTACCGAATCATTGTTAAAACAAAAAAAAACTGAGAGAGAATACTTATATAATAAATCTCTATTTCTTGCTGTAAAAAGATGCTGTAAAAAAATTACGCATTATAACAAAATTGCATCAGAATTAAAAGAAATGTTTAACGTCGCTTAATTCCTTCAACATTTTTTTTAAACAAAGTATCAGGATAAAATGTAATGTTTCTCTCCTTTTCACATTATTTTTCTTTTAATTTAAAAAAAAAAAAAAAAGAATGACAATGGAAACACTTGTAAGAAATCTTGTATCGATTTCATCTCAATTCGCGTCATCTTAATCTAGATGGTATAAACGCCCTACGTAACGTATGAATCAGGATTCTCCCTAGTCGTGTCATTGATAACGTCATCGAGAGCTAGTCAAACATTTACTTGATTGAATTGCGCGGGGATATCCTGGCGGTCCTGCATGGCCACCACGCTGGCAGTGGCGGTGGCCGTAGCGGAGGCAGCTGCTACCATCGCCGCGACACGAAGTGGCGAACCACCCCTCCCGTTTTGGGGTGGCACTGTGCTATGATAGCCGGATGATAACGGCTGCACCCCGACGCCGATCGCCGCCGTTGTTGATAGTGTCGTATCACCACCAGTCCTTCAAGAAAAAGTTCTCTCTCTATACACGACGACCAGTTCTCTCTCTATACCTTCACGAGGCAGATGCGAACGCGCGGCTTATTGGCGCACTGAAACAGAGAGCATGACTCATCTTAACCCTCCTGTGAGATAAAATTATCTTTTTGGAGAATCACAGTGTGTATGTGTGTGTGTGTGTATGTATGTATGTGATTAGTGATCGTTATAGAAATAACTGTGTGTTAGAAACTGCGGAGTTGGCGTATCAGTCGAGTAGTAAAGTATGATGCAAGCGTCCGATTGACGTTTCAACTCTATATTTTAGTCCTTTCTATAGAACTTTAATAGCAATATATATATGCATATATATATATATATATATATATAAAATTTATACAGCTATTTTAACTTATTTAATATAGAAAATCAATGTATAGTCATAAGAGTAAAAAATATGTAGAGGTTATCAAAATCAATCATTTTTATATAAAAAACATCGAATTTTCACTTATCGAGTTTCTCGGGATAAAAATTAAATACTAAATGTATTTTATATATTAAATAAAATGTTTGGAAATATTAATGCATTTAATTAACTAGTAATAAAAAAAGTATTTATTAACATATCTTTAATACTAAGCAATACTTGTGCAGAGATTAATAGTTATTACAACGTCAACATTTAAAATGATCGGATTTACAACGACATAATGCGCAATAAATGATAATTCATCGTCAATCATGCTGTCAAGAGTTTAAATGGCAGTGTGAACTTTTGCATTTGCGACAGAAAAGTAGTTATTGCCATTTGCCAAGATCATACTCATGCAATCGATTCTTGCTAGGAACGAATAGATTTCCGTCAATCGATGTATATAGTTTTTGACGTATGGCACGCGATCTTTATTTCATAATCGGTGCAACATAGTAATAACACATGCTGAAATCATTCACGATACTTGAATAATTTGAGAAGGTCATATTTCTTGTTCGATATCTCGCTTCGTGTAAATAAATTTAAGTTTAATGGCTGTATACAATAAGAATTGAAGATTTTCACGAAAACAAAACGTATTTTCACAATTATATTTTTTTCGCAAAAAGTTAAGTTCTCTCATAATACACGAGAAGAACTTATTTTTTGATATTTTTAAAACATATAAGACACAGTAAATGGTGCATACACACATATACGTAAACATCGATTTATCTCTCTTTCAATTTCATGAATAATTTATATATATAATTTATATATATGTGTGCATATATAATTTATATACGCACATACATAATTTACACACACACACAGACATACACACATTTATAATTTATCAGCTAAAGAATACAAAAATAGAAAAGAAAGAATTTCCTTATTATATATACATCGATATTATTCATACTAATTGTAAGAATAATCATCAATAGTTTAATACCAAATTCTCAAAAAAAATATATATATATATATATATATTATTTTTGGAAAAAACGTTCGTACAAGTTGTAACTTGAAAAGGTAAACTTTTGAAAAAAGTAAGCAGTGATTAATAAATTCTAATTAATAAAATGATAAACTTTCTCAACATCTTTATATAATTTCAATAATGTAAAAAATAATCAGTTCTCATAATCGGTGTAGTCACATTCGTTTATCTAATTGTGTTTCCAACGCCATTCATCGTAGCATCGATATCGCGCCCCGGCAATTATTCGAACGAATAAAATTATCGATATGCTTCTTCTTTTTTTTTTTTTTTTTTTTTTTTTTTTTTTTTTTTTTTTAAAGACGACCATCCCTATAACGCGTACCCTGAAGGAGCGGAGCCGAACCCCGGCCGTATTCCCAGCTGGCCACGCTGCGGCGCGTAAGCCCCCATTGCTTTTCTGTGGGAAATGCACGTGCTCGCTATTCACACACCGCGCCGCGTCGTGTCGCGCGCGTTCATAATACGTGCCTTACCCCCGCGCGGCTGCCGCAAACACGGACGGCCGTGCGAGAACCCGGCGGGAAGCGGTGTTCTTCCACCGATGCACGATTTCCGATGGTCTCGGACGTTACACCACGTCACAGGATACTCGTACTTTGCGCGAGAAGGCTCGTCGCGAACACGGGGAAGCGAAAAGAATGAGATACGCGCGAGTAAGCACTTGTATTCGGTGCGAACACGCATGCATTAAAATCATGAGAGATCGTTTGGCGATCCGAAAATTTTCAAAATTCTCGAAGAATTTTGTAAATTGAAATTTTTGTCTATACCTCTTAATCGCGCGCAAATATATGTATATATATTTTTTTTAACGCTAGCAAACGAATTAAGGGAGTGAAATATTTTTTTGGAGATAGGAAAGACTATCTGCGGAAAGCTGCTAGAAATAAAGCAACATGTACAATTTTTAGAAAAATCCAGATAATGAGAAAAAATATATGGCTGAGAAAAAAAAATACTACTAGTTCCAAAGGACATTCTACGCAGAGGAGAGACCTGTCTAGAAGGGTCCCCTCCAATTGAAATGTTTGGATCAATAACATAAGTCATACGAGCATATTGAATAGGTAGAAGTTTTATACGACTTTCTCTCACACGATCCATGTTATTGCCTCGAAACTATCCTCTGAAAGAAAATGCATCATAAACTCAAAATGCAAAATGCAGTATCGTACATTTTTGAATATAACCAACACGAATAAACATTTTTTTTGTCGCGTATACGCACGTTTCTCGAATCGCGACAGAAATTACTGGCCGCAACCAACAGATTTCCGGGAGTGCAGCAACTGTTGCATGGTTAACTATATAATAAATGTTGCCGGAGAGACTCGCGCGAGAGACGAGCACGCGTGCAAGAGCGTGTCTTTGCGATATCGGATTACCACGTGCGTACGGTGAGTTTTGCGCGTGCTCGCCGTAATACTGGCTTTGCGCAAAAGCAGAAACACGTCCTTATCTGACGTTACTTGATTTTCCGTCGCATAAACTTTCACGTAAATCTGCGTGATTTACATATCGATCGACAATTATACGTACAAATATCGCGTGCAAATCACTCATCGAATGAATGTCTTCTTGATCGCAAATACTGGAAAATAAGCTAAGAAAAATAGTGATTTTAATCGCAATTACGAAGTTATTAAATGTTGATAAAATTGACTCTCTCTATAATTAATTTGTTAATCTTTGTAAAAAAAATAGATAAGAAAACCTTGCTCTCTGTTCACGTGTACTAAGCTATATTACCAATATATGTACACATAATATATCGTATCATATTGTATTTCGTAACAGTATAATTTCATAGATTAAGCATAATAATTTTAATTAATATTTGTGACAAATGAGATATACTAACAATAAGTATTTTTTAACATTATCGAAAAAATTGTTCCATGGATGCAATTTTTACTGTAATATTATGTATATATTGTTTATTGTCCAAATTTATTTTTTGCTTCTACCTATATAACAACGGCGAGTGAGATTGGAAAGTAAGTCGGATTTTAAGTCGAGAGATCTCACTCACAGACTCGCTTCCACTCACTTGAACTTAGTGTACTAACACTCTGTTAGTCGCTTGAAAGCAGTTTTCTTATGCTTAGTCATTATACTTTCTCTGTGCGTTTTTTTTTTTTTAATTTAATTCGACATACTCGTGCAACGAGATACGAGAGTAATCTATTTAATACGCTCTTTCGATTAATTAAGCCTGAGGGGATATGTGTTCCTCTGCTTCCAAAAATTCTTCTTTAAAAGCTTTTATTACAAAAAACATCATTTAAAAACTTTAGTATAAAAGTATAATTGCGGCCTTATAATGATGCATTTAACTAATTCACATTTTAAACAAATGTGGCGCAATCGATTATAAGATATTGATTTTCCATGCATTTTTCGAATTCCTGATAAGATAACGAGTCTCTCTTTCATGAAAAATTAAAATATTCATTCGAATATTATTCAGACGAATACATATCTCATCCCAATTGTTCAAGTTTAGCAGATTATTCGACGCTTATGTTCACAACGAAGTCTTATCTGCACTTGATAATTATTAGTAGAGTGCTCGAAGAAATTGATATCTCGAGTATATTAATCGAATCTTTCGAATGTCGCGTGTCTAATGTCGCGGATTAACGTTGTCGCACTCGTCGATAGAAAATCGCGTCTATTTCGTCAACTTTTAAGAGCACCGTAAATCAGGTGTTTTGACAGATTTACTATCGGTCTGTTTCACAGGTAACAGATCGGCGATTTATTTTACCTCTGCGTTCAAGCGGTAAATAAATGTGCGCGCGATGAAACGCACGAAGATAAACAAAATCGGGTTCTTGCGCGAACGGAGCAAACACAGCATATCCAGACGCATATGTCAATCGTTTGCAAAGCAATTTTTTCATTATACGTCCGCGAGAATTTAAGAGAGGCCCCTCCCCCCCCCCCTATCTCTCTCTCTCTTTTTCGTCACAGATTGGCACAAAGAAGGTTCTCCGTACACGCGCTGTCCTCGAGACGCGATTATGACGCTCGAACAAAAACAAATTTAATAGCCTCTCCGTTCAATACGGCGTGGCGGGTACGGGAGCACGAGCACGTACACATGCACGTACGCGTGTCTGTGATCTACGAGGAGGGGGCGAGAATCAGGGACGTTCAACAGCCTAGGAAAATGTTGGGGAGACCGATCGATCGATCAACACGTGCGCTTTAAATGTTTGGGAACTGCATACAAAGTATTCGCAGTGATGATCACAAGCGACGTTGCTAACGAGACTTGATAGGTTCGTAAACTAAATAAAAGTGATTTTTTAACGTGCTCTTTCATTTCCTTGATTTGCCGATATTCAACTTTAGCAATCACTCTCTGCAATCGTACCTACACGTAATAAACTTGAAATTTATAATTTTGCAATAAATAAAAAACTAATTCTTTTTGTGTGAATTTACAAAGATTTAATTCATAAATGCAGTTCAAAGGTTAAAATGTTCTGTCAATATTGAATTTTTATTATCAATTCTCCGTTGATAAGAGGGCTACACGACAATTTTATTTGTCATATCGAAGTATCACGAATAAACGCGTTCATTATTGTATCTTACATTTATTGTTTAAATTATTATGCAGTTTTATTCGATAAATGTTGTCTCGGTACTGTCCTGTATTCATCATCATTCTACCGTATCTCATGTATAACATTTTCGAAATAATTTTCACCCAATCGCGTCCAGCGTATAATATTCCGTTTGTCACTCGTGCGTGTTCGACGTTTATCCTCCCCAATCTGCCAACCAACGTGGGGCGCACGCGTTTTTCGTGCGTGTAACATACACGCATACAAGAAGACATACATACAAACGTCCAGATATAGCGTGCACAGAGAAGGAGCGATTCGGAGGTTGACGTCATTCACGTCCCACCCCCTTTAAATTCATGCTGAATACGACCGACCCAGCCTCTGCCTTTTCCCTTCGTTTCTCTTTTCTCTTCCCGCTGCTGCTTTCCGCCCTCTCCGCTCTCCACCGCTCCGTCATTCGAACGGTAGAAGAGAGAAAGAGAGAGAGAGAGAGAGAGAGAGAGGGGGGGGGGGAGGAGAGTGAACCCCTCTGCAGATCCCGCAACGGGTTTCTATTCTCGGATGTCAATATTTCGTCAACTAGAGCCCACTCGGCGCGCAACAAAAGGCTCCGGGTACAGCCGTTGCCGTGGCGTGTGAGAAAGAAAGAAATAATAGTGTGCGTGTATGCGTTTTATAAGAGGATGCACACAGCGCGCGGAGAAAACGCGCGCCCGCGCGCAGGGGGATCGTCGGGGGTACGAAGTGCCCCCGAGATTGCGTAAGGGCGAAGCATTTCGGGTGCGTTAAAGCGTAATTCTGTCGGAGTGTGTTTATATATGGTGTTCGCCAACGAGCGTTGAAATATCTTCATGGGGAAAAATAAGGGACAAGTAAAGAAAAAATGACAAATAAGGATAAATCGTCACGTCGGCGCGTCAAGATCGTCTGTAAATTTATAGCGAATTAAATAAAATGATAATTCCTCGAATCTCGGATTTTTCCGAATTGACCTCATTCTGTGAATGGTTAATTCTCGATATTCTTAACGTTATATAAAATTATTTCGCTCTTCCGTGAAATTTTGACATTTGTCAATTTTCGGTTGCAGACGTCGGTTTGAACGTCTTTTATGCCGCGCGTGTCAATCGATCATAATACGATCAATTCCGAGAACATATAAATCACAACGTTTCTAGTACTATCGGATTACTGAGCACATCAATTGATTACTAACACATACTTAATTATTTCTTTCGATATCGAAGAAACGCGGGGGGAATTTTCCAGACCAGAATATCTGAGTCTTTCAAATCGATTCACCACAGCGTTCAAACGTTTCGATCGACGAAACGCGTGGATGACGAAGAAGGCGAATAATATCGCGCGTCGGAGAATCCTTGTACGAGATAAATAAAACGGGCCCCTCTCTCTCTCTCTCTCTCTTACACAGTCGTCGCGACATATAATAGCCGCGTTCTCCTCGGCCGCACTCGCGTATGAACTCGGTTTTAAGGTGAGCGAGTGCGAGCAACATCGTCTTCGAAACATTGGGAGCCTGAGGCATCGAAGGCACCGTAGGATCTAATATTTTCGTATAATATACGCGTTCGTACAAAGGATTATTTTTATTTTGACAGGTGTGTCTTGATAAAATAAAAAATCTTGTCAAAATAAAAAAAAAAAAAATTCTCTTATGAGATTCAGTGATCTAAAAATATACAGAGATACCTTCAAAAATAAAAATATATCTTTGCAAAAAAAAATGTTTGTACGAGAAATAAGTTGCGTTAAATTTAATACAAATTTAAGAAATAATTTTATAGTAACTAGCGAATATATATTATTTCGAATAAAAATCAATATACGCATTAATTATATACAAACAATAACTAATCATTTAAATCTGCCAATTGTTATAACATCTTTATCTAGTACATATTTCTCAACAATTATCCTTCGATGCTAAGTAAGCTATTTTATGAGGTAGCAAAGGAAACACCAAAAGCAACTTTCACATGATGGGGCCCCCAGGATTCAGGGGCCCCGGGGCATCCGCACCGTTTGCACGTGCTAGAAGACGTTACTGAGCGCGAAAGAGAGGGAGGATGGAGGATTGAGACGAAAGGGGGAGGACAAACGAACGGCGGATGCTGATCGCAACACTTCGCTAAAATCAGGACAACGGCGAGGAGGATGAGAAACGGGGATTCGAGAGGGCCTCGAGAGAGATAGAGACGAGACGAGACGAGACGAGACCGTTGAGACATCGAGACCGCGACACGTAAACAGGAGCGAGCGGCGCCCGAGGTCGACTCATGACGAGAGAGAATCGTGGGAGGATTCTCCTCTTTTCTCTCTCTCTCTCTCTCTCTCTCTCTCTCTCTCTCTCTCTCTCTCTCTCTCTCTCTCTCTCTCTCTCTCTTTGCTTTTTTTTCATCCGTCCGCAGTGTGGGTGGGATTAGAGAGGTGGAGGGCTGTGGAGAGAAATGAAACTCAACGGAAGGGAGAGAGGGCTTTGATCTCTGCATCGTGTCGTTATTTTCGGGCGGATCGCCGAGACAAAAAACATTTTTGCGGGACGCTCCCGTCTCTTTTGTAGGCCGACAAAGTTACCTGCACATCGTCCGGAGAGACGTTCTTCTCGTCTCCGGAATGCGCGCTGACGCATTTTCCATTAGGCCTCGTCGATTAGGTGTCGCGATGTAGACTGTATAAATTCCGACCTCAAACGGAAGAATCTTTTTAACTTTGTTATCGAGAGAACCGATATATTCGACTGCTTACGAGACTTTTGCGCGATAGCTATCAGTCTTTAAAACAATTATGGAAATAAGAATAATATAAATTAATCAATATTCTTGTCATTAGAATGTTTGACATTTCGCGAAGTTATTTAATATACGATCCACGATAAAAAAAAATGATATAAATCTGAGTGAATTTTCTTCCATTTCATAAGATTAAAATAATTGGTATACATATGTCAAAAAATTACAACAATTAAAAATATGAATTTAAAAAATTATTAAAAGATATGTTGCAGTTTATAATAAAATTCTATTTAAGGGTTATAAGTTTTAGAATTAATTTATATAAAATTCTGTATATATTATTCACATAGATACTTGGAATATAGTACTTACAATTAGAGGCAGGGAAAGAACATCGTATATAAAATACCTCAGAAACCGTCATCATGAATACGAGAGGATTGGATATTCGTATATGGACATCTTATATGTACATTTCGAAATAACGATCGAAAAAGAGAAACACCGATAGATTATCCTGTCGTCGCAATACCAAACTAGGCGTGAAAATCGCGATACGATGTGGACACAGATCGTTACGCGTGTGTAGGTGCATTGAGGTGGACATAATAGGCCGTGGCTTTAAGCGATCTCGATATAGTATTTATCATTCTCGAACTATAACATTGTAGAGGGATATCAAAACATCACCTATTTAAAAAAAAAAAAAACTAACTCAAGTTTCGAACACTTTTTTTTTATATATATGTATACAATTTTTGAAATTGCGATTCTGCAGAATATTATTTAATATATCGTAGCCAAATCAACGTCATTGGTTCACGTTTTGTTTGCTCTCTTTCTAAGAGACACATTGGTTGCTTCCGAAATACCGAAACAGCCGCTCAATTCGAGGAAGCTGATTGAATGTCACTTGGCGACTTTAATCACGTGTTGAAGAAGCGCTTTCGAATAACGATGCAAGTCGTAAAACGCCGGCGCGACTCGATCGAGGGAGCTTATAGCTCTAAGTAATTCGAATTACTGTGCGCGCATGAGCGTTACCTAATGGGATCTGTCGTCATTATCGTAAATATTCTCCTTCCTGGACATCCTCGATAGCATCGATTCGAACGAGTTGAGAGCGCGCGGGTTTATTCGCGGGGAGAGGGACGTCGACAACTTTTCGACGGATGTGCCTCGCTCGGTAGGTCATCAAGAGCCTTCCAAGCATTACACGAAGAGCGTACTCGCAATCAGGTTAGCGGCGCATCTGGTGCGAGACCAGCGCGCGAGCCAGTAAATACGGGACAATGCGATGAAAATTGGTGGAACTTTGGTTTTAGCACTGACACCATTCTATTGTCCTACATTGATCAAGAACGCGCGTATACGAACTAATGGGTCAAGTAACAAAATTTCTGTAGAATTTTGAAGGACTTGAAATGAATACACTGCTGCTATTTTTGAGTTATATAACAGTACTATAATAGTATAGTATAAGTTATATAGAGAATGGGAAATTAATGTTGTAAGATTGTAATGCGAATCAAAGTATCTACTTGTCAAAAAGAATTTAAATTAAACACCTCTATCTCTATTTTGAAAAATTATTTCTTTTTCGTATGTAAATAATGATGCTCAATTTAAATAACAAAGAATATTTTCGAAGATATATTCTCACTTTCATGAGTAGCTTCAAGGACTTAGAAATCTGTCACTTTTTAAGTTGTGCAATCTGGAGGTGTGTTATTTTATAAAATTATATTTGGAGCTACTGATAAGACACTAACTCCTATCCAAAATCTTACCTTACCAATAATCGTGTAAAGACGAACAATGATTTTGGAATATCTGAATATCTTCGAGATATCGTACTTTTTTTTTTTTTTTTTGTAAATCGTTACATCCAACAATAAGTTGAACTTAAGTTCAACGAACGTGCGGCCTGTATGAATGCGCGCTGTCTATGTAGTTAGCGCAAAACTGAAGATCGATATACGATATATTGTATTTCTACAAGTATATCGCAATGCCTAGCTCCTATTATTCTGTTGTCGATCGACGACGACGGGTATATTCTTCTATCCTTCTCGTCGCCGAACCTCGCGCGCGCCATGAGAAGATTCTGTCATTCGCAACAAATACTCGTGACATTTCGAGGTGACGAGGATAGATTTTTCCCGTTGGTTCGCTCGAAAAGGTCGCACGACAGAATGCTTTGAATGTGAACATCCGCCATAACGCGTAAACATATACTCGGTGTATACACTCGATGTACACATATATGTACATGTGTATGTGTACACGTGTACGTCTTATCTGCGCATTTGTCATACGAAGATCTCTCCGGTTGCCAAAGGTGTGTATTAGCGACGGAACCGCGTCTTCGAATAATTAATTTATCGTTTCCGATCATACGTATATCAGCTTGCGTCAAATCGATACGCAATAATGCATCGACACAATCGACTTTTCAGCACGCGTTGAGAAAATTTATATACGCTATAGATAAAAAGGCGTAAGAAATTATTCCGAAATTTCTGTATTCTGTGTATGATACGTGTGTAACGTATTGCTTTATCAATTAATAATCAAAAATGTGGGATAATTTTTAACTTAATAAAATACACGTATTAAACATTTTATTTTTTATTTCGCGAGATTTTCATCTTGGGCATTATGTGTTTGTGTTTAGAATTTCAATTAATAATTGTACCGCCATATTATGAGAAATATATTTATCTAGTACTTTTATCATTGCCCTACTTATTGTTAGTTTCGTGTGTGTAATGCTAACATCGTTGAATTATAATCAAAATCAGAAATCTTCACACACATACTTTTTTATATTATTTTGAACATCATTTTAATAATTTTGTGTAATAAAATCAAATGTGCATTCCACATTTATTTTACGTTCGCTCGTGGTAGATTGGACAGACAAAAATTGCAAGAGTCAGAAAGAAACGCAAATTTTATTACTTTATTATTGCAGAAGAGAAATACTTTTCCCTACAACTTTCCTGTTTTGACACGATCAAAATTCTTTTTACGGTAACACGTGCGGCACATAAGGCCATGCCCGTGTAAAAGCGGAAATAACATCTGCTCGCAACAGATAGGAGAAACCGAAAACTTATCGAATGCAACCGCAAGACGTAAAACGCACGGTGACTTCCTTCCTTTCCATTCTGCAAACAGGAAAAGAGCGAGAGAAGCATAACTTACGTATATACATATATGTATATATAAAACAATGATTAAAATTATGAGAACATCAGCAATCAATCACATAAATCACATTTATAGTTTTTATTTCTATCTAATTTCTTAAGAGCTTTGATTTACGTTCCGCGAAGCGAGCTGATTTTATCTTTAAGATAGCATAGTCGCAATTAAAAATTATTAATTAAATCAGGTTAATAACGAACGAGTAATTAATGTTAAATACTGGTCGTACACTGGTCATTTAAATTATAAATCAATGATATGTAATAATAATTAATATAAATCTACCAAATCAAATTAATAAATCTATCAAATTAATTATAAATTGTGTTTATAATTCTATCTAGTTTATAATTATTATAACTGACTTCCTTTTTGAATCACGATCTAACATACAAAATACAGGATATGTTGGAAAATCATCGGCAGAAAAAATATTGCAATACTATGAAATATCTTCATTCGTAACCAAACGGGTGCTGATTATCTTCATTATTCATAATGAAGAGGATAAGAGAACAAACAGATTATACAACGACGCAGCATGCATCGCATCAACATTATGTAAGGGTCACAGTCCGATTTTACAACAATACCATCGGTATCCAATAATTATGACTAGCAGGATACACGATGATGAAGTAAAATTTAAAACGCATTGCACGCGTTACGCGATATTTATCGCGTTCTCGAAGCAAGATGTTTTATGATAATATATATTAAGCAGGCTAATTTTCTTGATAAGGCAATAAACATATCATTAACTAAATCGCAGGACGGTGATCAGGGAAACGTCAATATTAAAAGACTACAATATTTAAAGGATAAAAGAGAAGTTTTATCTCGTATATTATCTCTCTCGCGTTGTTTATTCTTCCACTATTGCGGCTGATGATCGAAAAGTATCATATTATTAATTACGACACGATTACCGCATATTTATATTATTATTGTATCACAAAAATTTTGGGACGTGATGTCGGAAATTTGATCGCGTGCTTTATCTGCATTGAGATACTAAGGAAGAAACGTTTTGCTTCATTTAATGAAACCTTGTCGCGATTGTACGATGATTATCAAAAACTTCCGATATCTCGTACAAATGTGTTTACGTGAAATCGCAGAAGGCCATCGGCCTTTATAAAAATTTCGTGAGTTTAAATCGATTCCGAGTCAAAATATGAGAGTACGAATCCATAACTCGCTTACAATCGCGTTACAAAATTCGCGATTACAATTTACGCTCAAAAAACGCTTCGAGCTATGTTTGCGCATACGATGTACATATATCTTTATGGTTGCATTGGAAAAATTATGTCAACACGAGCATACGTCGTTACAAAACAGGATGAAAATTGTCGACATAATTTTTGGTACCGCTTTATTTTCAAATATCGAATAGAGGACTAAACGGAAGAAATTTATCAGTGATTCAACTGTGATGTAATATCCGCGCACGAAACCTTCGTCTTTTGTCTGCCAGAATATATACAAATATGTATGAATATGTCGAAATCTGTCATGTACAAATTTGCTGCGTATGTTTCAAGGCTAAAGTTGCTGTCGAACATGGGGCAAGAGAGAGAAATGTCTAATAATTAATACACTTATATATACACTGTAAAAAAGAATATTACAGAATTATGTAATTCTTATTGTTCATGTAATTTTACATACTTTTTTTACGGTATTAAAATATTTGGTCGTATACGAGAAAATGGATGCAACAATTTATATTCTGAAATGCAGTATACGAGTTTTAATATTTATGTCTTGTATAAGTTTTTCAGTTTACAAAGATGGCAAAAATATAAAATTTTGGCTAATTAAACTTTCCAGAGTGTTAGATTACAAAATCTCATTTCTCGCTTAATTCAAAAGCAGGGAATCTTATTTTAATGTATACAATTAATGTGTACAATTCGAGATGTAATTGAATAGATATATCTAATATAGAAAATTTTAGAAAGTTAGTGGTGCAGCAACAATAATCATCTGTCAAGCTTTCGCTGGACAGAAATAGGTTTTAGCTTCATTAAAGAATCTGCGGCTGATACGCAATAGTTGCGAGACTATTGCATGCAATACAATGATTAGGAGTCAAATGTGTTCTTTAAAGTCAACTATTAATTTCTTAATAAAACACAGAGATAATTTCTCAGATGATACGTAAAAGGCATCTTGCCGCATGTTTGCAACGCGGCAGCGTGCGCTGCTTGCATTTATGCAAATAAAGGAGTGCACGGAGAAGGTCTGTCCTGTCAGGATTCGGAGAAAGTTGTTTCGGGGCGTTGATTGGCAGGTGACGAAATCACGGAAGCCGCCGGCCAATCGTTGCTCTGGAAACTTTCCCAGAATGCTTAACCCCTTTGACCGTTACATAATAAATATCACCCGATCTCATTGCGCTTGTCTTACACCAACGTATTCTGGACGATGAGATAAAGGATACCAGAGATCACCCTGCGGCGATCTCTGTCGCCTGTTCTCCCACGTATTTAGCTTAGCATCGCAGACAAAACAACGAAGTATAAAAGTATAAGCAACATCAAACAATTTTTGTTTTTCTCTGAATTTTTATATATTCAAAAAAAAAGATATATTTTACTTTTTTTTTTAATTTTGCAGCTTTGTCACACACATACAAGTTTTGATAAATATATCGATTGTTTGAAACACTTATTGCAAATCTTTTCATTTTGGATTCAAAAAAATTGTGAAATGAAAAAGTAGTGGTTATACATATATATTATTGAAATGAGAAATATTTTTAAATATGAAAAGATCATGTTGGACACATAAGATGTGATATATAAATTGATCCAAAAGAGATTTATGTATTTATTTAGAAAAAGTTTTAATTAAAAAATTGCAATTGTGTGTATTATAAAAATCTATCTATCAAACGACAAAAAATTGATGAAAAATAAATATGTCTGACAAAAATCTTTGAATTATATCTTCAAATAGAAAAATCGCGTCCGCGTATAAAAATCGACGAAACGATAATCTCAACAATCTTGTTAGTAGTGAGATCAGGCGAGTGAGATCAGTAAGCCGAGTACAACTGGAGAGGCGCATACTTTCTTCGTCGTCCATTTATAGTTTCACGTATATATAGAGGTCTAGAAAACAAGGAAGTAGAGAGAGAATATGCGCTTAGAGCCTATAAGTTAACGTGGAGATACCGAAATAACGTCGTTTAACCGCCGACAGTGGTAAAAAGGACGAGCGTATGAATCGCGTAAGAAAATTTTTAATATAGTTTGTAACAACGTGCGATGTTTTTATCTATGTCAGGGTTAAGCCGACTGGATATCGCAGTAAAAGAATTGATTTCTCAAGACTGATTTTATCAATATATTTGCTTAAAAAAAAAACGCCATTTACAAATAATGTATATATTTGTTATATATTAATAAAATGTCTTTTAATATTGTATATGTTAAAAAGACGTGATCTTGTGATTAAGATATGAATTAATAGAAATATAATGCTGAGATCTTGTAGTTATAATTTGTAGTAAAATAATATAAGTAAATAATATAAGTATAAAATATATTTTCAATAAATTAAATCATATATCACGCAAATTCTCTTAAGTTTAAAATTTAAAGACTTTCTCTCTCTAAAATTCTTTAATATATTTTTAAAGTCAATTTCGTAAAGATAATAAATAAAATGTGCAATTTTTATCGTCTAACAATAAGTAGAAAATTATAAAAATTTTATATGAAGTTTCTTCGTAGAAATAATTGTTTCTTCCAGTACAACTTGTGCTGAATGAGATCATACGTTCGTCTAAACGCGAACAGAGACTCGATCGATCCGAAGATCCTATGAAAAGTGATTGCGCACAGAGCTCTGCCAGTGGCATAGCCGTAAAAAAATTTAAATGACAGATTTCCTGACAAAAAAGTTTAAGATTGATTGCGAAAATTTCTAAAAGACTCTATTTAGAAAAATATCCAACATTAAAAATTATCAATTAAATTTTGCTAGAGTAATCAGTTTCGGAAAAAATTAAAAAAAGAATCGTAATCTTAAGAAAACATAAGCATCTTATCATGTAGATATATCCATGAAATAAATAACATTGTTTCTATAAGTGTGTTTTACAATTCCTCGCGAAATAAAATTTATATTTCTATAGCGGCAATACGTGCAAACAATAAAGCATAGAAAAAAAGCACTAAATTTTATTAATCGCAACCGTGGAAAGTGCAATTAGGTGACACGATAACGATTATTCTTTTTGCAGTGAAAGGAAAATGCTTCCAATCCACCGCGTGTTTCTCTCATCTAATTGGCTATGTCGAACGAAGTTAATTGGCTATAATATGATAGAGTTCGCGCATACGCACGTAGTGGGAATGTACACCGCAGAGAAATGGAAGAATAAAGATGACATTATAGCACTTTCGTAAAAATCGCGCCGAATAATTTTCCCGTTGAATTTTAACGTTCTCGCGTTCGATCGTAAAATCGTTCCTTTACGTTCCAGTGAAATTCTGTACGGCAAAAGCAGGTAGTAGTTTTCCACCGTGGAATCATCCGTATCGTATAGAAAGTTAGGTCGTGCGCGCAAGTTATAATCGGACGATTACCGCGCGCCACGACAACGGCGCGCACGCACGCACGCGCGTGTAGAAATAAACGGTTAATGTACAAGGCGCGAATGACAGCCGATGGTTTACAGCCTTCGCGGTAAGGTGAGACGCGTCCTTGCCACGCGCGATCGCCTCGAGCTAATCGACGCGTCCCGTTCCCGATTGTGTCGCGCGTTCCCCTTCCTCGCCATTCTCTTCTTTTCGAACGCGCTGCCGCAAAGTAGCCAACCTCGGCAAATTTTTCCAATTTTTGTACAATTATCGTGTCACTCGGTAAATGTGAGTTATTTAAAAAAAAAAAAACGGTTTTTCTGAAGAAATTATATATATATATATGTATATTAAATTGAATATTAAATATTATATAGTAATATTAAATTAATATAAAGAAATTATACATATATGCGTAAATAAGAGATTATATACATATTAATTATATGTGCATGAAAAAAATATTTTTGACAATAGAGATATAAAAATTTTGGTGGAAATGGAAAGATATTAATTTGATTTTTGAAAAGTACTAACTTGGCACATTTGAGTCAAAATTTGCACATGTATATCTTCTCTGAAATTCTAATATTAGTATGTAATTGGATTACTGTCAAAGACAAAAATTTTAAGATAATGCGCGCTAGCCATTATACCTATATTTGTGAAATAATTATAATTTCATAGAATAAGTGTGATACTCTAATTAAGTTAATGAAATCTAATGCTTGATGAAAATATTTATTAGCTTCTCTAGATAAAATTGTAAAATAAAAGATATAATAAAGAGTATACACGAGAAAAACATGATCTAGAATCTAGATAGAGATGTTATATAACATTAATGCTTGCTTAACATTTATATGAAAAATTTAAAAAAATCGACGAAATGATATATTTGTAAAATGTATTTGTAAAAAAATAATAATCAATAAGAGCTTTTTATACTGTTCAATTTTATCACAAACTACATTTCTAAATCAATCAATTCAATCTTTGTTCACACAATAACTATATTTTTCTTGAATGTGCTCTGTTCACAAGATAAGTCGGTGAAAGTCTCCGAGTGTGTTTACGGGTAAAAGTTAATCTACGTATAAAATATTGTGCAGCTGAAATTATATTATAATATAATATTATTCTTTGCTTGTCAAAACGTCGAATCGTCGATAGCCTTACAGCGAATTCTTATCGCGCGAAATTTTATGTCTTGCCTTCGAAACGTCGCGTAATTGCGCGGTTGACGTTTTAAAGTGTAACACGGGTGTTCAGGCACGCGCGCGGCGACAAAACGTGCGTATAACATACGCGACGTGAATGACAACCGATAGTTAAACCAGCGTCGTGCTGCATGATCGCTTCTAATTAATTAATGTATCTCGAATATTTACATATTTATATCATTATTACATTTTTAGGATACCGAACGCAGATCAACATTCACTTGTGGATCAGGGTAAAATGCGGGGTATCAGTTGCAAAGGATTTAATTTCATAAATATCATTGATATAACGATCAACCAGCGACCAATTTTGTCGGTAATCGGATACTGACTCTGTGAAATATCGAACGAATACGAACAAATATAATTGTTATTTGTTTGCTATATATGTATATCCACGGAAATAACGATCAATAATCCATTTTTAAGTTGATAATTTTTTTCAGGTAATTTTAAAGTTAGAAATTATTTGTTTATATTAACATGTTTTATTTTAATATTATACATCCGCTTAACTGATAATATCAAACTATTTTTAATAATACGATATTCGTGTGTATACACACACGAATATCGGAATGATTTATAAGCAGACTTTTATTTTGGAGGAAAGTATATAGATCGCATAAAAAATCACTAATCATTAATCACCTAATAAAAATCACCGAATAAGACTAAACTCACGTACGTTTTCTGATTGTCTATTTCTTGCAGTTAATATCTTCAATTGCTAATATATCATATCTTATTTCCTACTTATATTATACTTCGTTTTTCTATTCCTATAGTCTAACAATAAGAAACATACAAAAAAAAAGTATTTGCATCGCGAATTGTCGATCCCATCGCGGTCAACGCGGCCAATTCGAATTCAGAATGCGAAGCGAACGATGGACAAGTCTCGCAGTCTCGTCCTCATTATGCAACGAACAATTATGAAAGTTTAATTACATCTCACCTTGAGCGCGCGTGCGAGAATAAAACGTTCGAAGGCTGCTGCCGGGCTGTTCTCTCAATAGTCGGCAAATAAGCGTTTCACAAGCCCAACCAATGAATTTCGACGCCCGTGTACGTCCACAATTTGCGCAAGTCTTTGGAATAAGTGACAATCTTTATTTCCGAACTTTACATATTCCAAATAGTGTCGTAGTGTAGCTAAAAGTAAGAGCTGCGCGCACAAAAATTCTATATAACATGTGGCGATTAAAATAAAAAAAGAAAAAATTAAAGTGTATAATTACAAATTTATATAGCATAGAAATCGTTTGAAGTATTTCTTCATATACATTTTGTGTATTATCTGACAATATTTGATCAAAATGAAATATGTCGAAAAATGTCAACAAAACCATGTATTTTATTTTATGAGAACTAGAAACTTTCCTTGTAAGTCGCCCTGTTATTTATTCAACGAAAGTTCATTATCGTTTTTATGATAAGGATGTTTTTCAGATTTTTTTAAACTGCATATTAGGTTAATAGATATTTTTTAGCTGAATTTTTCCTTCTTTTATTATTCTTTTTTATTTGGTTTCTCATAAATGCGCGCACTGCTGACACCTTGACATTTTAATTGAGAAAAGAATCAATTACAAACTGGTCAAAAAATGTCATTAAAGATAAGAGTTAAAATCTTCAGATATTGGATTAGTATAAAGAGAAAGAAGGTTGGTATTGTTGACGACAATTGGTACATTAATCAGCGATACGTGGCAAGTAAAAAATATGTTTGTGATTTTCTACGTGCCAACGCGCCAAGGTAAATGTATGTGCCGACCGTTCTGACATAATTCTTCGTCAGTTCCGAGGCGTCTCCGCCGCCTCGTCCTTGACAAATAAGTACACTCGCCCCGCGAGTAAGCAGAAGTGCGCAATCAAAAGGTGACGATATTCCTGACTCAATGATATTTGCAAATTTAGTAAATAGCTCCATCTCCCCTCTCAATTTCTCTGTTCAGCGCGCTTTTACGAGCACCTCGGACTATTAATTCTGCACTTTGCCTCGTAACTCAAATGTCGCTCCATGATTGTACTGATATAATTAGAAATTAAAAATTTTAGATAAAATATATTGGATGCATCGCGAGAAATTATCCTATGAATTTCAAGTGAATTTTTCCTTAATAAAATCTTCAATAAATATTCCGTTATTCAAAAAAAGTATTCTCAATCAAGTTCCACGTTTTATAAACAAAATTCAAATTATACTTATGTTATTACACAATTATATATACATGTACGAAAGAGTGCAATAAGCTGAAAAATCTCAGCAAATCAACTTGATAAATTCTTTTTTAATTTAGTAAATAATAAATTCTTTATTTTTGTAAATAATAAAAACTCGATTATTGATAGTTATCATGATAGCAAAGACATTTACAGAAGCAAATGCTTCAAAATACGAAACAAATTATTCGGAAACACAAGACAGACATTATTCATACGAAAAGAAAAAAATATGTTTTCGTTTCGTGTCCCTGCTTGGAAAAAAACAACTAACGCGTTCTTGCTTTTATCTTTTTCTAGAATTTGCTTTACTTTTATTCATATTACTCAATCTCTTCCCCTCTCGACCTTCATCGTTTCCTGAATCATTAGGTATGAATATATCACTATATATTGTCGCAAGTGCTCCGCATTATCTGTTAACATCCGGCGCTCGTTGCCACCGTTCTCTTCCGCACGCGGAAACAGTGTTTTCTTGATTTCGCTTATAGCCGTGCACACCATTTGAAACTACGGCATTATAAAGTATCAGATCATCGACCTGCGCCGATACAACGCGCATTAAGAAGACAGACCCGCATATTTCTCTGATGCAGTCTCATTTGAGATCTGTTTACAGGTTAGTATATAAGGTTTTTTAGTATGCTATCGCGTCGATATCATTGCGAAATCGATTTAAAATTATTTATCTGTAAAGCGCGCCATAAGATAATCGACGAGAATCTATTGATAGAATGTAATCTATAAGACGAATACATCAGTCGATGAAAAAAAAAAACGTAACATTACTGGAGCAGTTTCAATCGTGCGATTGAATGGAGATTTTAATACACCAGAGTATTTAATTATTGATGCATTTAATTATTGTTTATAAAAAAAGTGTGTTAAATCCTCATTTTTAATTTTTAAACAAGCTTCAATAATTTTGAAAAATAGTATTTTCCATCATGCAATCGACATATTTTTCTAAAAAAATCCTAGCCAAGTGTATCTTTTATCATAGTTATTCGATAATAAATTATATAAAATACGAGTGTGTGTGTGTACGTAACATAAATTAATCTTAGACGATTCAACGAAAAATCAAGAAATGCAAGAAATAATTTCGTTAATAATTTCAAATGTATTTGGAACGCACTGCTCAAATCAGATGCTGATACGTCCCTGAGTGGCTCTCTGTATACGCGCCATCGAGTGTACGCTTATTTTAACAAACCTATTTCTGATATTGTGCCACACCGCAACGGAGTCTGTATCGAGATTAGAAGGCTTTAAACGCGAAACCGCTTCGCGGCGTCGCGGCGACGAGTTCGTAATAAATGCAGGCAAATCGCACGCGCGATTCGCCGCTTGTCTCACTTATGGGCTCATAGCAAACACAATGTATTCGATAAAGTCACCCTTTGTGGAGATAGATTCGTCTCTACAATCTTAGGTGAAAGCTCGACGATCGTAGAAGGCTAGTAATCCGAGTATTACAAATAGTTATATAGCTACTGTATAGTAAAAAGTGAGATTGTGTGCGACTGGATTGTATAAAACGGCATATGTCACTACTATACATCAAATTTTTAATCTTTCATTAACCAGATTTCGAAAGATGTAATAATGTTTAATCATGCGGTGATAATTAATGTAAAAAATTTTAAAAATTGTTGAGATGAGTAAGACTATGTATAGATAACAGTTCGGTCTCTAAATTAAACTTTTCCCTCGTACACATATCAATTTTGTTTTAATAAAAATTTTTCGAGTTTCTTTTTCTATCTGATAGAAAATTCTATTTTTATAAAATATATAACGTAAGGCAAGACAGTGTGTTTTGATAAAGGATTCGCAAGTGCTTTTATTTTCTACGTTAAACCGCCGAACTAAATTCTAATTATCGGAAATTAGGCAGGTAAAGAGCGATGCCGCATTTTGTTAGGGTCATTTTACAAAAAGAAAATGCAAAATGCTAATTTCGATAACAAGTTATATATCTCGGCGTTATCAATTTTTACTGCGAATCGATTGCATCGCTATAACGCCTACGCGCCAATATAAGACGAATAATAAAAGCAAGGAAAAAGCAAGCAAGCCGCAACAAGGTCGTCGCGTCGAAGCGGCAACACACAAATGTCAAGGGATCCTGACATAGTTTTGGTTTCCTTCAAAGCGAATGATTGTCGGCTGTGCCTTTGTCGATCGCTTATCGCGCGAATGAGCAGATACGCCCGCGGAATGCGCGCTTTGATCTGATATCGCGAGATTTTTCCGGATTTTTTCTACAACAATGGCGAACAGAGTCAAAGATCGATTAATTTTCAACCGAGTACCGTCCCATTCTGTTAATTTCAATACTATCGCCGAGTATACAAGATCGCGTTTTGCAGATCGCAATCGTCTGATATATGCGGCTTTATTTCGTCACATAGTATATTATTGCCATATACTTGTGGAAATCGATTTATCATTTCTGTTTTCTCTTTTTTTTGTAAGATTTCGTGTTGAAAAGTTATTCATCAACACCTTTTAACTATATATATATTTCTTCAAAATAATATTTTGAGAGAAATTTGTTGCGTTAATTAATCTTTACAATTTTTAAAGTTATCTTTGGAAACTCCAAAGCAATTGTTCTTTTAATGCAGATTAATAATTAATCCAGCGAATTGTTAAAAAATATATAATTAAAAAAATGCAATTTCTAAAAAAAAAAAATTTGACAAAAAGATATTGGTGTACAAATAATTCCTTCATCTGCATTTCACACAAAAAGAATACATCAATGCTCGTACACTCGAATGATTAGATATTGATCATGGCTTCAAATGCCCAAAATAATCAGGTAATCGGGTAACGGATCGGTAAATTCGGATAAATGACGCGGAATCGAGATATTCAGATATAAAAATTACCCGCTGTTTATAGTGACAACACTATCACAAACTAGCATAAATATTGAAGTTTGATATCGTGGAAAATCGCGCTGCAAATATTTCACAAAATAATCGTGGACATTTATTCTATACGTCGACGGTGTGGTACGGTGACTCGACGCAAGACTGTCATAAACGATTAGATAGCCGAGTTACAAAGAATACTGCGTGGTTAATATTGCCGAGATTATCGCTTGGTTTCGAATGCCTGCTCCAATATTATACTTAGCGATACACTAGTTGGCATGCTAGATGCTTTATGACTACGAATTATTCCGATGTGTCCTAAGAAACAATTATTACAAATTATTTCTCATTTGAGAAAGTCTTTTCGCCCATAAATAACAAATCTTTTTAATAAGTCGTACAAAATTCATTCGTAATTTCTCTGTCCCTCATTTATAATATTATCATTATATTTTTGAATACAGTATAATTCTTGAAAAAATCATCGTTTTTTTATACTTGTCTTTAATTTTACTTCGAATTAATCTCCATGAATCTACCTAAGGATTCCTATCGGATACCGTTTGATATCGAAACTTTTGTAGATATATTCGTCGTACGTCGACGAATCGTGTTTGAGATACCCAAACGAATGAAAAAACGCCGACGGTTTTTTTTTTTTTAATATCCATTCCTATTTACGTGCCATGCTCATTTTGTTTCGCGGCGACTGATAACAGGCGTTGGTGACAATGTCGCGGAGATTATCGTCGTCGAAAGAGATATGGAACCTTTTCCTTCGACGAGGTCGTATCCCAGTCACGCGATTATCTGATAAGTGTGTGAACGGGCGTGCGCGGTAGAGGAAACGTAAAAACTGACAATGAGAAGATTATAAGTAACACTTTAAGCCTGATATAAATACTTTATAACGAGTGTCAATGAATTATATTAATCCTATGCTGAAAAGCATAATTATTTCCTATAAGTTTTATATATACAATATATGTATATGTATGTGTGTTTGAAAGCGAATAAACACTATTTCCTTTTTTATCAATATATTCACATGACTACATACAAAAAAAGAAAATTGCGCGTTTCTAAATAGATCAGACATCGTTTCTAATTATATCTCAACACGATGGCAATTAATAGAAAATTTGCTGGAGATATTGGAAATTAATACGGAGTCACCTACGCTGCATTCAAGTCAATATTAAATGTAGAATAAATAAGGAAAGTCGATCGAAATTGAATTATTATACATAGCAGATGGCGATACGATGTACTTATAAAATTCGCGTCTATGTCAGCGAAATAGAAATAAGTCGAACATTATTCGGCGAGTGAATAATTAAGGTCACACGTCGGAGATTACGAAGTAGCGTTTAAGTAACTCGCTTATCGATAAAAGCGTACGTGCCATACGAGGATGCGAGTCTCTGCAAATAAACGCGTGCGCACACTGCGGCTTTTGTTTTCGAAAAGCCGAAAAGATCGCGGACATAATCGAGGGCGTTTATAATTCTCTTGCAACGTTCCAACATTTACCGCTAAATGCACATCCGTATAATTATACGAGTTTTATTCATTTAAGTCACGAACCTCTGAGCTCTGCACTCTGTCGCCAGAAATATATATAATCGCTTTTTAATGAAATTATTATATATATATTTTTTTTTGCGATAAATAAATTATTATTTTAAAATGCTAGACCGAAATGTTGTTTTTTACAAATGTATTTTTTCTTAAAAAAAAAAAAAAAACTCCGCGTATGAAATAATTATGCAAATATAGCCGAATATACATCACCAGGATATGGACTGAGATATCGGACAATCGTGAATAATATCTTATTGTTAAATAGTAACCGAATATTCAGACAACGCGTTTAGGCTGCAACAATAATAGCTCAATATCACCGTCAAGATTATTTCATACTGCTCCATTTGATCTATTTTACTCCGAGTCTTGATAGCGCGCAAAAAAAATAATATCTGAAAGTTGATAACGCTACATAGATACGCGTCATTTAGGAAGGAATTCGTAAGATGCGATAGCGGAGTGTAAACCTCGTCGTGACGTCTCGACCTACGACCTATAGGAGGTTCCGGACGAAGGTGTTAATATACATACGTAGAGCGTAACGCGTTATGACCTACAGAGAAGAGCACAGCCAGTCGAAGATTACAGTGGACATGACTTTCCGATTCTCGTCGCTCGCTCGCGCGCGCGCACGCGTCTACGACGACGGATGATCGCCTCGATATCTCTACTCTCTTCACTCTTCCTCCCTTTCCCCCCTTTCCCTCTTCCTTCCCCCTTCGTTCCCCCTTTACTCGACGCTCTTGCTGCCGCATAAATCCCGCGCGTCTTTTTCTCGCTCTCGCGACTTGTAAACGGACCCGAAAGCCCGGCGCGAGTGGGACGGAATGACACATCTTTAGAACAATCACCCGTTGTGAAAGCGGCTATCCGGCTGTACGCCGGTCGGAATATCCACCGCGATGTAATAACGAGTAAGTAACGGCATCGAGGAGAAAGAGAGAGAGAGAGAGAGATCGCGGGCGTTTTCCCGCCGATCGATGTACGACGAGAGAGTCACGCGGGATTTCGCGCTGATACAAGTCAAGGCGTGTAAAAGGAGACTACGGTAAATATCAGTAAGTACTCTTATACTCTGACTATTACTATCGCTACTGCTGCTGCTGCTACTACTACTACTATTACTACTACCATTACTAGATTAACTACAGAGTCTCATTTCACAAGACTGCGAGAATTGAGAAACGCGATATTTCGCGTATTTCCAGTATTTACAGTATGAAAAGTCGGACTCGAAAAACAACGGAAGGAAAGCGGGAACAAGAATCTATTTGCAAAGTTCAATCTCTTTTTGCGCGCTGTTTTCTGAATGATAATCAATGACAAAATAGAAAGACAAAGGCGCATCGTATTAGAAGTGATCGTTCAATAGTTTCGATTCACGATTCACGACTAATAATATCGAACAAGAATCGATAGAGTTGCATTATTACTTATTTGTGTAAACGGTCTTCCTATATTTTTTATAAGAGCAGTTAATTATTTTTTTTAAACGACGACGCACACAAATGAATTCTCCACATAATCATTACTCATCGTGAATCAAACTTTATATAAAAATTGCAATTGTACAAAATGCAAAAGTTCGGTTTATATATAAAGAGTAATTCGATTCGGAAAATCTCGTAAAGCACTAATCTTAGGACGCTAATATGAAATTATCACGAATAAATGTTACAAGAGTGTTTAGATATAATTTCCAACGAGATCAAAATACAAAATCTTGAGATTATTATCTACGAACAGAAATATCTCATGCGTTATCATTCGGATAGGTTATGTCGATGCGAAAAAGAGACACGCGTTCGTACCGGGACCGCACATTCCTAATAAATTCCCTATATTAGCATCCTAAAGTCAACTTGAGCAAGTGGAAGAAACTCACCTGTCGGACGACTGCAATATCGCATTATCCTTAGATACGATTAGAGACGACCGCAAAGCAGGAATCCTCCTCCGTAGCGACGTAGCGTAATCCAAGAATGCACGTTGTACGTACATACGCGTCGCGTGTTTACAAATATATGTATCTACAATACACACATATATATATATATATATATATATATATATGCGAAATACAAGTAAGTACACTAGATCACATAGAGCACACTGTTTTCCCTCGCGTGTCCACGGACGACCACACGACGGTGTTGCTGTCCGCTTCGTTAATCGTCATCGTCCATCGACAGGACGACGAACACTGTCACCACGCTGCTCGACACTGCGACGCCGGCCGTTCATCACCTCGTCATAGGCACATTACGCGACGGGAACACGACCGATGACAACGACGACGACGACGACGACGACGACGACGACGACGACGACGACGAGAACGATGACAGCACAGAACGTGCGGGAACCGAAAGAGCCACGGATAATACGATTGCCTCGACCACGCTTCGCACGAGCCACGAGCCAACTGAAGGCGATAACCGGTCGGAGTGCTCCACGCGCGTGCGACTCCAATGCGATGCGCCGCTTCTCCCTCCCTCTCTATATTCTCTTCTCCGTTCCGTGCGTCGCGGAAGAGGGGGGGCCGAAGAACTTCTCCGCTCGCGTAGCCGCCGAGAGCCGATATACCGGCTACGGTCCGAGTCCTTGTGATCGGCGTCGCTTTTCCGGCGCGGGATTCCACGGCGTTATGTACGTATGTACCTACGTACGCGCGTTCACTTGTTCAAATAGTACACGTCTTTCCATCTGTCTCTCTCTCTCTCTCGATGGATCGGCTCGCGATCGATCGCGCTCTCGCCGGAAGAAGTAATATTCGACCAACAGCCGTGCCAGTTGCCGGTGCTCTTCGATCTCCCTCTTCCGCCTTCTCCTTCTCTTCTCCTTCCCCTCTTCCTTGGCCGTCTCGTCGCGCGCGCTCGTTTCGCCTCTTTCTTTCTCTCGCGCGCGTGCGAGAGACCGCGGAAACTTTATTTATATCCGCCGACCGCAGCGGTCGCGCGCCTCAGTCTGTCACGAGCGCAGCGTCAGTACGGCTGCTGCGAGCGTTGATAAGAAATTTGCCAACGGACGCGGCGACGACGACGGTACATCTGGTCGTCGCGGCGGCGTGAATGCACGCCCTCTATCACGCTGCTAAGGCAAACGCCGATTCTTCTGTCTCTTTCTCTCTCTTAAATCGGTGAATGCCGAAGGAGAGAATAAATGAGAGGAAGATAAAAAAAAAAAACAATGATATGGAGAAGGAAAGAGCGATCTTCTCTCGATATATTCTCGTTAATTCCTACTGCTCGAACTGACTGACTACTCCGCGTGTCGAGTAGCATTGGCCCCACTAAACGGTTGAAAGTAATACTGTCTAGTGAGAGGCTGTTGGGGCCTACGGCGTCCTTCTTGCTTGCTCCCTTCGCCACGTACTCGGTTACTCTCTCTCTCTCTCTCTCTCTCTCTCTCTTTCTCTCGCTACCTCTCGCTTTACCCTTCTCGCTCCCACCATCGCGCCCTCTCGCATCTCTCCGTCGCGCCCGACATTTGTCCTTGTCCCGCGTCGATTCGTCGTCACAATCGCGTCTCGTACACACACATTTACATATGCCCGGCGCGTATACACCGATTTCTCTCTGCCGTTGGGTGGGTGAAACTCGTTGTCGAAGATAGTGGATAGAACCAAGCGCGTCGTCGCTCGTGGTAGTGAGTCACAACACAGGCGCGGTGGCAGAAACGTCGCACGTAACACGCATACACAGACACGCGCGCGCCCGCGCGGCAACAATGCGAACGTGCTCAGACGCCATCTGGCGAAAGGGAAGCGTAATCGTAGTGGTGGCGGAGTGGGGGGGGGGAGCTGTACCGGATGGATGAGGGGAAGGTGCGATAGAACGTAACGCGCAGTAGGCGAGCACCGGCGGGAAGAACGAGACGGAGCAGGAGAGACGCGCAAGGGTTGGACGCGCGAGGGGTCGCTCTCTCCTCCGTGCGACCGGAGAGGGATGCCGGAGGGGGCGGTTTGACCTGAGAGAGCTCTAGTTCCCCTCCATTCAATCCACGGCCACAATATCGGTTATATAGCGGGCCACTGTTGCCAGATTGCGCGCCTCGACGACGACGGTGGCGTGTGGGTGGAGCCACAACGATAGAGGGGAAAGATCCCCCTTTTGCCCCCCTCATCCCGTGCCCTGCCATCCTCTCTCTCTCATCTCGCCGCGCCGCCGTTGTCCTCTTCTCTCGTCCTCGTGCTGGTTGCTCGATCCGAGAAACCGGCGGCGTCTGTCGCCGTCTCCGTCCGCCACCCTTCGTTCGTCTCTCTTTGTCCGCCGCCCGCTCCTTCTGCCAACGGCGTCGTCCTCCGTCTTCCGTTGTGTCGACTGTGCTGGCCGTGTCTCGCTACCGGGACGTACACACGGATCCCTACCCAAACCCCGGCCGCATGTAGCGTTTCTCCCGTGTGTCGCCCAGGACCCTTATGCAGGCAGGCAGGTAGGTAGATAGATAGATATGCGTGCCTGTGTGTCGATATGTCTCACCGATGACACGTCGCCCGTACGGCGACATAGAGATGCGAGTTTGTCGTTTCGAGTAGGACAGCTTCTCGCGCGTGAACGCGACGCCGCAGACGAAGCCGAGACGAGAGGGGGATTATTCGCGGTAATCCGCGTTCCGCTACCGAATCGTCACTGTAACAATACGCCTGTACGACGATTCTCTTAATCTCGCAAAACTACCGTTTTTTTGCGCGACTCTACTCGCAAGCACATTCTTGTCTTCTTTCTATAACTGTATATTGTACTCTTGTCAAATATAATATTTTATACATATATACATATAAAGAGAAAATATGTAGGGTATCTCTCACCCTCTTAAGTGAACATCGGAAATATCTCTGTTATCGATGGTTATACGGGGAAATGTGAGAGAAAAATTCTTTGGTTCTCGAGGCAAATATATTCAAGATGAATATCAAAATTTTCACAATCATTTCTTTCACGCGATTTAAACATTTACATGTTTTTAAATCGGTGACAACAACGATGTGTTATACAGTTAACTGTGTAAACAAACGATCTTTCTTCTACCTTTATTCCAGTAATCTTGTGACCTTCCTATTGTACAATAATCTTTTTCTCACACATTTCTTTATATCATCAATAACAGTGGAAATATTTCAGATGTTTGAATAAGGTAAAATATTCTCTGTGATTAATAGATATATAATAGTATCTCTTATTGATACGTAAAATCGACAGAATGTATTGAATTGCATAACGATGTTATATAGATTATATTGTTCTCTCGATCGTATCTAAAGTGATACGATGTGTAGCTCACGATAGATACGCGAGGTTCTCGCTTCGGCAGAAGCAGTCAAAACCGAGTGAGAGAGATAGACATTCCAGATTTATACTGTCTGACGTATAGTGAGAAAAATGTACCGAATGTACGCGGTCGCGCGTGCGTACGTTCCGTTAATACATTCCCGAGGCATCTTCTCTCAGCCCCGGTCCAGCAGACGTAGATCGAGAACGTCAAAACGGGATTTCACGTTTAGACTGCGCGTGTTCCTCGCGTGTGCGCGCACGTCTATTAAGCGAGGATATAACGCTTAATTACGCTCGTAAGAAACGTTCACAAAACTAGTCAAATCAAATCGAGGAAAAATCTTTCCTGTGAAATTATGATTTTAAATAATTCATAATAATTAATTCGAGAATTTGTTCAAATTTTCGACAGCTCTCATCTCTTTGAATTTGGAAGAGAAAAATCTCGAAATTTTTTTTTCATCTTTTATCTTTACGTACTAAAATTTATTTAATTATTAGAATAAAAGTCTTACCACAACTCTACTACAGATTTTTTTTTATTATGTTATATATTCACAGCTCAGAATAGAAGAATTATTTATATTTTATATTTAACACATTGACTGCCACGGTGGTCAACGGCACCTGTCTTTTCAGTGGCGCCTTGATGGTTACTGATGACCAGAGCTGTCAAATTTTTTAAAAATTTGACAGCTCGATACCATCAAATAAAATATAAAATAAAATATAATCGAATAATAATATTATAATCAAAAATAAATATTTTATTTTGGCGGACACGATAAGATATACAAAATTTGCTGGGTAGTCAACGTATTAAGTACACATAAGTACACATTGGAAACAGAAAAGAAAGAAAAAGACAGTAAAAAAATCAACATTTTAGTGTCAATTATGTGTTATAAATTCTCTATATTTTTAGACTTTCTAAGGATTGACTTTTTTAAGGATCTTCAGGAGAAGATTGAACAAGTAAGTTTTCCTTTTCCGGCTTTTTCTAAGAATTTCGTTCGAACTCGTTAAATTCCGGCAATCCTAACGGAAAATTCTTTAGTCTGACAATACTGGTTACGCACTCGAATCGCCTGTGTGCCTGTCGATGAATACGAGTCGCTGCTCGAAGACCTCGTTACGTGTCACGGATGTTTAGAATGATACGTATGTGTGTGCGAGAGTGTATGTTTCAGACAATCATGCTCATCGAGTGCGAGCGTCTCTCTTCAGCCTCGGCAGCCTCGCAAGAGCGCGGCGTTGCCTTGTCGCAGATTTACACAGGCGCGCGTACAATATTCATATTATCCATTTTATAAAATTAATCACAACGAATGAGGCTCGAGACACAAATATGTCTCGGGTGTGAATAATCGGCACCGATAATCCCGTCGAGAATCCATAAATCGAAATAAAGATGATTATTAAAAAAAAAAAAAAAAAAAAAATATCGATATTTACCATCAGTAATAAAATCGATAACGCTATGGATATCGCTAAAAAAATATCAACATTAATCAGTATCTAGCGATGTCGTTAAACCAGATATAAAAATATTTGAATGTATAATAATTAAAAAGAATGTCGTTATTTTTTTTTCAAAGCATATGAAGCAATTTAATTTATAAAAATAAAAATCACGCGCACGTGCAAATATTTCTTATTTGTTGGTTACGCGGCACTAAAATATTTGTTTGGATCTACTAGTTTAAAATAAGACCGAGAAACGTGCTGTCCCCATGAAAACCATCGTTGTCGTTGTATTCATTCAGAGGCCAGAAATTTTCCGTCACAAGCAAACGCTTGATTCAAAGCACCCTGCTTTACGTCGAGAGCGAAAGGGCTCTCATCCTTACACCACTCCTCCGTCCCACGCCTAAATCCGTGCCTGCGAGTCATTACCTTCCCTCTCTCTCTCTCTCTCTCTCTCTCTCTCTCTCTCTCTCTCTCTCTCTCTCTCTCTCTCTCTCTCTCTCTCTCTCTCCCCCCTCTCTTTCTCCCTTTTTCTCCCTGTTACACGTATAGATCGTCCTTTCCGTCGTGTTTCTCGCTCGCATCGTTCTACCTGCGAGCGAGAGAGAAACGTGAAACGGTCTCTCTGTCTCTCTCGCTCTCGGGTCGAACGCACGCGCGAGATCTCACGAGACACCGAGGTGACCAGTGGCGTAACCACAGGACATTGACAGATGTCAATATTAGTATTTTAACCCTCTTATCGCGTTATTAGCTGCGGCCACGTAGCTAATAACGCTTAAATTTTCGTCAAGCTGCTTTTATTATATTTCGGATTATACTCCGTATATAAATAATAGGACTCACTCAATATATATACGTATAATCATATTTACGAATTAAAAGTTTACGAAATAAATTTGGTAATTTCGAAAAAATGCGCTGCCTTGTATAAAATAAAACAGTAAACTATGTATTCAAATTTATCGAACCGGTTTATATTTTCTGAGAACTTATAGATCCAAAAATTTTCGGAAACAAAGAGAGTTATTCAAACGATGAAGATATTAGGAATTAGAAAGTTTGAAAGTTAAAAGAGATACTTATAGAGGAATATTGTGTGGATCTAATAGTATACGTTCTTCGTTCTACCTGATGCGACCCTTAAGTAGAGATGCGCACGCATGACGATTTCTTTCTCTGTTGCTAGAAATTTTAGTTGGTAGCCTAACATACTACTCTTGAAACTTATAACACATTGTATGACATGTGGCAATGCGTGTTAGAAATGTCATTTAGCAAGCGATAGTAAAATTTTCGCAATTTATAGTGGCACTCAAAATTGCGAAAATGAAAGAGGGAGAGAGAGAAAGGAGGGGAGAGAATCGACAATAATTGATTATGGAGCACCAAGGAGTTATTAGTTGTTTGCGGCTTGAAATATACATTGCTGCAATGATGATTCCCGGTCATGCGTATTCAATCGATCGTTTGATGCATATGAAATTACAGGATCGAGATGCGGTTAATCAGAATTTCTTTGATCGCGCTCGAATCTTAATATCTACCGTTTCCTCCAAAAATTGCGATCATCGAGTCTTAAATCACTGGATATGCGTGCTGTCAAGATATTGCTAAAGAAATAGAAGTTTGTGAAAAACTATAATAAAAACTGCTATTTCTAACTGACATATACAATTATCCTCAACACGAGTTGAAAGAAATTATTTCCTCAGTAGCAAGTCGAAATACTGTAATAATTATGGAAGCGTAGTAATTGCGCGATAAAACTTTCAATCAAAATACGAATTTTTAATAAAATAAAAAATATGAAGAAAGCGTGTCAGCGAATTTGCTTTGTCGAACAAAGATTCACGGAATAGCAATAAAGTAAAGTTTTTAATGTATTTCAGAAACTTTTCTCTCTCACTCCCTATATACATCCGATAGAAGAAAATTTGTTTTGTTTAATAGAATAAACCCTGAACAAGTTGAGTTCACAAAGATTTCAGAATCTTTTCTCTCTTTCTCTCTTTCACTGACATTATGAGCTAAGCTCAAAATGTCATGGATAATATGACGAGTATAGCGATGCAGTATCTTTTCCTGCTAGCATGAATGCAAGCCATGATTGTTCCATCAGCTGACTTAAACCTTCTAATACGTTAATCGTTCCGTCTATCGAGATTGCAGATAGAATTTCATCACTCATGCAGTATTGCTTATGGGGCGAGGCCTTAAATGGTCCTTCGCTAGTAGCAATTTGATACTCGAGGCTTGTTACACTGGTGTACATTTTCCTTAGTTTCCCTACGTCCATAAAAGAAACGCCGGTTTCTCTCGGACACCATTTTTAGTTCGTCGTAGATGCATATAAAGCAATGCCACTTTCGATCCTCGCGCATTATACAGTTCAGAGCACTTTGCGAATTAATGGTGATTAGAGCACGTTTTCTTCAAATTTTTCTGTGTAAATATACAGTCCTTGTATGAATAAATAAAAGTTATAAATTGTTTTAAAAAAATGAAACTAGATCCGTTTTGTTGCCTCGTATTAGGTATGACTGTTTAGACAACAATTTTAAGAAATTAATTTTGATAAAGTTATGAGGATTTATTTCTATCAACATAGTTTTGTTTTAAATATACATATTATTTCTACTTGTCAATTTGAAACTTTATCTTTTTTTTGACGAAAGTTTTTCAGAAAATTTTCTACATAGTTGTAGTTATCATAACGAAAAAAAAAAAAAAAAAATTAAAATTCTGATTATTTTTTAAAACTAATAATATTAATTATGATAGTAAATAAAAAAAAATATATATATAATAAAATTACATGCATTTACTTTTAGATTTTATCCAAAATTAATCGGGAATTTTCTGCTCTAGGTGCGTATAGTTTGTCGTAGAATTCTCTAGTACATAAAGCATGTCTTGGTTGTTATATCTCGTAAAAACGTTTTACAGCAATTGCGTAAGCATTGTCACACGTCTGCTAGCAGAATCTTATCATCTACCCACGTTTTAACTTTTTTTTAACGAGATAAAATACGCTATATATTTTAAGCAGCATATAGCTAACTCTAAAAGTGCAATTTAAAACTTCAACTTTTCATCTTTTACAATGTAAGATGTTCTGACTAAAATTTAATTTTCTTAATTTTATTTAAAGATACGTACAAAACTTTTCATCTTTATTTTCTTATGTATACAAAACTATATATTAAATAATATTTATATATTTTATTTTGCGATGCAAAGACGTGATTTAGAGACAGTTATTTGTATCCCTTCAAAAATATGATGAAATCAACTTCATAAGATTTTGATAACGACACATTAATTATTGATAATACGATCATTGTTTGAGGAAACAGTAAAATACGAGTATTAAAAAAAAAAAAATTTTTTTTAAATTGTCGGCTTGTGTGATTTTCGTTGCCTACCAAGTTACGAAAGCATAGAATCGCAAATGATAATGTGCGCGCATTTTCTGCTATTGCGTTCTGATAAGCGTATTCGCATAAACGTTCCTACAAACTCAATTTGCAACAAATGTTATCGCGGCTTTATAATGCTAATCGGTCGGCCAGCGCGGATCACGTGATGTCGATTCGCGTAGGTACCTACATATACATGTATACGAGTCGTTTTGCCGATTCCGATGTCATTTCGATTACGCCAGTGCAACATCCATAAAGATGACATTAAATACGATTATGCGATAATTACAAAGCATCGGCCAAGGTGACAGAAATACCTACGTCATAACGTATTCGCGACTTCATCGCGAAATTTATGTTGAAACGAAGAAAACTTATATATATATAAAAGTTGTTTATTTGTCAAATTACTTTATTTTAATAATTCTTATACTGATCTCATGAATTTTTTTCGATGAATATAAAAATTATTTTATATTTCGCACAATTAAAACTAATACGAATAATATTTATTTTGTACAACATATATGTTGAAGAGAGAATAATCGTTGTGTGTGATATTCGTACTGGAAAATGGACAGGAGTAGAATTTTTTAAGAATACGATTTTTTTTCAAGGATAGAAGTAAAGAGATTGTGTGGTGAAGTTGTTAAAATTATTTCGATTCAAAATGGGAAGTATCTCTCTGTCGTTTTACGATTGAGCTTAACAATCGCACAAGATTGGACACGTTTATATGGTGACATACAGCATATCGCAATGAATTGTTTTTTGCGTCTTTACTCAATCTCGCTTGACAATTTTATATGTCTTGTTGATTAGAAACGCGCGACTGACACGTTACGTAAATCTTAAAGGATATAAACTGACAGCACGTTCGCTGTTTCTTCGTGATTTTTCCAAATAATAAGTATGTTTTAGAAAAAACAATGTATAGATTATTTTCATTTGCAAGTATCATATTATATTAGGGTTCTGAACTAAATCAACTTGCAACCACATTGTCATAGGAACTCGTGCTTATTTTCTCTTGTTATCCACATAAAATAAATTTTTTTCATATGTCATTGTACGAGAGTTACGCGAATAGATTTATAAAAAAAGTTATATCTCCTTTCTTTCAAACTCTCTTCTCGAAGTATTAATGTTCTCAATTAATGCATAGCTGTAAAAATTAACTGTTATAGGATCGGATTAATATTCGCACCCATAACACGCTTAACTATTATGTAGCTATTTATTAATTAAAGATAACTATAAATAAAAAATATCTATATGACACATTTAATATTGTCTACAAAAATACACGTGATTTTTACATTTATTATACGGTATTGCGAAGAATCTCTAATTTTCGCGGGAGAATTTTCTCGTTTCTTTTCTCTTTGAACGATTAATCCGAACTTTGATTATATCTTGGATCGTCGGGAACGCGTAAACTCGTATCTACCGCAGCAGAAGTGCTCGCGGTTGTCCACCGCGCTTCCAATCTTCGAAGGACATGCACGCACGCGCATGCCGACGCACGATGGGGATATATGCACCTCTGTCGCGAGAGAGCTGCGTTCCTTCAAGGAGGCGGTAAAGGGGCGGACGTGTCACTCGCGGTGTCGCCTGCCGCGGTTACGACGTGTCAGAGGTCAGTGTCGGAGCCATAAAAGCGAATAGTTCGAACCTTCGTCATTTGTACGCTGTCCATGTGAACCCTCTGTGAACCGTAGGCATGCTAGCGATACTATACGATATCATCGAGGTATCGATATCTCAACTCTACTCTGTTCTCTTATGTTAGTATCGCGATATCTGATCGACTTTTGATGGAGCAATAATATTCATATTTACGAGAGAAATTGAAGAAGTAAAGGGACGACTGTTGAAAAGGAAAATTTTATTGTGAAAGTTGCGAGAATTTTATTCTTTTTACTTTTAAGAGACCGACTGAGATAAAAGTAATTTTACATCTAACAATGCGGAGAGATACGTATATATTTGAAAGTATATATCTCGGCACATTCTTTTCCAATACTAAATATGCTATCGATATACTTTCTTTTCTGCCTCTTCTCAAGTTTTTATATTGGTACTTCGTGTTCTTCAAGACCACACACAATGCTCAAGGTGATACTCGCCAACAAATTACCTACTTTGACTGCCGCGGCAATTATGCTACGTTTTCGGAGGACTGAATTTCGTGAGAAACTTGAATAAATACGAGCAATCAGATCGCTAATTATTACTTGGCGTGGAGAAAACACAAAGTAGGAAACGATAGATTATGAAATATACGAAGGGTTCGCGCGGCTTGCTCGATCATTGCCGATCAAAATGTTAATTGCAAAGATATTGAGAAACGTTTGAGTATTGCTGAATCAATAGGTACGAATACTTTCACCTAATAAACGATAAAATGGTAAGAATTCCTTTATGTTCGCTAATCCGATCGATCTCTACTGATGATCTACGAAATAAAGCTAATCCAGGTGTCTTTGAACGTTCGTCGTTGATGTTCGCAATCATCAAAGTACAAAGCGCGATTAAACCGCATCGAATTTCGAGGAACGATTGCCGCGAACGAATCGGTGGATCCTTTAGTGAAAATACACAAGTATGTAACACTGTGGACGCGTGCAATCTGTCTGCATCGGACTGCTCCGCGCGCAGCCAAATCGATAGTCCATGCTAATGCAGATAATTTAGTGCTTAACACTCTGATTACCATATGAGTAACGGATGGCACATAGATAACAATGTCTGTGCCGGAGTGTTTGCACAGTTGCATGTGGCTACCGGTAAACTCGTATGCGAGAAGCGAAAACGCTGTCCTCATCGTGCAATCGCGCACCAATTTTACGTCATGCTATTTTTTTTGTCACATGTTTCGTATTTTGATAACGACATTCAATTATACAGTCTGCAATCAATCTATACAAATTTTTACTAACATATATATGTATTTTGATAATTTCGATATTTGAAACAGATCTCTGAATAATTATCTTGGAGAGAGAGGAGAGAGAAGAGAAAGAAGAGAGAATAGATAAAAGAAAGCTTAAGTAGAGAACTCATTCAGATGGAAGTTTATTTTTGCCTTAGTTACTTTCAGATTTACATAATGCGTATCTAATTGTAAAATGCAATCTTACTTTATCACACACACAGTATATGTATATATTAGATAAAAAAATCACATATTTTTGAATTTTATTTTGATGATTTTAATTTTATACGAAATCGTGGCATCGATTATGATAAAGGAATAATACAATAATAAAAGAAATCAAGAAATTGAAGAAATAAAAAGATCGAATTAAGAAAGTTCAAGCAAGCATGCATCCTGGTGCATTCCAGTCTATCGATGCTACTAGCAAATGGAAAAATGTCGAATATTTGACAACATAGGAAAAAAAGGGGAGTGGAAAAAGAAGGAAGATGGAGAATGTGCAAGCTGCAAAGAAAAGAACGAATAAAGGCCGAAGAACCATAGAAAAGTAAAAGACTTCGCCGACTTCGTGAAAAAGTAGGGTGAGGAAGAATCTTCAGGTAGAAAGTAGAATGCTTTTCTGAGAAATGGGAGAATGGAGGAATAAATAAAGTAAAAATTAGAAAAAATGAATAAAAAATAGATAGAAAGAATCATCTAGAAACGAGGAAACGAACGAATGTGAGAGAAAAAGAAACCGTGAAAGATATAATTTTGCATTTTGATCCAAAGAGAGAGTGGCACAGAATGCGATTTTTGAATAAAACGGAAAAGAACAAGGGTTAGCTTTTCAACAACGAAGAAATCTAACATGACTGCTAACAATCGGACCGACAGAAAAGTGAGAGAGCATGGCTCGATGGAAAATCGTAAAGTTAGGAGAAGATGGAAGAGAAGTAAGAATGATACTTCAAGTGTATAGAGCGGAAAACTTTTCACAGATCGAATGTAACGGGGGTGGTTTCAAGATTTAGAGATATTCTCGAGGTCAGGAAGACCTCACAAGGCGAAAGGGAAGAAAACTGAGAGGCAATTCTCGAAGCCTATCCGAAGAATTGCGAGTAACCAATGAGAAAACGAGAGACGGGAAAAACAAGAGGGGAAACAAGGGAGCGAAGAGTCGGCACAAGACAATGGAAAAGGAGCCGTTGGAATAAGAAAGCTGATTTCAATCACTATACAGAGTTCGTAGAGAAACGCACCCAAAAGCACATCCATGGCATTTGCATAAAAATTTAAAATTTTAAATATTTGAAAATTTACAAATTTTATATTGTACGACACGCTTTTTATCGTATGTAACATTCTCATATAATATTTTCTGTATATTGTTACACAAACACTAAAACGAAAAATGTAATTTCAAAATTTCTTTGTTATTTTTAGTTTTTGTGCAACAGCTGTGGTGTTTTGAAATATGCGCATACATGATAGCGTAATATAAAAATTTTTCGTAAAATTTATCGTAGTATTTATAAAATTACACATTTATATTATTGAGTAAGTTAAATCAATGAAATTCTTGTTGTGACACAATTGACATAATTCTTCAAATATAGACGGTTAGTCAAGTTAATTCATGTATGTGCACGCAGACATGCTTCTAGCTCAGTTTAGGAGATTATTAGGCATTCAAGACTCAAGTTTCCCCCGAGAGCAAAATATAAGAGAAAATTAACAATTAGATTTTAAATAATAAACTATAGCTACGTATTATATAATACGGAAAATACAATTTTATAGAATTATAATGAGGTGTCATTCGAAGAACTTGCTGGAGGAAAAATAAAAACACAATTAAATTTAGCATAAAAGATAATACTACATTTTATATAACGCGTTTGCAATCTCGCAGTCTCGCGGTAAAGTAATTTTTGCAGTGCTTCTGTAATTTCTACACGCTTCTATATGACGAGGAGAGAGAGATTCCTCGACTGACTGCTGAACTGAATCGCACATTTGCGGGTGCCGGTCGCTCGCACAATCGCAAGTGACCGTGAAGAGGCACGACACTGTAAAATAAGGCCGCGGCGTCCACCTTTCTACTCGCAGTACCGCAAAGAAACGGTGACCCGCGTCACATCCGCGGCGCGCGTGCACTCCACCTTGTTAGTTTGGCTCCTCCGACGTCGCTCCGGTTTCTTTTTCCACGTGCCGATTCACTTCGAAATGCTTGAAAATCATCCTGGCCTGGCCCGCGCGCAGACTCGGGAAGAGCACCGGCATTGTTGCGCGACCGTGCGATTAACGTACGCAGCCAATTATACTGATACGCGTATATACGCGGTACATATACACGTGTGTACATATCTGTCGGACGATGCCTTGAACGGCGCTTGTGTTTCGCGGGACCGTGACGTCTGTTCTTGCCAAATTAATCGTACGAGAGCGGTAAAATGATTTAGATCATCTGACAGTTAAGGCTTAACCGGGGAGTTTCAGTTAATAAAACAATTTCGCATTTTTCGAAACTATAGATAAGAAGAATGCAGTTTATGCTTCAATCGTAATCGCGAATAAACATGGATCTTAATTTCGTACTTTTATAGTTAGCGAGAATTGGACGAACCAAAATTAATTGGTTCAGTTCTCTAAATCTAATAGAATTAACTGAGATAAAATTGTATGGCTAATATTTTGTATTTGGATAAAAAAAAGATTTAACTTCTAATGAAAAAATCAATGAGATCTAATTTCAGTAGAGATTATTGCTTCATGATAATTTCTTTAAATTATCGTAAGAAAATAAGTGCGATATATTTAAATAAATATAAAAATAAGCACATACAGGACGTTTTTAATAAACGTCCTGAAATATTTTTTATCTTATTGAGGTCCCCTGAATAGCGAGTCCCTCAAACTAACTTCTAATGTGCCTATAACTAAATACGGTTTTGAGTGACAGAAAAAAAAAAAATAGTTTCGGCATTTCTGCGCGGCAATGCAAGACAATAGAAGATACAGAGCTTTATTTGCTATGAATAAGTATGTATATGTATAATACCAAGGTGTTTGCGTCACGCGAAAAACAGTATTGTCCGCATCTGCGCCGGAATGCTGTAACATGTAATGTTCTAATTATGTAAGCAAATGGTACGTCAAAGCGACGAACCGATGGTTCTTATTATCTCTCGTAACTTAGAAATCATCGAGGCTTTGACGTGTTATTTTTAAAAAAGATCTTTTTGTTCGAAGAATATTCTACATTCTCTTACTTGACAATATGTGTTTGCGTAACGAAGATTGGAATTGGAAGTGAACGGACTGACGGGGACAACGTTTCGTATTAACGTCACGCGTACACAATTATTTTCGATTCGAAGGCAAAATGAGACATAACGCTCACACGACGGCGCCGAACTATCACGGGTCAAGCTCGCTCGCGCGCGCGAATCGGTGCGAAAGGTCGCCGTGAGACCGTTGCACGCGTGATCTGCCGAGAGGGAGATCTAGGAGCGGCGGCGCGCTCGTTCCGGATTCTGTCGGACAGATCGACGACACGATCGTTGCGGTGTCGCGCGCCTTCGTCGAATATCGGCTGGGATACAGAGGACCGGTCGGACGCGGGTGGAAGAGGATTCATCGCCGCACCAGCAACACAGACCAGACTCCGGTCGTAAATTATTCTTGGCGGTAGATACATACACACAAATTTATACATATATATATATATATATATATGCGTGTGCGTGCGTGTGGTGTGTGTGCGCTTGTGCGCGCGCGCATTCGTTAGTTTGGTAGGCCGTATAGAAATACTTATTCTAATCATAGGAAATTCCTTTAACAAAGTGTGCGCGAGAGACGCTGACAAGGGAGGGAAGACGGGCGGGCGGAAATGGTGATTTTGTGGATGAGGAAGGCGCGAGGGATAGCGAGGGAAATAGAGATGAACGGGGGCGACAGGGAAGGTGCATCCCTTCCAGAAATTTCAGCGAGGAGTCAAGACTGTCGACGACGACGACGACGACGGAGACGACGATAACGACGAGGACGCCGACGACGACGGGGCTATAAATACCAACCCCTCTGGCCTCTCTTTGCAGCTTCTCTCTCTCTCTCTCTCTCTCTCTCTCTCTCTCTCTCTCTCTCTCGTACGTGCAAGATAGAAAGAGGAAGAGAGAGAATTGTTCTCCTGTGTATTTCCATCTTATTCCGTCTTACTCAATGTTCTTCTTCATTCCCGTCTTCGTTACTCCATCCTCTCTCTTCCTTCGTTCTCTTGCCCGTATGTATGAGGCATCGTTCCTCCACAGTATTGCGTTTTCCTCTCTTCTCGTCTCTCTCTCTCTCTCTCTCTCTCTCTCTCTCTCTCTCTCTCTCTCTCTCTCTCTCTCTCTCTCCTTCTTCGTCCTCCTTACCTCCGTATGGCTCATGCTCGTACGCCTCTACTCTACAATATGTATTTAAAATAGCTGCATGCTGCAAAATAACTGAAATAGCCGTGAAGGGTCGATGATCCCCGCGACTCCTACTTCCTGAAAGAAGCGCATCTTCACGGATTTTCGACGTGCGAGGGCCAACAACGGCCTGTCGCCACCGCACGCTAGCCTTCGTTAAAACGTTATTTGTCGCCCGTTCCACCTCGAGCTTGCGGCACACCGACTTGACCCGACACTCGATATCGAGGTCGAACGTCCTCATTGTCATAGCGGTCATAATATACAGAAGATCAAGCCGCTGTTGCTCACTTGAATACCGATTTATAAACCAAGTATTTCGATATCAAGATAGTGTAACGAACGATCATAATCAAATAATAGATGAAAAATTACTATCGTAAAAATAATTTCCCATAACAAAATACACGAGTTATAATTAATAGTTTATAGAGGTGTTTTTTTTTTTTTTTTTCAGTCGAATTTCGAATTCTTTGCTATCTTTCGTAGTTTTGAAAAAATATATCAAACAAATGATTATATAAAAGAAATCGCTCATTTTAATTAAAAAATAATGCATCCTTCACACACACAGGAAGATAAGAAATTTTCTGTTGCAAATAGAAGATGATACTGAGCTTAGTAAAGTTTTAAGATATGTCACAGACTCATCAAGAAGAAACAAAATCTTTTTTACTAAATAAAGTCGATTAGAGTACTTTCGTTAAACGCGCATTCCGAATAAGATGTACAATTTTCATAGGACAGAGGATGATCTTTATGTCCAAGCGCACCTGAGAGGAGGAATTCGCACAGCGCTCGTCGCGCGCCATGGCTCGCGAGATTTGTTGCAGCACTTGCAGCAGCATGCGACTACCGCCGCTGGCACAGCCTTGACATTGGTCACGTTGCATTTGCTTCGCGGAAGGTTCCCGAGATTCACGCGCGCGCGCGCGTAAGGCGCGTCCGCCTGTGGCCTCGACGTTTATTACGGACATCGGCTGTTTGTCGCGATACAACGGCGTCGTTGTTGTCGGCGGCCTTTTTGCACTCGCGATAAAATAATTCAGAAATGAGTCGTCGCGCCTTTGAGATGCGCGCGCGATCGCGAAAATGCGACGCCGATAATCCGAACCAGAAAATGTTTCGAACTCCAGAACGCGCGGCGTATTGTCAAATTTACGACGCATCATCGTTCTCTTTGTCATTTACGAGTCTCATTCGTTTCTCCTCCCCCCTCCCTCTTTCTATATCACCATATAAACGTGAAAATATATCCATTATACGAAAATATACTCATCCTGTAAACACACAAAGTCTCTTTCATACTATCATTGACGTCAATTGCGCGCTGGCTTAATTGCTTCGTGAATCTGACAGTCTGAATCTAAAATTGAACTCTGCGATTACATCGATTACGTAATAGATTGTTTCGTTTAATATTTAGTAGATTACATTGATTTTATATTTTTCTCCTTTATACGTATCTGCTGCAAATAGAATCGACATGTGTGTTTCGAAATAATCGATTGATTTTGTTGTCAGATTTTCTTTGGCGGAATTAACTTTCGACTAAAATGTCGAGACACAATTTTCGAATGACGGGTGATTAAAATAAAAACTTTTCTTGCGAATTATATATTTGTTCCAGGTCGGCAAATTAAAGTGAGAGAATTTTATTCTGTGTGTATTTCAGAGAAAAATTTCCTTAATTATTTCAAACTTGTTGAATATAAAAAAAAAGTAGCAGCACATAATAATCTTTTTCTCAAAATTCTTTCGAATGGCTTATTTATCACATTCGTCACAATCTCGCCAATATAATTGAATATCGTCATAAGAAATTTCATGTCGACTGGATACAAATCAATTAGGCCATAATCAATAATTTGTTTTTGGCACATTTGACAATTGGAGCGCTATTATCTAATAACAATAAAGCGGTGCCAATGTTCTTTTTTTTTTTTTTTTTTTTGTAAAAAGCACGAGCGTGTTTCTATATACTTAGAATCCTTCTCTCTCTCAGGAGATTTTCATCCGTGTTCATACGAATCAATCTCGTGCTGACGTAATGTCCCCTCACGCCACAGTTCGTCCTCCATCGTCGCCCTCGCTAAGCTAAAGAAAAAAAGTCACCCTCGTAAAATCGATCCGAGGGTGTCTCTCTCTCTCTGCGGGGACTACCAGAGAGACACCAGACGTTCACGACTCGTCGTCGCCGTCGCCGCCCTCGCTGTCGTCGGATTGACGTAGTCGGCGGGGCGCGAACAGAGTCGCGCATTGTACCGGACTCGAGTGCTCGTCTCCAGCTCCTACGCTGGGAATGGTTAAGCGATAATAATAACAGTACAAATTTTTGGAATAGTTTATACCGCGCCGTGCGCCGCGCGCGGACAGCAAGAGAGAGCGGGAGGGTAGATGGTGAACGAGAGATCCGATGGGGGAGGGGATGAAGGAAGAAGAAGAGGCGGCGGAAGGAGAGCAGGCATCAAAGAAAGAGGGAAGAGGAAGAAGAAGGAGGCGAGGAAAAGGAGAGAAAGGAGCGAAGCGAGTCGAGGGAGACGAGACGAGACGATACGAAGAAGCGCTTCTCTGTGCTTCTCTTGTGCACGAACGGTCGATGAGAATGTTCGGTGGGGGCGGACGAAGAGAAACAGAGGGAGCAGAGGAGCAGGATGAGAACGGCGACGGGGGAGAAGAAGAGAGGGTGAGGTCGAGGCGCGCAAGAGAAGCCGCCGATAAGGAAGGGGAGGGAAGCCGCGGGGCAGAGAGATCTCTCTCTCTCTCTCTCTCTCTCTCTCGCGCGCGCGCGCGCGCGCGTGTAGCAAGGGAGACGAAGGGGCGAAAGGCGACCGGGTGTGAGAAGACGGAGGGGGAGCACGGCGGGAGGCAAGCCGGTGAGAAGCGCAAAGGGGGAGCCAAGTGAAGCCAAGTGAAGTGAAGTGGGGCCGCGGGACGGGACGCGGTGGCATTGACCCCGTATAGTAAGTAAGGTAATGTGAACAGCTAGCGCGCGGCTCTCCTCTCTCGCTCACTGTGTCTCCTTCTAGCTGCCTTCCCTCTCTTTCACCGCGTCTGTCTCTCTCTCTCTCTCTCTCCTCGTCTTTCTCTCTTCCCTCTCTATTCGCGGCCAAAGGGTTCCCATCGGGATATTGTTCGCCTCGTGGGTACAGGAGGGTGACCTCAGGGTGGACAGCGACCTCGAGAACGTTTATCGACCGGCTACGAAAGTTAGGCGTTCGGTTAAGAATCGATATCGATTCCCGCTCTCTTGATCCCGCATCCGCGTACGAGCAGGATCGCGATCGCGCAAATTCGGTTCGATCACGGGTTTGAGCAGCGGTGACCTTGGACGTCGGTGAGCAAACGTAAACGTTCTCTCGCGCGTTCCGTTGTTCCTCTCCGCGACGGCGAGCGGTTCTCACAGGATATCGCTCATTCCGTAGCCGTACGCCAGACCGGAAGCTGACCTCCGTGCGTTTTCGCAGCGAAATTCCTGGTATCGAAAATCGCTCGCGATCTCCAACTTCATTCTCTCCGAGAATCATATCGCGGTATATATGGTTCTTATAAGTAAAATATAGAATAACGATAGATAAATTGACCTTGACTAGTACGGAAATATTCTTATTATATAGCGGTAGAAAATTCTCACGGGATATGTCGATTGCATACATCGTGTGTTAACTCTTTCAATCGTATCATCTGACATTTATAAAAAATATATGTATATATATATTCAATTAATATTCTATATACATTATGAGAGTAAAGTGTCCTCATGTAAAATTCTTAGTACATAACTTTTCACGGATATCGATTTATGTAGATTTTTATTTTACTTGGCAATTTGAAAATAATAATAACTAATAAACAACTTAAGCTGCTGTAGATCAATGATTATTGTTGTCAAATTTCTAGGTAAAATAAATAAAAATCTGTCTAAGTTTCTCAAACACTTTCGTTACTTTGTTTAATAAGAAATAGAAACGTGACTCATCGTGTGCGGTGATCTCCCTTGATCGCAAAGAATCTCCGGAAGGACATCGAACGACCTCGGAAAATATCAGGATACCGTTCGATGACCTTCGACCGAACGGCGATCTATAAATCGTTCGCCATCCGGAAGGTCAATCTCGACGATATTGTTTTAAATTATTATGAAATTGTTCGTCGATATGCAAAACATATACTATAGAAGCTTGACACATAAAGAGAAGCCAATATTCCGAAATTAAAATATCGACGCAACGCATCATAAGCGCATTGTCTTAAAAAAAAGAAAATAATATTCTTTTTTTCTTAATCAACATTTTAAAGTGTAATTTCGATCGATTTTACGCGGTTCTTTACACGAATAACTCTCGTTAATATAAATATTAGCATAATAATCATATTCATAATAATAACAATAATAATAGATATAAATCCAACAGAGAGATCTCGGAGATCGGTATGACATGCTCGTTGCTGTTATAACGTATCAGCGATCGTTTGATCTTTGTTCACGGCACAACCTCGAACTTTCCATCCGTGGGACTACGTTTTCGCGAGTGACACTCTCGCGAATGCAACTCTCGACGGAAGTTTCCCACGGGCCTATCTCGCTTCGCGAAGGAAACGCCACGTGACCGACGTAACTTTACAACCGCTACACTTAATCCACGCTCGTCCCAAATTATTAACAATGTCACGCGAGCGTAGTGCGTCATCCGAAACGTATAAGCTAATTTAAAGCGCCAATGTCACGCGACGCTCTGAAATCAATAGCACAACGGCAATTATCTATATTAAAATCCTATTGCGCCTTATAATAATCATCGAACCACTCTAACTTTGTATTTCGCGAAAGTACAAAATTCAACCACGGAACGATCATTGAGTTAACGAATTAACGGAAGCGTTGCGCAGTTTTTATGCAACGTATTATATGTATGAGAAAATTAGCAGAGATTATTTTTTAAAAAGGCGCAACGCATTTTTTTATAAAATAATAATTTAAATTTTGAAAAATGATTACACGGTAGAAAATGATAAAAATTTGAGACGCTCGGGGGCTTCTGCTTCTTCTTTGTTAACAAAAAAAAAAAAAAATTTATTTAATCTTGACACGTTCGATTTAATCTTTACACGTCTTTACGTGATCAGCTGATTTTGAAAGTGGTATAAGTTGACAATTTAAAAAACAATTTAAATGTCAAGGTGAGATATGACGTAGCTCGGAGTGACGGGCGTAAATTTTAACGAAAAATTGTCAAAGCTGGACTTATCGTACCGTTCTTAAACGACTGCGCAATATCCTTGTGCCTCGAAAGAACCGGCAACGGGACCGAGAACACATCGAAACATGCAACGTTACGTCGTCATCGTCTTCGTCGTCGTCGTCGTCGTCGTCGTCGTCGTCGTCGTCGTCGTCATCCTTCTTTTCCGAGTCGTACTCAATTCGGCATTAAACGCAGCCGCGAGAGATAAGAGGAACGAGGACGAATAGATCCCTCTAACCGCGGGAGACGAACGCGTTCCGTGCAAATACGCGACCGGCATACTTACATCGCTATCACCGCGCGTGTATACGCAAAATACGCATACGCATATGCACGCACGCACGTACGTACATACGCGCGCGTTCTTACGAGCGAATGATGCATGCGTCACGTGCGATGCCGCATACCAGGAAGAATCTCGCTGGACCGCGGTTTCAACTACGCTCGCCGATGAAACCCACGGCGCGATGTATGTGAGTGTGGACACCCGGTGCTTGCCAACGGGATGTTTTAGAGGGTAAACAAAATCGAGGAACTTGTGATGCGAGAGAATCACGTAGTTCCATTAACTCGTTAAGAAACATCCGTACCTTCAAATTATCGTTACTAACTGTACCCTGGCTCTTATCTTACTGTAATATCATCGTCGAGACAATAGCTCACCAGCTTCTGTGCGCGATAGAAATTTTCTTGAGAAAAATTAGCGAATCACTAATTAGATTTCATCCAAATTGACGAGCTTGCGACTTATTGTTATGATATTTACCGGCTTTACCTCATCGCTAATTATAGAATACGATAACGCTACTTTTTTTTCTCTGACTCGTTTGATAATTCTTTTTCTCTGTCTCGTTCTCTCTTTTCTTTGTCAGATCATTTTTGGATCTCGAAACTTTGATATCTTACGTATAAAAACAGCATGAGTTTTCGACTCTTGAAAAAAAAAAAAAAAAAAAAACGCAAAAGAAATTGAATAGCGACGCGAGGAGTAAAAGAGTTCTATTTCCGTATGTAATTCGATTAATCAAATACGATTTCCACCAAATGGACTTTTAATAGCCGCAAGTGTTTTTTTTTTTTTTTTTTTTCATAGAGGATAACAAACCCGTGCCTCGAACCAAAGTTCCGGTATGCAACCGAAGCGGATAACACCAATGATGATGCAGGCTCTAATGCGGGCTCGATACATGCGTTGCTTAAAATCATCCGCGTCCGACACGCCAGCGTTTTACGATGACGTTTGAAACCTCGCGCGTCACCTCGCCGGGCCAGGCCGGGCCGGACTTTCACTTTGTTCTTTCTGGAAGTACGCCGCCGTATCCGATTGTTCGGATTTCAATAACCCCGCGCTTACAAACGCGGCTGCTGAGGCCCGAAACGGTACAGTCGGGACGCGTGTATCAGCGAGGCGCGCGCGCGCTCGCTCGCTCGCTCGCTCGCTCGCTCGCTCGTTCGCTCGCTCGAGAGTCGCGCGAAATGATGTAACCGCGTTCCACGCTCTACGCTACGACGTGACGTAGCTCGAGACAGCAGGGGTGGTCAACGAGTCGATCGTGATCGACCGGTCGTTCTCTAAGCGACACTTTTTAATCGATCTGCTTACACACTTGTCATCACATCGCGCGATTATTACATATTCTTTGCAATATCTCTCTATATAAACAATATTTCTGCGATACGCTGAATATGCTGGGAATAATATTTTGAAATTTCGTTAATACACTAGCCATTAAAAGTTCTGAACTTTTCTCGTTGAAATAATACAGTAATAAATTTTTTTTAGCGCTATTAAATAAACATTAAGATTCACTTATTAAGATTATTTCTAGTTAAGTGATGGTATAGAGATTTTCCACGTTATTATATGAAATATGCTATTACGTATCTATATACACAATAATGTTACACACGCATTACATTAATCAAAATATTAAATCGCTAGCATTACAATCCTCGTACGACAGTTGCGATGATTATTAGCCGCGCTTATCTAAAACAAGCGACAGGAGGAAGAGAGAGGAAGAGAGAGAGAGAGAGAGAGAGAGAGAGAGAGAGAGAGAGAGAGAGAGAGAGAGAGAGAGAGAGAGAGAAATGTCGCGTGTCGCGAAGCCGTTTCGCGCGAAGGCGAGACGACGCATATCTCGCGCCGCCTTCCGTTCGTCGTAACGTATATATAAACGAGACGCAGTAAGAGCATGGCGTAACGGAAGAGAAGGCGCAAGACGAACGAGATCATTGGTAACTTTCTCGTTCGGAGAGGACTGTAATGCGCCGCAGTTGTCGCCGCCATATCCGACGAGGTACGACGACCGCGATAGCATTGATGATAACGTTATTCGTCATAGCTGCTGCATACCGATATGGAAAATCGAGACATCCGGCAAGGACGGCGGGACCGAGTTCGACTTACAATTAGAAATTTAAAGAACGGCCGCATACACGCCGCGTACATGTGTTGCAGGTTGCAGATGACATGTGAGAGAAGGGAATCCGCCCGCACGTGCACGCGCACGCGTGCATACATGTCAGTATCGCATGCACACGCGTATTCCTATCGGCTAGTGCAACCTTGACGATCGAGAGTGACGATATCAGCGCGGTGCGGATAATCCTGCTCCTCTCGTCTCCTCGTTAATTCTCGACGTGTCCTTAAAACGCGAGACCTTTTTCTCCGTAGGAAACTTGATCGACGCACGTGCGCGCACACGTATGTACATACGTACACGGAGAGAACGGCGCCCACGCGTTGGATCGATTTCACAATTATTCGAAACGGAGACACTTGCGCGCGCGTTCCGCGCAATAATAGAATCTCTAAAATACCCCATTGTCGATATTAATACTATTAATATCCAATTAGCGCGATTAGCAATTATATAATTATAACTAAACGTCAACGACGCGTTATACTCTCCATCTTCCAAGTTATCGAATATGACATATAACAGCTGACGCTATTATATTATTTAATTCCTCAATCGCGGTATCATTAATTCATTTATTATCGTCAAAGATATACATATGTATGACGCGTTACATGACTACGAGAAGCTACGGAAAGATTCGGATACGTCACGTGCGACAAGAGTTAGGTATGTATCATCGTGGTCTGCTCACAGCCGGAGAAAACGTTGTCACGTGGCATCGCGTTTCGACCTGGGTCTTCTCCCTCCCCCCCTCTTTATTCCGCTGCCCGGAGAGGAGCCTGAGACTTGTTGAGGTCGAGGAATTTAATAACGGACGAGGTCGAGTTGCGCGCACACACCTCGGGAACGAGGGAGCGCTTCGAGTGTTGGTGACCGGCCGGAGATTGCGCTCATTCATAGGAATTTTACAGGTTGTCAGGCAGGTTTGACCGGCCTTTGTCATGGGAGCAACGCGGAGGAGAGCCATCCGGCAGAGATATCCGTCTCTCTTCTCTCTGACTTCGGTGCGCGCGGCGACCGAATCACGGATGAATTTAGACGTCGCGCATACCTATCTATCTATCTATCTATCTACTTGTGCGGTAGATAGGTAAACCTCTGCGACCTATGCGAGTTTCACCTCGGCGTTGTTACACCGATGCCGATCGTTTCGCAACCGATCGGGGATTTTAACGTCACCTTTGTTGTGACGTACGAGAGTAGAGCGAAGCGCTAGCACTCGTGAGAGAGAGGGAGAGAGAGAGAGGAAGAAAGAGAGAAAGACACGGTCAGCTGACCGTGAGGATCAGTGGCTAATCAAATAAGATAATATCGTGCTCGGGCTTCGCGTATGTGTGGATGATACGTACCGATGGATGGAGAAGTCATTATATCGAGATAAAGATTTATATTCATATTTCAGCAGCTCAATTTTAAGTTTTAAATATGAAGATCGGCAATTCAATATGAAGTGATAAGATAGACGTATTTACGTATAATGTTGACACGTAAGATGTATTTATTTATAGAAACAAATGCCTATACTGAAAATATGAAATATAATATCAAGACTTCGTATCGATATCAATCGATGTAGTCGAGGAATGTAGTAAAAAAAAAAAAAAGAATCGATAGCATTGTTATCTTATCATTAACATTCTACGCGGACGTAGGTTGCCATTCCGCTGTCCGATTTAACGACCGGCGCGGAACCAGGAGGAATCTCTCCGTTTAGAAGCAATCATCGTACGTGTGTAGTGCGATATATTACATATGCGCGGTTCGTAAATTTTATTCGTATGTGTGTGTGTATGTGTATGGCGTGAGATCCGTGAATTTTCAAAGTCGAGGTGCGCGGAAACTGAATGTTCGACTAAAAATATTCGTACCGACGCTATGGCGCGATAACCAGCGGTAAAATGAACTGCGCATAAATTTTGAGGCGTGATACGATAGGAATAATTTAAACAGCGTCGTTCGTCGCCGAATATTAACGCGCGATAACGAAAGAATAATACGGGAATAGGTGGTATCTCTCTGTTGTTCCGAGTATTGTCGCACGGCGATATAAAAATTTTGTCAATTTTAAATTTTCGATGTTGCGACGAATCCGAAAGTTTTCATCCAAAAGATGAATTACTGAGAATGAATTTCTCTCGACGCGTTAAATTAATCTATCTCTGCGCACATGTTTAAGTCGCGGTGTCCTGATCTCTCTCGGGTTTCGTCATCGGCGCCGAATAAGCAAAGTCTCGAAGGCAATGATCGACTAGGTATCGACACACTCTCGTACGTGCGCGCGTGTACGTATACACGTGCGTGTACGTGTTTATACATACGTCACAGATACACGGTACAACAACGATATCTCTCGGGCGTCTCGTGGAGGACTTGTGAACCGCTCTTTTATCCGGAGCGCAATTGAGTCGCACACATACACGCGCAAAACGGCCTTTCGAAAGAGAGACAGAGAGAAAGAGAGAGAGAAGTAACGGTATACGATTATTACCAAGTCTATACTCACGAAACTGAAACATTCGCGCGCGTTTCGCAGCGATGGTTTATAGATACGCGGACTATAGCTATATGTGTATCGCTTGACGGACACAGTGACAGATCGGCGCCTTCTAACCGATTCGCGAAGTGAAACAGGACACAGGTATACGCGTGACCATATAAATCTACCGACTGACGTATCTTCCGAATATTCGGAACAGAAAATTACAGCAAACTGCAGTTGTGATTATTGCGAGCAATTGTTTTTTGAAGGGATGAAAAAGGTTTTTTATATGTATATATCGATGCGTCGCGAATAAATTGAAGTATTGTCATCGAAATATGATAAGATGCTTAATAAGCTCCGAGAGATGTGAATCTTTGCTAATATAGGAACGCGCTACTTTCACGAATCGCGTGAAACTAGGGAAAGAAAGTCCATCTCGATAAACCCGCATATTGTATGTACGTAAAGCAAATAAACAAAAAAAAAAAAAAAAAAAACGAATCTCGCCTAAGGCAAAATGAGAGTTATTTAGACATACTTTAGACTTTAGATGTACGTGCTTTTTCAATATATATAGCATAGCGATTCGTCCTCGCTGGGTAAATATATACCGTTTTGGCTCAGTCATCGCGCGAACCGTTGTATTGTTATCCTCATTGTATGATCGCGATAGTCGATGACTGCGAGTAGCCGTAGAGCGAAAGGGGAAATGCTCTCAAACTGCGCGGAAAAAAAAGAGAAATCGACGGCTAGATGAGAGATCGATGTCCTATAAAGAGAAATATCTGCTGCCCGAGAGGCGGCTCGGTGCATGCGCGCTTTTCATACGTCATTAATTCATATCGTTTATTTTTTATTTTCAGATTTTTATAAGTAAAGGACTATCTTTCTCTGTACGTATTATCGATTTAATATGTTCGGATAGAATTCGATCAATCAACGAATAATATTTGCGCGCCACAAATTTAATTATATCGTATTTAATATGTTAAATGTGTTTAATATGTATGTAATTTAATAATGTGTTTAATATTTTATTTCGTTAAACTTGTGTGTGCTATTATCCTTGTAAGCTATTTTAATTCCTTCTAGATGCACTTATATGACAGTTGACTCTATCTCTCTCTTTGTACCAATATCTGAATATTTGAGAAATTATTAGATTTGTTATCATCTGATAATTCATAAATCGATATAATGCAATATAACTATTAGGAGTCGCTTTTCAATTTATAATGAAGTATGCATTTGTCGCAAGAATTTATCTCGTTTAATCAAATATAATTAATAATTTTTTAATGCAAGGACGATGAATAATCCACAATGTCTATTTACGCTATTAAAATCTACCAATCAATAGAAGCGATCGAGATTCATTGAGAGTGTCTCCTCTTCATCGAGCTTACAAAACCTGTTCCGGCTGAATCGGTTTTATCGACATTCGAGTCGTGTAAAAATCTGCCTGATATACCCGCACTTTTCGAATAAAGAATCGCACGAGGGTACATAATAGTATTACGCTGTGTTTGGCATCGATCCTCTCTGGAAATCGTGAATGAAATATACTCGTAATCTTCCGCGCCTTTATTCTTTCGCCCTCGCGCGCACGCCCTCGGAACGCATTCCACGATGCCGCGTCCGCCGACGATCTGCATTCGCAGAAAAGGACGAAGCAGCCGAGGAAGCGAGCAAAACGAATTAGCATCCCGATCGTCCCGAGCTTCTCTCCATACGGTCGTTCCCTTCGCCCTCTCCCCCCCACGATCCCCATCAACTGTCCCTGCCGCTGGAGAGGAACGCACAGTTTCTTCTTATGTACACGTAAGAGAATGTATATACCAGGCGTAGTCGCCGAAGCAATCACATAAATCACGTGATTTCGGCTCGTGAACGATTTCTATAGATGGTAATAATATGCCTCTTCGAGAGAGAGAGAGAGAGAGAGAGAGAGAGAGAGAGAGAGAGAGAGAGAGAGAGAGAGAGAGAGAGAGAGAGAGAGAGAGAGAGCGTGCTAAGGATTTAAATGGGATGTTATTGATTGGGGAGATGTTAGTATGTATAAAATGTTTCAAGTCTCCCCCCCCCCCCCACGCATTTTTTATTGTTGTATGTATGCATCTCTGATTAATTTCTTATCGATTTATTCTCGACGATTTCATTGAACTAGGAAGATCGTGTACCGCGTTTTGTATCATACTGTTGATTCAAGAGTCTCACGTTTCGCATGTTTCCAACAGTCCCATGAAAATAGCAATCCCTAGCATGTTTAAGGGATGGTTGCATGCAACTAAGCCTATAGATACGACTATATAGTTAGAGCTTAGTCTCTGAAAACTACAGTTAGGTTCTCTACCTGGGATTATAATCTTAAGTAGAGACAACGAGTTACTACTGTGGTAATACTTTGGGGATAGCTAACCCAGTCTATCAACTGATCCTAAAGTGATTATCAGCCAATTCACTTGAATCGTTTTTCATTTGAAAAACAATGACGTTTCTTTCAATAAAATTTTTCTGCAACTGTATTTAGGAAAAGATGTGAGTTGTTAGACTTGGAAACATTCTGCGCGGATATCTCATACATCGTTTTGCCGCGAAATATTTGCGATCTGAAACGACTCTTGTGAGCGAGCAGTTCGAATACGAATTTGACATCCGTGTGTTTCATATTATGAGTGGATCAGCAAAATATGAAATAAACGTCGGTGAATACATATACTTGCGCTAAGAGGTACTTCTGTATAAATACGTTCGATTGCATATGTCATACTTATGAAAACTTGCAGCACGTTGAAAAACAGTAATTTTATATTCAAAATAGTCTTTATATTCACAAAGATTGATGGTGTGCGAGATTCTAATTTTTTTTTTTTTTTATTTTTCGAGAGCGCGCTGAATTTTCCATTTGTCTATCTTGTGTATTTGCAGACTCCACCCACGCGCAAACTCACTCAGTATTTCAGAAAACGATATATCCTACGATATTTTTTTCATTCAACCGCGATACATCTTTCGAGAGAATATTGGAGAAATTTCATTTAAAAAAAATATATATATATATTTTTTTTATAGCTTTGAAAAATTGTTTATTCTCTCGAAAACCGTTCTCTCTCATTTGTGATATAATTTTTTATATAAACGTTTAAAATTTGCTGAATGTCTGTGACTAGATAAATATTTCGAGTTCTACAACTAATTATGTATTAGATACCTAACAAGAAATATTTCGGATACAGTCAATAATTCACAGACAATATCAAAGATATACGTGATAGTTAAATGCGCGAGCTAAAACTAGTATAAGCTACATTTGCATCACGCCCGTCGTGAATTTGCCTGGAAGCGTCGAGCATAATATAGACGATAAGCGGACGCAAGTTGGACTATAACGATTCTCTCTAGGAACACACTCGTACTTGGATAAATGCCCGACTGATATACACCGTCGATTCGAGTATGCGAACACAGCGAATGCGCCTTGACAACGGTCTATGTATGCGAAAGCACCGAGATTCACGTTCGACGATCTTACGCGCTAGCATCGTCTTTCGCACGGCGAAATATCGTAAACAAAAAATTTATGTATGCAAACATATATATAATCAATTTTTCTATTTTCTACGAACATGTTCAGGCATCAATAGTTTTTGAGCAATTGAACAGTTAAAAATAAAAGAGTTCTCATCAAATAAGCTTCAGAAATGTATAAATAAATACGAGAGAATCATATACTATTCTTCAATTAATTTTAAGTAAACCACTTTCACACAGGAATTTGAATTTGAAGTTAAGTTATGAAGAGAGAGAGATACAGCATGTTAAGGATAGACACAAAAATCACGATCTCTCATTTGACATTTTTGTAAAGCAACAAAATCGATTCCAGGATTGAGATGAAGAAATATGTATACCATTAAACTCTAGTACTCCAGCGATGAGGGGGAACCTTGTATAAATAAATATATTTTCGTATACGTAACTTTGTACACGCGCTTGTGTTTGTACACGTCAACTTTTTTGTACATGTTACACATATACGTACACATACAATATTTACTGCGTGCCATTGAGTGCGCAAGCGTTGACGCGTGTAGTGGCGCGTCGCCGACAGGCGCGCTCGGTTTGCTCGGCCCGTTAGCCAGTGGTCTACGTGCGGTTTGTCCGCGCGGAGATCACGCTTCCCCCCGCTGAACGGACGGACATGTAAGTGCTCCGAGTAGGTGTGAGAGCCGTGTAGGTGGCTATGGCTCTCTCGCTTAGGCGGAGGTCGAGGAAGCGGGGTCGCTGACGTTTCCAGTCTGACGCCGGGCCGGGCGGCCGATCTCTCCGTCCGAACGCAAGAGAACCACGCTACGTAAGTGGTGGTAAGGACGAAGAGAGAATACCGGGCGCGCGTCACATCGACGCGATTGCGAGATCAGGGGTGTTGCTGAATCGCGGGTTCGTTTTGCGAATGTTTCCGCTCGAGCGAGTCGCCGACAGGTCTATTAAAGTCGTTGACAAAGAGGTTGCTAATATGCTAATGACACGCACAAATTTTGCATGAGTGTTACCCTCGTGAGACTCGCAATTTTAGACGAGGGAGAGAAAAAGATATTTAGAACACTTGGTTTTTCTCTCTCTCTCTCTCGCGCGCGCGCGCGATTGTATCATTCATACGATTAGATTATATAAACTCACGAACTTTTTTATCGCGGAAAACGATAAACATATATGTCAAATCTTTTTTTTTTTTGGAATGAGATTGTGCAACGGAAATATAAATCGTATAATCTATATTTCGTAGAATTTTTATTTGCTGAAACGATAAACAATAATGATTTGAGAAGTTCAATTGTGATATCATGTAGCAAGTCGCTGTTGATTAATTCTATCGCGAATGTATATATCGACGCGAAAAGATGATGAATTTTGTTATATGACGCACAGTATGGGACGTCACAACCGAATAGTCGGAGGCTTTATTTTAGGCGATGTTGTTTTTACTTGCAACTGGGCATGTAGCTTAAGCCGCGGCTGATCGGAATTACGAGAGAGAAGCCAGACCGGAGTTGTCGGGCGAGTATTAATAACGCGAGGAGTGAGTACGTTGAAATATCGGTTGGTAGTTATTGTGAAATGTGCAATATTAACCCTTGGACAAGGGTATGCTTATACATATGTATATATATGACGTTATGGAAAATTTTTATAAAATTTTAATATAATTATATATATATAAAACTTTGTAAACACACACACACGCATTAAGCCGATGCGCTTCGCATGAAATGTGCAAATTCTTTAATTTGCTTCTGAATTTATACATTTTCGTTATAGAGAGGATCTCTTATGACAACTCTTTTCAATGTAAAACTTAGTAGACTGTCGCAGTGTCAACTATTGATATTAATTGATATTATTGTTTAGAAAAGCTATTGAACATTAAAACGTCGTATGTAAACGTCGTAAACTATTTGGGCTTTAAGTGAGATTCTTTGATTATGAAGACTATCTTATATGAAATAATATATATATATGTGTAAGATAAGATCACAGATGTTAAAATAGATTATTATGAAATTTTCTGATTGCTGCTGTATTTTATCGGAATTGAGATTCGGATAATTAAAATATTAATCACGTAATATAGTATAATAATTTATGAAAATTTATTGATAATTCAACAATGTTATAACGACTGGATGTTGCAACGCACTTTCGCACTGTGGAAAAGATCGATGACGTGTCGGTAGTAATGTCAAGGCGACCTGGGACCAAACGTAGCGAGTCACGTCAGAATGCGAGCAAGGAATTCGACCGTACGAAGGTAGGTACTTAGGTACGCAGCCATTACTCGCATTGCCAATCCGTATGCAATTATGGATATACGATGCATGTTACATTGGTATTTGAAATTATATTAAGATAATAATTGATCAATTAATGACACAATTTTTTTGATTATACACATATCGCTAAAGAGAGCATTACTTGAATTTCACGAAAAGAAATTGCTTTTTGAGATATATATTATATTTAAATTATTTTTTATATTTACACTATTTTTTAGATATATGTATATATCGAAAAATTATTCACATATATGCAAGTGTAAAAAGTAAATAGATATTGGAATTTAAAATAAAATATGAATTTAGTTTTTGTTCAGGATGCTAGATTCGAAAAGCTTGCCATATCACATCCTTTACTCGAGTTTAGCTCCTTTATTATAAATGTCTTCCAATATACATTAAAATTAATGTCATGTGTAGGCTTCTTCGAACAAGATTCTTCGTCGCATAAAAATGGATTTTGTCACGAAAACGGCGACGTATCGGACGCGGTTTTCCGGACTGTTACTCATTGCATAATTATCAGCGTATTCCCATAAAACCGAACGATTATCCGCGGCACAGGCCGTATAAGTGACCTACCTTACGTCGTTCTCACCGCCGGTATCAGACTTCACGTCCCTCGTTAAACTACAGAGAACTATATGAGCGAGACGCGAAGGAGACTGTCATTCTCACTCGCGATTTTCCTCGCGAGACCAACACGTCCCCTGTCTCGGGGTATCCTGCGGCGAGGAGCGCGCGCGACGAGAAAGAGAAAGAGAGAGAGAGAGAGAGAGAGAGAGAGAGAGAGAGAGAGAGAGAGAGAGAGAGAAAAAATGACTTGCGGACGTGAGGATTATTTGTAGAATCGTAAACGCGCTGCGTTCCCGCGACGTGTTGTCCGCGATGCCTCATCATCCATTCGTTGTCCCCGGTCGTACCGAGTGCGTGTGTGCGAGGGACGCTCACGGCCGCTTCATCATACACGACTCCTCCGCACGGCACGCCGGGAATCCGCGGATATTACGGTGCGATATTTACCACCGTGGATGCCGAATGGCAGCATATATTATATACGCGGCCCGTACTTGCGGCCCGTAAGTGACGTTCCGCGAGGTAACCCTCGCGCGATCACGGCGATCCTTAGAGAGGAGCCTTACGTTCCTCGGACCGGTACATGCGCTCGCCTCTATCGCGGCTCGGTCTAGAAAACTATCGATAAGGAGTGCTGCTCAAGGATGGGCGGAATATGACGAAACCCGTGTTTGCATACATAGCGCGCATAAGAGAAAGAGAGAGAGAGAGAGAGAGAGAGAGAGAGAGAGAGAGAGAGAAATTCCGGAGCCGCGGCAATAGCTTGTTAAGTGTACGATGAAACATGGCGGATGGGAATATTTTTTAGGGGTGCGGGGATTGAATAGAGGGATAGCCGGGCCCCATAATATGATACAAGAAAGTCTACGCGTGTACTTTTCCTCGGATATTTCAATATTTTGGCATATATTTATCGAGATTGAAAATTCAATCGATACTTTGTTAGCACTGTTGCTACGTTTTTTGTGTGGGCTGTCCTCGCGAATTTTTATATCAATATAAACTTGGGTTTGAGAGAGATCTCTCGGTGTATACAAGGGGGAGCGATATCTGGATTGTACGCTTATAATACAATCGAATCCTGAACAATAGGCACACATGGAGCAAGTAGTAAGAGATGATTCATGATCGCAGAATCAACGCGGCCTTGACAGACGCTAGAGTGAAAACTGATCCGCGTCGAGATTCCCCCTTATATATTATAACACAATCATATATAATTATCCACTCAAGGGTGCTCAAATTTAGAAACTTATTATCATGCTAGGACACACAATTTAAGAGATATCTTTAATTTTATTTTTCGTATCGACGAAATATACATGATTACGATAACATGTTATATTTCATACAACATATATCATATTTTTTATTAGATTTCTTAAATATTTTAAATTAAATAACGATGAAAAGAATAGATATATCAACCTTTAATTATTTTTAATGTGAAGAAATTTAATTGAAAATATGATGCACTTTTTATGAATTATTACATTTTGAATTATTACTATATTTTTTTTAAACACGAGTAGAATTTTTTAACTATAAATGAAACCTGCAAATCTCTCATATAAAAATATTGAAAAAATAAAAATGTATCTCTTTTAGTACGATAAATTAAGTTTTACTTAAAATGATATTAATAACATTTTATCATTCAGTTACACCTCCCTCCCCTACCTCCTCCATTAAGATCCAATTGGTAAAGATATATTCTTACTTATATGGAGTGGTATATTGAGGGAGATACAATCTTCATATATAATCGACATGTTATAAAGACTGGAATGCTATGCTGATTGACATCACAGCTTTCACGACGACGACTATGATGGTCATCGCCTAAGAGCTATCAATAAACACGGAGAGGGAAACATTTTTTCCGCTCGCATCTCTCGGCGTCTATCTCACAACCCTCGTAAGGATAACTCGTGACAGGTTTTCGGACAGATTTCTCCGCGCATCGGTATGTATATTGAGTGGACTTACACGCTCGTTTGCAGGTATGCCAAGCATGTAAGGCCTAACGTTGAAACGCCGATCGTTCGGACAAGACGAGTGGGAGGAAGGGCTCTCGGGGGTCGAAGAGAGAGAGAGAGAGAGAGAGAGAGAGAGAGAGAGAGAGAGAGAGAGAGAGAGAGAGAGAGAGAAGAACGAGCAGGAAGGGGAGGGAGAGGGTGAACAGGGCGAGAGGTGGGAGGAAGGGGGATTTCGAGAAGGAAGAAACGAGAGGACGACGGAGAAGCAGAGAGGCCCTACTTCTCCGGTCCATGCCTTGAACATGTACGTGTATGCATACACGCGAGCGTGCGCTCGCATCCGCGCGAACATAAACGTATATCACGAGGTGCATCTGTACCCTGTGTGTGTATAAGGAAGGTACACACAGACACAAACGCATCCGCATATACGTATAGTTACGTGGCCCGGCTCTGACTGTCCCGTCTCGTACTCTGGCTTCACGACACTCTTTAAAACTCGACGTAGAGATACGGTGAGAAGAGACGGAACCGAGAACAGACGGACGGAGGGTGAGAGGAGCCGGGAGAGCGCGGGATACGGGGAGAGAAGTGAGAGGGAGGGGAAAGAGGGAAGGCAGGAGAGCGTGGAAGAAAAAAAGAGAGGACGAGAGGAAGAGAAAAGGATGAAGAGAAGAGGAGATCGCGCACGATGCATACGCTGCCTAACCAAGGAGAGACGATGCGATGGGAAGAACGGAGACGGCGGCACCGAGTCGGGACAAGAGAGACAGAAGGGAAGAAGGAAAGAATGCATTTGTGGATTGCTCGATAGAGTAGGTGGGCGGGTAAGAAGGCTAGGTCGCGCGCGCGTGGTGGGAGCCCTGGCACACACACACACACACACACACACACACACACACACACAGACCGGACAACCTGAAGCGGTCTCGAACCAAGGAACGTACGGACGCACGAATGCTGCGCAACGAGCGGCAATTCTATATGTGTGTGTTTTTGTGTGTGTGTGTCTACCTATACATATTATAGAATACACTGTCAAGAGAGGAACTTACACCCCGTCGTGTGCGCGCGCGCGCACGGCGACACGGTGGGAATTCGCTGTTCTCGCGCGTATGTTAAGTATGCGCGAGCGCAAGTACACACGCTCTGACGTATGCGTATGTATGTATGCGTGCGTCTCGAGCACACGCGACGCGCGAATATAAATATACGTGATGTATGGGGGAAGTCGATGGTCGGTCGGGTGCGCGTATACCGGTCCATCGGAGGCCAGAAAGCAGATCCTGCAAAATCATCCGCGGCTTCGTGTGCGCTCTCTAATGAAGATGTGGTAGGTGTATGAATAAGCTGCCAACGTGCGCGTACAGCTTTCGCTCTCTCTCTCTCTCTCCCCCCCCCCTCTCTCTCTCTCTTTCTTTCTCTCTTTCTCTCTCTCTTTCTTTCTCTGCCTCGATCTTTCCCAGTTTGTCAGATGAGAGACACTCGCGATTCCTCCACTCTCGGTGGTTTCAAGCGCAATCTTTCGATTCCTCGCTCGATGAATAATAATTGGAATTGTTATTTTTCACTTTTACCGACTCAAATATGATAATTTGACTATTTTTCCTATTGCATAGCTTGTTATTCGGTTCGATTTTCTATTTAACGTGAATTTTACTTATTTGTGTAATTTTTACCTCTATTTGTTTACTATGATTATTTGTAATGATATTGGATGTTTTAGAGGATCCCACACTGCCTAATAAATCTCTCTCTCTCTCTCTCTCTTTCTTTCTACCTTCCTTCCCTTCCTCCCTCTCTCTTTCTGTGTTCCGATCTCTCGTTGTGCCTCTGAAAATCGCGGCGCAATGTCGGAGAATGGCAGGTGGCACGGTGAAGGGAAAATAATGCCGCGGTGAGAGATATCGCGGCTGCGAAATTCCTCTTGCTTTCTCCGTGCGCGGCGGTGGCTTTAGCCTCGCGGTGGGTGTAACCGCCTCGTTTGTGTTTAGGTCGCGCATTATTTCACGACGTGACGCTTTAATGGCGAACTCTGATTTCTCGCCGCGCACGCCGGCGAATCTCCCCCGGCGGCGGAGATATGCCCTTTCCTTAACGGGGACAATCGGAAGCAGGATCGCCGATATTAACCACGCGATACGACCACCCATTTCCCAGATCTAAGTTCGGTACAATTCTAGGGTTGGCCTATTATCGGTTTGCAAACCGCTGGTGGAACAGAGGTTCCTCTAAGATGAGGATATAAAAAGATCCGTAATGATATATTTTTAAAGGGGGGAGGGGGGAGGGGGAAGGTGTATACAAATGAATCGTATTTGAAACAATAATACTAAAATTTTTGCAAATTTTTATGATATGCGATGATCGAGCAAACTAAAATTTTAATCACATGTGTTGCATTATGTCATTGCAACAGCTTGCATTATGTTATTAGATTAGAAATATCGATATGATAGATTGATGAAAATGAAATAAAATGCCGTGGAAGAGTTGGAGGTGGACGGTACGTAATACGAAATTCGACGAATATATAAAAGTTTGCTCGTAACAAATAACGGGGGCGGATCGATTAACGATCTCGATTTTTGAAACGACCAAACGCGACGCGCTAATTTCGATGCACCGCGAGATTCGCCGCGCACGTTTCGTTCGCGAGCAACAGCAGCAGCAGCAACAGCCGCCGCTTTACAACGTCGCGAAGAATGTTCGTCTCACAGTTGCGGACCAGAAGCAAAATGAACGCACACGCGGGGTCGACCCCCCCGAGATAGCACAATCTGGTTGTGTCTTTACTCCACGCGGGAATGTAAGAGGGAGAGAGAGAGAGAGAGAGAAAGACAGAGAGACCGAGAGAGAGAGAGAGAGAGAGAGAGAGAGAGAGAGAGAGAGAGAGAGAGAACGAGAGAGAGAGAGGGCAGCTGGGTGGCGTAAGGTTCTCAGGTAGGAACATTTAGACGGACGTGCACACGTCGAGATTCGTGGCCGTTCGCCGATCGTTGACACGGGGGCCCGGAGTGCTCGACTGCATTATCGTTGGCGTGCGAACAGGTAACTTCGCGATCTCTCTTTCTTTTTATTCCCCTCTTTTCTCCCTCCTCTCTTTCTCACTATCTGTCTGTCTTTTTCCCTCTTCACCCTCTCGTTTTCTGGCCGCGCGCGCGCATACGTACGCAACTATTTTGTTATGCCACAACGCTCGTCCATGCGCTCTGCGCAAATAGATTGCGCTTCGCGAGAAACGAGACCTATCTATGATACGCGAATGGATAATAATCTATTTTTCCATGTTAATATATCGGCGAATCAGGAGATAATGGTTGCGATGTTACGCGATGCCTTTACGACACTCGAAGAATTGATTGATCGATGTGGATGCAGTTTATTAATATTCTGGAATTTATGCGGAACATTCTGAATCGACCGGGCTATATTTACGCTATCGAATCGTCTCTCGTCTAAATGTTATTTTAGCGAGTCGTTGAAAAAGTCCGGAGCATACGAAACAACGGGATTGCGCGATGTAGATTCGCGTTTTAATTGAGCTAAATTTCTTCACAACACATATATATATATATATAGATGAGAGATGTGATTTAAAATAGTGGAAATTAATACGTGCAAATCCAGCATATCCGTTGGTCACGAAAATTATAAATTTCTGTTAATCTGATAATTCCTAAATTAATTTTATCGCATAGCCAACATTTATTTTCTTCTCTTATCTCAATTCTCCAATACTTATAATAAATGGAAAAAAAAATGAAATCTCTCGCAAAACATCTACGGACAAAATATACGGAAAAATGTAAACAATTTATATTTGCTTGCATATTTATTTTCTATGAATATTTTATTCTGTAAATTTGTTCGTTGCATCTTACAAATTATATCTTATCTTCCATCGAATATATTCTAAAAAGGAATGTGAAAAAAATTGTCGATACGCAAATGAGCAAAGTAGAAAGTCAAAGCATGTAAAGCACGTACATACGTCATACGGGCCCAACACAAACGCGCCGCGCCGCGTGTTACATCACAGCATCCTTTTTTCCTCGTTATGTATTACTGTCAAACGCGGCGCGAGCGAGCGCGGCGTCCAGCGCGCGGCGAGAGATATTTCACGCTGAAAACGCGTCATTCCCACGCCGGGATCCAGGATACCCCCGTTGTGTGTTCGCGCGCGATTTTCGCGCGGATTTGTTACAAGCGCGAGCCGAGTCACCACCTCTCGCGGTCGAGAAACCGATTCCGCGGTATCTAGGGTGCCATCGATCTCGCGTAGCGTGTAAGCGCGGAGACCACGCTACTCTAGACTCTCGAAGTTTCTACCCGTTCCATTTTCCCGGATGTCCTTTCACGCGCGCACACCGCGCCGGCTGGCTCATCGTCCTTCCAATCGGTCGCTAGAGCGCATTCGAGGCTGCGCTATCGAGCGCGTGCGCTGCACCGATCCGATCCCCGTGAACGGGAAGCGGTGAGAGGCGGACGCCTCGTGTGGCACGGGCCACATTCGACGAGGGACGTCGAAACCGGAAGTGGTCCATCGAGAACGGGAGTTGCCTTGGCAACCACGATCTGCTTTAACCCCCGGTCGATCATCGGTCTTCCGCGTCGTTCAAAAGCGTTCTATTATTCGGAGTCGCTGCATTCTCTCTCTCTCTCTCTCTCTCTCTCTCTCTCTCTCTCTCTTTCTCTTTCGCTTGTGCGCGCTTGAAGAAGAGTTTCGAAGAAGAAAAGAAAGAGACAAAAATATATTTATAAACGTTATAAGATTGCAAAATTTTTCGGAAAAAAAAATTCACAAGCGTTCGATTAATGAAATTCTAGTATAAATACAGTATAATACGTATACAGTACACGCGTCGTGTTGTTCATCCACATTTGATTAAGGTATAAGATTAACAGCGCATGGGTGGTAAGATAATAAGTAACTAGGAACAAGTTACAGACTACGGCAAAATGTTAAGACCATTACAAAGAGCTAATTTATATCACCGGTATGATTGGGAAAATTGTAACAATTGTAAACATTTGTTATAAGCAAGGGTTATGATAATGAGACGAACATTACAGATAATTGCGAAAGTGAGATATAAATACGAGAAAATTATACGAGAGAGATATATATTATATATACTATAAAGAGAGAGAGAGAGATTTGACAATCTGCTAAAAGCGCGTGTCAGTTTGCCACAAAATAGTCCGAACATTCACGTGGCTCGGGAAGAAAAACTGCAGATTGCATTTGTGCAGTGCTTATATAAAAGTAAAACAAACTAAACGGAGATGCAAGTATAAAAAATATATAATAATGAAAGAAACGCGAAGGGGTGGAAAGGAAGGGAGAAAAGTGAGGGGGAGAGAGAGAGATATATATGTATGTATATGTGTGTGTGTGTGTATATATATGTATGTATGTATTTGTGTGTGTGTGTGTGTGTGTGTATATGTGCTATTCGTTCGTTGATACTCGACGGGAGAACGGTGCACATAGCCGAGTCGAGCAGTCACGAGGATGCACGAAGCTGCAACGGCGTCCCACACAGCGGTCGAGCGATGCAACGCGTCGTGTTACGTCGCCGCGCTGACAGGATCGTCGTAAACGCTCATTGAGCCCGAGTCGAGAATCGATTTCGAATCGTATCGATGAATACCTGTCGCCGAAACAATACGAATCGCGGACCGATTATTTTTCCAACGCGCAATGAGCTTTTAAAATTGTCTGTCTCGTAGATTACGTAGCTGTCATTTTTCCGCTTACATCGTTACGCCATTTATTTATTAATTTCTAATTTTCACACGTCCCTCGCGTTTCGAAAAGGAAATCCTCTCCGAGTCCATTATATTCGCCGCTCCGAATACGTAAAAGAAAGTTTCTTTCGGCCGTTATAAAAGCATTGATACCGCACCCACACGCGTGGATACTGGCGAGCTGAAGAATGCTGCATCGCGAAGAGACAGCGTATAATTCACTCGAGACCCAACTAACGGCTTGGAGGAGAGAGATTCCGCCTAATTTCCTAGCACACGGGCAACCAACGCCATGGAAAGCGTCTGGTTCTCTCGCTCCACGCCTGCGCCAGGCGTGGATCAATCCGGCAGAGAACCTCGAACATTTTTTTGTATTTCGCTTCTATCGAATTTCGAAGATTCGTTGGAGGAGAAATCGCACGCTTCACCGAACCCAACCGGCCGACCTTCGACGCAAATATTTCGCGTTACGTATACGGCTATTAAACTCTAAGACGATGCTATATAGTTTATATTTCTCGGCAAATGTTCTCTCTCATTTGTATGTTCGGACCGTTTAATTGTTGATTTAAATCCGATAGAGTTCGACGCGTATATAATCGATTCATGAGAAAATCCGTCTGTCCTCATCTCGTGGCTGATTATCGCGGTTCCCAAGGGCGGCGATGTCTCGCAGTCCGACACTGTACGTGTGTGGTGTGTGTATGTGTGTGGTGTGTGTATGGGTACGTTGGTGTGGTATGAGTACCGTGTATTGTGCCCGATGTGTGGGTCGCGCGGGGCGCGCTGTGTTATAGGAATGCTGTCGGCAGCCGGCAGCAGGGTCGCCCACTGTTACTCGCTCGGACTTGCTTTTGCTCGCCTCCTCCGACCTTCCCGCGCGTCCCGCCGCGACTCGCGCTCGCTCGATTCCGTTTTAAAACTATATTGGCGTGCCCCCTTTGTACTCCCGGGCACACACACATACACATTCACTCTCCGCTCCGCGTGGCGTCGTTCACGTATACGCGCGCATATCGCATTACATATTTGTCCGCGGGAAGAGCGAGCGCGAAGAGGAATCGTCGCGATTCGTGCCTCTCGCGCGCGATCAGCGACTTTCTAGACAACGATTTTTCTCACTCGTATTTCAGTATAGACGAATCGGCGAGTTTCCCTCCTTCTGGAATGCGCGTTACGCGATCGCAGTAACAGGATGAAATCTCGGATAAATGGCATACCGATGTATGTATCTCTCATGTGTTTACCTCTGTAACTTAAAAAAAAAAAAAAAAAAAAAAAAAAAAAAAAAAAAAAACTGAAAGAGGTAAGAATGGCCACTGACACTTCGATGCTAAAAAGCATCGATGATTTTCTTTCGATGCTCGAGATATTTTATTATCAATCGGATTAACTGGATTTAATTTTAAAAAAAGTTTGATTATAATAAAAATTTAATTGCATTAAGTAATAAAATGTGAATTTGTATAATGGAATGCATATGCTCTGGTGTGTTACAGAATAAAAAATATACGTGTCAAAGAGTGTCCATTATTCATGCGAACACATGTTCAGTCAGTCAGCGAAATAGGATAGTTTTAGATAGCAGTGTGCAAAGCACTCAGAAATAATATCATTAACTGTGATAATGGGCATAATTATTATTTTTTTATACAGTAATGACACAAAAAAGTTATTGCGTCATATATGATACATGATGCAAATTCTTGACCCATAAGATTTGAATAGTTATAAATATACATTTTATGGATATACATACATATGTATCCAAACATTTTATCCACATCTATATGAATCAAATAATATCTGTCTCTTCCATTACCTCTCTTCGTGAGGTGTCTATTGCCAAATGTTTGCTATCGCCTATCATGATATATTCACAAGCAAGTCATGATTCGATAAAGAAAATATGAATTTTAATATGCAGGATTTTTAGATAGAGTTAAATGAATTTAATTTGTCGACCACTACGTTTGTTTCGCCGTAAATTAATAGTTTGTTTCATTCTATCTGTCCGATATATTCAGAAAATCAAAATTGATTTAGTACATTAATAATTAAAAGAATGTTCTAATTGGATTATTATCAACTTATTGTATTTTAATTAACATGAGAAGAGCGTACAAAATTTTGACAGAATTCGGATTCGAGAGATAATGATGTATTTGATATATAAAGATATATATATATATATATATATATATACAATATATTATTTTTTAATTATATTATTTTTCTTTAATTACATTATTAATGATATAAGCTAATGTCCACCAGCGGAATGATATTAATAAACAGCGTTTCGAGTGTGTATCTCTTATAGGGAGACGTACAAGGTGCAATACACCCGCATGGATCTCGCGTCTGGCTTCCTCTCCCTCCTGAATTAAATAATAAAACCGGATATGTATGGGGACGCGGATATATATGTACATACGTGTATCGTGTTACTTATTTGTCCGGAAGAAGAGAAGACTCGTCTCGGCATTACTACCGGAGTGCCTTACGTGGAGATGCGCTGGTTTAGCTTGCGGGTTTGTTAAATTTTAAACAAAGGAAATACATACAAGCGGCGCATGTTTTTTCTGTTATGCCGCCTGTGATCATTGCTTTACTTACTTCACAATTATTTAATAGACATCTAATTTACGATTAGTGCATCTCGGCAAGCGTCAAGTTCCGTGCTTTCGATCTAGCTTCCGAAAAAAATATGTATCAGTATTCTTTAAATTTCCTGCCGTTTCCTAAAGATTATGTAGTATTTTTTTTTCATCTGTTAGGCATATATTCTTACAAGTGGATATATATATATATATATATATATAAATTAAAAAGAAATCGTAATATATTATATATAGCTAACAGTCATGATCGAAATGTAAAAGGCCAACGGTAGAAGAGCTGCATAGAATCCAACGAGCTCTAAGCAATACTTAGTAAGATATAAAAATATGTATAACATAGTAGAATGAACTGATCGATATTTTAAGACACGCATCTCCTTCTTCAATAGTTTTTAAATAAAGTCTTTGTGCTCCTACACATCTGTTTGTTCCTCTGCCTCAAGCATCGGATTTAGGAAAGATGCTTCCATGATGTGCTTTCGTCTCCCCCTTTTTGCCATCGCTCTGGCAGCTCACATTATAAAATCTTGAAAAGGGCTCCTTTTCAGAGAGCTTGAATTTGAGAATGTATTTCATTCACGGAACTCGATATCGTCGCGGACCTGCTACTTGGTAGAATCGAAAACTAAAGGCTACCGCGCGGTCGCCAATATCTCTCGGGAATTCCCAGGAAATGCCTGGGAATATTGTACAAAAAGAGTCTGAGAGAAGAGTTTTTGGTAAGGTCTTCGGTTCGGGATTAAAGCAGGTCTCTCTTTCTTCCCGGACTGTCGGCTCTTTCCACGAAACTCATCACTGTTCAACGGGCTTTATCCTGCCTCTTGTTTGCCTTTTCTTACCAACCGCGCATCCTACGTCTCCGTCTTTCGCTCGAGTTTTCTCTTCTCTTCTCTCTCTCTCTCTCTCTCTCTCTCTCTCCCCCTCTCTTTCTCATCTCCCCCTTTCTTTCTTTTTCTTTCCCTCTAGCTCTCTTCCTCGACCTCTGCCGTCGTCATATTTTTCTCTCGCTTTCTCTTTCTTTCTATCCCAGTGTATCTCCCGTTCCCTCCACAAACCTTTTGCCGAATGGCGTGCCTTACGGCAGGTCTCCCTCGGCCTGTCTGCCAGAGAGGAGCATGCTCCGTTTTGGTCGTCGTAGTTGGTTCTCGATGGCGTGGCTGGGCGCGTTCTTGATAATCGGTCGAGTCCTACCGAACCCCGAAGAGATCCCGAGAGTATCCACCATCTGCCCCCCGTCATCGTGCCGAACCGTCGCGGACGAAAATCTCGGTGCCGCAACGCTGATTTCACTCTTTCTCGCGCGAGCCGCCACAGGCTCCGATTGTTCGCGCGCGCGTGCCGGATACGAGATCTCGTCTTGGATTTACGAAATCGATTGTCGATTGTATAATCGCGATGCTAGATGAAAAAAAAAAAAAAAAATCACGCGAGCCAATTCGCAAACGTAATGTCAGATTCTTAATACTAGCTATTAACTGGCATTCTAAAATATCTAACCAGATATATATATATATGAATAAAAACATTATTCAAATTTATTTGAGATTTATAGTTGAAAAATAATATTTTCCAATATATATTTTACAATACTGTAACTTTCCCATTATTATTCAATTTTTCAATTATAATTTACAAATGTTAGGGAAATGTTTATAATATACCATTAAAAAAATGTATATTAGATAGGTACGAAAATAAATTTCTATATAAATTATTGATAAACTGTTGTTAAGCGAATAAAGATGCAAGTAAGAGAAAGAGATTTTAATTGTTGGGACGGAGATACGAGAGCATAAGAGTCGAGGTATAATTGTGGATGAGCATGATGCGTTGTCCTGGCTCGAGCCGAAGGCCCAGCTTCTGAGTAACGGAATGTCACGAGACGTCCTCCACGTCTCAAGGCTACGCAGGACAAAGTGTTACAGGGTAATACTGCGCTTGCGAGGATATCAGTTTCTAATTATTGCTCGAAGGTGCGTAGTAGATCGCTTCGTTATCGCAGAGGAGGGCGCCCCTCGCGTGGAAAGGGGGCCGTAGCCTTCGTCGAAGCTCATGCATTTTAAATCATTGCCTGTCGCGACGCAATTTACGCTCGACAAATTATCGAAGTCACGCGGAGATAAAGTCTAGCTCAGACAAAATGACATTTTCATCGAACGTTCCAGCGAACGGATTTTAATAGGAGGCTTTCCTCGCGAATGTACATTGGCCTACATTAATGCGAACGATACAGACGCACGGATCTTCGGTGCGAGCCGAGTGAACGTAAGCAACAGAATGATCCTTTGAGTGCGTCTGCACCGCGCGAAATAATGCAGTACAGTCGAATGCATTAATTTGTCGATGCAAATGCACGGAACGAATGCGACCGATGCGTACTGACTTAATGACATATTAATGACATATCATCGCTATTAGATAGCTACTATCTAAAGATTGAGGCTACTAAATTTACGTTACTTTGGGAGAAACAAAAACATCGTTTATTATATAGCATTTTTCGTCAAAAAAAATATTTAACACTTAAAATTTGAGCGTGTGTGTTCGAAATGCATTTGTATCTTATTTCGCTGTCTTTCACTGCTTTAACGAATTGTTTTGAAGAATTGATTTAAAATTAATGAAAGAATTTTTAAACGAAAAAAATTGCGATAATTTTAGAATACAGTACAATTGATATGATGCAAGTAGACAGAATATTGATACTTCGTTCTCTAATTTTCACTCGAGCAAATAATTAAGTTTGGAGCCATTGCGTTAACGATTGATATCGTTTTTCTCGATTCTGAATAATTTGCGTCTAGAATTACATTTGGATAAGTGCACATGACTTATATCGATTTCACTACTATTTTTGCGGTCGTTTCGTGCGAAGAACGTTAAAGGGATTTATGTATATTAGAAAGAGTACGAATACGAAATTTGGACGAGCGTATTTCAGTTCAGATGGAAACCCGTTCGATAAAACGTGCTCGCATTTGGAAATTGCATTACCTTGCCGAAATCAGCTCCATCGTTTGAAAGGTGGATTAAAATTCGTCCGAGCCATAAATCCAAGTGGGAAATCCCATAAATGTCGCGCGCGGTGGCGCGCGTGATCGATGAGCGCAACGATAGCAGATTTGACGTATAACTTCCAGTTAACTTTATATAATGTTGCTCAAATAAACCAGAACTCTTCTCAATGAATTCAACAAGCAGGTAAAGCAAGAAGTTTGTCATAGAAGTTTGTGCGTATAGAGTTGTTCAGTCAAACAGGGTATTTCGAAAATGTTTCGCGGATCAATTCTCTAAAATTATAACTTTGTAATAAAAAAAAAAATCTTTCCTCTCAGAGAGTATCTTTTTTAATTTTCAAACATTTAAATATCTTGTATTTAGCTGGACCGATTTTTAATTATGTACATGTTTTATTTGTTTAATTTTTCTAAAAATGGAGAAGAAAATAAATGTCATCTCGACGGAATTTATCCGCGAACTGAAAATTACGAGTCTATACAGGTTCAAAGTTTGATACGATGGATGAAAACGTGATATTTATATTTATTATGGAATTTATTCCGAAAATAGATTTTGAATGATTAAGAATGATGCGTAGATAGTACAGGCTCTCGCTTTGCATATACGGTCCTGGACGTCGGTGCCGCTTGGCGCATGCGGTTACAGTTCGAACAGGAAAGAATGCAGTGCTTCCCGAAGCTAATAAAACAGGTCGCCCCGTAACTCAACCTCACGATATACCCGGTCGTAGGTGCGCATATAGCGCGCGCTTTCAGAAACGTCCTTTATACACACACTCACCCCTTGTGCAAATGCATCAAGCGTAACCACCCAACAAGGGTTTAACAGATCGTGTTAGTTAATCTCTTTCGAGCGTTGAGCTGCGATTAAACAATACACTTCGCAGTTTAATAATTTACTATTTTTTTTTCGCGATGTAATTAATTAGATTATAATCATTATTAATATTACACGTTATGAGTGTTATGATAGTTCATATAATGATTGATATTAATGTTACCATAATATAATTATTAAGATCTTGTTAGCGACGCGAAGATAATCGATCGCTTATCAAAGAGTTTAGGAAAACTGTTGCACAAATGTATACAAAATTAACAAAAAAATTGTTATATTAAATACTAGAAATATTGCATGCTTTTAAAATATTATTATCAATATATAATTATAATTATTAGATATAATATAATTATTAGCCATTCGCTCGCGTATAACTGACGACTTACATAAAATGCATCAATCATATGCAGAAATTACTTAAATTTTTTTAAAGGGCGATATAGTCATATATCAAACTGTTCGAAAAAAAAAAAAAAAAATAGAATAAACGTTTTATCGAATTACATAAAAGTTTACTAAGCAGCTCAAAGCTTTTCTCCTTCGGATCCACCGGCGATAAGAGGACGCTCCTTTCGACAAGAAAGTCCGTCGACGGGGGCGCCCGTCAGCGAGTTAGTCGATGCGACGACATCGATGTCGACGTGGGGGGGTTGGAGGATCGCGTGTCGGCGGTATACCGTCGACGGCGGGAAAGGGTTACGGGAGACTTCGGGGCGCACGTAAGAATCCACGCGACGCCATGCTCGTCGGGCGAGAGACTCGGCGACTCGGAGGCATGGCACAAAGAGAAAGCGAGAGAGAGAGAGAGGGGGGGAGAGGGGGGAGGGAGAGAGAGAGAGAGAGAGAGAGAGAGAGAGAGAGAGAGAGAGAGAGAGAGACGGTGGCGGAGTTGGTTGAGAGACGAAGAGAGAATGGATCAATACCGTGCGATACACGCCGAAGTAATTTCATTGTCCACTGTTAGCGGCGGCTCACGTGTCGCGTGGCTGCGCGGCGTGGCGCGATGTTGGCGTGGCATGGCGTGGCATGGCATGGCATGGCATGGCATGGCATGGCATGGTATGACATGGCATAGCGTGGCGTGTGCGCGCGGTGGCCCTCGCTCCATCTCGCTTCCTTACTCTTTGTTTTCTCCCTTCCTCTCGATCCCTCTCATCATCCGTCTCCTTCTGTGTGTATGTGTTTGTATTTGTGTATGTATGTGCTGCCTTTCTTTCGCGTTCTCCACCTCGACCACTCTCGATCGCCCTCCCGGCCCGCTTTTACAATGGGGAGAGGGGGAGGGGAGGGGGGGGGGTGAAAATAGAACCCTTATGGCGCGCGAGTGATAGCCCGTACGTCGCTACTAGCCGTATTGATCACCCTTCGCAATCAATGTTAACTACGTCGGGATCTGTGTGGTTGAGGAGTGTGATCCTGAAATTTTCGCTCAGCTGTTGGAAAGAATAAACTATCGCGAGAAATTAAGTGTATATCGAGGATTGAGTATATATAAATACGTCAATTTTAAGGTTCGCTCTTTGCATCTTCAGCCCTAGCAGAGAAAATGCGAAAGATCTCAATGGTTTAATTATATGTCAGTTACGGATAAATTTTTAGTCGTATTTTTTAACTATTTATTATTCTTTTTTATTTTAACTATTAATTATTTACTTGCAGAAATAAATTATTTTAATCGTGATATTATTCCTCGAAAAAATGTACAAAAAATAGAAAAGAAAGTGTAAGAAAATAGAAGTAATTTATCAGAAAATCGCTTAATTTTAAACAACTTTATTTCTGCAAAATATCATTGAGAAAAAATCAATTTTTTACTATAAGGCTAAGTATCTTTTCTATCTCATGTAGAGTAGTAATTAAATTCGATTAATGGAAACATCTAATGTAGTTTAGATTTATACAAGATTTGAGGGATTAATCAGTCTGGAGACAATTTTTAAACCGTACAACATTTTTGCAGTGTATTATAACTTTTCAACGCTAGTTATGACTTTTATTTTAAATTTGTTTTAATACGTAAGTATTTGTCGTCGCAAAGTAAGAATAACAATGATAGATTAAAATCGCGAAGTGTATTTTAATACAAATTATTTTCGTTTTTATTTATCTTATTTGGAAGCTAAAGATACTCTGGAGATTGGTATACATGTATACCAATATGCGTGTATATACCAAGAAAAGTTTAATACTACTAGGTGTTTTAAAAAATTTTTAGGGGGAATAATGGGAATATTTAAAATTTTCTATATACCAGAAAACTATCTCTGAATAATAATCTATATGATTAGATTTTCGAATTATTTACTTAGATAATATTCTGATAATATTATTCCTCATTACCTTGATGAGATGTATGTCGTCACGCGTTTAATATGCTGATAACACAAATCAAGGTCGATTCTTTAAGCTTCGACAAATCGAGCATACTCAGCGGATAATAGATTTTTTTAGAATAGCTGTTATTTTTCTTCAAATACCGTAAAATTGTGGGATGTTGCGTAAAGATCGTAGAAAAAAACTGGAGCAAAATGCAGACGTGGACAAAATTTAAAAAAAGAAAAAACAAAGTGATACGAGACAGCTGCCAAAACTTTGCTTGCTCTAACAATAGAAAATAAATTTCAAATGGCCTTTGTTCGAAAGATATGTTTTTCTATTTGAAAATAACAGACGGAAAATATAATCTTCCTTTGTTCCGTTTGAAGGATTGCCATCACTGATTTAGACGTAAATATTTTCGTTATCCGATGATTGTCATTGACGAACGAGGACACGCGGTTTTATCGCGAGACATTTGTCGTCTTTCCCGTCTATGCTACCAAGAGATGCTACATGAACGACTTTGTTAACCGGCTAAGAATATCTGACGCGAGACATCGGCGGCGAACTCGAAAGTGTGAAACTTTAAATGGACGAGGCTTCGCAACGCAGAAATTAGCGAGCGCCTATCGAAATTGCGCATCTCTCGGCGCGAAAGGAACGGGAGTTCGACTTGGCGCAGTCTCGATCCATGAGAAAAAAGGTAGTGGACCGTAAAACACTGCTTCCACTTTGTTGCGGGCGTTTGCTTGCATAGCGCGAGACTCTCCCGACACACAACACGGAGGCGACTCTCTCACGGGCGGACTCTTTTACTCTCGGACATTTAGAGCGTTGACTTTCTCCCGTATCGAAACTGTCGATCGTGCGAACCGTGCAGATATTGACGAGTAGGGATGCCCACATCGCGGTTTTTTTTCCCCGCGGTTATTTTCATAACAATGATATATGTATATAATCTCTGATACTCTAAAAATTGTATCATACTTTTTGACATCTATCGACAAACGGTAGCACCTTTTCTTATTTTCTAAAATCCGTTTGCAAATAATTTATGGATTTCTATTTGAAGTAAATTTAATTAAACTGCACTGTCTTCGTTTATAGACATATAGTTGCATTTTCAGAGGTGAAAGTGTTTCGAAAAAATTTATATCATTATCAATTTTTCTTTCCAATTACTTTTCAGGCGACTGTTTACCGTGACGAGAATATATGCCACGGCAGAATATCGTTGGATTACAGATAGACAATTTTTATAATTGTTTACGTCGTGACATTCATGCACGAAATTCTTATATATCGCTCGTGATTGAATAGGGAAAGATATTTTGCGAAAAAATAGCGATTCCGACTGCCGACGAAACCTTCGCGATGACAACGGCATACGACGATGACCTTGTGTTCATGCGGATTGATTATAATTCAACTCGGCAGCGTCGAATGCAATAACGCGATGTCGCCGTCTTATCGAGACGGACCTTGATCGCTACACAACGCGTCCGTATAAATATTTTTCAGCTCGCGCGATGTGCTTCTACGTCACGATTAAGGAAAACTTTCCTTGTGCCCGATTTGAGCGGTCGACTTTTACGCGGGCCCTCTCTATAGCTTTCCTAAAGTGCATCTTCGATATTGCCGAGTGTGATAATAAAATTTACTTAAATCTACCAGCTGTTAGAGGAACGTCTCGTCATACATTTTTAAATCCGTAATTATAAACTAATATCGGTACGAATATCTCTCTCCTACGACCGTATAAAATTGCAACGAATCTGAGCGCGTATCGATAATCGTATTTGTATCGAAAATCGAATCTTCTTATTACTTTACTCTCTACTAACGATTTCATTCGTTATATTTAACTTTAAAAAATTTATTAACAAATTAAATTCTCAAGAAATATTCCATTTTTCATATCTATTCTGTACGCTGGATTTTTAGCACACATTTCTGAACGTCCACGAAATAATTACACGATTCTCCGAGCTGGAGTATTTTTTAAACGTAACGTGATTTTCATTCTACTACTATCGAAGGCAATTTGCGTGTATTGCGTCGAATCTATATTGCATAATGGGGTCCAGTTTGTAATATCGAATTATCCTCGCACTGTGCTATGCGATGCCATGTTGGCTGGCGGCAATCATCGTGGACGGTGGATGGCGATCGATTTCCTCGTTACGAATAGCGACATGCATTGCAGAACTCGCCGGTCAGAAGATTTTAATTATCCATATATATATATATATATATATATATATACACATACATATATCATAATTGTGCGCATAAACATCGCGTCGCAATTCGCCGTGACTGGAAAGTTTCGTGGCAATTACATCGGGCATGCCGAATGTTATTTCCGAACAAGTGCTACAAGCCGCGTGTGGAGACTTTGCGAGAGAGCCTGGGCTGGTTATCGTGATCCTAGCCTAGGCTCTCGCATTAGTTAGACGCGGTAGTTCCTACATGGAAGTATGCATTTTCTACTACGCGCGCGTAACGGCCCTGTGCGTGCGCATTTGCGCGGATGAAAATGTTCGCGCGGAGAGGCAAGCACCTTCGCTGCTGCTATGTCGGAGCAAAGTCTTTTGCGAGCGTGCGATGCTAGCCGCTGGGCAGCAAACCGATGGTAGCAACAACCCAGCAACGGTCATTTATGTGTTAACGGCGTTGTACGCTTACGCGCGCGCACACACGTCGCGAATGTGCGCGTCTCTCTGCGAATCGTGCATTCTGTATGCGTGCGCTAACAGCGAATCTTAAGATAGGCACCGGGAGAGCAGGGAGACCGATACGACGTTAGGATCACGAAGAAAGAATCCCTTGGTTGGACACATCGCCGCACTGACTGAGTCATGACTCTGATGAGCTAATGACGAACATATGCGCGCTCGCATATATTCGAGGAACGTAAATAAAGTCATCGGTATGTGGACGCGCGCGCAGTGATAGGAATGTTATCAGGCCTGTCGTCGGCCTTGTGTCGCAAAATTTTCATATAATTTTAGAAAAAAGAAATTGACCTTCAACCTATTTAATCTTTGTACAATTCTCCGAGGCATATCCCGAGGAATCTCGAATTTTCCCGAAACGAGAATTGATATCAGATTTCTCAAGGGATTGCACCGAACTTGATGCGATAAACATGAAACATTATATGTGTTAATTATTTGAGCTAAAATTATATAATTGACGTGATTTGTTATGCAATTTCTTTCATATCTTTTTTTTATTGTTACATCAGTTTTGTAAGAAAAGTAAGCAGGACGCGAGAAGAAGGGAAAGTGTATCACTAAAAGATTGAATTTCGAAATCACATGGATGGCAGAAAAGGATCGATAAATGCCAATTAAATCGTCATCATTACATTACCCCTAATATTGTATCTAATCCATCGTATTCGGGATATTATGAAATCGATACATTCCCTGCCTTTTCTCGCAGTTTAAGTCGCATTTTATCGCTCATTGTCCAATTATATCCAGGCGATCGAGCCAATCCACGATATTACGGAGAGCTATTCGCGTCTCGTGGATCAACTCGATCAGCTACTCCGATTACAATAACTTCTCCATCGATGACTCCCGCGTCGCGCAACTTCATTGTTATTCCGATAAACCGGCGTCCTTTCTCCTCGATCTCGCCTCTGGTCATTTCATCTCTCACCCTCTCCGGCCTCGCTCTCGCGAGGGAGGGCAATGGAATTCGAGTCTGCGGATCTCGGAGAAGCATCCTACTTCTCCCACTTCTCCTCCCCAACTCATCCTCTGTCCTCCCGCAGCATCCAGCGCTCCGTTCTCTCGTCTCCTGTCGCTTCCTCGCGTTTGCGCTCTCTCTCTCTCTCTCTCTCTCTCTCTCTCTCTCTCTCTCTCTCTCCTTCTCTTTCCCTCTCATGTCCGTTGTGAGGATCCACAGGAATAGGATACGCACGGGGAGCGGAGAGGGGAGACGACCAGATAGAAACGCTATATTATTTAAATAGTGTGGCGACTACGGTGCGTGACCTTCTCGTCGACGTCGCGCCTGATTCCCCTCTTTAACCTCTTCGGTCTTTCTCACTCTCTCCCTCTTCGGGAACGAGCGAGAGAGCAATCATCCATCTCGCTTCTCTCCCTCTCTCACCCCGTCCAACGCGGCCCCACTACAATACCGTGGCTCACCCCTTAGTTTGTTCGGTCCCCCCTCCAGGTCGGCGTCGAGCGCACGAGTGCATCCCTTCCAACCGGGGCCCCCGTCGATCTCCCTCGCACTCGTCAGCCTTCTCTCCTCTTCGTCTTTTGCGAGCCCTACCGTGTTCACGGCCCTCGAAAGACCGACGCCGGCTCACCTCTCTCTCGGTCGCGCTACGACGCGATGTTGCACGCTCTCGTGCACGATACAGGGTGGCTCGCAAGGACGAAGAATTAAACAAACTCCTTGAGGCGGTGACCTGCCGTCACCGCCGCTAGCTTACGTATGAATAAATGCATGTATATACGAGGAGCATTTTGCGAGACGGTGACGGTAGTATCTATAAGCCACGAGACTTAAAACTAAGGTAGATGTATCCAGAACAACGGTGAGATGCGGGGGAGGGAGGCATACAGAGGGCTCGAGATTCTCTTTGTCTGAGAAACCGTTTCTCTCTCTCTCTCTCTCTCTCTCTCTCTCTCTCTCTCTCTCTCTCTCTCTCTCTCTCTCTCTCTCTCTCTCTCCATGAAAGAACGAGTGTGTACCACGAAGATCAATGAGCCTACGCGATCTTTTCTCGATCCCTTTTATTAAACACGATTCTAGTTTAAGAGACGGTTAGGAATACAATGCAATGAAACAACAATACCATTGATAGTTGGTCGCCAATTATTAAAAAAATTCTACGCACCAAAATATGTCTCCTAATAGATATATATATATATATATATATATATATATATATAAATAATTATAAATGTTTTTCTCTCTACAGATATACGAAACAGAGGAAACAGAGAAAGTGAAAGTTTTTAAATGTATGATATAAATGATATCTTTTTTTTAGAAAGATAGCACTTCTCTTCGAGTTATGCAAAATGAGCTTGGCCAACGCACAGGAGAAAAGCTATTACAAACCCGAGGCATCTCTTAACGATCGGTTCTTACGATAAGTGAGCGTGAAGATTATAGCGGGCTTGAAGGCGCGCGTCCTTCCGGCCTTTCAAAATGCGTTCCCTTCCATTGCAGGCATTGCACGCATTGCACGCACCGCAAACGCTTCGTGCATTCATCGTCAGATAGCAGCACATTTCATCTCGTTTATTCATTCAAGAAATTTGGGGTACGGTTTAGCTGGTCCACCTCCTAGTGTGCGGTGTCAGCCTTTCATCCCATGCACTGCCGGTGTACCCTGGGCAATGTCGTAAGGATAGCCAAGTGACCAGCAAAAGTATTATGCGTTTATGCGCATGTCCTTTGTTTGGACCATATTTTTTGTGTTTAAGGACCAAGCCCTCAAGCACTTGGTCCAACCCAGTTTTCTTACCAGTCGATAAAATTCTATATAGTAAGGCCTTAGAGCCAAAGCCTGCTTTTGCATATTTAAAAAATTAAAAAAAAAAAAAAAAAAATCATTCAAGAAATTTCGCGGTATTTAATAATCTTGTCGAAAAATCGGATCTATATTTTATGTATATACTATTTATTTATCTATCGCTAACAGTTAATCTTGTACCGAGTTTTCAATTTCATCAACAAGAGAACGTATATAGCGACTAAATAATAAATCGATTAATTCTACATGATAAATTTGTATCGACTTGATGCACGTGAAAACAATTTATTTATAAACAAAATATCTAGCACGTCTTATTTTTCTTATAACTCGCTAATACACATTCTTAAATAATGAAGGGTGCAATAATTATAATTGAATTTTTCTCAACGTCTCACATATACCTATCATTATTTTCGGGAGAAAATTCGGTTCGGTGTTTTGGGGTAACGCACAATAAACGGATCGCCATCGATTGCAATTCGGGACACCCGCTAGAGGGTTGAACGTGTACGAGTGGAAGTGCTTGTAAAGTGTACTCTCGGTACTCGTGTTACCGTCTTCCTTTACCCCCGTCAGCCGTCGCTTCCGCGCCCCATCCAGGTCAGACTCTCCTCCGCCACTTCCTCCGTTCTCTCTTTCCCTAAACCATATCTTTCGTCTGCTCGTATACAGAGTCAGCGCTCTATCAGCTTACTTCCTTTCGGAATGATACGCCGTGCGTTGTAGGGGTTCTCGCGCTCCCCTTTCCGTCGAATCGCGTCGCTCATGTATTTTCAGTATAATTGTGCTCCCTGCGTCGCCACGGCTCGCCACTCGACGATTTAACGCCCCTTTGATCGCTTCTGTAGCTGCGGCAACGAATACACAACGAGACCACAATTCTTGTGGACGCGAGATAGATAGAGATTGATCGATAGAGATTGATCCACGAGAAGATTATTAGCGTTTAAGTTTAATTAAGATAATTTTGAAATAGAGAAGAACGTTATGGAAGAGGTTGCTATATCGCAGTAGATAGCAACGATAAAAATACAATTAGAACGTTTATAGAAACAATCTCCTTAATGAGTATGATTAAAAAGTACCTAATACTGTTAATCCTGTTTTATTGACTATTCAATTGCATCTCTCTAGCGACTAGACAAACTATCAGAAGCGGCCGCTTCTCCTCTCAGCTATCTTAATTAATATCGTAATTAATTACTCTATGTCAGAAATGTGTATTAGATGCGAGAGATCGCAACACATTGTACTGCCAACTGTAGAGATTATCATAATATACGCGTGTATTATACAGATCGATCTGTATATATGTGTGTGTGTGTGTATGTGTGTGTGTATGTGTCTGTGTCTGTGTGTGCGCGCGCGCGCGCGCGCGAGAGATACGTTTATACCAATTCCGGTAGCGAGCCGCCTGTCTTCCGCGTAACTTTGAGAAACTCGAGCAAAACTTCTCGGCGCAAACATCAAGTTATTTCCTGATACGCTCGGCGCCCGCGGCTTACCCCTTTCGTTTGTGTCTCTCTCCCACGGCCACCAACCCCCTCTGCGTGCCGGATTACTCTCTCTCGGCCGCGGCCGACCCGTCGCTCTTCTCACTCCTTCACCCTTTCCGGCCCGGAGTAATAATGCGCCGAAGCGGCGCTGTCGTCATCGCATGTGTAGCTGCCTTCCCCTACGCTCGCAGTACAACGCTGCTACGAGCGGAGCCTCCAACTGGCATCGCCTCCTGTGCATCGCGTCGGTGGCAGCGATAGCGGGTGGTGGCGGCAGCGACGTCGGCGTTGCCAAGTGTCCTCGACCATCTGCAACCGTTCCTCTCCTCTCCTGTTTATTGGTTTAATATTCAATACGCCTCGCTAGTTCAATGTGTAACACAGCGACAGAGACACGGGTAGAGAGGCACGTCCGTGAACGTATGCATCGTGCATCAGTCTGCGCACGGTTGTTCCCCTCTTTCTCCCCTCCCCCTTGTACCTTTGTCCCCCCCCCTCTTTTCCTCCCTCTTCCCCTATAGCCCTTCTGCTGGTATCGTGATCCCCTCTACTTTCCCTTCCCCCTCGGCTTTCCTCCCTCCGGTAGGTCGTTTTCTTCTCTCTCTCTCCCTCTCTCTCTCTCTCTCTCCCTCTCTCTTCTTCACCCCTATTTTTCTCTCCTTCTCTCCTCGTCTACCGGCGCTTCGACGTCCTTTTCCTCGTCCTCTCCCCAGCCCGTCAGCGTCCTCTCCTTTCTCCATCTCATCTTCACGCGTTCTCCCGTAGATAATCGTAGCATCTTCTTTTCTCTCTTTCCGCTTTGCTTTTCTTTCATTCTTTCCCTCCCCTACCCTCGTCATTCTCTCCCATCCTTCAGCGCGACGTATACAACGCTGTTTTACGCGTGTACGCGTGAACGAACGTGTGTGTATGCTGGGGGAACGCCAGTTCGCTGGTCCCCCTCGGGGGTTAACTACGTATAGTCAACTAATAGAGTTTGTCGCGAGTCGACATGCGCCCTTCTTGGCCCAAGGTGTCGGCCTTGCCCCATATTTCTTCGAAACGGCTGGAGTGACGTTCGATATCTCGTAGACGTCGAGTAGCTATCGGCGTCGATACGCGCATAATCCGTTGTCGGCGGATGGCAGAGACTATACACACACACACACACATACACACCGCTACTCTCCATCTAAGACTGTCTATAATAATGTATGATGTGATTCCTACGCAGCGCAGGTTTTATGCGTTCGAACGCATCGAGCGGATGCGATGATGAGACGATATGTTTGCAACGAGTTTGCACACATCACGATCTTTGCATGTAAATATTACAATATTCGCAACGCAAATGATACTATACCACTTGGAATCGTTTATGTAAATAGTGACCTAATATATATGTACATGTATGTCGTAAGAGAGCGTTGTGAAATATGTAATTATTTATCTCGCGCGGATGGATCTCGCGTCCTCTTTGGACAATAGATTTTTAATTACGCGCATCCGCGGATATAATTGCATGTATATGCGTTTTGAATAGCGAATGAATTTATTCGCCTCTCGCCTGTTATTTATCACCGAGCACTCCGAATATGAAGAGCGTTTCGATAATGCAATTTCGTATGCCACGTACGTCGGCTATTTATGTTTTGCAAATAATGCCCAGGCATACACGAGAATCGGCCGCACTTGCATCCATGTACCTTCTATCGATTCCACCGGGCGAATTACGCGAAATAATGATGGTTGACGGTGATATACGTGTAACATTGATTTCTGCGTTACGTCAGACCGATGATGCCCGGTGCGTGAAGTGCTATTGATTCACCCTGCAGGCAGAATGGGTATCCATATTCGATTTGCGAGTGGGCATAGTGGTATCATTTAGCGTCGGCTCTGACCCGACATCGAGTTCAAATCTTGATTTGCTTCTCGATGTTCGTCGAATTTTCACGATATCACTCGTCAATTTTGACCAAATTAATCGTTCATCCGATAATATATTTTTAAATGCAAATTTATATGTGTACATGTATATAGTTTCTATCTTTAAAAGAATTACTTTGTATAATTTGTGAAGATAATTTTAAAAAATCGATAGATCTCGGCTTTCCGACTTAATAAATCAAATTTAGTACTTTGATGCAAATGGTCGAGTGCAAGAATTTTTATCAATTATCTTACGATGAAAGAAACAAAATAAATGTTTCAGTTTTTATTTAGATTCAGATTTTTATTTAGATCATTTTCAGCTTTAGTTTGTTTATTTATATATGTATATGACGCAAGTCACAGTGTAGTGTCGATTAAAATTTAACATGCAACATGGCGATGGTTAAACATAATTTATTCATTCAGTCTGCGCAACCAATAATAGGTCAAACTGAACATGACATAGTAATCAAATTTCAGCAAGATCAGTGATAAAATATTTCAGTGATAAAATTCAATGATTTAACTGATCTTCATGTAACGTTGGAAAAATGAGAAAAGAGAATAAAGAAGTCAAACAAAAAGAAATAAAAAAAGAAAACAAATATGACAGCTAAACAAATAAACTGATTCACAGAAGATGTAGTATTCTGTGTGTGTGTGTGTGTGTGTGTGTGTGAGTGTGTGTGTAAGTAATGTACAATATTTTTATAGAATCTAAATAATTTTTAAATAGTGACGTAAAAAAAATTCAAAAAATATTAAATATTTCAAAATCTATTAAAGTATTGTATTTACAAAAAAAAAAAAACATATTAATCATAATGCTTAAAAAATATCAAAGAAACCAGAACATTTATTTTAGAAACCATTATGTCTCATTTATTTTAGAAATCATTATGTCTCAGAAAATCCAAAGAGCTTTCAATTTTAATAGAGACATGTCAAATAATTATTTTAGGACCTAATACTGTGCAGATTGTATGCATGTGTCTGGAATATTCACTGAGATCAATCAATTGACGCATGCTAATTTTATAGCTATTCTAAATTTTATTAGTATTTTATTTTTGATGTTAAACATTGCACAAATTTTTCTGACTGCGCGATAATATATAATGAGCATGAGAGAGAAATTGGTACATAAAGATTATAGATCAAAGATCAGATTGATCACTCTTAGGAATAGTTCAGACACTTCGCTGACAGGGTGTAGATCGGTTGGCAGTAGCGGCTAGTGACTGCTGCAACTACGAATAGTCGAGGCGGGAGCGATGACCAGATGTGCGGATAGCACACAGAACGGCACGGATAAGCCGACGAAGTGGTGTTGAGACGTATAGTACATATTCGGTTGCTTGCCTATTATGTCCAGATTATGCTCCTCACTCCTTCCCTTTATTCTTTTCGGCTTGTTAAGGAGCGTCGCCCAGCTGCCGTCGTCGCGCCGAGCGTCGTAACTTATTTCCGAAAATCGTCAACAATCACTAATCCCTGGGGTGCTAAACGAATTACTAAGGACAGTCGTCGAGGTAGGTACTGTCAAAGTAGGCACTGTCTGTCTGGATATTACGACGGTAAGAGGTCTCACTACAGTCGAAACAATAACGGCGGATATCTTTTTCAAGGTATCTATTCTATTCGTTTCGTGCGAAATAACGGCGAATACTTTGATTTTAAGGCAGACAATTTTAAAAGATTATCTCCAAGTCACAATGATTTATTTTTGAAATTTATCACCACAGGCTTATAGTATTATAATATTATAGTCTTTAGTAAACTTAACGCGCGCCTACGTTGTCGGCAATAGAATTTTGAGCATTCAGTTTGTCATTAGTTTGCGAATTGTTTTCTTAGAAGATATACATATAGAAGAAACAATTGTGTAGATCGCAAAAAAATATATCTTGATAAGATATTGATAGTAGAAACGTTTGTATCGTTAAAGCTGATTTGCTGTGTCGTGCTGAAATATAATGTTACAGAAAAACTCTTGTAATATATAGAGAAATGAAAGAAGGAAACAACGTAGATACGTGCCATTGGAAAAGAAATGTACATTTAAAATCGTTTCAGCCATATTATCAATCATTATTGCGATCATCACAATTTGATTGATGATTTTATCGGCGAGAAAACTCGAAACGATAATGATAGATTTCACGTTACAATTGGATATAATGCGGTAGAGCGGGTAGAGGATCAGTAGCATTCTTAATGCTATTCCTTTTATTTGTAAGAAAATTTCGTCTCGAATTTGGCACCTCGATGTTATTCACATTGTTTTAAAGCCTGTTTACTGTTTTTTGACGACGTATCGAGAAAATGCTCGAGGGTTGGCAGCACTAACTTAGGGGAAGAAAAGGGCTCTCGCCGACTTATCGACAATATGAGCAACAGAGGCGGATATTTTAGTCATCATTGTCGCCTTCAAAGTTTGTCAATATTATTTCCTGGAAAAACCCGAGAGATCGTCAAAGGGATGCGTGCGACTTCTTTCGTTCCGCTAATTTGAAAACAAGAAAACCGGATGCTACTAACCGTCCGACCATTTATTGCGCTATTGAAAGCGCAGTAAAGGAGAGTGAAAGCTGGACTGACATTATTTTGGCATGCCTAAGAAAAATATTTTTGTGTGTTTCAGGTAGATGGTGTCACAATAGAAATATTTCTGTACGGAGGACAATTGGAACGTCACAACCTTTGGTTAACAAAAGCTTGATAGGAATGTGTACGGTAACAAAAACATTTTGAAGTTATTGGAAATAAATACTAATTTATTATATACAGATTAACGGCTATTTGTGTACTATAGAAAGATGTAAAGGTAAAAAAGTTAGGTTCTGAATTTTCAGGTAGCGAAAAAGTATACTTGACCGAAACACAATGTTGAATGTGGATATTTGTTTAGAGTCTTATAGTTCAAACGCACGGTAAACTCGAAACGCTCGAGTTAGTTAAAAAGTGACTGATGACCAATTTAAACCTAAATTATTATTCCCATATATACATGTTTACAGTTTAAAATCATAAATATTCTGGAGTAAATAAGTTCATTAAATAATATGAGGTTAAAAGAACGGCCAGCTGTAGCGGGGCGTGTTATCAATATAATTAAAAGTAATGAACATGAGAGAATTTCATTAAAAAAAGAATACATTTTTGCAAAAAATCGCGTTATTTTTTGCAAAAATGTATAGAGAATTGAATAATAATTGGGTACTGCTTAATTTTAGCGAATTTTAAATTCTCCAAAAATATTTTAAAACAAGTATTTTGAAATACTTGAAGTATTTTCAAAGTATTTGCAGTTTAGACTTATTCCTATCTGCTTCACCGCCTTTGGAAAACATACTAAACGTTTGTCATTAAATGTTGTCGTAGCCATATTTATAATTACAATACTATGACATATTTCTCATCAAGAAACCAAAGTGACAGCTTTTATAAATCCTAAGCGAAAATAAATAGATTTACGCGAAATTAGCTTTAAGATCGCAAACAATTAACCTTCATTCAATTTAATAGATTTTTAATTAGACGATTACTTTTAAAAAAATATTTAATATCGGTAATTTAAAGTTTACCATAAATAACGATATCTTTTGACACAATCTTACGAAAGAAAAGTTGAAATTTAAAGAAGGCGTTCTCTCTTATAAAGTACGATGCGGTGGTGACTGATCACCCTGTGTGTACCGTTATGTCGACGTACGTCAAACTGGGATGTGTAACGCGAAAGTAAAGTGTAAACACCGTGTAATGTCGATCTCCTGGTCTCGAAAGGAGTCCGCGGTGAGCGCGAAACGGCGACGCGCAATCGAGCGGAATGCAGGAAGAGGAACAAACGGAACACTGCGGCATTGCATCGAGGAAGAAGAGAAGATGAAAAAGAGAGATAGAGAGAGAGAGAGAGAGAGAGAGAGAAAGATTACACAGTGATTCGCGAAGCACGCCATCGATCGCACTTGGAGAGCGCGCGATACCTATATGTATATGCGTGTTATGTATATGCTCGGGGCCCAACGCGGGCGAGGAACTATCGTCGATACGTGCCTGTCAGTCGTTAACCGAATAAGGCTCAGGTGCCGAAGCGGTAATCTTCGTCGGTGAGCCTCAGCGTCGTTTTGCCAAGCTGTAAAGAGGGCCGTGCAACTTGGCGGCAGGCCGGCCAACCGGGACCGGCACAGTCATTGCCACAACGAGTAGAAAATATACTTTCAAGCCTAACGGGATAATGTCGCCATAGTGACCTGGCCGGCCTATTATCTTTTTCCGTGAACCATAATACAGCGGTAACATAGCGCATAGCATAACACGGTATTACCTAGATAACTGGTTAATGAAGACGTCCCCCCCCGAATGTATCCGCGTATGTACGAGCGTGCGTTTTCGCGAAATGCCTGTGGATTCATTTGCCCTGGTTACAATTAATATTTAAATCTGATATTTACTATAAATTCGAAAATTTTTCCTCTGAGAGAGATTTTTGTGTTTATTATATATAATTTTTTATATATAAAAATCTTACACTCTCTGATGTCTTTTACTTAAACGCGTATATACTAAATGACAATGATATTTATATAGGTGTTGCCATTTTCCCTTAAATGATTTAAAAAAATAATATATAAACCTATATATATAAATCTTTTTTTTTCCAAAAACACTTATTAAATTGTATAGGCACGTATCAAACATTTTAGATAGGAGATTTTGATATCTTTATAGTGCGTTAAAAAGCATGAGTATTTCTAATGCATTTTTCAATTTTTTGAAAAATAGCAGATTTTAAATTAGAACTTTGTAAATATCAGATATATGCATGTCAATGATTGTATTAAATGTAGCAAAATGCAATATTTTTGAGAACTCGAGAAATTGTTTGCAAAATTTTTTAAGTGCAGTGTCGCACAATCATCTCAGTGAAAGGAATCGGTAAAAGTAGGCAAGTCTAATAAAAGAAAGCCTACTTTTACGAGCGAACTCTAAAGCTATTTGCATTTTCTATAGTATCGACTATTGTCTTCAATGTATAGATTTATACTCATCTCTTCACAATCTTTACGACTGTTAAATCTCGCGCAATTGCTTGTTTTGTACCACAGAATTCCAAGATCAATTATAGGACGATACGAAAATTATATTATATTTTACAAGTACATTATAATATGTCGTTTAACTTAATCTGAAAAAATTTAAATAATTAAAAATAATAATATTAATCGACTATATCGATCACCCGGACTTGAATTAAGTTCGAGAAAAATATTTCAATGCGACTTAAGCTTTCAAGTATATTTGTAATAATTGATAAATTACTTTAATTATGCACAAATATTAATTTATATAAATTAGCCAATCATTTCCTGATATTTTTTAAATACTTTTTATACGAATTATTTACACAATCAAATCGTTTACTAAAAATAGAGATTTGTATCGAATCAAGTTTTGGTATAAAAAAATCGACAACATAAATGTTTTTAGATAATTATACTCTCTTTTTATAGATTAGATTATATTTTCATAAACATTTAATTCAAAACTTGATTGCCAAAAGTATATATTAACAAAACATCAAATAATACAATAAATAATAAATTTTCATTTAGGAAAAATTCACTTAAAATTAAATAAGAAATCCCCACAACTGAAAGACTGCGTAGGTTCGACACACCCCGTGTATACACGAGCCGGATTTCACAAACGGTCCGTGACATATACATAGATCACTTCTTAGATCGGCGAAATTGTATCGATTGGAATGCGCACCTGAGAGAGAAAGAGAAAGCAAGGAGGGAAAGAGAGATATAGCGAAAGAACGTGCAAGAAAACGGACATGCGCGACAAGTATCGCACGTGTAACGACGAGGGCACGCGAATGCCCTCGATGTATGTTGCCTGCCGGTGAACGATGAACATATTTGCGTTATTATTAGGCGCGCGCCATAAGGCGTCACCCTCTCTGGTGTGCGCCACGCGCTTCTTCCTCTTTTTACTTCTGAAAGTTGTTTATAGCGCAAGGCCACGCGACGCCTGCGAGCCCGCAACCTTCCTTCTCGACTTCCTGCGCACTTCCTCCTCTTGCATATATCGCACTTAAATAGCATGCCCAATCGGCGATGTCGGTCTCCTCGTGGTTCCGGTTCGCGGCGAGACATGGTTTGCTTCGTGAGGAACGGAATGTGTCGCGATCGACCGAAACCGGCGCTTTTAAATGCCGCCCCCTCCGTTTGTTTCCGAGTAACAACCCTTTGATTATTTTTCCCTCTCCCCCTGAGCGATGTTTCTATTAGACTTAATACTAAATTTAGTAGTAAACACGTGTTTCTCGTTAACTTCAACGGTTACGATGTGGGAAAGATCCGTCGGTGATGTGAAAATAGTCATCGGATGTTCCTAAAGATATATACAGTGAAAGTATCGTCGTACATAACGATCGTGTTGATTTGCATTGTAATCTATTTTCCGTCGAACGTTGAGCTAATTTAGTTAAATCATAGTCATGCACAATGATTGTGAGACACATCTGCAGATTTTTTATATATTATCGAAGATAAGTTTCCTACTTTTATTTTGTTTAATCTTTACTCAACATTCAAACATATCTAATATGTTAAGAAGTGTTTAAATTCTGAGGAAAATATTATATATAAAAATTATATATTAAAATTTAAAATAAATTTAGGGAAACGGAAATTATTTCAGTCATCCGTGTTTTTTCAATTAAGTTGAGTCATTTAATTAAATTGAGAATTAAACGATTTTAACGGATACAGTTTCAGAAACATAAGCAAATAATGCGATTTCCTTTTTATTTAAATTAAATATTACTTTAACTGACTTTTATTTGAAACTAATGTATTAAAATCTTTAATGTTGAACGTTAAAAACACATGTATCAAATTTTTGCTAAAAGATATCAATATTAAAACACAGATGATTTTGGCGCATCTTATACAGCTGAAGCTTCTATATGTGTTGAATATAAATGTAAAAATTTTGTGTGAACAGTTGTTGGAAGGATATAAATAAGAAAGTAAGAGAATATATAATTAATTGTCACTCTAAATATTTAAAACGTTTCTCGGTTTCTCAATCGATACAGGAACACAGAACGGAAGTTATTGTAATCGATATGAAAGCTATCATAGATTTTCACAAGAGAGAGAGAGTCATCGTACGATGTTTCATCTTCGCTGGCACGGATAGCGAGTCCGGATGCTACGAAAATATTGTTTCTTAGCATTGATTGCCAATGCTAATTGAGAACCAAATATTCTTAGGCACTTTCTAAAGCGACATTTTTTTCAGATGACAGTGATAAGCAAAATTCCTTTTATTTGTATGCTATTTCTTTCCATCTTACACAGTTTAGTGTAAGTTTGTTGTATAGGTGAAGTCAGTATTTGCGTGAACGCGAACGCGAACGCGAACGCGAACGCGAACGCGAACGCGAACGCGAAAATCTTCCACGTATCCGTGAAGCTATGCGTAAATATGGCCTCATTGGCGCCAAAATTAATTCTGAAAGGGATTTCGTTGATCACCGAAAATAAAGTGGATGCTCCTACGCAGGCGCATTGTGCGAACGCGACGTAAGGGAGGTAAAAATACATACACTCGGGCTATACACGTGGTAGAGAGCGACGTCTCGATTCTTGTCCCATGATTACTCGCTTCCTTGGTTCCTCGAATTGAGCCATCGCTCTCGAGGGGTGCATCCCCCATCCCTCGTGATGGTACATACGAACTGCACCATTATTCCCGCGATCGAACTGTGCTATGACTAATATGGGGAACGATGTAGTGAAAAGAGGTCGCAATTTCTCTGTAATCGTACATTCGATTATATCATTTTATATTAATTATTTCGTCTAACCCGCGAGATGAAGCTATTTTCATCCCTACTAATATAATCAATGATGAAATTATTCTCTTAACAAAAGTTTTATTAGACACAATCTTTGCCTACTTTTTAATTATCACCTCTATCCTTCTAATTATTGCTGAAATAAATTTCTGTTAGAGAAATGTCTAGTTGACAATAAAAAATAAAATTTTGTTATCTATTTGCTTATATACTTTGGGAAGAGCATAATACTATACATAATAACTTAGAAATCATCCATTAGTCGCCGATACTTTTATATATAAAAAAAAAATTAATTCTGCATATATTAGACGCTAAATATATTAGATGAAAAATCTATAAATAAAAAGGAATATAAAGAACTCTTGAAACCGCCTTCTATATCATTTTAGATCGGTATTTGTCAATGATTTCCGTTTTGATAACGCATAATTAGACCAAGATTAATTAAGATACGTATAAACATTATCCTAAAATTATTCTAACGAAATTTATTGCATCGTAATAAATAAATATAGAGAATAATTGATGTCAGATCAATTAGCTTTATGAGTCTGCGTATTCGGAAGTGTACCATCGTGATTGAGAGCAAGATCTATTTGTCGAGAGCACGGCGTGATGTTTATAGATCAGGTTTCTCAGCCGGTGCGTCGGATGACGCAGGTTAATTTGACGATGAACACCTTCGTCGATGGCCGTGACGCGTTCGAATTAATACATCGTAATGAATAATTCATGTCGATCGTTGCTTATCGATCGGCGATAATGAAAAACCCGCCATGTCGGACCGTTGCGGCTCGTGCCGATCTCGTTCGGCTTTGATGTAAGCGATTCTACGAACGGAGGGGACGCCGGCACACATTAGAGAATCGAATAACTCGGTTAATCGAATGAATGAATAACTATTATCCAATTACGGCGATAATTACCGGCGAGGCTTAATTGTTTGCTTCCAGTCATACAGAAGCAAAGCAGCCAAATGAAGATTTCACTGACACAAAAAAAAAAAAAAAAAAAAATTTAGAAAATAAAGTTTAAAGTAAATATTAGAAAATATAAATATAGGTCTTCTGGAAAATATCTTTTTACCGAAAGTTTAAAAAGGTCCTTCAAATATGCACTGTGTATACTGTGTACTCGTTGTCAAGCAAAAACGAACATACGAACAACACAAAAGCCGGCATACAATTAATTGATATAATAACCAATTGGTATACAACGATTGGTGGACAACGTAGATAGAAGTGACGGAACGATTGGCAGTGGAGCGCATAAGTCGGTCGTCGTATTATTAATTAAGATCCTCCTCGTAACCCGGATTCGCCGTATGTAAAAAGTTTAGGCGTAAAGTCGGGGGCAGCCAGTGAAACGGTGGAAGGCGATTGAGTGAAAAAAAAAAGGGAAAAACGAAGATGAGAGGAGGAGAGAGATTGGAAATCCACGCGGCGTGTACGACCGGTGGGCCTCTCGGATGCACCGGCTTGCAGTTCCGCCACTGATTGGCACTGCGACGGAGAATGGCTGTGTCATGTGTATGTATATGTGTGTCTGTATGTGTGTGAGTGTGCGCGTGTGTATGGATATGCGCGTGCGTATGTGTGTGCGGGCACTCGAGCGCGTATTGGTGAAGTTGGCGATGTGCACACGCACATGTATACGCGTATATGTATATAAATGCGTACATGTATACGCATACATGTATACGCGTGTATATACATACGCGTCACGTATATACGTAAGCGGTTTGGCAACACGGCTGGTGTAAAGCCCGTAACAGCCTGTTGGCCAACATCGCTCTGAGCATTGCGCATGCACATGCGCGTGCACGCCTTCGTGACACTTTAAATAAACCATGGTGGGGTGTAAAAGGGGGGCACCGAACAAAAATGATAAACCGCTATAAAAATACCGATATAGACGAGATCGCGCTGGCGCGGGTAAGCGCGACGAGTGCGCGAGCGCGCGCGGACGCTCGCGCGCACACGCGTTGATTAGTCCAGCGGCCGTTTGTCTGTCGGCGTATTTATGGAGCGAGTACTAAGGGCGCAACACACACAGTGTATTTCCCTTCGCGGAAAATCTGTGTCACCTATTTAATCAGCTCTTTCCCTCTTTCCATCTGTTTCTCTATCACATATATACCAATTAGACAGATCTGCGATAATTTCGCTGTCTAGAAAGATAGTATATATCTACTTAACACTTTATAATAACTGTGTATCTATCTTGATTTTCACGGACTTATATTGCAAAAATGTCAGTGATCTTTATTATTTTTATTCATGTATATATTAACAGAAATATTTCACATATCGTATACTATATAGCGGACCGAGGGTATATCACGTGATCTCGTAAGGTCGAGCGACCTTTTCATAAGGCGTAGGTTTGAATGAATGGTAGATTATTATTAGGCTTGTTTGGCCCATCTATTTACGTAGTTTCAATTGACAATCAAGGAATAATGAGTTAATTATGATCATTTTTTTCAATCATTATTTGTACATGAAAAAGTAAAAATAAACACGTTTGTCATATATGTAGGTAGATGTGTATAATTTACATATTTTATTCATTTCTAACTTAAGGAGCAAATTCAGTCATCTAGTTGCAATACAATGCTACCTGTGTGATATCAGAATACATCTACAAATATATCTTAGAGATGTCTCTCAGAAATGTTGCAGCCGGATGTTACTTTACACTTTTAAACTGCATTAGCTACATATACATGTACGTATAAAAAGTCCATAAAAGATAAATTTATGAATTTCAGTTTAGAAGACACGATACCAAATTGAAATTTACACGCTTCAGTAAAAGATTTATGAAAAGAACAATTAATGAATTGACTTATAATATAATTGATGAATAATAAAGAAGCGTTTGAATAGTTAAAGGCCATCAATATGGCCAGGCGGGGGGTATCAATATGTGAGATAGAATTAATTCTACCATTTAAGGATTTATTAATACTTTGTCTCTGATGGTAAATTTGATCGTTTGATAGTTTTCAGTTATATGTATGTAATACAAAGATTGTGTGTAATTTTATCAAGAGCTGAATTATATATAATGTTAGATACGAAATTTGAGCTCAAAAGACAATTATTTTCAAGAGAGAGGGGGAGAGGGGGGGGGAGAGAGAGAGAGAGAGAGAGACGCAATAATTTAATAATTTTAGTCATTTAAAAAATTTCAAGCTTAATATTATTTTTTCAAAGTCTAGCTACGATTACGATAGTTATTAAGTATATAAGAATTTAATAACGAGATCTCATATAAATTTACCTCTTTCTCGAAAGTCTGCAAATTAAAAGTAGATAGACAACAAATATGCCGTCATCGAGCGAAATGATAGATCGTATTTAGAAAGTACTCTAGCATACACGCATCACGCAATCGTATCAAATCTATGAAAGTCCACCTACATGTACTTTATACACGTACTATTCGCAGTTTCACCTCAAGTAGTGAAACCTGAGATGTCCTCTCGTGCTGCACTTATACGTCATGATTAAATATGAAACACATTTACAATAGACTACATTTGATCCAAAAGTCACAATATAATTGTTCTTTGAATTATGACTCTACTAAAAGTAATTATTGCATCTGATATCATAAATGTTTCTTCATATTAGTGGGAAATACTACTTGACAAATATTATTCTATTACTTTTAGCCTGCTAAGGAGAGACTTAACTCTATTCAGTTTTCAGTTATTATTAAAAGCATTAGATGTATCATTTGTGTAAATAAAATTAAATTTGTGTGGTTTTGAAAAATGTAATTACTTTTCATGATAAAGTCAATAATTGTCATACATATATTTTAATGAGTTTTTTATTATTAAAAAATAAATTTTAGTCTTTATTTACTTTATGATATATATTAATTTTATCATTGGAAATTTATTGTATTATGTGTGTATGTTCCGTATACTCAACGGTTTAAATTATACCGATTGCGTGACCTTATACAGTTTTTTTCTTGAGAGAATCCTATGTGAGAGAAAGAATATCACTAGCCAATTATCTTTACTTTCACATAGAATATCATATTGAGATGAACACAAAAGTTTAAAGTTTTTATATTCTATCACCACAGCTTCCAGGATATGTGTAGAAATATTCATTACTTTTATAAAGTGATAGATTCCCTATAGCTTTTTATTTTTGCACGGAAACTTAATTTTGCTTATAAATTGTTAAGAAACTCTTGATCTATATTATGGAATATCAATTTAAAAGGAAACATATTGTGGAAACTATTGGTATTTCTTCCGAGCAAATACAATCATATAATTCTGTAGATAGAATATATTTTACAAGCGAATCAAAAGGGGTTGAAGCAGTTAATGACTATCTATGCGCATTGTTATTAAATATTGTTAGACGATTATTGCTATTGTAATGTGTTTTGAACAATTTACATATTATTGTATAACATAAATTATATTTCCTCCCTTTCCCCGAATATAAAGCTTGCCGGTAATCGTTGATTTGGGATGCAGACAAGCGGTGATTTACGTCAATGGACCAACACGCGTATCAGATAGAACAGTTAGATCGTGTGATGTGATGAGCTGTTGTTTGCACAGCAATGTGAATAACACAGGTAACTTGCATGCGAAAGTCAATCAAAGTTTTCGGTCGCAGATATAAAATTCCATTGTCGCCGTTATTGTCTAATGATGCCAATTGTATGTCGCGATTTGCGGTAATACAAAAACCCTTATGTTCTCCGTGTTATCTTACATTGCGTTCGCGGTATCTTATTACATTGCCGATTTAAATAAATGAACAACCGTATTGTCAATGCATTAAATGCTTGCTCTCTCTCTCTCTCTCTCTCTCTCTCTCTCTCTCTCTCTCTCTCTGTGTGTGTGTGTGTGTGTGTTTATCTAGAATCTGTATCAACGTACATATATCGAACATACTTTCCCTGTATCAATGTTGGAGGACAATTGTATTTTTAGCAATTTGGAAGATACATTTTCGAGCAAAGGAACGCGTTTCGCGATTCTGCTTATAAACGATCGATTACAGCGGCGGTTATCGTGCCACATGTCGTCCTATTGCCACATACGCTCCACGCTCGCGTGGTTCTGTAATTTTCTAAAGCTATCGTGTGCGCGCGTGTGATGTTTGTTACGTGTATTAAATGTCGACGCAACCATCATGCAACGCTTGCGTCATTCTGGTAGAGACAAGCGATTGATTTAGATGCGTCGATGAGTCATCGCACAGACAGACCATCAAAAGATATTCGCGTATCCCCAATCGTACATGACAATTCACAATTTCCTGTATACGCAATGTCATATAAAATGCGAAAAGTACTCATGGAATGGATTCACGTAAAATCGATGAAAATGAAAAAAATGCCCCTATAAATATGTAGACCTAGGAATTATTTTCTTAATTGTAGCTTTGTACGCATTGCAATAACTGTTAAAATATTATGTCCATCGAATGAAAACGTGAGCGCATTTTAGCACACGACTGATTGATTGACTGTCAAAGATCTCGGTGTTGACATTCAAATGTCAGAGTTCAATATCATTTTTAATTCAGATTATTAATGTGAATCAGCGTACACGGTTGCGACTGCGATAAATTTATTAGATATTCACTTCGATCGTGTAATGGATTAATGATTTAGTAAAATGTATATGATGAATCTCGATACGATGGAGATCATCTATGTGGTGTATAACTGATATTTACGGCTTATATTGAAGACACAAAAAAGCAAATTGATTCGAGTCACTAATTAAATAGCAGTTACGTGCTTGAAATTTTTTATACATATAGCCAAAAGTAAATACTCGTAGTATATAGCAACGTGTGTTACGTTGCGTTTAATATCGAATAAAAATTGTATAGAATATGCATATATTTAAAATAATATTTCTTATTATATTATATACAATTAATATAAGATAGAATTTAATTCTTTTTTTTTAAGAATTCTGCCTATATATCCTACAAACAAATAATATCATACAATATAGTTTTATTACATTAGACACGAATTGTTGGGTAAACTATTACTTTTGTCGATACTATCTAGGTCTGTCCGAAATTATACTGGTTTCTGGATACTCGAGGTGGTACCCCTTATTAGATCGATTTGCGCGCGTAGGGCAGAAATTTCCGCTTTCGAAATTCGGCATTTGTTGCACGTTGCGACAAATGTTGATACAATACGGAAGCAATTCTCGGCGATTTGCGTCAGCGGTGAAACAATAGATTCTGTAGCTGGCGTTTAAACAGCCGCGCGCCAGTATCGGTGATGTAAAGAGAGCGGGAGAGAGAAAGGGGTGAGAAGGGGGGGAGGGCGGGAGGCCAGGGAGTGCTAGCGCTAGAGGGTGGATATTGGTTTGTTGTCATTATCCTGTAATACATTAATGACGCGTCAAGTCAGCGCATGACAACGCGGTCACCCTCTCTGGCGCAACGCAGCTGAGGTCCATCCATAGTCCTCTCCCATCCGCTTTCCTCTCTCTATCTCAATCCTCTCTAGAATCACCGTCTTCTTCCCACCTTCGCTCTTACCCACGCGTCAGTCTCTTTCGCTCGTTCTGTTGCTCCCTATCTCCGTGCCACAACCCCTCCTCCCCCTTTCCTCCCTGAACTCTCTGCTACTGGCTCGAGCTCTGTGAGGAGATCAATAGAGATCCTGCACCCCGTACCTTCTCTGACGCGGTGGAGGAGGACAAAGGTACTCACCCTGATGTTCCACTCGCGTTGCTGCCTGCTCCCTACGATACGTAACACATACATACATATGTACATACGCATACATATGTGCGCGCATGTAGTAGTGTAAGCGCCTCCGACGCAAATTTTCTACGAAAAATGAGAGGAAGTATATAGGTATATGTATAGGAATGCTACATGTGTTGTATGTGCGATACGTAGAATAAAATTTTGCTTAAGCATGAAATTTAGACGGTTAACATATATCAACAGTAGTATCGACATTTATCGCAACGTGCAACTGCGTTATCTTTTCAGTAGTATAAGTCGATTGTACGACATCTCTTAATTTAAATTTATTAATGGTATAGAAAATTGTTTACGATCTCCATGTAGTAAATACGATTCAGTAGTTTATATGACTTTCGTAGATTTTTTTTTTTACTTAAAAATAATCAAATTTGAGATATTAATAACAGTTAATTAGAGATAAAGAAATTTATAGCATCTATGTAAAGCGTCTCTAGTAATATTTTTTTTGCAGATAAAATTAATATAAACTCTTTACAAAAAAATAAAACTACTTCAATATAAAATACAATTAAAGTTACATTTTGAATACATGTACATATAATCACGGTGCAGTATTGAAACTGGGCAGTAATATTAAAACAACATTACATATATTTAATACAGTATAATAATACACCGTGATTGTTGATAAACTTCATTTGTCCTCGTTCAGAAACGATATTATATTATTCCAAATACAATTATTTTTTATCATTTGTGTGTGTGTAAAGATTGGAATAAATTATATGATACGGAATAACAATAAATTTTTCTCAGTAATTTTAATACTCATGATTTTAAATAAATGATAGATGAATTCAATATTTTTCTTTATATAAATGGAAATAAAACTTTTTAGTTTTCCGAGTTTTATCTTTTCCGGGATAAAAATAAAGAAGAAAGTTTTCTGTGGCATAACGGACCAAACACGAATGAGACTTCGACGTAATGATTTCATCAATATTTTGAATATACAACGAGGTTAACACATAATGTGCAGTAATTCTAAACTTCTAATTATATTGAAATTATAATGTGTTTTAGTTTATATTGGTATCGTGGGGTAAATGTAACATGGGAACAATTGTTTAATATGCAATTGATAATATGCTTTCGTATTATTTAAGATGTTCATTGCGTTTCTGTGTCAGATGGATTATATTTTTAAGTGAAATGTTCTTGGCTCCATATCGGTTTATTCGATATACATTTCCTGTGCGATCTATTTATTTTGTATATAAATATTTCAAAACAGAAATAATATAAAATATATAATTTTTGCCTATTTATAAATTACATTTTTTGAACGCGACAGTGAAATTTTATTTAATGTATTAATTGTTTCTCCTTTCCTCACTGGAACTATTGTATCTATTACTATAATTGACAATCTGTGTGTATATCATTACAAACGTTAAATGTCTTATTAATTTCTTTATATTAGATGCGCGTAGCTGTAATTTTATAAATATAAAATGATAAATTTTTAAAATATGCGCATTTGGGAGATCCCCTTGGCGAGTCTCTTCTCGTATTTTCTAATTGGATCGTTCATCAGGATTAGAATGCTGGTCGCGAAAGTATAATAGTCCGCGAGTAGAATTTTCGCATAAAGTTCCACCTGTAATCTGCCATGCAGAATTCATTAAGTACCGCGACAAAGTTCGCCGCTCGGTTACGTCGATGAACGACGATTCGACGACTTTCGATTCGTTTGCGCCCGCGGTGGGCCGCGGTTTTGTGGAGCACTCTGTGCAACAACCGGTGCAACCGCGAATGCACTTTCTTCTCGCTCCCGTGTGCGGGCACGTGTGCGCACACAGATTCGGCGGTTTTAACAGACGCGGGCGCGCGCGTTACAAGCTCTCACAAAATTTCACCGCCAAGCCGCGGCACACGACCGGCACAATGTATGCCGCCTACTTATTGTCGGGCGCCACGCGAGACGCCTGAAGGACATCGATTATATCGAAGACAGAAAAAAAAGTCTCATGAGTCAATTGTGTTACCGCGGAGAAAGTTATTCCCGTTTCTTTCTTCTACGCTGTCGTAAGACAACGCCCACGGATTTTCCGGGCGTATAATCGACCGCGTTACGTAAAAATGCATAAAGATGATGATAATTCTGCCGTTCGCAACAGAGAGGACTTTCTTTTTATCCGAATAATAATTTTATCGATCCTTGATCTTGATCGATATAATATTTTCTCACCGAGCAACTGAGAAAGATTGAGAACAAATATTTCATATTGCGAGTACACGATCTCTTAGCTGTTTATCCTATGCGACTAGAATAATTCGAACCGTGATACCTTAATGAAAGAGAAAACATGTTTTTATCATTCAAAGTGATCGGATAACAAATAATCGGCGTCGAATGGGCAACAAAAGATGGGACACGTAAGGACACCTTCTCCTGCTCTTATTATCGACGTTGCATTCCGTGTTTTTCGAACTCCTCGCAGGATCTCGGTTGATCGTGAAGACGAGTGACTTCTAACCGTGACGTTTACACATGGCGCGCCTGTGCATGCCCACACGCCCGTTCTTGTCTTGTCCACCCGATTCCTCTGTCTCAACGGCCACCTGTTCCCCTTTCAGATGCCGGGCACAAATAAACCGAAAGAACCGCGACAATGTGGCGTGTGTGGCATCGGTGGATGATGGTATGGAACGACGGCGCGATGTGTTGGTGTCGGTGGTGACTTGGGATATAAGGTGGTCATAATAGTCAGCGGCACCTGTCTCAACGAGTCAAGCATCTGAGATCGGAGCTGATGCAGCCGCTGAAGAAGAAGCGCGGAGAAAGAGCGGGAAAGAGAAGCAAAAGAGAGAGGAAGAGGAACAAGAGCGTAGGAGGGATGAGGGCGAAGGGGAGGGGATCAGTGAAAAAGAAGCGGAGAGGCAAAGGATGCGGAGTGAGAACAGAATAGGGGGGAGGGAGAGGAAGAGTCAAAACGAGAACAACGAGAACGACGTAGGTGAAACGAGTCAGGGAGGAAGGGGTGGGAGGGAGGAAGGGAGGGAGGATCCGAGGGCGAACGTGGCAGAGTCGCGTCGGTAGGGGAGATACAGAGGAAAAAGAGGGAGATAGCGGAGAGTCCTAAAGAGAGGAGAGATGTTCGGAAAGACAGAAAAAAGAAAGGGAGACAGAGAGAGAGAGAGAGAGAGAGAGAGAGAGAGAGAGAGAGAGAGAGAGAGAGAGAGAGAGAGAGAGAGAGAGAGAGAGAGAGAGAGAGAGAGAGAGAGAGAGAGAGAGAATACCGGTGCGAAGGAGCGTGCGCGTGCCACTGTTATATACCGGCACCTGCCACAAAACTTGGCTCTACCTTTTGGCACACACGCACCCACCATATCCGTTCTTCCTGCTACTCGCACGTTTATCCAGCCTTCCTGCCCGGCGCCCCGAACATCTTGCCGCAAATTGCGTAAAGCGCGTGCACGATTTCGGAGTGGCGTGTTTCCAATTCTGAGAGACGATCGTCGCGAGATACGATTAACCATTCATTATGTCTAAGGCGATGTTTTCGCAGGATTCGCTCTGCAGAGATGTAAGATATCAATATTGCTCGACTCGTTGGCACGGCAATTAAGATTTTGTTAATAAAAATTGTATGAGTGAAGATGATGCGAATTATGTCAAAATAAATTTCGATCAATCTTAATAATATAATAAATAGATATCTAAAAAACATTGCTTTTACAAAAATATGCTTTATATAAAAATTCGGTGCGCGTCTTTTACGCAAGATTACATAAGAAGAGTCCAAATTTATTAGTATTATAAAATTGCTATAAATAAAAATAATTGTCTTAATAGCATGTGTAGCACAGCAAAAGTAGCAAAAATTTCTTACCAAAACTTTTCGATAAAAAAATATAAATTGGAAATAGATTCAATACATAAAACCCCTAATTTATTCGATCGATATCTCGTCGATGTGTGTGTGTGTATAAAATACCGTTCTTCTTAATACAGCAGCGCTGTTCAAGAGCCCGCAGTAGTCAATGGACAACGTGTAAACCACGAAATAGCCAACAACAGGAGGACCGTTGCTGGAGCAGTGGCGTCGGCCGGGGGGGTTGCAGCGAGCGGAAATTTCAATTAACTTTATGGAGGCCGCGATGTAAATTGCGTAGGGGTCAACGGCGTGTCGGTAGGGGCCAGCAGGGTAGGAGCAAGGGTGCCGCTACTGCCGCTGCTGCTATCACCATTGGTGGAACAGGGAGTGACAGCTGTGTCGGTGGTAGTATCAGGGGGTCGAATGGTGGTGGTAGCGGCGGCGGTAGCGGTGGCGGCGAACGGTGGCAGTGGTGGTAATGCCGAGTTCAGGGGTGGTTTAGAGGTGTAGGTAGATACGGTCCACGGCCCCGTGGGCATAGGGCGCAGGCAGAGGGTTGGACGGGTATTGATCAGCCGAGCGGCCAACAAGACGCCTTTGCAGGATATCTACTATAGCCGCCGCCGCCGCCGCCGCCGCCGCCGCCACTACCACCATCGTCGTCGTCAACGTCCATGTCACGCACACATCACGGACGCACCAGCACGCGCTACGGATGTCTACAATATATCTACTACCACATGAGCCAACATAAGCTAACACCATCATCCATAACGCCACCCGCACAGACTCGCTCGCTCCGCTACGTTTATTCCTCCGACGCGGCGTAGGCGGGAGAATGGAGAGAGAAGTGAAGGGCGGATAGACGAGGATGACGAGATTGAGAGACTCGCGAGAGGAGAAAGAAGAAGAGTGACGGGGAGAGACCAGAGAGAGAATCAGAGGAAAATTTCACGACGCTAGACGGCCGGCAAGACGCTACTGCGGAGTGGTTGCTGGTACCAACACCGAGACACCGATCACTCACACCGGCGTCGAACGCGTTGTATATGCACTTGTAACCTCCACGGGCGTAAACTACCGTCGTTGTCTGTAACGTTACCCTATGCCGTCGAGACTTTCCACATGTATTTTGCGATAAATACAAGGAGACGCGAATGTCGGAGTGTTAGATACGCTCGAGAGGAAGGCAGACAGAGTTTCTGCTATGCTAGACAATCAACAGACTTTGTTCTTGCAAAGATGTAGAATCACCCAAGCCCCTCATCTAACGCATCTATGCGCGTTAATATAAACAAATCCGATATACGTATAATCATGATGTGATGAAAATTATCCACGTTATTCGGAAATTTCCATAAAAAATTTGAGAGATAAAAAGAACGGAAAGAATCCTAAATTTTCGAGCATAAAAAATAAAAGAGTACATTGCCAATTAGACAGCCAATGAGAGACCCTGTTGCAGATTAGACATTATACGTAGAAGTATCAAGCACCCGCATCGGTTGACCATCGCGTACCGCGGCTCCGTTTTCCCGCTGGAACTGAGAAAGCGGAGAGGCAAAAGTAGAAAGAGATAGGAGGGAGGAAGAACACCAAAGAGAATGTGAAGGGTGGATTTCGGAGGGTTGGTAAGAACGAGACGCGAGGAGTTTCTCGTTGATGCTACCAGCGTGGTCGGCGAGACGCTTTCGTAGGATCCTGATTGTATTCTACACTATCGCTATTTCTCTCTCTCTCTTTCTCTCTCTCTCTCTCTCACCCCCCCCCCCACACACACATACACTCTGTCTCTCTTTCTCACCGCCGTATCAGAGACGTCGAAGACACGCATAGAATGCCAAACAGAGACGGAGCACGAGTAAGTGGATCGAGAGAGTGGAGTTTGCAGGGTTTGATACGTGGGTGGTAGGGGATTGACGGGGGATGAGGGGGTGGGCGGGGGGAGGGAGAGTGGGAGACAGAGTTCACGTCGACAGAGCCACCGCGACATAGTGCCCCCGATTGCGATATATATCCACCCTCTTTTCAACCAACCCTATGCTTCTACCACCCACGCGTTTCGAGCCTCCCCTCTCGTTTACCCTCCTACACTCCCGGCGGACCCACCCCTCACATCGACCCCCTACCTTCTGCCTCTTTCACTACAGCCATTCCTCTTCGCGGGCCTCTCCGCCGCGCGCTTTCCATCTACGAAGTCTCAACCACCCCTCTTCTCACCGCCCTTCGCCACCATTGCGCTTTTGCCACCATTCCGCAATGCTCTCTCGGACTCCGCGTTGGTGTGGGGATTCGCGAACGCGAGAATCAGGCTGGTGGGCGACTCTCGGCACTACTTCTTCCACGAAGAAGTCTGTATATCGTACCACTGGAAGAGAAGTGCTTCTTTACGTCGTTTTTTTTTTTTTTTTTTTTTTCTCGAGGGTTGGAGGGTCGGCATTCGTCGGGTGCGCGTATTCGAAATCCCCCGACGATTCGCGATGCCTAGATCGGCGGCCCTGCTTGCGCCCGTTCACATTGATACGCACGGTTATCGATATATCGAATGTTTCAAAACTTCTGTTCCACGCTTCTGCGAATCTCTTTAATCATAGCTTCCTAATATTCTTGAGAATTAAGAATCGCGCTTTACGATTTATATAATTCCTTTATTTAAAACGTTTATATTTTATTTAAGTCGAATTATTTTTTTTTTATTTAAGCAGAAGGAACTACATATGTGTAATCATTTTGAGATATAGTAAAAAAAATTCTTCTCTTTATGCGAAATTATTGAAAAATATTATAATAAAACAAATGGATTTTACATGAAATGTTTTTGTAAATTCTATAGCTTTTCCCGAAAGAGAAAAAAATATTACTTATTCAATTCTTTTCAATGGATTATTTAATAGGAGTAAAGCCGCTGTTCAAGAATCTATGGATCAATCTACTAGCGAATCCTGCTTATCGTCCGAAACGACTAATCCGCTCGCTTCCTCCTTCGACTCTTCATCGCAGCTGTGCTTGCATTATAACATGCATTATAACGTCGAGCGATGCAGCGTGGTGACAAAGGGCTGAAGACGAATTTCCGTAATCGGAGATTCGGACTTTCTCGTTCGGTTTCCCGAGAACGGGCGCCTGCGGTAAACGGATCATCCTCCGCGATCCTTCTTTCTTTCGAGCACGTGCATTACACACATGTACGTTTGTGTCGATAAAGCGGTAGCAATTGGCGGGTTTCACGAAGCATTCCCACCTGCCGTCACACCGCCGTCGCGCAGACGGACGCACACGCCGCTGCCTGTCCACGTGCCAACGAAGAACTCTCCTCCCGAGAAGGTGCACCGCGAGCAGAAGTCGAGCACACCTTCGAGGTAAAAGCAGCCTGTTGAAGGCACCTGTACGCGCGGCACCGTGCGCGCAAGATGTCTCGTTGCCCGATCATCGTCGTCATATGTAATCGGCCGATTGAGAGGCCCCTCTCGCTATTTCTTCTCGAACGATTAATCGCGAGTCTTATGGGGCAAGAGACGTCGTCGGCATCTCGCGATACCGGTGAACAAAGAGCGTTATTGTTCTGCCCCGTAATAGATTCGATTATCAATCGTATAAATCCGATGAAATATTGAACACTGGGACTAGAACAAAGCTTTCATTTTATTAAGTACTTTTATTCATATATGAGATTTGCGGATTTTAAAAAATTTTTATTTCATATTTGGAATGTTAATTACGAATAAAAAGTTCATATTGTTAGGAAATAAACTTTTTTTTTTTAATAAATAATATGGAAAGTTTGGTATTCTCTTCTGAGTAGCCGCCAATTGTCAGTTGTTCGCGTATGCTCATATTTAGATAAAGCTCCTTATTAGTGTTATGGTTATTACTCTCACAAACATATATTGTAATAAATTATGAAATCTTTCCGAAATGACCGAATGAAATCGTATCATAGTTATCAAGGGGAAAGATTCGCCACGCCTGTTCCCAAAGTCTGTCTTTTCCTTTGGAGGAAGTCGTGAAACGAAGAGAATCGTAAAGCACGGATAGAAGTCGCAGGAGGGAGAGGGAAGGAATAGAAGATGAGGGTGAGGCTCTAGAGAGAGAGCGAGCGAGCGAGCGAGCGAGGGAGAGACACTGCGGAGCGAGTGACTGAGAGAGAAGGCAGGAGGCAGAGGGAAGAAGAGAGTGTATATGTATGTGCATATATATGTGTGTTTGCGTGTGAGAGCAAAAGAGCGAGAGCGAGAGCGAGAGCGAGAGAGAGAAAGAGAGAGCGAGAGAGAGAGAGAGAGAGAGAGAGAGAGAGAGAGAGAGAGAGAGAGAGAGAGATGAGGTCCGCCGCAAAATACAAGTTGGTAGGATATCGACCAGCCGGAAGTCTGAGTAGTTGTTGCCATGGAGACGCTCAAGTCAATTTGACCTGGGCCAACAGTCACCGGCATACTGATGCACGATATGCCATCCCATTATTCATATGGTTTTTACATGATAAAACATATTTTGCGGCGCGATTCTCCCCAACAGCATATAGCGTTTCGCGAAAGCCTAGAAACCCCTGCCGCAAAATGCGACGGTCTCGGAACGGGAGCGGATGGAAATCCCCATCACTTAAATTTACCCTTCAAAAAAAAAAGAAAAGAAAAAAGAAAAAAAAAAGAAATTTCCTTCACCTTTTTAAATAATATAAATGCGTACGTACAAAATACAACGTTGAAGATATTCTTACAAATTCGCAGTTAGAGCACGCAAAATTATCGATATGCAATAAGAATAGAATTTTCTCAAAATTAAAGTGACATGAGACTATTCTCCCCCACCCCCCCTCCTACCATCTTGCACACAGTTCTCTTCTCTTGTATGTGTCATCTTGTAAGAGATATAACGCTACGATAGAGTATTGATTCGATTATTAGCAGCAATTTTAGAATCGTCGATATTCTCTAAAATTATTCAAACTCCCATTGTGTGCGTCGTTTTGAGCATATCGCATATCACGCGACGCAAACGACACTGAAGAAGCGAGGGAGGATGACCGATTGAACAGACTCCGCAGATTCGACGGAGGGTCGAAGCTACTGTCCGGAAATAGTCTTATAGCTCGATGGTAAGTGCGCTCCAAAAATAGCGAGATTCCGCGGTCCTGGTTTTTCGTTTTTCAATGTCTGGCTCGCGAGTAAGGTTGGCACGTCCTCCGAAAGATTTGACGAAAAAAATTCTCCCCTGTAAACGTGAATAGACAAGCTTGCGACCTGTGCGGAGGTTTCTCCTGTTTACAAAGGCGATTTATAAGCCGGCGAATAAGAGAATTGAGAATTTCAATCGAAGATATCCAATAGACGGACAAATCGGTCAGGAAACTTTCCCGGAATTTGCGGCATTACGGGCACCTGTCAGGCACCGATTAAGGATCTGTTTCGTTCAAAATGGCATACGTGATGCCAAATTTAATCGACGATCTGATGATTTGACGCGACGTACGTGGGACGTGTCGGTCGATCTTAATTTATCCTCCGCTGCGTTTGCCCGCCTACATCGTCCTGCGATTTCCGTTTTAACGTAACACATCGAAGTTGACAACCTTTGAATATCATTAGTATTCTGTGTTGAGTGAGTATTGCAAGATACCGATGTCGGAAATGTTAGAGCGAAAACTGCATGAGATTTCTATTTATGGAATCGTATTTTCCAAGGCATCACGCACAATGTATAAGAGAGAGACTGCAAAATTGCATAATTTATATTTTCTTAAATTATAAAGATGAGGAATGATGGTTTTATAATTATTTTGTATTGTTAAATCCTTGACACACACACACACACACACACACACACACACACACACACACACATATATTTAGAGAGCATGCTTCTTATAACTTCTGCAGCTAAAGGAAAATATATTTTGAGAAGCAAATTCAAGATACCGATACAAATGAGCAAGATAAAAATTCTTGGATAATTTAAGCATTAAACATTAAGTTGTTAGAAAAATAAAAGGAATTATAAGAAAATATTTTACAATTCATTTTTTCACTAATTTCTTTTCTACACCAAATATTCCAATAGTGTATATCGGTAGCATATTCAGAATTTTGTTTCGGGGGAGGGGGGAGGGGGTTGGAACTCTGGGCGAGCGATTACACTAAACTAAATTCACTTAACATTAAGCAATGAACTGCAGTTTTATTTGCTTAATAAAGCTACTCTACAAGTGCGAAAATGCTGACTACTTGTTAGTCGGTTAGAGCTCGGATTTCAGGAGAGAGAGGAGGGCTGAAGCTCGAGGGGACAGTCTCCCTCCATAAATACGCCACTGGTGTATATCGTACTTTAATAATTAATTCATGAACCCAAATTATAAGAGAATTACTTTTAAGATTAAGTCACAAGAATTAATTAAATAAATAAAACTTTATCTTTTTAAATTTAATACTCTTCTATAATTATAAATATTGCTTTAAATACTGTAATATATATGTAATTGCTGTTAAACGCCAAGATCATCGCCGAATTAGAGCTGATAGGTAAAATTAAGATATATACCAAATAAAGCTCAATTCGGCTGCGGTAAGTTCATTCGATGATCTTGCTTGGTTAAATTAACCCCGCATTAATACGGCATAGGCACCCCTCGAGCACTTCGCCTTCTCGCATGAACTGCTTGGTAATACGAATGTATAGCTGACACCCATGATGTTTCTGGATATGTGCGTGTGCGTGTGCGTCTACGTGATCAGTGTGTGAAGAGTAAATATATACTATATATGTATAGTATATACGAATGGTGATGTAGATTTGATCTCTCTGTATATAAGTACGTATTTATGTATACACATACATGCACACGCGTATGCATTTATATATAGTGCGCAATCGCGTCTTTGGATATATTTATATTCAACTAGAATGCATGACACATAAGTCGAAAATAACTCATAGAACGTTCCATTAAACGAGCTATGTGATGAAGTGCTGTCAGATTCGCATAAAGCTTACCGCTATTTCGATTCGCGCGAACGTCGGAATTACTGAAGTTGAGTATGTTCGGCTTTCGAAGGAAACATAATCATTGTGCAATTATTATGTATAACAATTAAATAATAAAATATTACACATTTAAGATAAAATATCCTTCCTTAATTTTAGATAAAGAAAATGCATTTATATTTGCCTAGATATAATTCAAAATAATCGTATTCAAATATATACAATATATATATTTTCGTATATATTTTTTTATGATTATTTTGAGTTGTTATGTTAATTATGTTATTATATATATATATAAATATAATAACAATAGTGTATATATGCACAAAAAAATACACATTTCAATCAATGTAGAATATTTTATATACAAATTTTATATATGACCTATATATCTTCAAAATAATCGATATTATCGATTAAAATCTGTTTTGCTTGTTTTTACAACAATTGAAATCATAATTTTGATTTGCCACTTGAATTACAATTTGTCCTTTATATTTGGTGTCCCTTTATATTTAGTGAAGGGAAAACGACCTTCCATCTAGCCTTAACTTACTCATCGCTGCTCCGCATGTTCGAGAAAGTAATTTTCGTTTGAGCTATTCTATCACCCCTCGAACGAATGATTACATCATCCAAGGGGGATGCATCGTTCTCGCACCCATCTAGCGGTGGATTAACTTGATGCGCAATCGCGTCACTAAAATTCATAATCCGGACAGGCTGTACAAGAAATGTATTTTTGCAAAATGGCCTTCGGTTTAAATTTATTATTTTTCTCTCAATATATAACATCCAAGCCTAGCTTATAAAAAATAAAATATCATAAATTTTGACAATAGCTAGTGGTTTAAATTAACACGTACTTCTCTCTGTGCCAAATACAAATGTTACTTCTGTGATATCTTTTTGCTTTTATTAATTTTCAGAACATATTTTCTTTAATACAATTCTAAAGTAGAATTCTCATAAGAGTTAAAATACAATTAAAATAATGAAAAAACTCAATTAAAGTTGTTTTAGACATTTTTTTCATGCAAAATAAATATGATTTAAAAGTAGAAGAAAAATTAGAGTACTTCGCGTGTTGATGTTTTCTCTTAAATTTTAAAAAGCATGAAAATGAGACAGATCTCAATTATATGTTTACGATGATGAGAAATATTTGCATAACTACAATATATATGATATGTTATGCGCGTTGTACAATTATCAATGTATTCATTTAGTTGAACAAAGACAAATTTCAATGTATCATGAATATATTCTTCGCAGCTCTTATGCTAATAAAAAAAAAGTGAAATATCTTGAGGAAGATGACATCGCGCAGCACATGCACAAAGAGTAGATATAGAGCATATTCTGCTGCTCTTTACTCAAGAAACTATTAGGTTACCGAATAATTCATGCTGGGTCGCAACCCGCCAATCCGGTGGCGCGCAACGTATACGACGACGACGCCGAATCCAAAGTTCGTGGGGTCGTGCAGGATGCAACGAGAGTGGAGAGGGGGAGGGAGGGAGAGAAGAGAGAACTAGGAGAATATAACAAAGAGTGGAAGGGAGAGCAAAACTGAGAGAGGGTATACTCTGTTGCCAATCTCACCCTGACACCCTATATCCTGTGGGGAGCATAGCCACTCCGTTCGCCCCATAATCGTCTCTCTCTCCTTCTGCACACTCTCGACACAGAGAGCGTAAGAGAGAAGGAGGAAGAAGATAGACTGAGAAAGATAGAAGGAACGAAAGAACGAACCAGGAGTGAGAACGAAGGGTAAGCACCGGAGCAAATGGACAAAAGTGAGATAGCTGATCTAAGAAGAAAAGAGAGAAATAAAATTAGGAGATGGACGCGAGCGGCGCCGAGAGGGAACGCGACGAACAGCGAAGAGCGAGCTCTCACGCTTGTACAAAAAGAAAAAAAAAACTAAAAACGAGAGAGACAGGTAGACAAAGCAAGATGAAAGAGAGAACCGGTGGAAAAAAGTCAGTGCGATGCAAAAATTGGAACAGTACAAACAGATGCGCAAAATAGAGAGAGAGAGAGAGAGAGAGAGAGAGAGAGAGAGAGAGAGAGAGAGAGAGAAAGAGAAACGGAAAAGAAAGAAAAATACAATCGAATCTAGAAGTGAAAGGGACAAGATTAGCAGAGAGATAGAAAGGAGTATGAAGAAAGAAAAAAGAGAGGCAGACAGAGAAAAAGAGATAGATAGATAGATAGAGAGAGAGAGAGAGAGAGAGAGAGAGAGAGAGAGAGAGAGAGAGAGAGAGAGAGAGAGAGAGAGAGAGAGAGAGAGAGGATTGAGTATAAGGCTAGAGCTGTTGGCGTTCCGACCCGACCTCTCATCCCCATTCCTGTCTCCACCCACCCTTCTGGAGGCACCCTCTCGCCGCGCTACCTCGTCTCCACCATGGCACAACCACCCACCTATCCAGCCCACCGACCATACCACACAGTAACACCCCAACCGACAGATCAATACCTACCAACTACCAAGCTGCTCCCAGATTATCATTCTATTCGACTACTTCGAACGGCCCCGAAAATTGAGTGACCACGCGCGTCAATCGAGGCTTATACTTGATGCGCGTATAAACAATCTTCATGCGAATACTAAACGTTGTCTATGTGCAACAAACTACGCGGATTCATCGAGCGCGAGAGAACATCAGTCATCGCCGTAGATGTTCCACGAATTCTCATGCCTTGAAAAAATTCGCAATATGCGCAAAATGTTGTAAAAATATTCTATGTCAATCTCATAGAACCTAGCGATTAATAAAAAATTTTCTACCCTGCATTAACACTTATTATATATATATAACACTTATTATTATATTTGCAAACTCAAATAATGTAAATATAAAATTTAGTTTTTCTTAGAGAATGTTAATTTTAATTGAATTTTTTTCAGCTAAATTTTAAGTTTGATTATAAAAGTACTTGACATAAAAAGAAATAAATAAAAATTGAATATAATAAACAAATAAAATATAATTTTCCCGGTTACAGTTATTTCTCCGCTTAGAAAAATTTAATTTTAAATTTGTCAAATTATTTATGATTCGCACACATTGTAAGACTGAGATGTCTTTCATAAGATTCCATAACTGTTAAAAGATAACAGTTTTAGATGATGAAAAATACGAATTATTAAAATTTCACGCGATCTGGTTAATATAATAATAGAACACGTGGCGATATAAAATTTTATTTATATATGAGTGTCATTATTTGCGATAAGAATCCAAGATGTACGAGAAGTCTCGGAAGTGACCTCAACTTCAAGCTGCGGAAAGTAGGTCGAATGTCCGAATAAGATTCTCCATTTACGAACCAGAAGGGGAGCGAACGTGCGATTCATCAACGGCAGCTCTTTATCCACTTTTTATCGGCGCGATGAAATTAATCGGATTCCCCGGTGTGAATCGCTTTGATGAAGTGCACTTTTGCGTTCTATGAACTACGTGATTTGGTTAAACAGCGAACGGACAGACGGAGCGGGGAATTATCGTGCTGGAAACGCTACGTGTCCTTTATTGCTTTTATTTCTTGCTACTCGTTGTATCCATCCGTAATGAGCCGGCAATTTTTCAGAGTCGAACGACCTTATGATCGCATACGCGTTACGTCAAATTAAAGAGCAACAGGTGTCTCTGCTGATCATCCGATGTACTCCGCGTTAAAATAGTAGCGGTATGACGGCGCCGGAATATATTCATTTAGACATCGGAAAAAAACGTGTCGGAATATTATCATGCGAAATTGGATCTCTAAGCTCATCGTAGCAGACAAGATATCAAATATCGAACTGTTATCGAATATTCTGTGATTAACCTAGGTTTACAAAAACAATCGATATTTATCGAAAAGTCAATATTTGAATATTCCGTTAATATTATAAGACAAATGTAAGTAATTTAAGTGAATAATTTATTTATTATTTAATATTATTTATTAAAATGTTATTGATCCTTTGAAAGGAAAAAAGGAGCATTATATACATAGATCTCGATTTTTAACATAAATTTATAAAAAGTTATGTATATGGAATCTTTTTAAATTAGTTTTGATGAATTTGAGAAAAAGAATATATAAATCTACATTAAATTAGTTCTTTGATTGTCGAATTTAATCTCGTTAAAGAAAGTCGAAAAAAATAATCCATATTCATAAATATCTTTACGATTAAAACTTTTTTATTTTATATACTGAAAAAATATAATGTTATTTTAACTGCAATTGATATGTACTTTGTTCCAAATGTTTTATTGTAGTTCTCTATTGTTGGACTCCGAGAATAAACTAATTTCGCTATCAGGGCATTCGTTCGTTTCAAAAAGGAGTGACACGAATTCATTATCGATCCCAGGTACGATATAAAAATCGCGCACACGCACAGTGCGTAGGAACGTTAAATTACTCCGACCTTAACCATTCCTAGCAAGGACGCTCACCGCGAGAAGAGCAATACGTCACCGACAGGGTCGACCAACGTCACGGGGGCGCCTCGGATGACGTCAGTGGCATGCTAAATGAGATTAGGCTTGCAAGGGTTTATTTGCGGCCCACGTATTTTCCTTCCCTCGGATGGCGCGAGGAAATGTCGTATAGTATACAGGATGTACATGTCTACTTACACGGTATTGCGGAGGCGTGCATTATCATTTTGGCGCGTAGCTTCTAAATGTATGATGCTTTCCGATCAAAATCAAATTTATTTACGCATTTATTTATATATTCCATATTATAAAAGAACTTTATCGTAAAACTGTATCATGTAAGAAAATATAAGAGAAATGTTTGTAAAGAAGAATGCAAAATAGTACGCAGACTCGCATTTAAGTCAGAGTCACACTTAAGATGAAATGGCCCCCCAAAATTGTTTCGCTAATTTTCTTATTTTAATTTTCTTAATTTATTTAATATAGATAAAATATAAATAAATCTACTATCTTATTTCATATATACACACCCACACACACATTTTTCTAAGTTTTAATTTTTAGAAATAATTTATAACGATCTGTAATGTTATGATTTTTAAGATTAACTTGACAAAAAAAAGATATATAGTAATTTTGAAGTCATATCAGGCTATAGAAGAGAGCAATTAATACACCCTAAGTTAGATACTTTATACGTAGTTCTCATTATGTTTTCGCTGTATTTATATGATGTGGAAGATGCGAAGATCCAAAAATGGAAAAATGGAATGTTGGACAAAATAACTAGGGAGAAACGAAGAGAGCGTAAAAAAAGAAAAATGACAAGTCAACGAAGGATTGGCGGAAACTAGACAAGGGCACGAAAGAGAGAGAGAGAGAGAGAGAGAGAGAGAGAGAGAGAGAGAGAGAAAGAGAGAGAGAGAGAGATAGAGATAGAGAGGCAAAAAAATGCGAAAGGGGAAAAGAAAAAGAAAGAGAAATATACATGGTAAGGAAGAGAACTTAAGAACGACGAGGACCAAAGGGAGAAAGGTCAGAGAGAGGGACCGAGAAAGAGCGAGAGAAAGAGAGGTGGCAGGGAGGTACGTGTCGGAGGGAAAGAGACGAAGATTTCCTGGCATTCTTCGCGCCGTTGCAGGCAGCGGCGGCATAAATCGGCCGAAGGGAAAACTTTTTGGGCGCGGAGTTACATACCAGTCGGTATCCGCGCGCGAACGCGCGCATGTGTACGTATACACATATGTGTATGCGGTTTTATCTGACGGTACTCGGGGATGTTGCGGGTTGATTTATCGCCTGTCGTTGCCATGGAAACCTCGGCGTGACCGGCTTGCGCGACACCCTCATATCCGAGTCGACTCTGGTTTGCTCTATTCCCCGCCGCACCACGCTCGCTCGCTCGTGCTTTCATCCTCTCCTTCTCGCACCCCCGCTCTATGCGCATTAATCCATCTCTTACTCTCCCTCGCTCTTCTTCGTCCTTCTCATCTCCTCACCCTCTTCACCATCTGGCTTTCTCTTCATCTTTCTCTCTCCGTCTTTCTCTTTCTCTCTCCACTGCACTTTATTCCTCCCCCTCCCCTCTCCCTCTCCCTCTCTCTCTCTCTCTCTCTCTCTCTCTCTCTCTCTCTCACTCACTCTCTCTCTTCATAGTACATTTTCTATCTATGTTTCTCCTTACTATATTCCGCCTCTAATCTATCCTTCTTTGTCTTTATATTTTCTGTATGTTCTTTTGCCCCTCGAAACGAGTCTTTCTCTTCAATTTCTTCGTCTTTCATTCTTCTGTAAGGTCGTTCCATCTCGTTTTCGCGTTTTCTTTCCGCTTCTCCTCTATCTCACTATCTCTTCCCTCGTTTATGCTATTCCTCCTATATTACATCGTCTCTGTCTCTGTCTCTGTCTGTCTGTCTCTCTCTCTCTCTCTCTCTCTCTCTCTCTCTCTCTCTCTCTCTCTCTCTCTCTCACGCATGTCCTTTAGACATCTTTCTCTCTTCTGCCTTCGCTTCCACGTTTCCTCTCTCGGTCAATCTCCCTAGAACCCCTTCGTCTCTCTTCATTCCTCTGGACTTCTCCTCATTCATTCCCCCCGTTCCCGCAATTCCTCTCGTCCCTCAGCAAGAACCAGTACCATCACACACCTACGCCACCACCCCATCACTTCCCCGATCGCCCTTTTCCACGCTTCTGATTGGGAGTGCGCCCTCAACTCTCTCTTTCTCTTTCTCTCTCTCTCTCTCTCTCCCTTCGTCCTTTTTCCCTCTTTCGCTGCTCCATCGCGTCTCTTCATCTATTCGCTTACCCTTCCTCGCTTCTTTTGCCCATTCCCATCTTTCCTTCGATATGCACCCTACGCCGCTATCACCCTCCGTTGCGAGGCCGAAACTCCCTGGAGGAACGTCAAGGAGCCGAGTATCGGCGGAATCCTCCGCAAGGAACCGCGCATCTTCGCAATCTTCCATCAGCGATGTCTTCAATCACACATTTACGACCTACAATCTTTTTATTAAGTCTCGCGACTGGCAGATGTCTGTCGATGCGAATAATCGATAAGTCTCTTACTCGATTGTACGTGTTAATTGTAAGGCAAGTTTCAAGTGAATGACGTAATAGTGCTGTTGGCATTACAACATTGCGTGATGTTACGAAAATATATATTAATATTTATATATTATTTATTTTTTTACGGATTTTTTTCTATTTCAAAAGAGTGAAAAGATTAAGTTTTTTTAGATAGAAACTTTTTCATGAATTAAAATATTCTTAATTTTGAATATAATTATAATTTTATTCTCGCCTTGAGGAACAATGACCGAATATCGACTTTAGTAACCAAGTGCGCATATCTCTCTTTGTTTCTATATCTCTCTCTTTGTCTTTCTCTCTTTCTCTTTCTCGGGCTAATTTATTTAGTTTTTTATGTTTTATAAGATCACATTTTTCGCGATATTAATAATATACTGGACTAATTATTTCATTCATAACAACAATTTTATTTCTTTCATTTTAAACATCAGCGTTTATTTGTTTTATATGCTTTTATATATTTCACTTTTATAAGTCGTATTGATTCATTAAACTGATTATCGATGGAAAGAGAGAATAAGATAGAGTTGCAGGATTGAAATAATTTTTTAATTATTTTAAAAATATAATACAATGATATATAGAGCCCCTATCTGTGATATGTGAATACAATATAATTTTTTTAATTTAATTTGTAACCATCGTTAATGGTTCTCCAGCTTAATCCGTCTCGCGGTCAAAATCTAAAATCGAAAAAGATTCAAGACTTTCAGGATATGTAGACATTCATATTCGCGGCTTCGAAGATCGGTGTTCCGATTCATCGATCGCGCGAACGACGAAAGATTCATCTTATAAGTATCGAGCGACAGCCATCTGCGTATTATCCTCCCACGATTTCAGCACAAGCGAGTGCGTGACTGAGAGAGGATCGATTGGCATATGCAGACCCAATTAGGGATTCAGCCGAGAATTACGAAAGTACCTTACACCATCGTTAAATTACTTTCTTGAGAGAGACGAGTTTCATAACGAGATCCCAATTACTTTCGCGAATAATTCCGCGCTATTAGAAGCGCGGTCGACGATCGCGTAAAACGTTTAATCGAGCAGTTGCGCGACATAGCGCAAATTTCTGCTGCAACGACGGCTTCCTGATTTTTTTCTGAATGCGATTTAAGCACCGAATAACTAAGAGAGAGAAAAGAGCGAGATTGCGCAATACAATAAGAATATCGAAACTTTCATCATAGAATTTATCGCAAATGCGATCGAGCCTAACTGATTCTATTTTTAATTAAAATCATTTTTAATTGAATTTACATTTAATTTCAAAGTTGCGAATGTATGAAGATTTAAAAATAAAGAGTGATGATATAATAGTAACTCTTAGGTGTAATATTCTCGTTTAAATATTCGATCAAGATTTTTATTATTTCATTCAGCACGTTGTATGAACATCGAAAAAGTGTCTAACATAATTAATAAATAAATTATTTGGAAGTGTCGTATCTCTTGTAAGTAAAGTGGAAATTACTATTGAGCGATTAGCCGATGGTAAGCTTACGAGTATGTTTTTGCATTATCGAATGAAGGTTTTAAATGTTCTCTATCGAGATAATCGATTTATCGAGATAATTTCAAAACTTACTGAAACATTTCGAGATGCTTTTTAGCGGATAGATTTCTTCTAGCTTTTACCAGATGCTGCGAGAATGTAGCGAATTGCGGATACCCTTTTTACTGCTGGCATTAACAAATTGAAATAGGAGGGCGAGAGAGGAAACGGATCGAAAAAGATTTACACGAAGAAATATAGAAGCAAGAAAAAGAATAAGCAACAAAAGGGTGAGCGGCTCTAGAAGGAGAAGCGAGACGCCCGGATTCTGGGGCGCTCGTTGTCGGTCTCATTGTTATCGACCCACTGGGATCTCTGGCATCATTGCTAACGTGATCACGTCGTAGCCATCACCTTCCTACCACACAAGCAGCACCTTCCTACGCCATGACGTAGTTTCGTGTCCTGCTGCGAACTGTCATAACAGCCTCGAAATGTATTCCGGTTTAAAAGAGAATTTTTACTTTCAGAAAAATAATTAGAAAAAAAAACTCCGATTGAAATCAGATATTATTTCCTAACATTGTGTAAAAAGTATCTATTGTGTTCTGAAATTGTTTTTTAATTTACGTTACGTCAATACTTATATATCGATACTTATATAGGCAGGTAAATAAATTTAATCGAGAAAAAGCGCAGAACTTTTTTAAATTAAAAACTTGATTATCTTAACTTAATACTTTCAATCACCATTGCAACTTATTCTTCTGTTAATGTTCTAGATAGTTACAAAGCAGTTACTTTTAAATATCATATAAAAAATATACTTTCTCTGAGTTTTCAACTTTTATTTTATTCATCCTTTTCATTCGCTGTTTCTTTAAAATGTGTCACCGTAATATTCTATCATAACTTGTAATTGAAACAAGTTTCTAAATTTTTTTCATTTGTCTAATAGTTTCCTTACTTAGATATTAACAATAATTTCCTCTTTTTTATCATAAATAACATTATCATGGTTATGTACAACTAATGGCCATATTTTATTGTATCTCAATAATATTGTTTTAAAATAATAAGAGCTTTCTCAATATTATAAATATTTGAATGATAAATGTAAAATTATGACCTATGTTTAATTTCATATACAAGTTTCATGTTTCTTATCGTTTCACAATAAGCAGAAAAAATTTACATTATATATACTTGACCATGAAGAACTGGTTGCATATAACTAGGCTGTAAAGATAAATACGCGAGAGAGCAATAACTTTCTTGTGCTAATTTGACTAATCGGCGAGACGCGTGTTAAAACACTGAAGATAGCAGATAAAAATAGTTTTGACCTTTTTAATCTTCACAGCGATGTTCTTTTCTGTATTCTAGTCACGTATTGTCATTTTTTATGACAAGATGAAGTCCCGATAACATCGTCACTAACGTTTCATGGTTTCGAGCGATTATGACTATTACACTTACAATGCTGCATGTATGTATGCAGAATAATACTTTTTATTAATATTGCTCATATAATTAACGTTTTCTTTATTCATTTATAACTGTTATTACTTTTAGAGAATTCTAAGAATTATCTTTTTTCTGATATAATAAAATTAAAATTTAAATAAAAGCGTGTTTTATGTAATAATATTAAAATTATTAGTAAAATAATATGATAAGAAACATTTCATTAAATTATTTTATATTTTATGTGATTTATTTATGAATCATCAGAAGAGAAATATCCTAACAATATATCTCAACTCATAAAGTGATTAAGCATGTTGAAAAATGTACATATGTACGTTTTCATTATGTTCAATCATATTATATGTATAACTGTACATAAGTGTAAATATGTGTAAATGTAGATAATATCTACAGATCACCTGTGTAATTGTATCAATAAATTTGAAAATACTGAATAAACAACAAATATCAAGATAAGATATAATAACGTGCTTTCTTGGAAAGAATTGCGAATTTTCTAGATGTTTTACTGAAATCATTAAATATGAATAATGCAATTTAATAATATCTCGTTTAAAATAATATATATGATAGTTACTGAAAATGTATTAAAGAATTTTAAGCCAAGTAATACAAATATTTTTAAAATAAATTGTCCAATAGAAAATATTATTAACACAATATTACTTGTTTTATAATTTTTTTTTAGATAGTAAAAAATTCTTATAGATACTGTTGCTAATTCAAAGTTCTTTTACCAAAGTTTTATCATCACCATATGATAGAAGACTTGAACCTATTTTTAATTTGATTGTTAATTTGATTTAATGAATTAACTCTCTTTTCTCATTTAATATTATAATATAATAAAATATGCGTAAAGAGTAAGAAGGTTAGAGAATATGCGTAAAGAATAAAAAGATTTAAGAGATTCAAAAGTGGAACATCTGTGATAATAAAGCGCATCTGCATGTCATGAATCGGATTGTAACGTCTTCAGAATATCTAATATGCAAGATAAGGAGCGTAGGCAATCTGTGAAAAAAAATCCCGAGAAATGAGTAATATGTTTGTACGCAGCTTGTCACGTTTGCGTTTTTAGAAATATGGATTTCTCGTCTATATAAATGAGCAGAAAATTTGCACGAGACTATAACGGTTTCAATGTGCGTAGCAAAGTGCATCCGATAATATTAAAAAGTAATAAGTTCAATAAGTATAGTGTAAAAAAATGTTACATTTCAGTATTTGGATGATTAGTCTGTTGACTTTGTTTAGAATAATTTCGGCGGAGGTAACGTAAATTTGCAATATCTTATTTAATTGATTTTAAGTATTTATAAAGATATCAAAACAAATTTTGGCACATTTGTGTGTGTGAGCGCGTGTGTACTTGTTAAATAATATATTTGAGAATTTAATTCAATAAGTATTCAATGTTTGTTATACATTGCAAATACTATTACAAGTTGATTGTGAATTAAAATAATAAAGCTTAGGTACTTTTCAAAAAATAATTATTCATGATATGCATTTTACTTTTTGTCATAAACACTTCCTTACAATTGGATATATTTTTACGTCATTAGTATAATAGAGATATTCTTATTAAACTAAATGAGAACTTATAACTATAAAGCATACTTTATAAATTTTGTTCATTAGATTGAGATCATCAATTTAAATTTTGTTAGCACATATATCTACAATCAACTAATTTATAAAACTCTGTATAATTCAATTTCATTCAAATAAAAAAGTGTATTTTAGTAGCTTTACGATATTGGTTCTATAATTATTATAATTGACAAAATTAAAGCACACACACACATACACACATTGTTAAATAAAATATAATTTATTAATAAGTAATGTATATATATTATTTAGGATTTAGTGTGGCATAACAAGCTACATCATTATGCTTCACATGATCGTGTTGACACTTCACGGAACGGAAGATTTGGCTTCGACTTTCTAGATAATTTACGTAGACAGTTTTGTCAATCGTTTTGCAAGTCTGCAGATAAGATGCCATATTTCACAAATCTCTTATGTGCTGTAAAATGCCCCGAATTGTATTTACCGCATAGTTCGACTACTCCAAAAACTACAACACCGATATCAACTCCAACATTAACTCCAGGTACTCTGACAACCATGACGACAGATATAAAAGAATGTGTATTGTTGTGTGTGCATATTGAAAAGAAATATCTATTCTTAAATATATCCATTATTTATAATCGCTTATCTCTTAAAAATATAAGAGATAATTCTTCATTTTTTCATGGTTATTTTGATCATTATATCCTCTTTGCATCTATGTTAAAAATATATTAGCACTTTAATAACTGAATTCTTTTAATCCGTTAATCCATTTTTTTAAAACAATTTCTTCAAAGTCAAAATTGTATCTAACCATTCTATCTAATAAGACTATCTAATAAACAAGTCCATCTAATAATTTTAATTCTACATGCAGCACGTTGTTTATATTGCATTACTGCAAGAGAATAGATATAATTGTAGATTTTATATGTGAACATATGTTTATAATGATCAAATTAAAATTCTTTTTTATAATTGATGATAATAATGATAAAATTAAGCATTTATTAATATCAAGTAATCTAATGCTCTTATCAATTATGAAATAAATTACGAAATTAAATTTGCAATACTTATACGATGCTTCATATAGTAAAATTTAGCAAAATCGGAAATAATTATAAAATAATTATATTAATTAAATTAAGGATAATGTTGATAAAATAATTAACTTTTTAAGAATAAAAGCTTAATTAATTGATTGCTAATCAAACCAAATGACGTTAATTGTGACAGCGCCAACGACAACTACTACTACTACGACAACTACTATGAAACCACCAACAGAGCCTGGATCGCAGACCGGATCCGGATCTTCTGCAGCTGGTCAGCCTGCAGCCGGACCATCTCCGAGCGGACAAAGTAAAAATGTGTCAACAACTGAATTATCTGTAAGCTCAACTACACCTATGAAAGTGATAGGATAGATAATAATGATAGATAAATTTGATGGTATATAAATACAGTAATACTAACAACAAATCTATCTATACAATATAATTAGCCGCCAGCGACAACAACTACTACTACTACTACTACTACTACTACTACGACAACTACTACTATGAAACCAGTAGCAGTGGCTGGATCGCAGACTGGATCCGGATCTTCTGGAGCTGGTCAGCCTGCAGCTGGTCAGTCTGCAGCCGCACCATCTTCCAGTGGATAAAGTATGAATGAGTCAACTACAACTGAATTATCTGTAAGCTCAATTACACCTAGGAAAGTGATGGGATAGATAATAATGATAGATAAATTTGATGATATATAAATACAGTAATACTAACAACAAATCTATCTATACAATATAATTAGTAACAAATGTATTAATATTAAAATTATTAATTGTTTCCCGAAAAAATATGAAATGTTAAAATTATTTTATGCAATTTTTATATATTCAATGTGTTGCATTTTATCCAGAATTTGATATTTGAAAGAACGTTTCTTTGTCGTTTCTGCAGTCTCGACATGATTAGCAAGCATTGCAATTGTGTATTATTTGATTATGTGATGAAGTATTTATTAGCTTCAAATTAACAAATATTTTTCGTGATGATTAAACAATAAATAGTATGAAAGTACAATTGATTGTGTAAATATGTTCGTACTTTATACAATAGATGTCGTAGTATTCTTCAGAAATTGTATTACAAAAGATATCTTCTCTGTATAAGATCACTGTTGTAGAACGTTGATAAGAACGATACTGACATTGTCGGTGTTATTTTTAACATTTCTTGATAATATTCAGCAAGTTTTTAAGATAGAAATACTAATTATTTTCATCAAAAAATTTGCTGAATATTATCAAGAATAAATGTTAAAAATAACGCCGACAATGTCAGTATCGTTCTTATCAACGTCATTTAAGATTTAAATTTATTCTAAATATTTAGATAAGAACATCATTTTAAATATTTAGATAATATATTCAACGTATAATAATTTTAATTAAGAGTTAAAACAAATAATTATATTTAAAAAATTTAACGTAAGATAATTTTAACAAATAATATTATTTTATGAATATATATGTACGTTTTTATCTAATTTTTCTATTTTTGAATTTACACGCGTACTATATGAAACTTTTGCGAACATTATCGATGTCTTTTAGCACATTCCGTCGTACTTTATCGTAATATTTTCAGTTCAATATATGATTATACTTAAAAATTGTAATTTTCTTGCATTTAATAGAAAATTATTATGAAATTTGCATAATATAAGACTTTATCATTTATAAATTGTAAGCATTTCTTTTTTTATGGATTTGATTTATACGTATTTAAATTTAGATAAATTATTCATAAATTAAAAATTATTCAATATGCTAAATCGTCATGAGAGAGAGAAACACTAAAATTAAATACGGCAATATCGGAAAAGGAAGAGCGAAAGTCATCAATGTAGAAAATAAGACCTTGCTCTCGTTGTGAAAGTAATGTCGGACCCTATTACGAGAAGCTTACGTCCTCTCACTTTCTGCGTGTACATACATACACACAATGAACTGTTAGCGAACTGTAACAAATGCAGTTTAATGCCGTAAAAGGCAAGCCCTAACACATAACGTTAGTTACAATGAAAACGTGTAACATTTTCACATTCTCAGACCAAAGATGCAACTCAAAAATTTCTTGTCTTTTTGTGCCGTCTAACTATAAATAATATACATTTATTAAATAGGGGAATAAGCTTATATTAGATTATATTAATATAAGGCTATTTATACTGTATTTACATATTCTTTTTCAAAGCAACATTTTTATTACATAATTAATGATTATGCACTTCTTGCACATAATTATTTTTTATTAACAGTAAAATCATTTAAGATATTTAATTATTTTATTTTATTTTTTAAATCTATCGTGCTTCTGTCAATCTATCAATTAATAAATTGATAGAAAGTTTATCAGTAATGTAATTAAAAAATAATCATATTTTTCTCAATAAATTCTTAATTTAATATAACAATTCTTTATAATTGTCTTATTTAATTTTAATCCATATATCCAATATTAATTATATATGAAAAATGCTGCGGCAAAAATGCTGTGCTATTGAAAAAATATGTAAATAATACGTGTGCATAAATTGTCTCATTTAATATAAATATTGTATATCATGTGATTTAATAATAAATCTAATTAAATGAGAAAAATTGAATCTTTAATAGAATTATTGCAGGCGCTAAAATGCCCTAAAAACTTTGCAATTAATCAATCTTAGCTTACGCTATGAGTCACTGAGAAATGAGCTCTTAATATGCGGAGCAACCAGGATACAATAATGCGGGATACAGACCAGTCTCGACTTGCGTGAATCACGACGGTCGGCATGCGAAAGAATGGGAATACTAGGCTACAATACAATACAATGGCAAAAAACAGGATATTGAATAAGAATATGTTCATTTAATTAAAGATTATAAATTAATACTAATAATGACGAATCTACTTCATATTTTTGAAAAAAAAGCTTTTGTATAATTTAGCAGGCAAAGATGATATACACTAAACGCTGAAGATATTTATAACTTATACGATATTTAGTTTAGTCAGTCAGAGTTCGCGATTATATATTTAAGTTGAATGAAAACTAGGTCGGAATACGTAAGAGCACATGGATCACAAATATCTCGTCCTATCTGGTTCTCACTAGTTCTCTATCTAACGTCTCAGCATTACCGATCATTCCTTTACTATTGTCTGCATCACGTTTGGAGATTTACTTGAGACAAATGATCTACTTAGATTCTTATCGATCAATACGGGGATAAATGTTCTGTTTCCTTTTCTTCAGCCGGAAACATACGAGAGAAAGCTTCAATGAAGAATTGCGTGTGAAAGCGTTCACGGTACGATCCGAAGGTATTGGCTGACTGTGCAAGATTTCGTGAATGTACGAATTAAATAGTTGGATTAAATGTGTGCATTTGAAGTGTCCGCCGTATCACCCGACAGAGAAAAGAAATTTCTTGATAATCTCGTTAATTAATCAGATTCGAACAAAATGTCAAGTATAATAAAATTTAATTTTAATTATAAACAATTCCATATAAAATCATTATAATTATAAAAATTTTAAATTAAATATTATTTTTAAAAATTATTTTCCATATTTCAAAATATATAAAAAAGAATTGTACAAGTTTTATAACTAATATTGCGATAATCGAAGTATATTAAGTCTATGATTAGTACGCTATCTAAAAATTAATAGTATTATTATTAATTTGAAAATATCTGCTGCTCGTAATTTAGGCAAGATACATACATAGACAAATGCGAGATCGAGAGAAGACAGAGGAAAAAATAATCGATTTGCTTCCCTCTTTTCTTTCTCTTTCTCTTCTCCATCTATCCATCTATCTATATAATATCTATTTATCTATCTATCTGTAATATCTATTTATCTATCTATCTATCTTTTCTCTCTCCGGTCTGAACTAGATTAATTCGCGTGTCTACGATCTTCGCAATAGACACGCGCGCAATTTAGTTCACCTGCATCTGTGAGTGTCAGGGAAAACACGATTCTCTCGTAGAAGCGGGATCGCACATAAGTAACATCAAGATGCAAGATTGCGCAGAGCGCATGCGACGATGGACGGAGCGAAAGTCGATCCTTGCATACGAGTCAGAATGCGGTTCTCGACGGCAGCTCGATCAGGGTCGGTCAGCCGACATATCCGTCGATCAGAAAGACACGAGATTAGATTGCACGAAATTAACGGGAATGGATGCCACGGAACAAGCCAATTTTTTATAATGTGGCAAAGAAAATTACTGCAAAATTTCAAATATGTGTGACAACTCGTTCGATTGCAAAATTCATCGTCAGAGAACATCGATATTTCACTATTCGAGACGCATTGCGAGATAGATAGTGATTGATATGATATAATCCATGTCCAACTTTCTGACATCTTCTGCGATATAACGATGTATGATTAATTATGCTGCGTAATTAATCAGTTATGTAATACCCGGCTGTAATACATCTTTAGTATTATTTTAAAAAGAAGATAAATATTTCACATGTAATTCTCTGTGTTAGGTAATATCATCAGGATTTATATGCGCGATATTATACTTCCATGAAACCGATCCTCGAAATCCTATGTCGATAATATTTAATTATAACAAGATAGCGCATTCCTAATATACAAAAATAAGATTTCACCAATATTGTAATTGATTGATTTTTAAGAGAAAGACGAACGGATATTGCAAGAAGATTTACTGATTTATATGTTGCCGTTAATCTACATCGATTCAAGCTAATATCAAGAGAGGATGAAAGATATCTAATTTCCAGACAGTTCACACATGGTTATTGCGAGAAACATTGGGAAAGTGTTGTATTGAGTATGAGATAATTATTGATAAAAACGAATGTAAGATTAGATCATGTAGAATTAACAGGAATAGCACAATAAGCTGTTCGCTCGTAATGAGAAAAAAATAAGAAGATGCGTGCAACATATCCGTTTTTATCTAATAATGTATCGATCGATATTTCTGGCTTCCAATTAATTTCGCTGCAGTTTTGATTTCCTTTCATCGCGCGGAAAATGCTAAGAAACATTCCACACAGTGGCATTTGTAAAGCAATTCATACATAACATTACATAATATAGTATACCGCGTCTAATAATACGCATGTCCGTTGGTCACATATTTCGTAAATATGTGTTATGTAAAATCGATTTCACGGACGCATCGTGGGAATAAAAGCTATTCATATAGTTGCCCCAACTATTTAAGCACGCATTATGTACTATTGCGTGATATGTTATGACAGTATCTGAACATTGTAAATTCATCACAAAAAAGTGCGATAAGAAAAAAAGTATCCGCAAAATTTTAGATCGTTTAACACTATAAGTTTTTTACAAATTAAATTATTTCTTTTCCAAAAAATGACGCAGGTTCTTTATTTATTGAGAGTAAATTAAAGCAATAGAAGTATAATATTTTTGTATTACTTTCCTCTGACCTTACTTATGGATATGATTAAGAAGATAAGATTATAATAATACAATATATCATTACTATTCTATGTCATTACTATTAAATTGCGCGAGTTCATAGAGGATTAGAGACGCTCTAACACCTTTTCCCGTCACTATACCTTCCCTTACGTTTCACCGTGAAACGGTTCACTTTTCCGCGTCTGCATACTTTCGAGACGTTATCTGCGGCTTTTGTCCCTATTAGCATACGTTAGAATAAGTTACTGCTCTCGCATACGCAAGAGAGTAAACGTTGTAGGCGGCATTCTACTTTTCCAAGCATCGTTACATTATGCCCTCCGCCTTGCGCGAGATTTACATAACTGTAATAGAGGTACTGCTCTCTAGAAAGAATCAACGTAATTATCTAACATCACTAATTGCGTTCGAGTGTGCGTAAGGGGATGATATTCTCAATTCTTCGATATAATAAATTTTCAGTCCGAGAAATGTGTGTGTATGTGTGTAACGATTTCATTAATTGCATTATTAAGATCTTTCTTGGTAAAAGTTATATACTGCAATATAATATTGAAATATAATGTACAATATTGCAAATAAGCAAGATTTCATCTAACAACGCAATTTTTTTCCAATACGATAAACTAATTTAATCCAGTAGATAATCGACTTTTTAAATGAAAATAATTTATTGGCTGTAAAAAGTTTAAAAGTCGCTGATATTAGGGCAATGTTAATTTTAACATAAATATTATTTAAAAAAATAAAAAAGGTAACACATTTCATAATATATTTAAACTATTATTAAAAATAAAAAAATAGTCTCAGAATGTGTGTGTGTGTGTGTGTGTGTGTGTGTGTGTGTGTGTGTGTGTGACATTGCAATAAAATAATGTGTCAAAATGTTTTATTTTTTAAGATAAAAATGTTGAATTGTATTCAATCATTAAGTATGTTTAAATATTATGACGATGTTTTTCTATCAAGAGAACTACAAGAATTAAGCATTAATTAATTATTTTAGAATTAATTATTAAGAATTAATTATTTTTTAAATTCACATACAAAAAAAAATTAGTTTTTATATAAGAGATCATGTATAACCGTATATTTCTCGTTGACGATATTTAATATTAACATTTTTATGACGTGAAGGAATATAAGAAATGACGACAATAAAGCGTTAAATTATCTTTGCGACTAAATTCCCACGCTTCGCGTTACGCTTCCATTTCTTTCGTGACCGTAGAAAATTATGAGGAAATACTTCTTTTTATTTCTTTGATTGCTACTTTCTTTATAACTATCTCGCCGAGATTAAGCAGATTGCAGTCATAATGTGTGCAAAAAGTATAAAAATATTATTACAAATATAAGAAAATTAATTTTAATTAACACAGCATATACATATATTTTAGCAACATATTATGTCATCGTTAATGAAGAGTGAGTAATTCAATAAATTTAATATGTTAAATTTTTGAAAATAAACGATGTAAAAGAACCATAAATAATATTGCTATATAAATATTATTTTTCGACTTTATCTTACAAACCGTTTCACAAATTTAAGAATATATGTCTTCTAAAAATTACGTCATATTCTTTACTGCTATATTGCGTGTAATGTGCTAAATGTGTGCACTTTATAGTCACTAGCGACTATAAAGCAGTCGATAATAAATTAAAAATCGCAAAAAGATGAGATATCGTAAGACCATAACAACTTGCAATCGCGATTGCGTCTGAATTTGCAATGATCTGACTCTGAATGGCTTTGAGAAATAACACGCAGAATCCGGAGTCACGAAAGCAAGGCAAGAAGTCGTGGAAGGGGAGAATTATTATTCAGGTCGCAATCGCGGGGAATTCCAAGGTTTTCACCCTCTTCGCACTTACTCTGCCCTGAGGTTAGCACTCTTTTCTTTCTCGCTAAGCATCGTGGGTCCTCACGAGTAGTTCGGTATATAGATCGAATTTCAATATTGTAACTGTGATTTTGTAACTGTGATTTTGCAACAGGTATTTCGAATAAGAATAGCTCACGCATATTATACAGATTATCTTTTCAATGCGGCTGTATCTCAATAAATGTGCTCTATATTGGTATTTTTATGCCAATCATATAAATTTTTGATTGCATAGTAATCCATAATTTAAAAAAAGTGAGAACAAAGACAAACCTACTATACTTAACTTTATATAAAATATTTTCTCCTCTATTATTGGAAACATATTATAAATTATATTAAGATCATATTCATACCTCTCTTATATAAAAAAAATAAATCTTCTTTTGCTTAATAACTGATACATGCCGGTTTAAAACTGACGTACAACACTCACGCTGGACATGATAGCTGTCATCTGGATAGCGTAGTCGTCTGAATTAATTTAAGTGGATGAGAGCTTCACGAGAGCGAGAAAATTTCACCGTAAATTAAATCTGTCACTCTTTTTGTCAAGAAGCATCGTTTTACATGCGATAACATCTTAATTACCCGCCCGCATCTTCTGTAACCGTCGCGCGTTTTAATGACCAATAAACACGAATACTTAACATGCGCAAATACGTAACGATTTAAGTTGAAATATTTGCCAAGATATTTATAATACGATTTATGGTCACGCGAGACAGATAATGCAAAGTTTTCTTTGGTGCATTATGTCATCGAGGGGTGCATGTAGCTATTAAACGCACGTTTCTTGCAAAGCAACGTATATGTATATTTAAAAAAATAAAATACATCCGTTTATAAATAAGAAATATGCCAATGATTATCAGGTCAGATATCGAAATTAAAATATTTAGCGCGTGTCTCTTATAAGACTTTCTCTTATATTATATATTAAAAGTAGGGGATTTATGTAATTTTATATCATATTATTATCTATTACATCCAACATTATCTAACAATAAGTTATAACATCGAATATGTATGCGTTTTAGACGATCGCATCTATATCGCCGCCATTAATGCACTGAACGTATATGCAAATCTAATGCTCACTCGTGCATAAGATTCGTTCAGCTGTACGTACCTATGAACGGTTATTTATTTATGTAAGTACGCGCGCCCAATAGCCATGTTCGATTATGGTTAGAATATCTGCAACGCGACACTCGTGTGCGTTGTATGAGTCTTGAATCATTTGTTGTTAAGACTTAAAACTATTAACGCAACTATGTTGAAACTATTGTAGTATATTAATTTATTTTACTTTCTATATATTCTATCTAATTGCCTATAATAATGCCGACAATTTGCACTCGACTCAACTCGACTCGACTACAACCATAAGCAAATAATAATGAAGTTTTTTAGAATGTGGAAGACTTAGACAGTTTATCTTAAAAAACAGCATATACATGTATAATACGCATTTTACAAATAATACATCTGTAATAATACAAATAATACAAATCTTTCATCTACAAAAGTTTTATAAAGCTTTAAACAAAAGTATTATCTATAAAACAGTATTTTTGAGAGTTTTAATGTAAAAAAATAGACATATATATATTCATAACATGTAATTAATATATTTTAATAATATATTAATTAATATATTTTTTCCAACATATTGTTTTTTGGCTAAATTCTCTATTTATAATGAGATAAAATAGCATAGGTATATATATATGTGTGTGTGTGTGTGTGTGTAAATTCATTCGGAAATTAAACACATAAACCCTAGTGTAATTAACTTTAATTTGCCTCATCGGCGAGTAAAAATATTTAAAAATTAAATTTCCATTAGCCTCAAGTGTGAGTATATTTTGATATCGCCTTTGTTATCTGCCAATATCTACTTCGATCATTGTGCTTGCGTTATATCATTGTCCCGGATTCAAGTGTTCTCACCAACGAACATGTTACCGTTCACGTACGTAACGATAATGCTTACACCGGTCAAACCTGTTTAAAAAAATCTCTGGAGAATTTCCGGCGCCGCCTTGACTGATATCAAGGATATACATTTCACCAATAAGTTGGCCCACTGTCGAAAGATGAATTGAACGTGATTAACTTCGACGGATTCGAGAAAAAGATGACGCGATATATGAAAGCCGAGCACGATATATTGTAATACCTAAATAAGAACAAATATCCTCAAGCATAAACCAAAACATTTTAAGATACAATATATCTATTATTGAAATAATCTGCTATTATTAATTTCTCATCTTTCTTCATAGTAATATTCATAAAATCAAGCAATAATTATTATGATGAATTATTATAATATATCATAAAAGAGATTAAAATCTCGAAATTATATTGCAAATATTTGTTAAAAGGTTTAATATATATATGTATATGTATATATATATATATATATATATATATATAAGTATATATATTTTTTCTCCTTTATTTTTGTAAATTTTAATTAACTACATTATAACCGAAAAACAATTTTCCGATTTTAAAATCAGTGATGTTATTCGGTTTACAAATATCGGAGAAAAATCAATATTAAAATTGGTGCATATTTAGATTCACATTAGCTATATTAAAACAATCGATTACAAAATCAGTATGCGAGTAAATTTAAAAAATTAATAATTTTATATATTGATTACGAAATCGAATACTTGTTTTGCACAGTTACCGTTCTTTGAGTATACTAAATTTTACTAATCTTAATAATCTTTTATCAAAATATTTTACGTTTAAATATTGTAAATATTTAATTTTAATATTTAGTTGAGAGAGAGAGATGGAAGCAGAAAGAGACAAAAAATCTGATGCATAGGCAGCGTGATGTTTTGTCTTAATATAGTACGATTCACACACATACGAGTACATATATATGATGACCTAGTTTTGCAATTTAAATTTTAATAGATATAAATTAATGCGGTGTATTAATTTTAGCAAAATTTTCAAAAGTTTAGCAAGACTTTCAATATTTGATTAAATAAATTTATATTTATTATTTTATATAATTTTTATTAGTTTATATTCTGCACTTATATATACAAGTCATAACTCATAACCATAAAAAAATAATGAACTTCATGTATCCAGACTATGCATATGCGTATATGTATAGTGAAACTTTCGACTCACTTCGAAGTGATTGATCAAAATCAAATCAACAAAATATGGCCTCGAGCGACAATAACATTACTCAATGATGAATAATAATTTATCGTTCTATGATCCTCTTTGACGCGAGAATCGATAAAGTTAGTACCGTTTATAAGAGCCTTCTTTGTCGCACAAATTTTCTGCTTCGTTCTGTTATACATTTGTATAAATAATCATTTCAACAGCTTCGATATATATTTCGCAGATATATAGAGAGCTTATAATATCAGTGATGTAGCTACTATATTTCTATGTAATCACATCTAGATCTTTGAAAGAGAATTTTTTATTTATTTATGTTTATTTATTTACATATTTATTTTTATTCATTCAATGTACACATTAATCAATTCTTCAAATGCTCAGATCTAATAAAAATCTAATATTTTGTATACTTTTGTGTGACTATGCATATTTTTATGTAAATATTTTTATTTATGTTTTTTTAAATCTATAGTGTTTGATTTTATTAATTCGTCCAGAAAAATGCTAATTGTTGTAATTGCGAAACTCTATGCACATTATTAATATTTTTATACATACTTTTTTAATCTGTTATAATATTTGATGACAGCAATTTTTGTACTATTAAAGAATTGCTAAAATATATCCTTGTCATCCAATTTATCTCTCTGTGAAAACACATGTTTAAAAAAAAATAAATATTTAATTTAAAAAATTGTGATAAAAACCTATCAGAATTCTCCAATCAGGATTTGTTGTATGTCATTGCGTAAAACATTATATAAATCCAAATTATTTTCTTCCAAAATGTAGCAATGTACTCGGATAACGAAGGCAACAAGGTGCGATAATTCAATGCTTTACGAAATGATGAGTGACGTTGAGTGCACTGAAGATAGACCGCGTTGTCTCATTCATATGTCATCAGTATCTGTAACGTTTTTTTATGCCGGCAGATAAAACCGTAAAAATGAAGGCCAGAAAATTGCTCGTACGGGCCAAGACCTGACGTGCCAAGTATCTCAATTGTATTGCTTGGTAACATGACCGAGAATTGTATCGAGTGTTCAAAGCAATTTTGTTTCGCCTTTGTGAGATCACGAGTGAAATGATTCGCAATCAATGTAGAAAGCGTGATTAAAAGAGTGTGCAGTGATAATAATAAAACATCTTGTCTGTGAAAAAAAATGTGTTACTCTTGAAACGATCTTTAAAGATATTATAATACTTATATAACACAACGATGTATTTGTTGTTCTTTTACTAATAAAAAAAACTAAATAAAAAATATATTTACGCAAGCGACAATTTTGAAGCGATATTAAATTAGTTGAGATTTATAATATGTATATCTATGTATAAAATATCTTAATAATATAAATATTTAGAAAAATCTACCATTGAAAATGTGCCAAAGAAACAAAAAATTATATTGTATTTTCTACAGTTTTCAATTATTAATTATTATTAATTTATATAAAGATTTAGATTTATATGACTAGAAATCCCTTAAAGATCTTGAGTATATTTAAAATTATGCAAAATGACGCGAAATCTAGAACGTTAGCTTCACAGTATGTGAATTGTCCATTCCACGATGACCTCGTGACATCTGAATCATTTGTCTGCTTTCCAGTGTGACAGAGAAAGTATGCTTTTTTAATCGTCGTCAGATGACAGCAATTACAGGACGGCAGTTACATTCCAAGCAAAAGATATTTTAGTGATATTGCTGTCTGTAAAAATTTTGTCTGATTTTCTTGCTATACATAAAAGAAAAAAAAATCTTGCACACACGCACACAAAAGTTTAAACAGTTACTATTTCTGGAAAAGCAGTTACAAAATTATTTTTGCTTTGCGAACAAGCTACACATCGCTTACACGTCGAATTTATTAAAGAAATGTTCTAATAATATCAATGTATTGCTATATACATATACTGCCTGCACTCAACTAGTTACATAAATTTCTTTAATATTTTCTCCGCCTTAATACTGTTTAAAATATGAAAATCTCTTCGAAACAATCATATTTAATATTAAATCTCTATATCGCGCAAAGATAAATGCAATCATTTTACAATAATCTTTAATTTTTAACGTAATTCAGGACATGATGGCATTATGAACTGCCAACGCATTGTATTTATATGTCAAAAGAATTTCGAAATTGAAAACTAAGATTCATATGAGATGCTTATTATGTGAAGAGAGGGTAAAAGACCACCTGAGAGCACCTCGTTACCCTGTGATCATGCAAATTTTTGCACACGTGCCCGCGCGTCATTTAATAAAGTATGGCTTTCTGTCATTTAAATTACGGACCACACGCACGTTTTAATCGGAAATGCATAGTGCACCAAGTGCTTACATTTTCTGCGGTGGCGATATGATTAACCTTGTTTTCGTCATAAAATAAGCTATAGTAGAATAAGAAGGATTAAACTTTACTTATTGCTAGTATAGAAGTACGAAAAAGAAATTACTCATTATAAAAGACGCTAATTATAATCACTGATGCAACATGCGCAGAACGCGCGCGCGCGCACGCACGCACACACACACACACACACACAATAAGTAGGTACTCTAATATTTCGTTTGTATTATCTCTTCATGTGATATTTGAAATAATGAGATCAAATTATAAAAAAAAATATATAAAGTATAGGATAAAATAAAGAAAAAATTTAGTGTCAAACAAGTATCTTAATATTTTAATTTTTACTATATTTATATGATACTTGATTATCGTACAAGTATCTCTTAAGTATGTATTAGTATTATGACCGAGAGAAATTTCATGCGATATATATATGTAAAAACAACGCACACTAGTGTTGCACGAAAGACAGTAAACCTGCTTTTCGTATCCTTGAACTATAAGTGCGAATTTGTCACAAGCTTTTCTTATTCTATTTTTCGTAGTTATATTAGAGGACTCTTAAGCTCGCCAGCGAATCTGACATTTTCGTCAGACTTCGATGCATATCGAAATACTGCCAACGATGTTACGTAAAAACAAGTTTGTTTCGAATTAAAGGTAGCACGTTAAACTTTACCCCCCGTTCCACATCCATACATTATTCACGTGCGCGAGGAGAGTCAACGCACCGTGTAAATTCTCTCGAGAAGGTGTGCGGCTATCACTTATTATCCGCGGGAATGCTACAGTTGCGTCAATCGTTTAATTGTTCTCTCTACCTCGTTATAGAAGCATATGAATCTCTTCGTCTGGCATACTTATGATTTGGTCGCGCGAACGCGCTTGGTCGTTTAGGTACACTTGTTCCTTTTTCTATCGGCGGCCCATCAATTTTGCAATTAGAACATAGCAATTACAAATTAAGTTTTTCACCAATTCAGTAGAGCGATCATGCGCCGAGTAAATATTCACGGTGGAAGATTATTACGTAATTTGGAAACAAACGGAAGAATATATTTGCTTACACCAGACAATTAACATGTGTACATACACAGAATGTTTTGCGAAATTGTAATAAATTAAAAAAATGAGATTTTTTATTTAATTTGCGGGTAACCTTTCTCTTTTAATTAATATGTAAATTTGAGGTTTAATTATATAATAGATAGTAATATTGGAAATTAAAGATCTTTTAATTAAGTAAAGTTAAGTAAAGTTTGAGAGAAGCAATTAAACTAAGAGTAATTTAAAATAAATTTTACGACTGAAATATGTCACATTTTTCATCAGCATGTCTTAAAAAAAAACAGTCATAACAATTACATTCTAATTTTATTTCGCGAAATATAATGAATAGTTTTTAGATCGTTGCTCTATATGAGGAATGTCCATTACAGTCGATTTCTTGTTTATTATCGTTTATTCGTGTGTGCATGTATGTGATAGAAAGGACGCTAGTTAACATTCTGGTTGAATTATTTATTCGCGGACGAGGCCACAGAGAAACGAGATATTAAATTGAGAAAAGGAAACTGCAGTTCTCTCTATACAATTTTCTCGTGTGCTATTAGGATAATTCAATTCTGTATCAATTCAAGACTCAATTATATACAATTGGTCCTTTTGCACAATGTACGATTTATCGTGCAAGTTTAATTATTAAGCGCGACAGTATAGGGTGTCCATTTCAAAACAAATCCTCGCTTTATTTACTGTATTATTGGTAAATTGCGTAATACATGTGCGTGTAATGCATGCCTTAAGATCTGATTTTAAAAAAATTACAATCTATAAAAGCAAATCATTTCATTAACTTATAAATAGCTCATATAAATGAATTTGAAAATAAACGTCATTACGGCTATGAAACTTGACATTTACTTACAACATCGAATTAATTAAATTGTAATATTTATATGACCAAATTATTGATTTTTGCGCATGTTTGTCACTTTCTTCAACAAAGCATTATAAAAATTCAAATTTTGTTCAATTATTCATTCTTGTATTTTATTTTTATCTCTATTATTACTTTATGTTAATGTTTATTAAATATTTTGACTGAAGTACAATAATACTGTTTAAATATGTTTTCTAACTTTCTATACTCGACAAATGTAAAAGAAATTTTGTGTACTCGATAATATAATTGATAATAATAGAAAAATCAAATTAATAATAATTTAGTGCAACCAAGAAAAACAATCATTTTTTGAAACTTGTTTACAATTTTAAATGCTGAGAAAGGTGATTTCATAATCTATATATGAAGTATCATGAACTGCTCGCCTCATGTATCAAATCGATTTTTTTTGCAATGAACGATATATCCATAGCCATACAAACATGACGTCTCTTTATTATAGAATGAAGATAGATATGTCGCCTCGGGCAATACGTTCTAAACATCTCTCTTTCGTAAGTTGTTGACTATCGTCCCGGAATGTGCTCTATATACGATGGCAAAACTTTTGAGTTGAAAAGAAAAGTGAAAGGCGAATGAAAAAATAGATCGATTATTATATTTTATAGACATAAAGGAAAACAAATATAACACATAAAGGATGCTATAATGAAATAATTGTTGTGAATTATTTTATATTGATTATATATATTGTGCCAATTTAACCATTAAATTAAAATACTTTTTAACTAAAAGTCTTATGATTGTTGTTTGTTATATTAAATATAATTATTTAATTAATTAGAGTTCAATATTGTTAAAAGTAATATTTTTATTTAATTAGAGTTAATTTAAACAGCCGACACAAAAAACAACGAGTGAAAACCAATGATTGTTAACCGTATATAGTGATGTAACAAATGATTGGGAAAAGTTTAATATTTTATATCTAAAAGTTCAATAATCATAGAGATATATTTTAATTACAATATTTGTATTCATAAGCAGAATTACTTTTGCGCATAATTAGCAGTTTTCAAATGCATTTTACAGCATTGATTGATTCTGTTATCTTCTACTTTCGATATTCATCAGCAATAAAATGCAAAACGTGCAATCAAGTAACTACAAATGGCGTAAACTTTTGTCATCAAAGTTACTGTCACAGTTTCTTGCGGTATTTTAATTTCTTCGATTAACCATCGCAGAATAAAATTGATTTCAGGCCAGACGAAATGTGCAATACACTTTTCACTGTTGCGTTATCATGGTCTGCTGGTTGACAACCGAACATTATCGACCATCGCAATCAGGAATTTATAAAAAAAATAAAGCGCAACGCGAATTAATTACCGCGTGATGCCATGTGAACGAAATCTTGTGAATTCGATTCCTCGTTCGTCAATCGGCCAAATATGTGTGCACAAATCAATTATGCAATCAATTATAGTATCTAACGGAAATCTAGTACGGCTTATGTAATAGGACTAAATACTACGAATAACTTGCGTAACAAATACAAAATCTAATTGAACCTTTTAAGATTTCGTACTGCGCATCTTGTTTACAATTTTGTAAAGGAAATGTAGCATAAATAATGGTGCAATGCGCATTCATGCGAGCTGCAGTGCTCAAATGATTTTACTCGAAAAGTTATGCAAGTTGATTTATATATAGCTGATAGAGATGAATTATAATTGTTTAAGTCCGAGGAAATATATACTATCGAAATATCGGGATAATGATATTGCATGTTTTTTTTTTCGGACATCGAATGAATTTACAACGCTTGTCTTTCGTATCCTGCGAATTCTCTGTAAAAAGATCCCCGAGCGATATCGCGTGTTGGAATGGTCTTGCCACGACATCGTTTCGTTTGAAAGTGTAAGCGAAAGGTAACGAAGAAAGAAAGCATTCATTGTCGGATTTGCTGAGCGGCGAATTTTCGGCGCGTATTTCGGAGACCGGCGGGACACAATCGATGTCTCGAATCGAGGGCAACAAGCGTGCGGCTCGTTTAGAGAAAGGAAAGTAAGACATGGACGCGAGAGCTACGCCTCCTCCTTCTTTGCGTCTGCCGCTAACTCTTCGTGGTTCTCGCTCACCTGGCGAGCATATAACGTAAGATAAGATAACTTTCCTCCACCTCACTCTCTCTCTCTCTCTCTCTCTCTCTCTCTCTCTCTCTCTCGTCTCCTTTCAACTCTCCCTCTCCCGACTCCCTCCCCTTCTCGTTTCCTTTCCACAAGTCAGCACCACGCTTTTGGGGAGCTTTCCACCACCAGGACGGTGCACACTCTGCGCTTCGATAAGGAACTGTGCGGCACGCATGGCAGGATACGATCACGAGTATCACGGTAGGTTGAGGTAGTCGATCAGTGTGAGCCGCTTTAAAACAACCACCCGGGAATAAAACTAGTGGTGACCAACCGCTGCAAGCTGGACTATCCGACAAGTAGTAGTGGCTGATCATTGTATGAACACGATCGAGGAATCGTCAGGCGCGGTGATAATTTTTTTTAGCAATCTCTCGAACGCGTGCAAAGGCGTGCATTCGCCGATGAAAATACCGCTCGCAACGTTATACGATTTCCGTTTGTTCCTTCTCGTTTGTCGCGTGTGTTGAAAAAGTGTATTGCAAGGATCGTGTAAATTGACGATTTAAACCCAGACGACAATTTCGTCGCCGCTGTTCGCAAATCGTCGTGGAACTTCAGCAACGTGGAGCGCGTGGTGGTAGAATGCACGACGGGTAAGTATGATGTAACGCGCGGAATCGCGGATTAAGGAATTCTATGCGTATCGCGAGCCAAAGTATCATGGGACTGTTGCCAAGATAGAGCTTCGCCCGAGAGAATTTTAAGATTTTCATTTACATTTTTTTCTCGACTTGTAGTTAATGATAAGAAAAAAATTGCAGACATAATTCATCGATTCTTGTATACAATTTTGATATTCTGTATGATTGCCTTGAAAAAGTACTAAAAATATAGTAATTTTAACTTGAATGTTTTAATAACGATTTATATATGTGATAATTTTGCATAGATGCAATTCTAATATAATGATACATATTGTGTATCATCATATATAAGAATTGTTTGAGGTATCAATTTCTTAATGCTCTATTCACTATAATATTACAGCTTGCAGATATAGATATTATTGCGCTCCTATCTCAATCTATTCGTATATACAGTATCTTAGTATTAATAGCTTTAAAATTATCTGGAATTTAGCAAGATTTATCTATATCCATTTATCATACTTCGCTAGTAAAAGTTGATTTGTGTCAGAGGTATTACAGGTAGATCTCATATTGCTCGAGCTAAAATAAGGGGAGAAAGCGTCACTTTGTAATTAATAAAGTTCACCGCGTGTGAAGCTAAATATATATTTTAATAATATATATATAAATATATATATATATATATATATATAACGTGTAGCGCGCATATAATTAGTTTACTATGTTACATAAAAATTATGAAACATATTTTAATTCCATACAGACATGTACATACATATGCGTTCTACTTTGTTATCTCTTAAAATAAGTGGATCAAGGATATATCATGACAGTTTCAATGTCACGAAAATAATACTAGATATCGAAGTTAAACATGACTAGTTTCTTTTCTGTAACGTATGTGCCATGGAGCTAGTAATGATATATAATATTTAATGAAATTAATTTTAATCCTTTTCAATTCTAATAGAAGTTAAGTTTGTTTCAACACGTGTTACGCGATTAAAAGAATGCAATTGAATGTCGTATATTAATAAATGTATATTTCTTACACATCTTTATAGTTTTCCAAGATTAAAAAAAGACGCGTTTGCGACGCTATAAATCTCTGTAATCATCATTTTCTATCGGATTTTCTAATCTCTCGAGTCTCTTCTTGAACGTGAGAAAAAAGAGTTTGTGAGGTTTCTTGAGAAAAGCCTCGAAAAAAAAATGATCGCGAGTAATTATGAGAACTGGGTCGGGGTGCAAAACAGGGCGACGTCTCGCAGGAGATGCACGTGACTCTTTTCACGTCTATCATCATCGCGCGGATTGACGCGCGCTGGGCGCGAATGCTACGAATAGTGAAAGGAGAATCCGCGTGACGCGGATCGAGAAAGCAATCCGCGCTTTATTTCGATCGACTTAACAGATTTTATCTCAGTCGTCTATCACGCGAGTTCCCTATCCTAAGGAAACGCACGAGATGACACACGAGACCGATATAATATAGATAGAACTTTGAACCGCACGATATGAAGATGAGATGAATGTTTCGTAATTCAAAATCGTTCTTTTGCACGTCTCGCGTATACTTTTACCCGCTTTCGAATCCTTTCACCAAGCTAGTAAATCATTTGGTTTTTAATTGTCAAATAAAATACCGGTCTGTGTGCGGCGATTCGCAGACATTCGGGTCGGTCGATCACTGTCCGCCTACTTAATGGCAATTATTGTATCTAATCGAGATGCTGCAGCAGGATGTAGAGTCGGAACAATGATGGTATAGTCGATTAGCGAAGTGTATCGCGAAAGCTCTCATTACAACCTTTCGACAATTATTTCAATTTGTTAAGCTAGTCAATTGCACAATATACATCATTGTAATTTATTTGTATAATCAACACACGATATCATTCATTTTCATCCGAAATTTTATATTCATTCTTATTATTAGATTGCGTCATTTATGAAAATTTTTAATGAAGCTTTTTTATAATAATTTCAATTGCTTTTAAATAAGTTATATTTTTATTTAAATGAAATAAGGATAAAAATATATAAAGATATACTGGAATAATTATGGTTTTGTTCTTTCCATATATCTCTGAATTCTCTATGTCCTTATATTCTGTCCTATAATAATGGATCGATTTAATTCATAATGTGTTGCCGTATATTGTATACATATAAAACAAATAAAAATAATATTAACTTATGACGTTAAATAATTTGGAAGTGCATTCAATTCGGCACTCGTAATGACTGTAATTTTCTTATTCCTATGTAACATAAGACACATATACATATGCAAATTATTATCATCTGTTCGTTAGTTCTCTGTTTATAGAATGAAAATCATGTGTAACGTGCAAGCAATTTGTATGTAGTTCAGAATATAAAGAAAAATGTATATGTATATTTTTGTATTTTTAATATGTATATTCTAATTGTATATTCTAGTATAATTTATCAGCATAGAAACGAAAAAGTATTGCACAACAATGGGAAAGAACTTTCTTGCGACATTTCACGGTAGATCTGGCGAATTTTCACTTTTCGTGCGCTTCCTGATCACTATTTCGCACGATCAGATTTCACGCCATTATGTACGCGAACTATCAATCCGAATTGACGTAATTCATCCAAGTAAGATTGTGGTTTTTATAAAAAACTAAACAACAATAAATAGGCATTTAATCAATGAACCATGATCCATTCAATGACCACAAAAAAGTAATTTCTCCAATCTTTTGATTTCGTAAGATATTTATTTAGCATCATAAAATGAGAGGATCATTAATTTATATTGAATAACATGTGTAAGAAAAAGAGAAATATATATCTTTTTTTGTAAAATCAGAATGTAGCAAGCGTGTGTAAAGCATATATGAAATTTTTTTCCATTTTTTTTTTAGAGAGACAATTCAAGAGAGAATATTTTACGCTTAAGGTTTTAAATTAAACATTAATTCTATATCCAATTAAAATAAAAATTGGGATATCTTGATACATATTTACTTCAAAGTATTACTGGCAACAAATAGGCAAATATAGAGAAAAAAAACATACTTCTAATCACATAAATTATTGTAGCAAGCATACAGTTTTACTACTTTAAATGTATAAGTTATATTAAAGGAAGAATTATGTCGACAAATTGTATATCAAAGATATTACCTTTAAAATCGCAGGTAATTCCCATTAAAACCAATCAATTAGTTGTTACGATTAAGATTACCGAATATATATGAGAACCGGTTTATCAGGTTGCGTTGCTCACGTGAGTCGCATACGAGATGTTCGAGATGGGACCAGCAAGAATAAAAGAATCCAGATCGCTTTAAATGTTGATCGACTCTTATCTACTTATTATGTGGAACGAAAGGTATTTTCATCACCAGCAAGCTATAAAGCGAACGCGAATACTCGTCAATCATTTCTAACATCTTCAATGTAAACCGCACATTAATATAATTTCACGACAAACAGCAGTGAATGGAACACGGATGTACGATAGTTATTAATCTTAAAATTATACTTTACTAAAAAAGTTCAAGATGATGGGGAAATCCATGTTAGCTCCCACTATAGCTATATATATCGTATTTTGTTATATGTTTTTTACATATTTGTTAGAAAATTCCGAAATATATATGACTCTCATAATATATCTTAAATGAGTATGCAAATAGATACTCAATGGCGATTCATATTCAAAATCTAATCTTTGAATGTACAATGCAGAAAATTTATTGCACAATAAAATTAACAAAAAAAATTTGTTTTTCTTCCTAAAACTCGAAAATTAAGAATAACGTCCATAACGATAATTGTTAGCAGCACAACATTTGTAAATATTACATACATGAAATGTGTTTATTATTGCGCAATTGTATCAATTGCACGCTTAAATATTATGTAAATGTATTGCAGAGCGTGAGACTACAAAATATAGGAGTAACTTTTATGGACAGCAGGCGTTCGCGATACTTTTTCGTGTTAAAAGAAATAGCGATTATGGAAGAATTTCGACTTTTATATCCCAGTTTCTCTGCTGCTCAGAATGCACCGAAAATGCAACATGCTTAAATAAGAACGCACGTACCGTGCAAGAGATATTATCAAGCTATTATGCCAGAGAATGTCCGAGGAGAATTCATCGTGATGAACTACCAAAACATTTTATGTGACTTCGCATACAGACCGATTCTACCGACAAAAAATTCTTCTTATCATTGTTATTATTAATTTCTTATTGTATTTAAAATTATTAAACTCTTCTGCTTTATCATCACCAATAAGTAATCGCAACGAAAGAGTTAATTAGTTCTTTTATATTATTTTATTCATTATTCTATCGCGTAATTAAACACTATCATTTAATCGAAATATTAATATATATAAGAGATTAAATATTTTTACTAACAATAAGTTCATATACGGGAACTGTGCGCTTAATTTCATGCAATGGAATGAAGTAAAAGAAAGTTTTCACAATATATGTATAATATTTTATATAACTGCCATGTGTCGGGAATATATCTGATCGTATCGGATATTTGACAATCGTATTTTCTTTATTGAGATTGCAATTATGTTGCGCTTGCAAGACAACCTAGTCTACTGCCTAAGAATCTAAATGGATATATATTAATCTGATATCTCAAATCATTATTTCAATGGAATATCGGAGTTGATTGTTTGCTCATATTGGTACTACTTATCAATATTCAATGGTCATAAAACCGAACAATATATGTATAATTAATAATGTTAATAACTATAAAGAAGGTAATAAAAAATATTTTTTTATTTATTTTTATTCATATTTCTAATTTTTCTAAAAAGTTTAATTTTTATAACCTCCACTGTTATTTTTTTTCTCTATATTAATTTCTATTAAAATATGAAAGAAATACGGAATTGCACATCTATTATAATACATTCCGTATATATCGTACATTCACTTTGAAGGAAATATGCGAAAACTGTCGAGGTTTAATATGTAATTAACTGCTTCAATTAACGTTTACATTCACAATAAAATATGGCTCTGGTTCGTCAATTTTAGCTTCGCGTATTATTACGACAATTTTTATAATCTTTTTATATGTTATGTATTATGCGCGAAATAGAAGGAAAATAAAAACATCGATTAACAAGCATTTCATTGTCTCAATGTAATAGTACTGTCATCTTTCGAGCAGATTTCAGATCAACAAGATATGAAACAATTCGTGCATAAACGATTGTCGTGATTCAAGACAACATCGAAGCAAGCCTTTTGCACGATACTCTTTGACGTGAGAGAGATAATTGTTTGTCCGGGGAATGTTGCAGATTCGCGATAACGCGGATGCGATCCGCGATAATCGGATCGCTGCTGCTGCTGTTGGTAACGGCATATTGCAACGGGCTGCAATATCAACCTTTCGACTCTTATGCAAACGGAGAGGAGTGCGCCTTGATCCTGGACGCTCGCGGTAGAACGAGCGTTTACGACTACACCTATAATTTACTTCGCGGGTCGTTGTAAGTATCTCCATTAAGTTTGAATATGAATCCACGCGACGATAGCGATCTTAATTTAGCGAAAGCCAATGCGAAGGTAGACGACGTGTTTCTCCGAAGTAACTGGAGTGAACTTTCGTTAAAGTAAAATCGCGCTACCTGTGAATTTTCCCACTCATATAAGCGAATTGTATTTTTACTTTATTCACGACCGACTAACAGGCTTTATTTGGTGTTTATTCTACAAGAAGTATCGATTTAGTTAAGACAGCCTGTATATATCTATCATTCAATCAACATGTATTTAATTATTATGTACTATCAAAATTATAGTTATCGATAATTGCTGATTATCGCTTAAGCGCAATATTGCTTTTTATTGCGCTGCGGCACGGAAAAAAATTATTAAGTACCATTGCTAAATTTTAAATGTCCCTATATTACACCTGAAATTTAGGCATAGTAACTAAATTTCAAATGTAATATAGAGACACCTAAAATTTAGCTATGGTAGTTAATATCTTTTTTTCCGTGCAATTACGAAAATATCATAGAAGCAAATAAAAATTATGTCTTATCACTTGGATATCTATCCTAGCACTGTAATAACTACAAAATGCACAATTATCATTATAAATCGTGTTCGCCAACTGCATCAAACCTTACGCTTTATTATATAAGACTCCTCATTCAAAACACATTCTAATAAACTTTAGAATTTAAAGGATTAGAGAAAGCGGGAACTTTGGCCATCAGGACTTTCACTATCATCCTATTCCCGCAGGACTGGTGAATTCCAATGCGTTCTTACCGGTTTTCTATTTATAATCGCATATATACAATACATCCTACGCAGATATATTCGAGACAAAGGTGGTTCCGCGTGTCTAATATATAAGCTATGACTAGAAGACTGTACAACGCGCATTTTCGAATCGAAATTTTGCTATTTTCCTATTTTCAATCTATATTTTTTCACGTTTATAAATTCTAACAGATTTTGATAGGTTTCATTTATAGGAATTATATTGTATTGAACTTCTACTTTGTACCTCAAGTAGGCAGTAAACGAACAGTTTTCCACTTAGAGGTTTAAAAAAGCAGCTTTCGGCAAAATTATAGATTAAATAATTTTAAAATAAGGTGACTGCTTAAAGTATCAAAGTAGATGTTAGATTGAACATTAAAGTTAAAAGTAGGAAAAAAATTTCAATTTGGGTTAATTGGGGACCAATCGTAAAATACGCTTTCCTTATCGAACTTTTAAAAGCGGCCATTGCTAGGCAGGATCGCGTTTATGGTATTGAGTCGTAAACGCGTCATGTAACAAAAGTAACAGTCGCGGTAAAGCTCGCTCTGTCCCATTCATTGCTCGTGTAGAGAATCGTATTTACCGTATCGTGCCACAGTTATAATCTTCGCGTCTAGGTGCCTCGTGCGAAGCAACACGAAACCTGTGATTATCTGCCGGTTTTCGCGCCCAGCAACCGGCGAGACGGCCGTGTTTAACGTTTGCGTGTGCTCTCTTGAAATCTTCATAAGAACCGAATTCAACCGAGATACTGATTACGAAGGTTACGGTTGCGAATTATTTACTGGACAGTGAAAATTGAGGAGGAAAATTTTTCTGGCGAGCGTCAAAACCGAGTTAACTCGCGTGTCATCTCTTGTTCTTGTTGCAATAAAAAAAATGTATCGCTGGTCGGCGCATATAATTGGTCTATTGGTCATAACGAGGCTTTCGTAATAACTATCTAGAGATTCGACATATCTAAATGCGCCGATTCAGATACGTGGATTCGCGAGAATACGAACGGCGGTGATTATCTAATCTATTCGTTGATACGATTAAGCTCGTATGCACGGGAATCTCACCGCCGCTAATTGAGCCTTCTCAAGGCGCGCTACTAATGAAATACAAGGAGGTCACGTTACGATAAAATCGCTTTAAACTGAATTGCCAAAGATCTTAGTAGCCGAAATAGCGCGATAATGGCCTCCCTAGCGAGGAGAGAATCGATTAAAATTACATGTCAATGTATATTATCATGTTCTTAGTTCCGCGCGTGCACCTTTACATTTGAATAGCTTACATAAACTCAATTTATTTCAGTTGTAAAACAGTAGTTGTAAAATTTGTAAACACGTTCTCATTTGAATATATTGTTTTCTAAATATTATTATTCATGAAAACATTAAAAATAATTAATTAAAATGTTAATTACTATTTGCTCCATGTAAAATTATACAGCGAAATATAAATAATTTACAATTCTGAATTTAATTTGTCGAAATCTTTAAAAAGACGAGCAATACTTTCCCGTAAAAGGAGAAAGTAGTTTTTAATTTTAATTTATTTCTTTAAAGATTTAATAAAAACTGATGCAACTGCTTTTGCTTATCTGACAATAAATAAATGGAAATCTAGAATTAATTTCTAAATTTATTTATATAAGATTTCTCTCTCTCTCTCTCTCTTTAAAAAAAAAAAGAAAAATATATTGTTATAAATGTTCAAAAACAGAATTCAATAGACAGATGAAAAGACAAAAATTCATGTAATACAGGTATATTGCATAGTCGTATGAAAACATTAATAGCTAGCCAAATAGTTACTCAATAAAATCAGAAGTAAATATAGTCAGGCATTCACACACGCAAGTCGCGTGATCTGTGCCGACCGTTTAGGTAGCCGGCATAGTACGACATTGTAACGCCGTCCGATTAGCGATGTCACGCACCTACTTGGACGGAGGTACACGGAATGTCAAGCAGGTGCCCGGGGACACGACATAACGAGAGACGCAATTGCACCGCGAAACGATACCGCCGATCTAGAGATCGAAATTGCGCGTGCAAGTCGGCTGTGAAAGCGAGTCTTGTTTCGAAAAGATTGCACTAAAAGAGCGCAAAAAAAAAAAAAGGAGAATTCAGATTCGATGCGCGAAATGATCCGCCTCGCAACCGTCAATCTCTGCTCGAAACGGACTTAAGAACGTGATCCGCGAAACGATCGCGGCAAGAGAGGCGGACTATTTTCAAGCGCCGTGGATATTTCGCGTTGCTCGCGACAGCGTGATTATTAAACGTGGCATATTAAAGTACGAATGCTGTAAAATAGCCGTGAGCTGTAAAATATAATTTATGTGTATCGAGAGGGAGAAAAAGGTATCCCCCCTCCTCCCTCCCTCGCCCTCACGGCTTGGCGTAATTCGCATTTATCACCGGGCGGCGAGAATGGGCTATAGTCGTTGCTCGGACCAGTTATGGTAAGTGCGTCGATGCACGGCATCATTACAAAATGCTTTCGTTATTATTATCGTCGGTTGCAGCATAACGAACCACTCGACCGCAATTAGACACAGAAAACTGTCTCTCTCTCTCTCTCTCTCTCTCTCTCTCTCTCTCTCTCTCTCTCTCTCTCTCTCTCTCTCTCTCTCTCTCTCTCTCTCTCTTTCATTTTCACGCTTTTGCATCTTAAATACTTTATAATTGATAATCCGCGTCGCTTGGATTAGATTTTTAAAGCATTTCTGTCGATTCCTAGAATAAATCAGTCGGCACATGTCTTAAATAGATTAAACAAGTTGAGATCCCGTTATGCTAAATACTGTGTTCGGTGAACGTTCACGGAGTTTAATTGTACGATTATGTGTCGATACTTCAAAGTATACTATACCAGTACACGTGTCACGTGTGCGATAGACAATAAAAATAATACATTTTTAATACTCGTTAATTATTTATTTTGCAACCGTTTAATTTCGAACATTTTTCTAAAATTTACAGTAAAAATCAATTTGCATTCACATATGTTAATAAAATATGTAGAATTTTAGAATTCGGAATTAACGAATTGAAATGCGGCTGCAATGAGCATAGAGATGGAAGAATCAAAGGCGGAAGCTGTGCGGATGAGCATGTGATGTAGAGAAACGCGCAAAAAATCGCTTCAATTAACCTTCGTCGGCAACGATGCCACGAACGGCATGTCAATGCCAATATATTTCGCGGTGGAAACAGGATATGAAAGTTCAATTCATAAGACAGAGCACGTTCTAGGATAGTTTCGGGTTGCCTTGATACGAAATATCTGCACGCGTAGGCACTCGTCCGTCTCGAGCAGATCTCGCGCAAGGCTCTCGAGAGTGTCGACTTCTCACGAAAGTAGGCTACAAATGTTAGGTAATTAACTCGACGGTGCAGAGGAAAAGACGAAAAGAGGGGCTGCAAATAATACCCGCATTGAAAAAGATCGAGCATACGGGCTAACTTTCATCCTTGTTCTTTCGCAGTCCCACTACGGGAGGAGCTCAAACCTGTATCACGTACGACGCCGTAAATCATGCTTACGTCGAGGCGAGGAAGCGCATTAGTGAGTGTATTAAGTTTCATTTAAAAAAATTAATTAACGCGCTGTCTGCATACAATTTATCGTCGATAATGATCAATACGATGTTCGCGAGTGTCGTTCGCATGACCAGTCGGATATAATAAATTCATTACGATCGATCGCTCTTATATCGCTTATTCATTTCCTTATCTCGTTATGTCACTCACACGTAATCGTCGCTCGTAGACGTCGCGAGACCAAAGTCAGAGATGTGGCGACCGGAGGACTTGGCGACGATCGGCGAGCTGCTTCTCGACATTAGCGCGAATCTCGCGCAAACGTAAGTCTCTCCCTGCGACGATAAGTCTATGTAATGCTCACAACAGAATTTTCCCTCCCTACCCTCTTTCCCATCTCCCGACCGCGTTTTCTTTCTCTTTCTCTCTCATCCTTTTATTGATACTACTTTCTAATGATCGGCATTCAGATACGGACTGACCTACGAAGAGATAGAAAAAAGTCTACCGCTGATCGACACCTCGAAGACGCTGATCCGCGAGGTTTGTCCCGCCTTTCTCAGCAATGTGGAATGCAGGCCGGGCAAGTATCGGCGATACGATGGTCTTTGCACGAATTTGCAAAATCCCACATGGGGGGCTACCTTGTCGCCCTTCGCGAGGTAACTATCTTTCTGCCGTTTTTTTTTTTTTTTTTTCAGTACAAGGGATAAAACGCAACGCCTCCTTTACTTCTTATTCTTGCAGATTAATGAGTCCGCGATTCGCGGACGGTCTAACAGCGCCAAGGATATCCGTAACGGGTCGTGATCTACCATTATCCCGAGTCGTGTCGCGCACTATGCATCCGGACGATGGTTTTCACGATCATGCCGGCACGGTTATGGTTATCGCGTGGGGACAATTCATGGACCACGATTATACTTTAACCGGCACGCCTTTAGGTACTTTATTCATTGTATTTTCGATACAACATTTGCGACAGGTTCTTCTACCGCAACAGTTGTTGATTTTAACGTCCGCACTGCGATTATTACACCTTCGTTAGAAATAAGTCTTCCCACCCGAGATTGATCTGATTATTAATGAGATACGAAGCTATACTTATATAATTAAATAAATAATAACTCGTGATTTCATATTTCATACGATTTGCAATAAAATATGGTGAAAATTAATTTAAAAACTAAGATTTTTAGATTATCGCCTATCTTTAGAAGCAGTTCTATAGAGTTAATGCAACAAAAAAATTCGAAGTTGTATATATATATATATATAAATTAATTAAATAATACATTAATTAATAATTTATCTATATAATTCTTCTTTAAACAAATAGATAAATAATAAATTATACAAACATTCAGTCATTAATACGACAAAAATTTTTCTTAGCGAAAGATTATCCTACAAAACTGTCGACAACATGATTACGTTGAGTTGAAACATACGTTTCTATTCTTTACCGACTAATGTGAATAAGGAAATGATTCGTCAATATATAAAATTTATATATATATATATAATCTCAACCGTGATATATAACGAATCTTAGAGAAAGCAACAATGAAAAGTTGACATGACATTTTCGTCGGCCCGTACGCTATAACGATCGAAGCCTGCCGATTCAATCATGCAACTGGAATAGAAATTAGAAAGCGAGCCTCGAATGAACAAACTGATTGCTCATATTGCGTCGGAGAACTGTATCGAGATATTTGATATGCTCTCGCGCATCGTAGGTCGCTCGCTCTCGTAGGCCCTTCCACATTTACCGTATATCGAAAGGAGGGTAACTACGAGAGAAAGCGAACAATCATTGCCCAGATAAACCAATCACGTGTCCGTCTATGACGTTTCCGAGCAGCACTCGTCGGTTTGAGATCACATCGCCGCGAGAATGCGTCAGCCAGAATTGGCAAAACGCTGATTTGTAATCGTCGCTGAGAAATAAGTGCGACAATTTACGCCAATTATTAAATCGTTCTCGGAAAAGAGACTAATTGGGAATGCAATCGTGTGTGTTATATCGCCCCTTCGGGCGATCCCACGCACGTGTGCGCGTATCCTGCAGAAAAAGATAATTAATCGACAATGTCGATTTTTCCTTCATCTAACACAATCGAGATTACGACAGTCGAGAGAGAAATAGTCGAACATTCGTAATGTTCCATTCAATCGCGAAAACTGATATTCCGTCGGTTCGCCGCATGCGGAATATGTATGAAGTGTGCGTAATAGGAACGCGCTCTCGCTCTCTGCCATCGTTATGTATCGATCATCGCATTTGCAGACCCCTTGAACCGAAACGACCCGGAAGAATGCTGCGGCCGGCCGCCACACCTAAAGAATCCTTACTGCAATGAGATCCTCATACCGGAGGATGACTATTTCTACAGACTGTTCAACGTGCATTGCATGGATTTCGTTCGCGCTTTTCCTGCCGTTCGACCTGGCTGTCGTCTCGGTTCCCGAGTGCCTTTCAATCTTCTTACAGGTGTGCTGGATGGTAATACCGTTTACGGCATCACGGAAGCTTTCGATAGGTAAATTACAATGATTTGCTTTTAATTCGAATACTAATAAAAAAGTAATTTTTTCCAAGTATTTATGCGTATTATAACGGGAGACGCGCGCATTATCGATCCTATTTACATCTAACAATAAGACGAATATGAAAATTATAATTATGCAATAATGCACGCATATACGAGTATGTGACGATGAAATAATTATACTGTATCTATGTAGAGAAATTGTGGGAATATTAATTTTAAAAACAAAAATGTTTAATAAATAATAAATTTAATTAATAATCGCAAATTTCTCTATACTATATAGGAATATTAAGCACGTATATTTTAAATTCGTCGCCCTCCCTTTTAATGACAGATTTTGAATTTAAGATTCAATTAATTAAAATTTTTGCCTTGCTGAAAATTTTATCTATCAAATAAACATTTCAATTCGTCAATTATAATATTCGTCAGTATTTCGTAAGTGTATATTAGAAGAAAAAGTAAACGTGGAAAAGCCGGTATATAAATGCGTTTAAATAATCATAGCAAACAAAATTATAGCAAAAAAGAGATTTAATGAATATATTATATGTATATATAGCATTTTATAATGCTGTAAAAAAAGTAACGGCATGGAAAAATGTTTCAATCGTCAATTATTCTCTAGATTCTTAAGTTGCACTTATTCTAGTAAGTCAATTGTGAATTTTTGCGTGTATGTACACACACATTTAGCGAAGCGGACTTTATTCTACCTTCAAACGATATAGACATGTACATTCGTTATGTCATCGACGACAATAAATCAGCGTTGTTTCTATTTTTTACAACATAGACACGTGCCTTCGGTTCTTCACACTTTCTAGCTTGTAACGGAATGCAATCTACAAATCTTATAGTTGCTCAACCTTTGCTACCATCACAGTCTTTCGTGACATCACACACACAAAACACACAACACATACACGATCTGCTATGTATATTTCCTGTTTCTAATATATATCTTTCTTTCTATCCAAATACATATAGATATTATATTATATCCAAACGCAAAGCAAATTTAAGAACGCGCTCGTAATAAATTTTTGTAAAAGTTTCTATAAAAATTTCTAATATTTCAAATTATTTCGAAAATGTTTTAGAAATATTAAATTGTTGTAATAACTTCCGTGAAATCTTCTAAACTTAAGAATCGCATAATATAGAAATATTAGTAAAACAATAATAAAATCAAGATAGGCTATTCTCTTTAATGTTATTGATTTTAAAGATTAGTGCATAATATCCTAAGAGAGATAAAGAGATAATTGCGCAATATGTTTTTATTTTATTTTTTAGAAAACTCCGAACGGGTTATGGTGGATTACTACGAATGAATCCAGTGTTTTCAGAGTATGGTCTTAAAGATTTATTGCCACTAAAGTTGGATATACCGGATGAAGGATGCACTCGGCCAAACCGATCAATGTACTGCTTCGAAGCTGGTAACTTATATTTTCTACGCATAAAAAATATACAAATCTAGTAAAAATATCCATAATCCGAAGAATATTTTTCCACCTATACTTGTAAAAATGAGATTTAAAAAAAATCAAAATTTTAATATAAAATTTCCGTAAATTTATTTAATATTGAGCATTAATGCATACGAGAATATTTGTCAAGAAACGTTGAAAATATTGAAGTGAATATCAATTAATATAATATTTTAAGAAAATTGTACAACTTGAAACTTATTGTCAATCATTGGCATGTTTTTATTATTAAAAATTGTCTTGTTCTAAGGAAAAATTAGCTTCAAAATCTGTAATTATTCTTTAAAATCTGTGATGAAAAAAATATTCAATCGGTATGGGATATATCTTGTGTGTAATATCCTGTAATATTTCCTAGCATTTTTCCCGTATCATGTAATAGTTGTTGCATATACTTGGTATATTATAGATGATAGTCGTGACAAATCAATCCCTTCGTTATTGCTTTAGCTTTAGACCGACACTTTCGCGAAGTAGTAAGCGTAACTTTTAAATACAACATACAAGCGCGCGGACGCTATTAGGTCAATTGTATTCATTTAAATTTACAATGAGCGATACATGAGTCAGCGTGAGTCGAATGTAACCGTGCTAATGTAACTATTCTAATTTCTGCCGATTTTTGCGCGTCTGATGATACTAGACAATGGAGCAGTAAGTCACGCTCGTTACTGCCTTCTCGCGCGGCGCCGCTTACTGCCTATGCTTTCTCGAGATGGCCGTGATCGACGTCAGATCGCCCCATAATTTTGCTCAGCACCCACGTCTTTCTCTTTCTCTCTCATTTACTTGCCCAGAAATTATTTTCCCACGTCAATCCGTCGATTATTCGGGAAACCTTACAGCGACGCGTGTACATACAAGGAATCCGATCGGGGATTTGGTTAGACAAAACAATTCGATCGCGGCGATAATTGCATAATATGCACTTATCATGCGCTCCGGCCCTATAAATCATAGATACCTGGAGCCGGAATATAGACAGAAGCAGTCTGAACCCATAAATCTCCCTCGAGCACATGCATTCGTGTGAACATTCGGCGCGGCATCTCATACCCTGTACTTACATTAATCGCGTGTTACGGAAAAATCAATTGCTGCACAAAATTGGCTGTTATTATTTCGGTTTTTGTTTTTTTTCGGATAGTATGTAATTGACTTAATGCTCGTTTTAACTATCACCGGTAGGCATCGTACCTATATCGCACGATTATCAGTACGTCGAGCGATACGATGTGGATGAGAAAGGGAGTGGTTGCGATGCAAGGACATCGACTTCCATAAAGTCGTAGGAATATTAGAAAAAATCGGATAGTCTGCGATATTTGTTATTCTATTTGTGGACTGCGTGGAAAGATTTATGCAGCAGAGTAAAATTTTGTATAATAATTTAAATTCTTATTTATGATCATACGAATTAAATTGTGTTTATTGTTTTTACTGCACTAAAATAATTAGAATATACATGTATATTCTAATTATTAATTTATTAGCAAAGAGAAATTTAAATTAATTTGTTCTGCGCAATCTAAATTCGTTCGTTACACGGAAAAAGATGCATGAGATATGCAAAAGATGGAAGTTTCTTATTTCCACCTTTATTGTTAACCGCAAAAATGCGACGATATGGCTTTGTGATAGCAAAATTATTATGCTTGGAAACTTTATCATTCAGATATCTCTTCGGTTAGAGCTGAACTGATTAAAGTTAGTCGGTATAATAGTTAATAGATTAATAAATTGGTATGTTATCGAAGCATGTCTGATATCATAATTCATGTATTCCTTATAGTATAGAATAGATTGTCGTCACACTGCAAAATGCATTATGCAACGGAACTAAAGAATTATCTGATTCTTTGTGAAAGTATCACGAGTTCGTTATCTTCGATCGTGCGTGTGAGAATTAATCACCTTTTTAAAACTCCAGACAAGATTAATATTGTCAGTCATCTCTGTCCTTACTTTCAGGTGAGATTCGTGTGAATGAACAGCTGGTACTTACCTGCATGCACACTTTACTGGCACGGGAGCATAACCGGCTTGCCAAAGCGTTGGCCATCGTGAATCCGCATTGGGACGATGAAATTCTCTTCCAGGAAGCCAGACGCATCGTCATTGCGGAAATTCAACACATCACTTATAACGAGTTCCTCCCGATATTACTCGGCAAAGATGTCATGGAGAAATTCGGACTTCTTCTCGAGAAGGAAGTGAGTGATGATTCTGAAATAAGAACAGAAATGCACGAATTACTTATAATTTGTCGTCGCATATAAGTAAAAATAATTTCACTTAGAAGCTAAATAAACATTCATATAGTTGTTATACAAATAAAATTTTTTAATAACCGATTGAGATTTAACGATATGTGTCTCCTGTGTTTAATTTATGCCGTTCGTCAGACAGCCATTAATAATTAATAATAGCCGCGTTGACGTTAAAGTATTGATTTTTCGCAGAATTACTGGAACGGATACGACCCGAATATAAATCCAGGCGTAATAGATGCTTTCGCCGCTGCTGCTTTTAGATTTGGCCACTCGCTCTTGCCCACGGCTGTAGAACGATGGAGTAAAGCTCACAAATTTATTGGTAAGCGACATTGCACAACAGATTACATTGCATACAAAGTGTGTCAGAAATTGTTTTTTCTCAGTTCGTAAATATATCGTCTCAATAAAATTAATAAGATAAATTTTACAGGAATTTTTTAATTATTTCGAATTTTTGTCTCAAACCTAATTACAAATATTTGTTTTCATAGCTTCGAAGAGATTGTCAGACTTGATAAGACGACCTTACGATCTGTATCGCGCCGGTGTGTTCGACGAATATTTTATGGGCTTAATGAACCAAGTTGCTCAGGCTATGGATGATTCCATAACGCAAGAAGTAAGACAATGATTAGCATCAATAAAATATGCAATTATGCTATATTATATGATTTATTTTTTTAGGTGACGAATCATCTGTTCAAAAAAGTAGGGGCAAAATTCGGAATGGATCTGGTGTCTTTTAACATGCAACGTGGTCGTGAGTTTGGTATTCCCAGTTATATGGAGTTCAGGTGAGCAGAGCTGTCACAGATTAATTCTTATTTATTCCGACCATCTTGTTTATCTCACTGTAATTGCATATCTACGTTTCGCGCAATTATAATCTTTCATACCTATAGTGAGTATATAGTAAACACGAGAATAAATGCAGCTGGAGAATAAAATTGAATGCTAATAAAATCAATGAAGAGTGTAGTCACAGAGAACTAAAATTGCTTTCTAATGATCGGCAAAAATTAGTAGAGCAAATTTAAATATATTATTGAACAAAGTTTTTTAAATGTAATTAAAAAAAAAAGAAAAATGTAATAAGTCACAGTTAGCGCTAATAAATGCGTTAGAATTAATTTTAAGCGAATATAAGAGATTATTTACTTGCACTCGAATAACATACATATGTACTACTTCGTGAGTTTATAATTCCAGAAAATACTGCGGCCTTCCCGAAGCGAACACTTTCGAGGAATTGTTCGGTTCCATGCCGAACGAAACCGTCAGACGATACAGCACTATCTTCGAGTGAGTATAACTTGTCTGTAAAGCGCCAGCGGCAAAAACCTTCGGAAAGGTCAATCAATCAAGTTTTGCATCTCATTACTCACTTAGTGGACCGATCGCGCGGCGGTTCTAAATATAGCGTATTCAGAAATAACGGCTTCATCTCGGCCGCTCCTTTTCAGACATCCCGCAGACGTCGATTTATGGTCGGGCGGAGTATCCGAAAGACCGCTTCCGGGTAGTATGCTCGGGCCAACCTTCGCCTGCCTGATTGCCACACAGTTCAGTCATTCGCGTCGTGGCGACAGATTTTGGTACGAGCTGCCGAACCAGCCATCGTCCTTCACTCTCGGTGAGAAAGAACCCTTTCGAATCCGTGGGAATCGCGAGTCGCGCGACCCAAGGACTTGATCGATAATCGATCGAAATATAACGAAGTGATATTGTACCTTCTAAAACCGTGCTCGCTTTCACTTTTCTAGAGCAACTTAACGAGATTCGAAAGACAAAGCTCTCCAGACTAATCTGCGACAATACCGATCTTATCGATACGATACAAATCTATCCGATGGTCTTACCCGATCATGAAATGTAAGTGGACACGATTTATATCTACGTGTAGTATAACGATGAATAAACAATTTGCCGAACATATCGTAAAATTATAAAAATAATGAATAATGATGAATATTCTAATTTATGACTGTGAAAAATATGGAAGCAAAAGAAAAATTATATTTGCAATCACGTTCAAGTATTATAACTTTACTTCATTCGCTATAAAAAAATGGAATCCATATAAGAATATCTAAATATTATTATTTATTATATTATTATTGTTGTTATTTTTCATTTATATTATATTTTATTAATATTACTTATTTTATTTATTATATTAACGAATTAAAATCTGTGTATTTTGTATAGTAAGATTAATTATTTTTTATTCTAATTTGCTCGAGTATAAGAGTTGATTTTTTAAAATAATTAAAAACCTAATTTTTACAATTTTGTCGCAACAGAAACCCTCGAGTTCCATGTCGAAGCGGTATTCTACCCAGCATCGACTTGTCGAAATGGGCCGATTTCCCGGCGACGAGTCACGCCACACAATACGTGAGTAATCTAGCAGACCAGTACGGGCAGTTGGGGAAATAAAAAAGGGTCTGTTCCACCACTCTAGAAATAAACAGAGTGCCCTTAGGCGAACACCACCACGTAATCAACCGAGTCATGAGCCAAGAAGCCCAACCCTTAGGCACTCTAACCCGAGACCACCCCGTAGGCATGCACGTATTGAAGTAGAGCACACAAACAATTAAATATATTAAGAACCCATATTTAAGTCAAGAGAATCGATTAAACCATGTAGAGCATAAAGGTGATGAAGCATAGAGTTGGCCAGTGTCGATCATATTCGATCCACCGTTTCGGACGATTCGTAATTTCGATTCATAAACCACGACTTATGACACTCTTGATAATGGCTCGTAAATGTCAATGCAATTATGTCATTACGATAGCAAGCTTCGATTTGGATTGTACGATACCGACAGATTGATTAGTTAAGGATAACGCGTTACATCGACTCTGGACAAATTAAAGAACCCCTTTAGATTCCACAGTAATTCTTCTCGAAACAAAATGTACATATTGCTTCTCCTAGTAGAAGTGCGTTATATTTCATCTACACTTCCGTACAAAAAGCAACAAAAATTTCACACATATATTCAGAAATTTACTTCAACTCTCCGAAGCCGAATGCTATTTATGCGTCAAGTTTTTGGTCTCTTTTTGTATACGAAAGTTATTTGTGACTGTGTAATATTACAGTTTGAATGATGCATACGATTGCACAAATTTTAATATTATCAATATAATATTGGGAAAATTTTTTCCTATAATCTTTATATACAATTTTCCATTATTATTTTATTTTATTTTAGTGTTATATTTATAATAAATATATAGCAAGCATTTTTATCTATGCCGAGGTGTCTGGAAATATCGCATTTCACTTATACTACACTTGGCAGATAACTTCGCTCGAATATCTAAATATTTGTCACGAAATTTGGCCATAGTTTATATTACGTTAAGTCACGTACATTGATCATGTAGATTGCGTTAAATATTTTATTATCGAAATTTTTTTAATGTCAGATTTTCAAAATTATATATTTAAACTATTTTTTTCACTCGCCATAATTCTCTTATTTTTATCAATAGTATCTCACGTCCGATTAAACATAATACTGTGTAACTGCACACACAATACACACTTTGTATATAGTAAATTACAATCAAGTCGAATTTTTTTTTGCACGTAACCGCTTATTACATTATCCTCTTAGCGTCGTGGATTACTGTAATATTTAGCAGTGCTTAATATCTAGTCCTTTCAATACTACTGTGGAATAAGTACATCTTGATTTTTCGATCAAAACATATTGAAAAATATAATCTACTTCATATTCCATATCTTTTAAAAAATAAATTAAAAATATATTGCTTAAAGATTTTCTGGAAAAAAAAGAAGAAAAAAAAACTTCTGTTTTTTGAGTTTAATACAAAGCGCGATCATTTGACTATGTATACTCGATTATAATTGCGAAATATTTTTGTAAGTTGAAATCTAAACTCTCTTCTTATCCGGAATACATTGCACAATTTATTATATGCGAAATTTGTAAGTGCCATCTTTCTAAATATAATACTTCAAACAATAAAACTTTTTATTATCGTTTTGTTTTATATATTTTGCATGTGTGTTTTTCTTGCGGTTTTCACATTCTCGAGAAACGATTAAGAAGAAACTCGACATTATATATAGACATTATTTGTTGGAAATGCACAAATGCTGGAATTTGTAAAGAAATGCAAAAGCTCTCTCTTTAAAAAATATTTTTTTCACACTATTTAGTGCTATTAAAATTTCTTTTTTTTTTTCTATAAGTAGTATAAGTTCAATTGATATATGGAATTTATTTTCATTGTTTGTTCACACGGTTTTATCCCTTTGTCTTTTACATCGTCTTGCACACATCTCCATACACTCGCCCCTCAATATTCAATACCGGGACCAGGTAAAGTATATCGTATGCGCGTGATGATATTTTTAAAATCAGATAATCGCGTTTGTTCCCAAAAATATGTGATCGTATAGTGTCATTCTAATTTCCACTCCCTATTTCCCCGCCAACTGCCACACATGCACCCCCCCCACATTAGTATCTACCTACAATTACCTATTGTACTATAGCGATGGGTGGAGGAGCAATTGCTTGACGCGTCGGGAGGTCCGGTGAAACCGGCGATGGTACGGGAGAACTACGACAGACAGCAAGCTTATCGAATCTTCTTTGAGAATATTAACGGCATTGCTTCGTATCTGGGCTTCACGAAAAAGTAACTGCAGAGCACCGCAAGGAGATAAACGTCTGATCATAAAATATCCACCGTCTTCATACTTCATTACGACGCTCTAAGATAGCTATCTAAAGTGCATCACACGAACGTGAAAATGCGGTTGATCTATACACACGTATATGTATAGCAAGATGTATATCGTGTGGCAGTACACGTACGTACTTACGAAATATCTTTTTTAATGCACTAGGGGAACTCGATAATAAAAGAGTTCCGATATTTCTAGTAAAAATCTTTTTTTATCCCTCCCTATAATAAAGTATAATAAAATATTTATATATTCATAATGTTAACTATATAATAATTAAAATGAAATTTCTCGCGGAATATTTATCGTGCTTTAATAACAATGACTGAGCTTGAGTTAGTTATCAAACAATAAATTGTTATTTTTCTATATTATTGCTTTATAATTACGTAATAGTAATAATTTATATTCAATAGTAATAATTTTAATGTACGTAATTTATATAGGTATTGTATATAAAGCTCTTTCTCTCTTTTATCTCTTTTAAACGACAGCTTTCTTTCCAGATACGTTAACGCAATATCATAAATTACGATTGCATATACGTATTTGCTTCATCAATACATCAAAGTGACATAAAATCTAATTTTTATTTGTGATAAGCCCGCGAACAAATAAAAATATATTAATAAAAATGTACAATATTTTATACGATGCTTAAATTATTGTTTCAAGTATTATTGTAATGAGCAAGATGTAAATACACACAGTGACTCGGAAATTTGCACGATATTGATATTTCTTGCTCCATACATTTAAACGAATTTATGATCGAATCGTGTATTTTCTGCGCCACTGTAATGACGTAGTAATCATTTTGTATTTTGTACATAATTACAATTAAGAAATAAAGTCACTTTAATAAGAGTGCCATTTATAAACCTGTATCTATTTTCTGTATTACCTTCGAAGCAGAAATTGCACGTAAGTTGGTAGAATTAGAGTTGATAAGGAATTCGTTACACATTACATATAAAGCCATCACATGCTTCTACATAGCGATCTATTGAAATCAATAGTATTGTATTATAATGGCACAATGGTCTTATAATGTACTTTCTATTATTTTTTTAATTATATATCTTTATCAAAATTACAATACTAATAAAATTGTATGAAATATTTTAAAAATGTATCGTTATAAAACAAATAACGACAAAAATTAACGTTTATAATAAGTTTAAATTAAAAATATTTAAACGCATTTTTAGTATCTTGTCTGATAATAATGATTTAGACAAACAATGATTATATATATCTTATTATTTAAATATACATATATTGTATAAAATATGCAATATAATTAAAGCGCGCAAATAATAATCGTATTATTTTATATATTATTATTTTTGATTCTAAGAAATTATTATTACATTTTAAATATTGCTCTAATCGTAATATGTAATGCAGAGCTACAGTATTTATTTATTGCTACTAATTATAATTTGATTATTTTCAGGACGCCATACTAAAGAAATCTGCACAAACTGCATCAGAAATTAAACCTGTATTGCAGCGAATATATATTAATAAATTTAATCATAAATCAAAAGATTTGTCCATGGGAAAACATACAGCAAACAATTTAAAAAAGAAACCGAACAAGCTTTGGTGGGCATATCCACGTCATGCTAAATGGAAAACAATTGCGCAGAGTTTAGAAATGCCTAAAAAAATGTTACAGTTGCAAGAAAAATCTCTAAATGAACTAATTATGTTACCAAAATTCTCTCCTATAAATGATCAAAATAGGAATATAAATCTCTCGCCTGATATGGAAATTGTCAAAATTACAACGATTGTTGAGGCCATTCGGCAAAAGCGGGAAAGAAATGCGCAAATATCAGAAGCAACGAAAAATATACAGAGAATAACTGGAAATAAACGTTTGAAACGTTCGTCTCACGAATCGAGATATAACTCGATGACTACGGATTCATGGCATGATCGAGGGAAAAAAACTTTCACTTCGAACAAACGGGCTCCTTATCCAAAATCTCATTATCGGGATCAACAAAAGGAGTCTTTGCCAACGAGAAAACGTGCAGTTGATCTTAAAGTAGCGAACAACATCGCGATACCGAGTACTGTATTTTATAAACGTATTTGGGAATACATTAACGGTACTCGTCCTCATTCCGATATCATCAGCGACTACAGTTTCTTGAAAAATAATTCTGAAAATAATAGTTCAACGTGCACTGACAAAGATCGAATTACAGCTTCACAATCGCAGAAGCATTACTTACAAATGACAAGTTCCACCATTAAACCGGAACAAGACTTTTATAAACGCATCTGGGATATAATCAATGCAACTCAGTCGACATATGAAAACACAAAAACTCGTTCTAAACGAAACGCTAATATTCCGAAAAGTGATACTTCGACTCAATTATGCGTGCAAGGAAGAAAAGCCAATTATGCAGAGGACAAGCAGCTGCAAGCGATAAACGACAAAATGACACTCGATACCGCGGAGACGATAAATTCGCGAGAAATATCTGATCCTTATATATCAAGCTTCTGGAATTTTACGAATAATACTCAATGGCAACCTAAGACTATAATTCCGATAGTGAACACGATAAAATTAAATAATGATCTGATCTCGTCGCCGAACGTAAATACTGCAAGCGCTTCTGAAGTGGCTGACTTGAATAAATTCCCCGATAACGTCGAAACTAACATCGATTATTTATCTTCCGATAATTCAACGAAATATGAAAAGCGTAACAAATCACAAAACATCATCACTGAGCCAAGACCGCCGTATTCTTCTCAAGAACAAGAAAATTCTACCATTTCGTCATCTTCGCCAATCGAGCATACGACTGATAATACTCCGGAAAAGGAAGATCAAACGAAATATACAAAGGATTATTTAATCAATGCGACTCCGATTTATGATCCTTTAAATATACCTTACGTAGAAGTACCAGATTATACCGATCAACAAGAGGACAGTTTAGATAAAGACAATCAGAACTCAACTGCAGCAAATTATAAGGTATATGATGATAGCGATTATGTTGATTTTGAAAGACACAATCCTGATGAATTCTCGTCGAAGTCTCCAAGCGCTGAGATTAAAATATTACAGAATATTCAAACTGGAAATAACGAGCCGGAGGTTTCATTGAATGTAAATATCTCGCATTCACGTTGCACAGAAAATAAAGATTCTATCGAATGTACTGATAAACACGATGTTGAAGATACCGAATTACTCAATAATACCGAAACAAGCGGCGATGTTCAACGTTCTATAGAAGATTCTGTAGAATCCATGTTATCCAACGAACGTAAAAATTCTACCACGGATTTCGTTGATTTTGATATAAATGAATATAGAAAACCGTTCAATTTGGATGATTTTATTAAAAACGATCCTATATTTGAAAGTATACGAACTACTAATAGCAAGGAAAACACGAAACACAACAGTAAGGAAAATCCCGCAGATCGCAGCGAGGAATCTGAAGAGTTCGAAATATACGCCACGGTTCCAAAAGAAGAATCGTATAATTATTTCAAAAAGAACAGAAATTACGACGATGGAATCACTTATGACGATAGAGATGAGGCGAAAAAGAATATCCACTCTTCCGCGGAAGAGAAAGCGGAAGACAGTGACGTAATCAGCGAAGATCACTATCATTATGACGATAAAGATTTCCTTAAGCATATTTTCGGAGAGAACAACGATAAAGAATCATCCGAATCAGTCGATACGGAGAACGAATTTTTGTCTCGTTACTTTACAAAGGATATTTTGGATCAACTGCGAGATAACTCAACGGCCGAAGAAGAGAGACAAAAAGAAGAATCGAGGAATAGAGAAGAAATACATAATACGTTGTCAAGAATTTTGGACAAGAAGGATCGTTTCTCTAGATTAGATGAGAATCTCGACAAAATGATTAAAGAAGGTGAAACGATACCAATCAGATATAAAAATTTCTGGAGCTTAGAATATGAATCGCCTCATAAGAAAAATGAGGCGATTGAAGAAACAGAAACAGAAACATAAAAAACACAAATTATGTTAAATCATATTATCATGATATATTATGTTAAACTTATATGCTTGTTATTACATGTTTATGTTTTTCAGAATTAGATAAAATAAGCAATTAATTGTAATTATTGTTATGTAATTGGATCAGTTAGTACATAACTGTATCTATTTTGTTACATATATTATAGTAATAAATATTGGTTATAATGCACAATGTTACTAGAAATTATATATAAATAATATACTCTGTAATAATACTTTTGATTAGTATTCATTTTAATTGCGCGATTTATTATATAATAAATAAATATAATATAATAAAAATATATAAAATAAATATAATATATTTAAAAAATATATAATAAATATAATATATTTTTATTATATATTAAATAAATATAATAAATTAAAAATATATAGAAGCAAATATATATCTTTGTAGTAAGTATATCCTTTTAAAACAGTATAATAGAAAATATATGTATAAAGACATATAATATCTATTTATATAAAGCTACATGCATATACTTTAAAGGCTATAAGATATTTATTTTTATAAGTAAAACACCTAAAATGTATATCATATAAACCAAATGTTATAGCATGTGTCAAAATTTTATATTAAAATAATAATGGATTGTATAAGCTACGAAAACAAAAAAAAATATTAAAATATATATAAAAAGTTAAACATAAAATATATTATATTCAATTACTAGAGCAATTAGTTTAAAGCTAGAGATAATGCATAACTTATTATGTAAAAACGCTAATAGAAATAAATAGAATATTTTGATGCACTGAGTGCAGGAAATTAAAGAAATCAAATTAAAAGAAGATAGCAGCGGGGGTTTCCCTAGCGCGAGGGTTGAATCCGGCGTTTGCGGATATATAAGACCGTCGAGTAGTCTGTTCAGTGTCATTCGTCGGCGTTTAACAATTCCAACAGTTTCGCCTTCTCAAGCTGCCGTATCGATCAGGTAAATAAATCGTGTAAAGAATCGTATTTTCAAAACGTTCCTCTCGAAATGTGCAAACGTTTCTTCTTTTCCAACCCCCTCCTCCCCCCCCCCGGAAATGCGCGTTTTCCCATCAAAAAATTCATCGATTCGTTCTTCCATGTGTCTAAAAAGATTCATTCAAGCGTCGTTGATCGATCGATCGCATTAATCGATCAACGTCATTGTTCGTGCAACATGCGTTAACGTCGGTATCGAATGCTGTCTTGCGCGATCCTTGGTCTTGAATCTTTAAGTGCTTCCTGGACGGCGAGAAAGAGAGGAGACGGAGAGGGAGAAAGAGAGAGGGAGACGGTAACGGCAGCACGGAAAACCAAGATACCTTCCATCCATATTTATTATGTTTATGTGTTCACAATGTGGACGCTAAGACGAATGCGGAAGCGCGATTAACAGAGAAAGATTCCGGTTATAAACGACTGTACCTGATAAAAAAAAAGTAGTGACGAGACGCACCTCTTCTCGAGTACGAGGCATGAAGAAAACCTGGCGGAGGATATTCGGCAACGCATCGCTGCAGAGACAGCACGGTTATATATCATTTTAATCAAAGAAATAATTGTATCATATCCGGCATTAAGTTTTCTCCTTTTTTTTTCTTTCTTTTTTGGATATTCGTTTTTTGGTATCAAGATGCGATTTCATCCGAAATGATGACATGCGGTTTCATGATTAGTACGCGAATACGCGTGATTTTAATGGATTTTTTAAATCGATTTTTTATCAATTTTTTTTTCATTTTTTTCTCAAAAAGAGAGATACTTTTAACACTCGAGTTATCCCTGAAAATTCGTCGACTACGGCCATCTCCCTCTCTGTCCTTCCTCTCGAGCGAATGCTAATTGCAAACCGGAAATGCAAAACGACGAAAAGAACATTTTTTCGCGCTGTCTCACTCTTTTTGGAGTATTTTTTTCTTACGATATACATATCGGCTTTAAATTGGGGTTGCTATATGATTAGAAAACTTTTCAACTTTTGTGGAAGACTTAATAAATTCTTTTTTTCTCGGTAATTGCAATATGAGTCTTAGTTGCAATATTTCGAAAGGAACGAATAAGAAAACAGATAAAAATATGAAATATTAGTAATGAGTCATATAATCATTTCATTAAGAATTATCTTCTTAAAGAATTAGAGATATTTGTCTTCTTAAAGAATTAGAGATATTTTGATTGTGTGTTTACTAACTTTGATGTCTATCTTTTATACTATTATAGGAACAATAAATATGATAACTACGCGATCCAGAAATACATGATCAAATCATTAACTAAATATTTATTTCGATTATATATTAACATTCAAACGACATAAAGATAACTTGAATAGAATTCAGAATGTAGTTTTAATTTCACATCGTAATATGTTGCAAGACAACACTTAATATGTTCAGACTGTCACTTTCTATTCCATCATCTGTGTGCACGCGCGCGCGCGTGTGTGTGGTGTGTGTGTGTGTGTGTGTGTGTGGTGTGTGTGGTGTGTGCGTACGTGTGCGCGGGCGCGCGTATTATAAAATCTTTTATATTTTTATAAATCTTCATTACCTAATTAAAGTTTACCTAACCATTAGATAATTTTGATTACAACAATAATATTAACAATTAATTATGTTATTTATATTCGTAAATTTATATTCAGAATGTGAACAATGGAAGTAATAATTTTGTATAAATTTTAAAAATAAAACTATTATGTGAAAAATTGTTTTATTTAAGTAAACTTTAATAAGAGATCTTTAATTTGTTAGCTGTGATATGCAAAAAAAACCTTTTCGATATTAACAATAAATAGAAATGTACTGTCATTATATCTCTATACTGTCCAGAAATTTCTTATTTCTATATTAATCAGCATGAAATTTTATTTTCTTTTATTGCAAAAATCTTTATCCTTATTAAACATGTACATTCATGGCTAAAAAATTTTGACTTATATATTTACTTTTGTTTCAGTTATGAATTTGTCAAATCGAATCATTGTATTATTCGCCGTTGTTTTTGCCGTTTTTTGCTTCACGACATCTACGGCTGATGCAGAACGAAATATCGGTAAGTAAATATCTAATAAATCTCTATAAAATTATACGTTATCAATCAAGTTGACCGTAATATGCTCCTGTATAAATCGGCTTTGTATATAGGGATATGTATGCGGAACTGTGCACAATGCAAAAAGATGTTTGGTTCATTCTTCATCGGCGAAAAATGTGCTGACTTCTGTTTAAAATATAAGGGCAAACTTATTCCGGATTGCGAAGACGAGTTTTCGATTCGTCCTTTTCTACAGATGCCCGAGAACGATTATTAATTCACAGAATCGATCAAAGTTCTTCCACTCTCTCTCTCATCTTTGCGTTATAATATTAAACCATGCAATTGCGCATCCCAGAAAAATGCAAATTTCGATGAAATAATTTTTGCTATGCATTACAATTTATTATAATCAATAGCAAGCTGCAAATTTTTATTATTATTTCACGAAAAATATATCTTTTAAAAGATGCATTATTGTGAGCATAATTTAAAAGTCTAAAGAGATTCTGAGGTAAAACCTTTTTCAACTCTATCACACATTATAAGCTATCTTAAAATTGCTTCTAATGATAAATGAAAAAATTGTATGAAGATTTTGATTAAATAATTTTTAATCAATTAATACTAAATTATTAGTATCTCGGCAATCGTTATTGTTATATAATTTTAAGAAAATATTATTTGTTTACTAATATATTTGTGTCAATATATATTATATGTAAATATACTTTTATTTAATTAGAGAGAGAGATATTAGATATCGAAGATATTAAAAAGTACATGTATGCGGCATTTTTGAGTATTATCTAAACGAAAGATTTACTGATTTATAAAACAGCGAATCTGCTTAACAAATTTGGCAATGTCAAAAAATGTAGATACGGTTTTTATTTTGAAAGAAAGAAAAAATAATTATATATGAATCTGTCGATATTGATATCATTTCTCTGTTCATCTAATTAAGTCAAAGATATTTTCCCTGCATACGTCAGACCCTTGAAATGAATGCGTATAAATATATTTTGATATTATTTGAAAAAAATGTTTAATTATTTAGACAAGAAAATTAGTTCCGTTTGTTTGAAAAAATTGCATACAATGCAAAAATATATGATTGTTATTTATCAAATGAACCAGAACTGCGATTCTGTAACGATTCTTTAACGACGATGTTGCTATCATTGCGTTGCTATCGTTGCGCATATATTTTAACATGTCAAAATGCGCAACGACACGTAATGATAGCGACATCTCGTGAAACGTTACAGAATCAAAGTACAGATTAATTAGAAAATTTCTATGTGACCGGTCGTCGTCGATAACATTGCATTAATCAGTCGGTAATACCAACTGATACATTGGTTCAGATTTTAGCTACATATATGTATGCGAGATATAAAAATATAATATATTAATTTTGGAATACACATGATATATATTATTTGGCAGTAGTAGTAATTGAAAATAAATAAGAAAATATTATAATTTGAGAAAGTATTAAGCTATTTTCAAGCATATAAAGATAAAATGATAATCGTTCCAGCAGATATATATAGCAATGCATATATATATAAAGATTTATATGTGTATTACGCTGCTTCTAAAATTCAATATAAATAAAATTATACAATATGTATGTGTGTGTGTGACGATTCAAAAATATTATTTATAATCCTTTGCATTTTCATGTATCTGCTCTCAGTTGGCTGAGGAATTGTCACTCTCAAGAGGTTCAAATTATTACAAGTACAAAAAGTTAATAATAAAGATGCAAAAAATATAATGTTGACGCCGTAACTTTTATTGTTAAACAAAATATATGTCAACATACCTCGCAATGACTACGTATCAATCGCAGCAAACAATCTTTCGTTGCAGTTTGGCGGGAAAACGGCGCGAAAACGGCGCGAAAAGTACGTTAGAGTTCCCGTCCATTTCAGTCCGTACACACACACACACACGAAAGTCTGAATCGTCGACCGAAACCGTGATAGCGATATAACAGCGATCGTATGCGATAATTAACACTTTAGGCATATATCCGGCACTTTATAAGACATATTCGTAATAGTTTTTCGTGTAGTCTGACAAGAAAATAACGGCGCGAGATAAATATGAGAACTTGCACCTAAGCCGCACACACACATACATACGCGGCGGACCGTTAGATCGGCTGAAGTCGCGATAGTGATACAATAAACAATTATACGCGATGCCTAATACTTCAGCGAACGTACGACACTTTATAAAAGGTATTCGTAATAACTTTTCGTGCCCAAGAGTCTTTTGAACAGTAAAAATTGCACGAGAAATACGGAGCGATTCGAATGTGACTTCGCGATGTGACCGCACGACGCGTTTTATGAGAAACTTCAATTCGATATTTTATCGAAGGCTATATCGCATGTCTCGAGGTATCGAAAAGTAGCCAACCAATGAGATTTTACCTAGAGATAAAACTCGAAATTTAATTTAGTATATATATTAGAAATTTAGTATGTATTAGAAATGTTTGAAATAATAAATTAATTGTACTAATTAATTTAATATATAACGTTTAATATTTTAAATAGTGTCAAAACATGCGAATAGAAAAATGCGGATAGCATGATTTTTATTTATATATAAAATTGTGAGATTGAATCTCTCTTTAGTCATACAATCGTTTTTGTCAACGAAATTGGATTTATATTTATTGTAATGAAATAAAATCTTTTTAAAATGCCTTTGTTATATGTGCGTAGAATATTCAATAAGAATATTGATAAGAAACGTTCGATTATGAATTATTTTAAGAATTTATAAATGAAAAAGAAGTGACGATATTTTTAGGACATTATGTTACATCGACAATTGTGATGAACATTGTGCACCTGCACGTACAAAAATTGATATATGATTATATGAAATTATTATAAAATTATTACACGATATAGGAGTACTGAACGGATACAGAAACAAGGCTTTATGTAGTCCACAAATTCTTAATTGAAGGACATATATAAAATAAATATATTTATCTCAATAAAAATGTTTTTTTTACCATAAATCCATAAACAGTTTACTCCCAAGGATCCATTAGTCAGGTGGAGTCACATGATATTCTGGAATTGTTGATAGGATTTGCTTTGATTCCAGTTGTTGCACCTAATAATAAAGTTATATAGATTATTTAGAATTATATAGAATTTTTTTATTATATAAAATTATATAGAATTTCTTAATTTTATCTTTTAAATTATGTATTGTTTAAATTCTTACACGTTGCCGCAATGTCTTTTCATTGATGGCTGCTCGTGTCAATAACTGTTTTACTTTTTCCAAAAGCTCGGATTTATGTATTAATTGTTGCTTCAGGATATGAAAATCTCCATTATCATCTTCCTTTTGAGCCTTTTCTAACATAACTATTCTCTGCTCAGCTAGTCGTAAATCTGACTCCAAACTTATCACATGTTTCTGAGATTCCTCATATTGTCTTTGAAGTAAAATGTTTCCATCGGTAGCATTTATCTTTCCCTGTATTTAAAACATAACATATATATGTATATAATGTATATAAAAAAACAAAGATATATAATATCAAATAATAGATTAATTTACTTGATTGGTTAGAAAATGATTTTTTTTAGAATTAAATTTCAGTCTTTTATTCTCTGCCTGAAGTTTCTCGATGATTCGCTTCAATGTAAAGATTGTTTTCTCCATTTCAAAGATGGATTTTTTGTTACTCGTTTCTGGCAATTCTTTTTCTGATGATCTAGGAGTAGAATCAGAAGATTTTTCTGCTTTTAATAACTTGATGTACCTGTAAAAATAAAAATACGATAATATTAATCATTTTTTCTTATCTATATTCTCACAATAGAAAATATTTATTATAATTAAACATACTTCTCCAAATGTTCGACCTTTTCTCGCAGTCTTGGAGTATCCGAATTCGCCTTTTCTAATTCAAGTCGCAACTCGAAATTTTCACCTTCTAATTTAAGATTCATCTTTTCAAGAATATCTTTAGTCATTTCTAATTTCTCCAATTGACTAATTACACATGTATTACCCTGTAAAATAGCATCTAATAAGAATAAAAGTCACATATTTATTATATAAACCTGCAAAGCATACTAACCTGGGAAACTGCTTCCAGAGCCGCATTATGCCGTTTTAATTCTGCTATCTCTAGTATCAAATGTTCATTACTTTCTTTCTCTAAACGATCAGTTAATTCCTTAACACGTTCTCTCAATATTCGACATTCTTTCTCCAATTCTTTTTCTATTGCGTTAAGCTGAATAGTTGAAACAGGTCTTGTCAATAAATTGCCGGGTACGGAATCGTTCTCAAGTTTGAGCTTGCTTCTCAAATGCCATTTTTCTCTTTCCATACACGAAACGACAGATCGAAGCTTCTCATAATTTGTAAGCAATTTTTCATATTCGTTAGTCTTCTCTTTAAGTTTTTCTTTTAACTTCTCTGCCGTTTGCTGCCACTTTTTTTGTTTTTCCCACAATGAAAGTTCCTCCGCAGTCTATTCAAAGAGAAATGTATACATTAAGTACAGTATATATTATTAAAGTAATGTTACATTATAGCTTATCATTTTTATACCTTAGCTTTTTTAATTTCTTGCGCCAAATATTCTCGATCTAACTGAGTCTTTGCTTTATGCAACTCTTCTTCTAGAGATGTCACTTTGCGCTCGAGTTGCGCTTCACGTTGCGATATTTTTTTCTCCTGAGTTTTTGTCGCCATATATCTAAAATAGATCAAGTATCTTTAATTCATATCTTTTTCACAATTAGTTGAAATCAATTTAAAAAGAAATAAAAATTAATTATAATGCTTATAAATTAGCAAATTTACCTGCGACTGAGTTGCTGTTTTAAATCAGTTATTTCATACTTGTACGTTTTTTCCTTTTCCATTAGAGACTGAAGCTGCCGACGTAAAACATCTACTTGATTTTGTTGTTGCATTTGATCGCGATGACTATGATGTGGTGTTTCGTTTGCTTTTGTATCTCGTACTGTCATTTGCTGAGATCGATTTACAGACTCTATTAATTCAACTTCATTCTGCATAACAAAAGTATATTTTTAAGAAATTGAACAATTATATATAATATTATTCAAATGACAAATCTAACAAAATTATGGCACCTGTAATTGTTGACACGCAAGGGTTAGTTCATATATTTTGTCATCTTTTTCTTGTAGCTCCTTCATCAGGGAAATATTTCCTTTTGTAAGTAACATACGATTTTCAGACAATTGTTGTCTAAGTGTGTCAGCTTCAGACTGCCACTTATTTGATTCGCCACGATAACTTTCCAATTCATTTTTATGTTGTTGCTCCAGTCTATAAGAACATAAAGTATTTGTAATATATCTCTCATACAACCATTTTCCATGTTCCTTTGTATTTTACATAGTGTCATTTATTTTCAATATTGAGAAGTTGATTGAATTTGTGACTGAATAACATTTTATATTATCGTGAAACAAACCTTTCTCTCATACGATCCATATGCTTCAATCTTTCTTCCGCTAATCGATGCCAACGTTCGCTCAGTTCCTTGCTGATATTTAATTCCGCTTCGAGGGTAGACACCTTCTCACGTAGTCTCGCAATTTCTTCTTCTTGCGCGGCATTGCTTCTCGGTACTTTCGCTGCGGTTTCATCGGATGTTTTCTCGAAAATATTTTTCACACTTATAACCGGTTCGTCATTTTTTCTGCTTTCACTTTGCATAGCCAAAATGCGATCGTGCAAACCCTTAATCTCATCCTGAAAACGACTCGCTGCCCGACTATGTTCGTCCCTGTCCTCTTTCAATAAATTTTGATATCTTAAAATAGTCTCCTCCTTTTGATTAATTAATTTCTGTAAACTGTTTATCGTCGATTTCAGAGCCAATTTGTCAGTACAATCGGTATTCGTAACACGCAGTTGGCTTATCAATTCATCGAGTACATTTTGTTTTTGGGCAAGACGTGAATCTTTTTCCTCGATCGCTTTGTTCAGAGTGTCCATTCTTGTTCGATACTGTAAATCTTTCTCCTCGATCGCTTTGTTCAGAGTGTCCACCGTTGCTTGATATTGCGAATCTTTTTCCGCTATCGCTTTATTCAGAGCGTCCACTTTTGCTTTATACTCTGCTAATTGTGATTCACATTTGACGAGCATCACCGAGCGTTCCGATGCGAGTTTCAGTGCTTGATTCAACTGCTCGTTGGGGGGGATCACAGAACTGTCGCTCTCTTCTGTATTATTTCCCGCTTCTCGGAATGTCTTTTTTATAGTTTCATTCGGTTCAATAGATTTTTGAATATCTTTAAACACTACAATTTCTCCAGTTGTATCTTGTACTTTTTGATCCAAGCAGCAAGTGTAGGAATCTGTTTGAACACTGCCCACTTGAGTTTCCGTTGCTGCTTGAATAGACTTTGTCTCAACACTTGGTGTGTTAATTTGAGGCTGATTATCTTGTTGTGGATACCAAGCTCTCTGAATATTTAACATATCCTGTTCCATACTTGTTATTACTGATTCATATTCGTTGAATTTACCGTTAGCAATTTGCAGTTCATGCTCCAAATGAGCTATTCTTCGTTTATATTTGAAATTCTATAATTAAAAGAATATAAAAATATAATAAACACTTTTTATAATACAAGTTCAACTTGAAGGCAACATTAAAAGCATTATTATACATAAAGTCTATTTTATTATAACTCTTTAAATAAAATATTAAATTTATTAATAATTTAAACGCATTAATAAAAGCTGTAGAATTAAAAATAAAAATTTCAAAGTGCATGTTGCAATAGCTTAATATTATTTTGCCAAATTTTATTATTATAATTAATTTTTTATACTTAGTTATCATATAAAGATTTACACTTACAATTAGAGTCTGTTGTGAAGATTCGGCAAAACGTTCCATTATAGTTTGGACGCTGCCAGCGCCGATTTGTTGCTCTAATATATCTTTCAAACGTTCGATAATTTCAAGACGAGCAGATAAAAGTTGCTGTTCGTATTTAATATCTTCATGACATTTTTTAGTTTTTTGCATTTCTGTATCAATATTTTGACGATCTATTTTCAATTTTGTAGCAAGTGTAATTACTTTTTCTAAAGTACTTATGGAGGTTGATCCCGCGTACTGACATTGTAGAAAATATATAATATCTGTATAATACCTGTAACACACACATATACACACAACAATGTACTATAGTTTCTACATACAAAATAATATTTAAATGCAATTTTTTTATCATACTTGCAACGATTGTCACATTGTTTCCGATAATCTTCTACATAACTGCGCATCTCTTCATATTTTCTTCTTGAACTATCAAGTTCTTGTTGCATGCAAGATAGCTCGTTTTGCAATCGCGTTTTCTGCGTAGTTAGTTCCATTTCTGACATTTTCTTACTCGTAAGTTCGAAATCAAGTCTCGAAATAGTGGCCTTGTCTTCACTTACGGCCTGCAAATCTAATATTTGGTGCCTAAGACTATCCAACTCTAGTGTTTGTAATGAATTCAACGAATATTGCAAACGAGCTTCGTCTTCAGAAATTTGTAGCATTTTTTTCAAGCTTTCACTCTCTATAACAAGCTGCATTTTTTCATTTTGTAACTCCTGTATGCGATTATCATCCACCTGTGTAGCTTCTTGCAATACTATTTCCTTAGATAATTTTTTATGTATCTGAATCAATTTCTCTTGATTTTCAGAATTGACAATGGAGAGTTGTTTAACATTATCTTCGCACTTTGCTAATTGCGTTTGTGATATTTCATATAATCTAGCCATCTGATCAGCTCGTTGTCTTTCAATCAATTGCCTGGCTTCTATTTCTTTTAATTTTTGTTGCAAATTGTCATCGTTCTTGCAGTTATCCATTTTTCGTAAATCTTCCACGAGTTGATATTTCTCTTGCCTTATCACTTCTATTTCAGCTTTCAAAGATGATATTTCGCTGGAATCACGAAATATCATTACATTTTCTAACAAAGCATGGTGGCGTATATTTAATTCCTCATATTTCTCTTTCAATTCGTTATGCACAGTTATGCTCACAGAATTGCATAAGTTACTTTGCAAGAGCGAAATTTCTGACAGCAACGTTTTATTGTATTTATTTGCATCGGTAAGGGCTCTATTAAGATCATTCTCCTTTTTAATTATATCTTTTTGATATTCATATAATCTGCCAGTTTCTTTATTAAGCAACTTATTAAGACTTGAATTTTTCCTGCTCATAATTATTATTTCGTTAATGGCATCCGCATATTCTCTCGTTTTTACTGCAAATTCTTTCCGAACTTCATCGTCTCCGTCTTCTATAATTTGCCAATTTTTCTTATAAATTTCTAATTGCTTTTTTAAACCATCTGTTTCATCTTTCAATTCATTACTCTCTTGAATCAACAAATCTTTCTGCTTTTCCCATTCCTCTGCCTCATTTTTATATGCCGTTTGCAAAGCTTTCATTTCTGCAAGACATGTCATTATTGCTTCATCTTCGCTATGTATTTCGTACAACTTTTCAAAATCTACATTTTTAATTGCTGCTAAGTCTTGTAATATATTATCCTTCTTTTGCAATTCTTTCCTGCAAATTATGCATTAAAGTATGATTTATTAATTATAATAAAGATGACAGCGCAAATAATTAATTGCTGAATTGTATGTGTGATATGTATTCATACATTTATTTAACAAATTTTATAAAATACCTCAGTAACCTAAGCTGTGACCTTAATTCAGTATTACTGCCTTGTACAACATTAAGATGTTCCTGTAATCTCATAGCTGGATGGTACCAACCAGCTAAATGTCTGACATCCAAAGCTTCTAATAATCGTTCCAATGTACTGGATTGTATTTCCACCTCGCTCTTACCTAAGATACACAAAAATATAATTTGCGTATTTTTAAAGCAATTATTAATATCATAAAATTACAAAAGAATATATAGCAATGTTCATTATTTGCTCAAAACGTAAATAGAGAATACGAGAAATTAAGCAGATTTAGTGGAGAATTTTACTAATATTTTATATATTAGACAGAAAGGGAAAAAAAGAAGTAAAAGAAAATCTAAAGTGTCATAGAAATGGAAATGTGTGCAATACTAAAGTACCATTAAAGTTAGTGAAAACCATTCACCATCTTGATTGCGTATACTGTCCATAATCTCATGCATGCCTTTTCTAAGTGCCTCATTTTCTTCTATAACTATCTGAATATTTTGATTAATTTCGAAGATATCAGTTTTAGAAGATACTTGCATATTTTCCGATTCCATCAATTTAGTTGAATGTAAAAACTGATTACTAAAATCACCTAAGTTATCTGAAATGTCTAGTATCTTTTCAGACTTGCTCAATTTATATTTCAACATCCTTATCTACAAAAAGTAAAATAATAAATATTTAATAAATTTATAATAAATATTCTCTTAATATTAATAGATATATAATATTGCAAATCATATAGCTTAAATAAGAAAGATATGTGTGTTTTAAGTGTGTTGTGTGTGTATACATCATATATATGTGTACATATATATTTCATAAATTAACTTTTCTATAAATTATCTTACATCTGATTTTAATTCTAAATTTTCTTCTATGAGGTTTTTATTTTGTTGAATAAGTTGTTCCATTTTTCTTGATTCTTCTTTACGTTTTGCTACAACACTCTTAATCGATATTGATTCATCCTCTGGAATCCCTAATTTTTCTCTGTTATAAAAAGGTAATGTTATATTTACTTTCTCATTTCACACACGCTATAAATAAACAATTTTTAAAATTTTACCTAAGAGTTAAGATCTCCATTTCTTGATACGAATTTAACATCTCCAATTTATTAACGACATTAGCTAAATCTTCGATATGTTCATTCTTGTGATTTATTTTGATTTTTAATTCATTAATTTCGTTCAATGCTTTAGCTAAAGTTTGATTTCCATCTTCATAATTTTTTAAGGTAGATAATACCTCACACAACTATGTAAAAAATATTTAAAAAAAGCAATTTATTATTTTTAATATATAAAATTAAGTAAATAAATACAGAATATTCTAGAATTATTGCCATTCTTTTCATTTGCAGATTCATTAATACATTAATACAATACAATTAATTTGCAATTAAGTTTTTCTTAACAAAAAGACAGAAATATTAATGCTTTGAAATTATGAAAAATTGATAATTAAAAACATTTCTATTCATTTTTATTCATTAAGTTTTCAGAATGTAAATTTATAACTACACTTATTTATTAAATAATCTACAAAATATTCAATGTCAAAAAACAAAAGTTGTAAAAACGAAATATTTAATAAAATTTTCATATTTTTATTTTAAAGAAAAATCAACTCTATAGATTTGGTAAGACTTGTAAGTAAAATTAGTGGCAATAGCTCTGTAGTAATCCATATATAGAGTTCTTTATAAACCAGATATGAAAATATGAATGTCTAACTTTACTACTCTGTGATTTGGCATCATCCTGTGCTTGGGATAATGCATTTTCCAAATTAGATATCTTTTCATTTGCAATTTGTATTTTTTTCAGTAAACTTTTTTGCTCTTTCCGTTTGAGACTTTTTACCGACCTATGAAATATATCAATTTGAAAACAATAACTAAAAATGATGAACTATGTAAAATTACAAATATATATATAGAAAATATTACTTACTCCTGAGTTTCTTGTGCTTTTAATTTTTCTATAAGTGCAGCACTCTCATTTATTTCAACAATTGCATCAGAGAGTTTAGCTTGCAATTCGACTATAATTGCATCCCGACGAGTTATTTCATCATTTAAACGAATAATATGTGATTTATTTTCTTCTTGGACTGATGTAACAGAATGCATTAAAGACTGTGATACATTTTCTTTCAAACGTGCAATTTCCATATCTTTTTCATCCAATATGCCCTGATAATATAAATAAATTTATATATAAATACGCTTTTATTTTTTCTAATGTAAATATTTATTAAATTTATGTAGTACCTTCCATTCAGATATTCTAGTGTCAATAGCTACTCCAAATTCATCTAATATTTTGTCTCTGTCTATTTGCTGTGCTGTTATCTCTTCGATTTGAATAACCAAAACTTCATTTTCTTGCTCTAATTTCTGAATCTTATCTGTAATGGCATAGCATTTGTTTATTTATAAAAATCATACTATATATATATATAATATACGAAATGTATATTATTTGGATAAGCACCTTTATATTCTGTAACTTTTATTTGAGCTGAATTAAGTTCTTCTGTTATCTCATTCATTTTCTCTGTTGCATCTTCCATTTCATCTTTCAATGTTGTTAATCGTCTCTTGAGAATCTCATTCTCCTTGTCCAATCCCTAGAAAATGAGAAGTGGTAATAAGGAAACTAGTTTTTTATTATATAACAAGAAAACTTTAGTTTTTTTATTATGTTACCTCCAACTCAACCATAAGTGTCTTAACTTTTTCATTTGTATCTGTATATCTGGCTTGTGTATCCGGATAAGCAGCATATTCTCTTGTATCCTTTACAGAAAATTAAATTATTGATTGTAATGATATAAAGCACGTTTTATTAATATGCTACAAGTAACAAAAAAACTTACTTTAGTAAAATCATCACTATCTTGTTTTATTGCAGATATACCATGATCTGTCAAGAAAATTGTAATATAAATATGAATAGAATAAAAACTGTACAAATTATAAAATAACTTTATGTCATAATAATCTAAATTTTATTTCAAAAATTATTGCAAGTCAAAACGTATAATCATACACACAAATTTTGACAACACGCTACCTTTGATCTTTCGTTTGGAAGTCTCTGGATGTAATGAAGCTATTGTTTCTTTCAATTCACCGCACTCAAGAAGTAAGGCCTCGACCTAATATCAATAAATTTACATGCAATATATATATATATATATTATAAAGGGAAAAAAGCTTACTATATAAATTTTTTTCTTTTAATAAAAATAAGAAATATAAAAATATTAAATACATAATAGCAAATAATTTCTTTACTTGATTATCTTTATAAGTCAACATTTCTTGCGATAATCTCATGAGCGTTCGCAGGTTATACACGTCGGTGATCTCGTTTACGTCGCATCGGACCACTGTTGGAAAGAGATCCTCGATTTCTTCGTCCGTTAAAGACGAAGCATTTACAGATAATATTCGGTCCCAGTCGGTGCGAACCATTTTTCGCGATAATAATTAAGCCGAGAGAGAAAAAAAAGTGAGACATATAAACATCATTTATGCTCTTTTTGATGTTTGCAACAGTATACAAACATCACCGACGAATATATACAATGTAGCCTTAGACTAACATTTCATGTAGAGCTGCAAGTCTACGGAAAATACGTATTATGCCAATATTCTTCATCATCGACCAATCAAAGTCGAACGGAGTTGCTCGAATTCTCCAAGCGACAGAAATTTCATTGGTTGATGGTGCCGGCTTCTAAAGACTATTGCTTTACGACATAAGCATTAGCGCTACTACGTATCTTCAAATCTTCATACAAACCGTGATTGGAATTTTTCATCTTCTTCTTTTCCCGGCATTTCGCCAGTTTCCGCCATGCTTTTCTTATATCATCTGTGCATGATGCCGGACAACTGTATCATAGCGTGAATTTTCGAGCCAAATTAGGATCCACGATATCTAAGAGATATTCATGAAATAAAAGAGCAAGAACTGTGTGTACGTGTGTGAATTAATTAGAAAGTTAGTTGAAACTTTATCTAAATATAATATTCTTCTCTAATCGTGATGCCGTACTGTCGTAAATAGTATAACGTATAAATAAGCTTTTCGTGGACCGATTAAATAAATTTTATCTCATTTCAGATCCTTTCTCTTAGATTATTTTGCGGCCTGTAGAATGAAAACGGTTACTGGCGACGAAGCAATTACCGCTTCTGAGGTTAGTATATTTATCCTTTTTTCACACGAGAAATTTTAAGAAATGCGATGCTATAATATAAAGTTAAAATTATCTCTCTTTGTTTAACCGACAAGAGAAAAATTATATATATATATTCTCTCTCTTTCTTCTCAAGTATACTTTGATAAAAGGTAAATATGATTAGAAAGTCATTTCTTGTTCAGTCTTACTTGTGAGATACAGTTTTTATGAATATTTTTATGAGGTGATGTCAGAAGGAGAAAGAATTCAAAATTTAAATTACATATATAACCTTGAAAATAAAGATTAAAATTTGTTGGATTAGAATTGTTTATACGTAAAAATTCAATTCTATTTTATTATTATTCTATTTTATTATTAGTCAATTATCAATGTCTATTTAACAATTTATAATTTATTAATATAGAAAATTATATTTTACACTCTCAAAAATACATTTATGCTTATACATACAAGAAAACTATTTCATATCTATTTGATTATAAATCTATTATATATTTATTTTAATTATTATGTGATTACAGCTAAATTTTGATATATCTGTGAATATATTGAATAATATATAAATCTACTAGAAGTGTGTATGTTTATTATTGTGAGAAAAATAGAAAATGATAACAGAAACATATTTAATAACTTTTTTCTTTTATTGGAACAGGATAAGGTTAGAAAATCTCTACATGAATTGCAGCCATCAGCCACTGACAAAGAAACTTTAGTTGGTGCTGATAGGATGGTCAAATCTACTCAACAATCGAAAAAAGCAAAACCAAAAAGGTAAATTACTTTCAAAAAGTTTATCATGAAAATATTGTAATAAGATTAATATAAACTTGTATATTATATATTTTAGGAATGTATCTCAAACAAGAAAAGATGATCCTAAATACAAAAGTGTGAAAACCAAAGATAAGGCTGTACAAACTATACGAGAGAAGAAAGCACAGATTGAAGCTGAAGATTTAACATCCACAGGTACATTTAAGAAGTAGTATTTTTTTGTTTTTTGTACTTTTTTTTTAAATCAAAAAGCATATACAAAAATTTAAATATTCTAAAATATTCTTTTCATCAGATGCAGCTGGTCCGAGCGAAAACTATTGGCAAGTCCTAGCCGAAAGGCGACGAATAGCACTTAAAGATGCTTTAGAGAAAAATGAGGAACTCGTACAATATGTTGAAAAATTAGAAGAAGAAAAGCGTACCTATAAAGAGATGTTAAATGAGACAACGGCACTTGTTGAAGTGCTGCAGGTAATATCGTCTTTATATTGTAAATGGATATTGTATTTGGCATTAATATAATTACTATTTTATAATTATTGTATTTTATTGCAGGAAATGATTGGAGATGACAGAAGTGGCATAAATAATTCATTAGAAGATAGTACCCTTTAATATAGATATCTATTTTTTTTAATAAGAAAATCAAAAAAAGGACAATGTAAAAAATTAATAAATTTCCATGTAAAATTTTTGCAAATATATAATTTCATAAAATTTTATTTTTTATTTAAAAAGGTTGTTGCATATGTGAATATGTACCTTCCTTTGTAAGATATATATATATATAACAATTTTAAATATAGTATCATTTAGTAATAGAAACTTAAAATTTTTTACATTGTTCTTTTCTCATGACTTTATTGCTAGTGAAATTAATATCATCTCTAGCATGTTTATTGCATTATAAAACTAAAAAAAAGATACTGTTATTTTTCAAACTTGTATTATACACATGACTCATCTAGAATACACGGTTAAGAGCATTTAGAGCATTAAACTCATAAAAATTATAGAGATTTATATAATTTCCGTGCAAAATGATAAAAAGAAGGCACGATGTAAAAGTCTAGATTAAAATCGTTATTCATTCGCTATATATATTCTCTATTCACTCGCTCCTGATTATTTTTATATATCAACGGGTATATCACTGCGCGTAAAAGATTTTACATATTTATAATAGAAACACAATATTGTCGTTATACTTAAATAAAAAAAAATTTATAAATTTGATAAAAAATTTCACTAATGATTAAATATTAATGTAATTAAAGGTTTCTCTTTTAGCCTTTCCTACATTTTAAGAAATAGATCGTTGATTTATCCATAATATTTTTTCAATATTTTATTCAGAATATTTAATCTTTGTAGCCAGAAAAATATTTTCTCTTTTACAATATAAGTTACATTTCGATTTAAATATAAGTAAATAAAAATACATATATAACATTTGTTGTAATATTGCATTTTATCTATTCTTTTGTCATATGACACATAGTGTCAAACTGACATTCTTCGTCGCGATCTGGATATGCCGCTTTCATAATAAATATCGGACATGGCATATCATTTGGACAGCCTGGCAAATATAACGGTCGTTCTTGAAGCATGAATAAAATACTAGGACCTTGAGATTCGCAACTAGAAAAAGTGAAATCAAAGAATTATATCTATGAAAATGTATAACAATTTCGTAATTTTCTATAATCTCAAAGTAGAAACATACTCGTATAAAATAAATGCCATGTTAGATGCAAATGTGTCAATAATACTGCTTCTCCAAGCTCTTTTATCTTTGTGTAGTATGAAAGAATCGTGCCTTAAAGGATGTGTATCTTTGGCTACTCCAAGTAAAGCCAATAATTTTAGAATTGTTCCGGAATGTGTAAAATAAGCTGTTGTTGTTAGCTCTTCTTTAGATCTGTAAAATAAATAATATTCTTCTAATATATATATATATATATATATATATATATATATATAAATAATATTCTTCTAATATATATTATTTCAATGCAATTAAAATATATTTAATTGTAGAATTAGTTACACAATTTATGCAAATTTACAAAATTAAAACTATATAATCTGTTATATTTATTGACAAAAGCCTTTTCTTCAATAAGATATGACTTTTTAAAATTCTAAAAACAAAAGGCCTAAACAAGGCTAAATACAAATGCTCTTTGTAATATATAAAATATTATATATTAATAAGGTCTTAAATTGGATTTATTATTGCAATGCATATAAGTTTGTGCGTACCCAAAAAAATTAAACATATCTTTTAAGGCAGGGCATGCTTGCTCATAAGTTAATGGATAACCATATCCATCAATCCAATAGAGTTCTAGATCTTCTGCGTATTCAAAGATCTATAAAACAAATTTAGAATTTGATATGCGAGTAAATTCTTTCATTTGGTAATTTAGACACATAATTTTACTTTAATCTAAGATCTCACCTTGAAATCATTCAATGAAAATATTTTACACCAAGGAGATACCATACTCTGATTCCAAGCAGTTTCAAAGGCACACATAGTATACATTAAATGTGCAGTTTCTGGAAACATATATAATAGTTATATTCAATAGAGTTAGTAGTGAAATCTTGACATTATAACATTGAATAATATTTACATGCATATATTTGATAATAGCGCTAACCATAATCAATATTGTGGCCAATACGCTTTTTAATATTATTTAACATATCTTTAACAATTTTGCTATCCAAAAATTTCGTTTTTTCTATTGTTGTATTTGAATTCTTATCAACTTCTTGGCGCCAGCGAGGACAAGCCTTGTAAAACTAAAAAAATATATGTCAAAATAATCATCTAGAGAGAGTGTGTAAAATAGAAGGAGAGTGACAAATCATCCGAGAATTTAAAAATAATAAAGTAAGATTACTCTTAGAACTGGATCTCGATATATCGGCCCTGGATACCAAATATTTTGGCTATTATGCCAACCAAATAAACCAACAGCAAAGTGTTTCGCGCTCTCCTCTGTACGTTGAGTTGAAGTATATCTGAACTAAAATTCACAGTTGGTGATCAAAGAACACAAATACATATATAACATGGTAAAATATTTTGCTATACATACTCTATAGGTCTGATTGTTATAAGCTTCTGGCATCAGAGATGGAAATCTTGCCTGATATCTTTCTCCGAGATCAATCATTTCATTCTCCCCTTCTACTGCCAATTTCATCATGTTCCTTTGAGTAATCGACAGTTTCCATTTTTTAAACAGAGCTGCATCGTCAGTCGACAGACTTGTTATATTATTTTCATAATTTTCCAATATTATACATTGCAGCTGTGGTAACTCATTTATCATACGAGGTATATACTTCTTGCCTGGATAACGAGTCCCATGACGCAGAATTAACCAAATTTTTTTTTCCACGCAATCTATAAATTAGATACCAATAAACACATCTATTAGTACAAGTTTAATCATATTATTTATAAAAAAATAACTGGCAATAGTATAGGATACCTGCATATTGCAATGATGAATCATCATAATTAGCTACACATCTGTAAGGAGTTTTTGATCCTAGTTTACATTCATAAGTATCGTTACGCTTGGAATAATTAGAGGCATAAGAAACCTCTATAGTCATTATACAAAAGATAATAATTTCAATAAATAGTTTCCAAAGCATTTTTTATGCACTAATCTTGTAGCTTTTCTGTAATCGAAGATATATGTAGGAACATATTAACTTCTCGCGCATATACATTTCGCGCATACATATATATATATATATTATATATAAATAAAAATAATTATTTCTAACGGAAATTTGTTTTCCACATTTTCCATCGGTATTATTTTTCATGCCGGAACACCGCTTCACATCTAACGCATCGTCATTCCGTAAGTGGCGTTGATTGTCATCGGACTGATTAGCAGAACTAGAACGCACATCTAAAAGTATACACCAATCATAGACAGATTTGTCAATTGAATAGTTCAATAATTGTGTGAACACGATTTAACTGGAATCAAACATAAGAGATTGGAGCAGGTTAGAGACACTCTTAAAGAAAGAATAGATAAGAATCAAGAGTTGATTCAATTTAATTGCTCTCTTTTTATCTGATATTTTATGTAATTTAATGTAATGTGTTATAGGTATATGAGAGAAAAATGTATCTCGATATCTGGATGACTGAGTCAAAAAGCTGATTAATTTAAATCTAATGTATGTACAGCTTAATTGTGTTTAAATAATTATTCTATGTAGTTTGAATACTACATTAAAGGGTTCTCTTTTTTTGTTTATAATATATATGATATACATTTTTTATACCGCTCAAATTTGCTACTGATTAATTAACCTCTAGAATAAATCAATGTTATACTAGAAATTATTTTAATAGCTCGTATTATATATTGCATTATATTTAAATAAGCTTGTATTAACATTAATATGCTAACTTCAAACTTGATGATACATGGTAATCAGATGGGGAAGAAAAGAAATATTCAACCCCCGCCAATAATACCAGGGCGGATAAAAGTGGAAATAAAAGATGAAATAGGTAATAAAAATGCTTGAAAAAGTATGGTAATAACTTTGAAAAAAAGTACAAGCTATTAAAAGTAAATAATTATTTGTGTTACTGAATTATGAATACAGCTTGGATTGTGTTTATATAGGCGATAGTGATGTTTTGGTAGCGAGGGATCGTTTAAAAGGTGCTCTTCGAGAATTATTACAACATAGTGATACAGGTTCATCAGGAGACTCAGGCGAAGAAAGTTCTGCTCAGGATTATAAACATTCAATGAGAAAGATGTAAAGTTCAAAGTATCTTTTTTATTGCATAAAATTATCTCTATTCAGAATCATTAATCTTATGGTAATTACAATATGCAGGACAAAATCCATTAGTCTTCAACAATCGCGAAAAGTCAGACGTCGCCGACAAGTACAGACTGATACAGCATTTCATCATACGTATGTGATGAAACTATTTGATCGCAGTGTTGATTTAGCTCAATTTCGAGAGGACACACCACTATATCCCATATGTCGTGCTTGGATGGCGAATCAACCAAGGAATCCTAATTTGGTCCCTAAGTAAGTAAAATTTATATAGGTGTTGCTTATTTATATTCATATTTGCTTATATTACATTCAAGTTTTGAATAATATCTTATTGTAGGATATTATTACATAACTTTCTTTTATTGTGGCAGTTGAATATTATATTTTCTTATTATTATAATATTTTTTTATATATGTGGTATTCTCTTATAAAATTTTATATATTATATCTTATAATTTAAAAAAATTATTAATGAATATGGAAATAGTACACATTATATATACGTATACACATCACTCACACACATACACACACAAATGCATGTGCAATACATATATCTATATAATAACAATTCAGTTAAATTATCACAGGAGTATTCTTAACTTCTCTTTCTCTCTCTCTCTCTCTCTCTCTCTCTCTCTCTCTCTCTCTCTCTCTCTCTCTTTGTGTATACAATTCTATATTTCTATACAAAACTAAAATAGATATATTAATTTATATATAGAGTGCGTAGCCCAAGTCCAGAAATAGTTAATGAAGTTAACATAACAAATAATTTAATTGATGCTAATGGAGAGCTAAATGATGTCCATTATTTGCCAACTCCTTTGCCTCGTGAGGAGGCCATACCAAGAAATCGCATTCCATCCCCTATATTCGGAGAGAAGGATGATCTGAACTTAGATTATGTGAGTCAACAATTTCGCTAAATGTATGAAATTTAAATTTTTTAATATTAAGATAGTATACATATAAATTGTATTGAACTTTTAAAAATACAAAAGATATACATGTATATTGCTCATATTTTCTGATACATACTTTAATGGATACAAATTGCATGTAATATAACTACAGGAGGGTCAAACTCTTAAATCGCGGGAACAATTAATGAAGGAGCACACTACACGGTGGAATGCTATTCGCAAAAAATGGCATCAACAAGCGCATAAAAATGAACAACGTTATATACAGAGTGCTACTATACTTGGCACCATATTTACAAAGTTTGTATACAAATTTATCTGCTAAAATATAAGAGAGAAATGATTTTTCTTTGATAAATTATATTGATATTATTAACTTTAATTGTTTCAGAGCGCAAGCAGAGTTTGAATAGCAGAAATATGGCAGTCCAATGACTGCCAATTCTTGCATCACTGATAATTCCGTTTCTGATAATTTTTATTACGTCATCAAGGAATAATTTCTTATTTTTCTATATAATTTCATTGGTAAGTGAATGCATAAAAAAATGGGGTAAAATATATATTTATACACGTCTTATGAATGCAGTTTTTATTTATAATGTCCAGAAGAAAGTCGTAATCATGTTTTAATAACATTACAAAATAGCGAATTCTAACTTTATTACAAAAGGACATTGTAATACTTGTAATTTTATTCTTTTAATAAAAGTAAATGCAATATATAACCAATTTTTTTCTTTGAAACACCATGTTTTATCAAGAATCTATGACATACAAACATAATCCTCTAATATAGTGTACCAATCGAATTACAAAAATAAAATTTACTTATCTCAAATACAAATAATATATTGTTAATCTATGCTATGTATAAAATCTTGTATACTTAATTTATTTTTCGCATAAAACTTTGGAAGGGGATGAATACACACTGATAAATGCTTATTATGTGTAATTCCTAATAGTTCATTATATATGTCATTGTATTGAAATATTACATACAATTGTTATTGTAGATATGAAAAGGGATCTTTGTAAAAATGTTTGATTTGATTAAAGATGATGGTTATTTTTCTGTATTATCCTAATTGCAATTATTATTGTGCACTTGTAAATTCATTCAGTAGTAGAGATTAAAACTGAGGAGAAAGGACCAGACGAATAATTCTTGAAGGCTTGAGAATTACATGCCTTTTATTGTAGATATTAACAGTCGTAACTTACATTATTTACTTTCAGTTAATAGGATTTACACAAACACTGTTTGATTGTTTGTCAATTGTGACTGTATTTCTTTTAAAGAGCAATTGTAATTTTCAAGACTTCCCTATGTACTTATTGAAATGTCTAGATTTCATCGAAGATTTCATTTCGTTTTATATAAAAATGTAGCTAAGAAATAAATAACATAATTTAAATTATTCACTTGCTTAACTATTACTATATTATTTTCATCTTTTGACCTGCATCAACTATTATACTCCAATAACAAATGTTCATCGTAAGCAACATTATTATTCCTTAATGCACTTTGCAATCTATGAATTGTATAGGAAATGATTTTTCGTACAGTCTCAAGACGAGACTGGAAGATTTTTCACGTTTCTGGAAGTATACCGTAATGAATTTGTTTTTATCACTATTGCACATACACTTTGGAAGTTTACTTGTCTGTCAAAGATAGTTCTAGCACTTGGCGAAACGTTTCTTCTTCTAACAACCGCCGTTGCTCCTCTTCTATTTGTTGTTGCTCGGAAAGTTTCAATGCTAGTCTCAACTGTTCCGCTGTGCCTTCGAGACAGTCACTATCTTCATTTTCATTTATACCCGCAGAATTCGTAGTACCTTCGGCAGATCCAGCTGTTTCTTGATATAACACCAAACTAGCCTGAATCGCCCTATATAAAAAAAAAAGATTAGATTATTTAAACATAATTTAAATTTTTATGGTGCAATTTGTGACACAATTTTTTCCAGGTTTTTAAAAATATTTTATAATTTAAATAAAGTAAAATCACACAACAATAAGGTTTATATTAGTTACAATACGAATAAATCTGCTGAATATTTTACCTGGAATTAATATTTACAATAAAATCACCCACCTGTCTGAACATTAATTGTAGCACGAAAATACATGCACAAAATTAATAATAAAATATTTTTCTCAATAACATTTACTAAAAACATAACACATCAATAACATTCTCTTTAGTATGTGTTTATTGCATACCTCTGAAGTTGCCTTTCCTCCTCTGTGGTCATATTAGGTGTAGTTGGTCTAGATGGCTTTTGCGCTCTTAATGCTTCCCATATATCAACCTGTAAAATAATATTTTTCATGTATAATAAACAGAGGATATATATATTATAGATATAATACAAGGAAATTTTGAAAATTGTATAAAACAACACAAAAACGCATATATGTACCTCATCACGTTCACTGCCAGCTTCTAGAAGACTTTGCTGAATAGCAAACTGCAACAAATCGTCTTCTTCTTCAATACTGAATTGTGTTCTGACTTCGGCACCTATATTCAAAAATAATGTGCATTAAACACAAATTGATATATTACATATAGAACATATGCATAAGTATTAAACAAAAATTTTACCCAATTTCGCATATCCACTAGGTGCCTCGAAACAAATATCGTCGACTAAGCAAGTTACACGATTAGTTTCTTGTAAATGACCCACATGCGGTACTTCTTGATCCAAACCAAATATATTTCCAAATGTTATTCTTGCATTGAGAATGTGAAACAGTGGAATTTCTGGAAAAAGACTTAATTATTAGTATATTTTATACACAATCATATATGCATTTTATATTGCATAATATCTATCATATAATGAATTAAGATCTTACCAATTTTAACGGGAAAACCAGCTGGAAGTTGCATTTGAATAAAATCTTTCAATTTTGCAAAATGTGAACTAGATATAGCCATTAAATCTACAATTGGCATAATTTGTTCTTGAAGACTCAATGGATAATCCTCACTCAGCCATAAAGTTGCCTAAATGAGAAAAGTTTAAATTAGTACAACAATTATATTATATAACAATTCATTGAACTATAATACTTTAAATTAGAATACTTTGAACTATAATACATTGAACTATAATAAATTGAATGTAGTAACTCATTAAATTATATATTTTTATCTAATGTATAATAGATTTTTATATCAATTTATAGTACCTTAAATTTTTGAATTTTTGTATTAACTTCTTTTGGTCGACCTATATCTCTCCCATTTAGATCAACAGCTGGATCAAAATATTCCTCAACAGTAATGTTAGAGGGATTACCTATATTATTAAATTCTTCCTAAAATATATAACTTGATTAGAATACGTTTGTTTATATATATATATATATATATATATATATATATAAAATTACTGATTATTATTGAAAAAAAGATTACACTGGTAGTGACAGCGCTGCAACTCTCCTGTTGTTGCTCTGCAATACCAAGAAATGATTGTAAAGGTGTCCTCGGTGCCCGAGCTCTTGCTTTATCTGCTTCGGATAAGTGCTCCAATCGAGTTTTAGTTATTAATTCCACATTGCTCGCGCTAAAGACTTTACATTCGTGACCATTTACTACTTCACTCTTATCAGAACGCCATCCCCATAGACCTGCTTTATTGCTAATTAAACATAAATAATATATTTAAAAATGACATTGAAATACATATATATCATCATGTACTATTACAATGATAATTATACCGTTCAAAACTAATTTTATCCGTGTCTATGTATGTCGTAACTATAGGATTAGTAAGCCGAGCTATGACGCCTTCTTCAGACGGTTCCATCAATTGTATATTATCATCTCCTATAAGTTTCATATGTTCGACATAAACTTTTCTTGTTTCATGGTCTACTTCCATCATTGTTGCTCCATCATCTATAAAAAATATCATATAAACTTCGATAAGATTGTGTTTATATTACGTACTACATAAATAATTCATAAATATTCAGTTTCAAGAAGAAAAGAATCCATATTAATGTCATATTGTATATTATACAAAATGACATTAATAAAAAAATAATGTCGTCTTATTTAATTGCCAATTTATTAGATTATAATCAAAATATAAATTAATAGAAAAAAATGAAAAAAAAAACATGAAACAGATGAAAAGAATTAGATAAGATCTCAAGGAAAATCTCTTGTGTTTATGCATATTAACATCTTTATAGTTTTACTAAAAAAATTCTAGTTATACAATGCCTAAATTAAATGTTAGAATTGTATCACCTGTGTGATGACCACCCACACTGAACACATAACTGCGTTCACATCTAATTGCCATAAGTGGATTTGATGCAGCTTGCGTTAATACATAGAACTTAGTAACAAACAAATAAAATTGTGGCATTTCCGAAACATAATAATCAATCGCAATTTAAAAGAAAAAATAAAGTTATAAAACAATCATGCACAGTTAACAATATTACAGTATCTATTAAAGATATTCATATGCTTACTTTGTCCTTTGAAGACATAGCTACGATTGCCACGTTGCCAATTTGCATGATCAAAGCCTAACAAAGTAGTATCTATCCTCACATTACTACCTTGTTTGTAAACTTTATAGGTATCGCTGGGACACATCCGAGATGCAAGAGGAACTAGTCAACAAAAATAATGGCAGTTAATCACATGTGTTATTAAAGAAATATCAAAATGTATGTTAAAATTTAAGGTTAAATTGAAATTATGATCTAGTAAATTAATTAAATTAATCAATGATATAGCAGATTTTGAAGATTACAATACATCACAAAAAAACCAGTATTATTAAATCATCTGTTTCTCACCCCAACTTGTAAACTCCCACTTCATTTCTACATAAAAATCAGGTGCCTGAAAGGGATTTCTGTTATTAGGACCATCAAATTAACAATCAAGAATAAAAGGAAGTCAATATATCACCAGTTCTCACATAATAATTTACATAAAAAACACATCAAGTTAATATTAGCTAATAAAACTTGTAGAAAAGAATTCTTTAGTCTTAGTAAGTAGTCTTTCAGTTATTAAAAAAAAAAGAAATCATTTGCGAGAAACGGGTATATATTGAATTCCAACAATATATATTTTGTTATTAGTTAAATTAATTAAATGGTAACTGACCTGTTTAAGTTTGTGAAGTAACTCTGGTATACCAGCAACTCGATTACAATATCTCTGGTAATCTCTCCTAGCGAGCACCAATTGTAGCAATTCAGGATTTCCTGTACCCACTGCTTCTTGGACCACTGTTTTGAAGCAAATTAAACTAATTATTTGTATATATTTTCTGATGGCAGTAAGTATAAATTTATCGCAAATACAAATGTCCTATTATAAATAGATAAAGTATAAAAGCAAATTACCACTCCATCCCTGAGTATTCTCTGTATTAACATTGGCTTCATGTTGTAATAGAACTACAGCAGAATCTGAATGACCTAAAGTTACTGCTAACATCAATGGTGTCCTTCCTCGATTGTCATGTTTTTCTATATCGTGCTAGAAAACACACACACATTTAAATACTATGTAAATAACATTTCATATTACATCAATATGTAGTGACAAAAAGAACAAATTGATATGTATCTCAAATATATTTATCATATTGCCTAAAATAATTATTATAATAATATTATAATAATCTCTAAGTTCTTTTAGCATATTTGTTAATGTTATAAGAAATTAAAATGATATATTAAGTATCATCATCATATCGTATACATATCTAAAATATGACATGTTATAAAGTATAACAGATTGCCTGATTGTGCTTCAGTAATGTAATATCAAGAGTCACAAGTCTCTACTAAGGTTTCTCCCCTTTTTATGAAAGGCTTCTGACATTTTTTAAATATGAGATACTATACAAACTTGAACCAATTGTACAATCATAAATTAGAAAAATATATTTATGAATTTCAAATTTAAAACATGATAATATATTGTGCAAAGCATTATATAAATGCAATACTTTGTCACATTATAAAATTATAATTGATAAAGCTATCTCTACAAGTTGTTTGTTATAAATATAAGCCTTTAATCTTACTTATATCTTATCTTATCTATATATAATTTATCTCGAAAAAAGTATAGCCAGAGAGTTAATAGAAACAATTTTTATTTTTATTAACACTGATATATAATACTTCCTGTAACATATGATCATTATAATATTTGATTTGCATATCTCCCATTCAAATAAGATTATTTTTATTAAAATATGATATTTATGTATGAAAAGAGAATGTTAATTTCGTCATAATATATGAAAAAATAAGATGTATAATTATTATACATAAATAAAATGTCATAAAAACAGTACAAAAAAATAGTAGTATAAAAAAATCTTCAATATCCTGACATTTATATTGTATTTTACTTCATAGAGAGCTATAATTATCATGATCAGCTGATAGATTCATATAGAATCGTTATTTTTAAAGTGTTGTGACATCTATCTGGATAAATAATAAAAAGAATGCACTAAATAAAGTACTCTGAAGTGACAAATACATCGTTCAAATTGCCAATCTTTGACTATGCCAATAAACGAACATATACTAATAATATCCATATCACGCTATCAACCTACATTTAACAATTACGCAATTATCGTTTGTTGTAGGATATTAATTACGACGAGAAAAAAACTTGTTATCGTTTTGATAACTGAACTGTTAATATGAAATACATTTACGAAAATATAAATCACGGTCAGTAAATGCGATTAAATCACATATTTCGTTAACCGTACGTTTCGTACGGTTCATGAAGAATCTAATGTCAAATGAGAAGAGTTTCAATTGAACGGCAAAAGTCTTAATGCAAACCTGATTTGTGGATAATTCCTTGTCGAGTTCTACATAGCTGTTATGCCAGACGAGCCAGTGTAGTGGATAATTCTTTCGCACAGTATCTATATTCACCATTTCTACGAAATCTAATTAACATTAACATACAACAACGTTTATTGTAACAAATACCACGAGTCGAGCGCGCGATACGAAATTTTGACAGCGGAATACATGACATTAGGCGAAAGAAATATCGGTCATTGAATAGGCGGTGTTTCAAAGAGAGACGTCAATGTGTATAATGTCAGAGACAAATTCCACGAATTTTCAATAGTTTAGAATCGCGTCCAAGAATCTATATCTTATAGGATTAGGGTAGCGTTCGATTGACCAATCAGGATAAGAGATCTTTGCTTCCTTTTGTTCTGATTGGTCGATCCAATGCTACTCAACCCGGACGACTAGATTTTCGAACGCAATCCAGTGATGACGAAAGGATAATGCAAATGAGCGGGAAAATTCAAATATTCGAATAATATTTATAGAACTCTGCTGTAAAATCGACGCGCGAGTATTGCGATCGAATTCTAGAATTGTTTCTCTAAATTTCATTTTCTGCATTTAGAACGAGATAAATATGCATGTTCAAGAAATTTGGAGATTAAGCGGAAGAAGAATAATCATATAAGGAAGCAAGAAAAATGTAACTTTCTCCTGTTTCTAATAATTTTACCTGATATGTAAGATTGATAGCAGTATTTCAATTGCAAAAATTTGTCATCGTCTTCTTATACGTATAATCCTAGTAATATATGTTGCGGACGTTTTGCAAAATTTATCCATCTTACAGAAAGAGCCTATAGGCTTTTCGCAAAACGTCAGTCCACAAGATTTGGCTACATCTTTCTGAAAAAGAAAAAACCTGATTTTACAAAAAGCGTCACATCTACATACATATATCGGTATATAATCGTAACAAATTTACAATGAAAATTTATCTAATATTTATATAAATCTATCAAAAAAGATAGGATATTCGTATGCACATATATATTTTATTTTAAACTTTTATATACTTATTTTTAGGGACCACGGAATTACACGTGTAATTACACATCATGAGATTAATAATGTAAAATTAAGTGTCACGTGTACACGCTTATATTTAGGGGCACGTGTGTGCGTTGCAATGAAAAAAAAAAATATTTTTGATCTCCTGGACGGTGTACAAGTGACGAGGCGGGAGGGTGAGACGAGGAGGACTAGAAGGACGGCAATTTACAACACGAACTGAAAAAGACTGTCTTTACGAACACTTACGAGTGAAGTTACACGAATGAACGCGCCGAGCTCCCGGATCGCCGGGCAGCACCGATTGACGTCACCGATAGAGGCGGCCAAGATGGTTGTCAATGTTGATAAGTGGTTTGGTTACACGGAGGAGCAGCAGTGATAACGTCGCGTCCTGACTGCGGAGCCGGGCCTGCGGAGGCCGGCCGATTATGCCCGTGAAATAAAGAGGGGCCCCGTCCTCCCCGGTGAGGATCCGCGCGGTTTTCGGGTCGAGCGTTGCGCTGCGAGGAATGGCGGACGGCGAGAAGGAGATACGACGTGCCCTGGACGACGTGCAGTCTATGATTGACGTCTGCGCCGAACGACTCGAGGGCCTGCGGACCCAATGCTCCACCAGCGCGGAGCTCACCCAGCAGGAGATAAGGACGCTCGAGGTGAGTGGAAGAGCTCCGACGAGAGCTTCGGCGACCCGGGCGAAGATCAGGCCCGTTTTGCCGCCCGATAATCGTCGTCGCGGTTCCCCTCCCGGCGCTCTCTGTTGATGTACTCGGGACGTGTTGATTGTCAACAAATTGTAACTCGCGCTATCATAACTGTGTCATTTATGCTTGGCGAATTTCTTGAAGAGTTCGCGAAAATTTAATTTCACCTTATTTGCGCGTTTTGTGATATATGCTATATCTCGTTTTTCAGATAATGTTTGTCCGCTATTTTCGCAATCTACGATTAAGAAATTTGAAATTTTTGGTGTCATTCCGATCGGAAGGCAGATAATATTATTAAGAATTCATCTACAATATTTTTCTGTGATTATAATATAATAAGATTTATGGTATATGGTCTGCGGAAAATCTATAATACGAAATTTAATTTACATAGACAAATTTTTACTGCGTACAATGTAATGCTTCATGTTTGAGTACTGTATGCTTATCTTGAAGTATTATAATAAATTGATAATTATCAAAATATGCAAGCTTAACAAAATTTGTGTTTAGGAGATATAAATATGTATACATAAATAATACTATAACTTTTACTTTTTTTTATAAATCGATAATATTTATAATCTGTGTCACAATAGTTGCAACACAAAGAGTAAAATCGATATTTAAATATTATTTGTAGGGGAAATTAATAAAATTATACTCTAAACAACTTGTGACAAAGGCCAAATTGGCTGACTTCGCAGAGATGAGACAATATCCGTCATTACAACAATGGTTGCGGGTAGTTGGTCTCACCCAGGAATCGATTCAGGTAATAATAAAACAGAAATACAAGTAGACTCTTTATGATTCATTTGTTATACATTTTAGTGTATATGTACATATATGTGTGTGTGTGTAAAAATTTTATTGCATATCTCAATTAAAAAATCAAGTCATAATTTTTCTTTTTAATACTTTATTGTAATAATTTTAGACGGTCTGTAACAAAGCCAATTCCCTTGAGGCTCTGAAAGAGAAGTCTGAACATGAATTGAGCAGTATGCTAAGTGAAAATAATGTGCGTCGTGAGGAGGAACATCGTAGGCTCTGCAGAGCATTACATAATTTACGGCGATATACGGGTGAATAAAATTTGTTTTACAAGAAAAAAATATATTTTTTTTTAAATGAATAGCATTAAAAATATTTTGTGTTATGCTTTCAGATGTTCTTATAAGAGGAGATATGGAGAATAGTGATATGAATTTATATTGGGATTCTTGGGATAGACATCATTTACGCACGGGAGCCTCTCCTAGGCCCATTCGATCTCGTACTACACGAAGTTCCGTTCCATCAGAAGATAGCATTCCGTATCATAATAACAATAATCTCAACAGCGATATATTGGCACAAGCTTCTTCTGTAATATCTTTAACATCAACTAGTCCTCCTTGTACCCCTCTATTGCACAGGCAAAAATATGGTAAGTGAAGTATGAAATAAAGAGATATCTTTTTAACTATCTCTTGTGCTCTATTAATGTTTTAAAAATTATATATATATATATATATTTTGGTCAATTTTTAATATGTGACATAAAATGCTACTGAAAATATATATTTGATGTACACTTAGGTGTCTGTGAAATACCTTCCTATTTAAAGTTGAGCCTTTAGAGTGTATTTGAATCATTTACATATTTGGTTCTCAAATGTATTTAACTTCTACTAAATGTCCAAGGTATTTCTGACATCTATTGTACTTTAGCATTTAATTTGAAAAATATATATATAGGTAACTTATATCTACTATACAATAAATTTTTCTTGATTATAGGAACTAAATTTCCAACAACTCCTCCTCCATGCAAGAAACATCAGATTGGTGTGCAAAGTAGCACATCACAACCTGAAGTGTTTCCATTAACTAAGTCAAAATCTCATGAATCACAATTAGCAAATCGTCTTGAGAATATACAGCTTGATAATGATGATACATCATCTAGGTAATACTTAGGATATTTTACTGTTTAGGTACTTTACTGTTAGGTACTGATAATCTGTTTTGTATTAATTTGATATGTCATTCTCACTTTATGACAAATATTAATTTTATAGACCTAGTTTAATATCAAATATTTGTAATTTAAATATTCTAATGTATTATTCTATACTTTTAGTTCTGGAAACGACTCTTCTGTAGGAAAAAAAAGTGATTCCACTGTAAAAAGAAGAACCCGTCTACCAACAGAACCAAGTTCATGCTGTAGTACAACAGACTTTGTAAAAGCAGAGAGTCTCTTGCCAAACAGTAATAGTCCTATTAAATCCCCACCTTACACTAATGCAGAAAGTGATGATAACAGTTTTAAGGGAACAGGTATATGAAAGAAAAATTCTATTTTAGCGTTATATACAATATAAGTTAATATAATATTTTCTTTCATATTATCTTTAGTACCAAGTCTCCAAGTGCCAAAATCTCCACGTACTCCGACTGTGACTCGCACCATGGGTCATATAATTGCTCATCGCTTTACCAAAACTTTTAACATGGCAGCTAGATGTGACTACTGTGAAAAGCCAATGGGATGGGGCACTATTTTAAAATGCAAGGAGTGTAAATATAAGTGCCACCGAGAATGTGAATCCAAAGTACCCCCCTCGTGTGGCCTACCTCAGGAACTCTTTAACGAGTTTAAACGAACTGTACAAGATGGTATGTATAAACTCTGCAACTTTAATAATTGTCATTGTAAAAGCGCCCGTTTTCCTCTTTCATATTTTCTTTAAATTGCACTACACTGGATTTTTTCTTTAAATTGCACTACACTGGATTTTTAAAAATGATATTTGCTATATGATATACTAAGTTATGAAAAATCAATTCTTTTAGGTATGAATGCTTCTCCAATATTAAGCAAGCCTGGCATAACATCCCCGAATCATCATAATCCAAATTTATTAAAAAAAGATCGAAGACGGTCACATGCACATCCTTCTATGAATATATCTTTTCAGGTATGTACAATCTACAACTAATATTTTTTTTTATACTTTTACGAAGATATAAGTAAATTTATTAATATATAATGTATATATCATATATATAATGATGTAAATAACAAATATATATATAATGATGTAAATGACATTTTATATTAATGGATTATTTTTTATAAATTTTTAAATATAGACGAAATAGAAATGCAAAATATTTATATATATAATTATTTATATTTACTAAAATATTGGTAAGAAATAGGCCTGAAACGAACATATAAGGATGTTTACAAATAGATTAACTTTATTAAGCTATTAAAAGATTTACATAATTGTTTAGAACGGGACGTTTCGACACTTACTTCTGTCTCTTCAGCCGTGAACGAATGAGTACATTTAAATTGATGATAAATCAAATATATATCATTATCATTAATAATTATATAGGCCTATTTCTTACCAATATTTTAGTTTCATATAACACGAGCTTATCTATTATTAAATTATTTATATTTATTAGAATGCAGATTCTAGTTCAAATACCTCGAGCTGTAACAGCTCAACGCCTTCTAGTCCAGCATTGCTACCTGCCAATACTAGCCAGACTCCACAGGCGCCTGTCAAACAACAGTTCCATTTTCCAGGTAAAGAAAAAAAGCATTTGTTATAGGTTATAATTTTATCGGATCGAACGCGTTACTTATTTTGCTTCTAGATGTACTGAGTGAAAAAGGGGTGACACACGAAACGCACAGATTCGAAGGTACAACTATGTCGAGTGATAGTGATAGAACAGTAAGTGTTTCCGGATCTGGTAGCGTCAGTACAGATTCGGAAAGGACACCGGTGAGAGTTGATTCTCAGGATTCTCAAGTTTCCGATAGCGAAATACCTGGGGATATAAGTCGATGGCCTCGACAGAATAGTGTATGTGTATTATAATACATTTCACTAAAAAAGAGAATTTTGACAAAAAGATGTGTAATATAAATGAATTTTATTTTATACCTTGTATATTTTTTTAATTGCAGTTGTCGATGCGAGAGTGGGACATTCCATACGATGAATTAAAGATTGGAGAAGCAATCGGAACGGGAAGGTTTGGTACAGTATATAGAGGCAATTGGCATGGAGATGTTGCAATTAAAGTTATAAATATGGATTATTATTTAGATGATGATAAGATATTAGAAGCATTCAAATTAGAGGTAAGAATATATATATTTAAAGTTACATTAACTTCTGAATTTGATAATGATAAAAAATATTTTATGTTGTTTTATTATAGGTAGGCACATTCCGAAAAACACGACACGAAAATCTAGTTTTATTTATGGGAGCTTGTATGAAACCTCCTCGATTAGCTATAGTGACTAGTATGAGTAAAGGTATGACACTTTATACTCATATTCATTTACGAAAGGACAAATTTAATATGAATAAAACTACTATTATAGCTCAACAGATTTCTCAGGTACATATGATTTATATAAATATTTTTTAGGTCATTACATATTTATTTATATGCATATAAGTATGCTAGCATTCGAGTAAATATAATATTGAAAAGGATATTAAAAATATGTAAATATATATATATATAACAAAATTTATAATACAAATATAAAAAATGTTATTAAAAGCGTGTAATAATTCTTTCATTATTATGTAATATATATATTCAAGCAATAACTTTATCTTATAGGGTATGGGATATCTTCATGCTCGTGGCATAGTACACAAGGATCTTAAGAGCAAAAATATATTTTTAGAAAATGGAAAAGTTGTAATAACAGACTTTGGTCTGTTCAGTGTTACAAAGTTGTGCTATGGAAATAGGTGAATTTATATCTCATAGAATAAAATTTATTCTCGCTAGATAAGTTATACTTTTAAATACATTATACTCTTAAAATACAAGCTCATTTCATTTCATATCTATATGTACATATTTAGGAAAGGAAATGGACTGAATATACCACCTGGTTGGTTATGTTACTTAGCACCTGAGATTGTTCGACGACTGAGACCACAACGGAATCGAGATCAGGAAGAGTTACCATTTACAGCTGCTTCTGATGTTTATGCATTTGGGTTAGTATACTCTCTTTTACGATAAATTTAATTATACAATTCTAAGTATATACACTTTGAGAAAATTATGAAACATAATATATTTAAACATTTATAATCCTTGTTTGTGATAAAATATTTATTGAGAGATGCAATCATATATTTTATCTTGTAATTAATAATAAGTTTTAACAATCTAGAAAAATATATTATAATGAATATATATTTCAAAAGTATAGCAAATGTGTAAATGTAAAGTAAAAATGATGAGATTGTTTAAAAAGATACTTTCTGATAGGACTGTCTGGTATGAGTTATTATGTGGTGAATGGCCATTTAAAGGTCAACCTCCCGAAGCTATTATTTGGCAAGTTGGGAAAGGAATGAAGCAACCTTTAGCAAATTTGCAAGCTTCTCGTGATGTAAAGGTATGAGTTTAAAATGAGTATATCTATATACAATTGAGCATCATTATTTTATGAATTCCGCGCACTATTTACAAATGTTCTAGAAACTCTATAATTTTTTTTAAGGACATTTTGATGCATTGCTGGTCATACCATGCAGAGAAACGTCCTGATTTTGCAAAGCTGTTAACTACACTCGATAAGCTGCCTCGCAAAAGGTTAGCACGTAGTCCCTCTCATCCTATACATCTTTCTCGTTCTGCAGAATCTGTGTTTTGAACATTTAAGTCTATTTAAATACGCTGTTGTTCTTGTAGTGTAAATATAGAACTGAGCAATTATGCCAGGTCTTTGTTCGTGAAGAGTAAAATAAAAGTCACTGAAAGGGTTTGCTCTCGTTTGTATTATTAATTTATTAAAATGTGCAATGAAAGAATATTGATGTTAATAATTGAGATTGTTAATAAATTGTTGCAAATTAAATATGTATCTTTTATTGTGAATAGTCATATTAAAAAAAAAAAGAAGTATATAAGTCTATGCATATTTATATATTCTCTATAGTTAGATGTATGTAAATGTATACATCTTTAAAATTTACAAAAAAGTCTGTAGACTCGTAAACAAATACATGATTTTCAACAAACTTTTTTTATATATCTACGAAATAGTTCTTCAGTGCACGTTTTAAGAAATATAAGTTCAACTTTTTTTTTAGGTAATATTGTAAATATAATTTATTGAGAATAGTATAGGCGATAGATAATTTATTTTAAATAAAGTCTAATTATAAATACATAAAGAGGAAAGAATTGTCAGATAAATGTCTTTAAATCTAGTAATATATATTATAATTATATATATATATATATATATATATATATATATAATTATAAAATATAAATAAATATAATTTTTCTCTCAAATATATAAAAAAATAATATATAATATTATATAATTCTGCAATTCTACATTATTTAAGACATAGTATACAAGATCATTTCTTCCAAATATTTCTTTCATATTTATGATGCATTTCAAAATGTCTCTGCAGAAATCTTGGATATTAGTTTCTACAAATTATAGATATAAAAAGTAAATATTTCTTAATGTTACTATTTGTGTGTATGGATAATCGTGATAAGAGCATATGTTATACTTTTCAGTTTTTTAAATTGTCGTTTTCTAAATTTTTTCCTATTTTCTGGAAAAAAAAAAAAAAAAAAAAAATGATAAGATGAAAGAGCTATTTTACAATATAAATATATATAAAAAATATATATATGTATATATATATATATATATATATTTACAGATAATTTTGTTTATGTATAAAATATTCTTTATTTATTATATTTTATAAATATTAATGACAATACATTTTTATTTGTTGTTTAAAGTGAGTGAAGAAATAGAAATAATAGAAATTATATACATTGTATATAACGAAATACTTATTGATATATTGTACTGCTTTCAATAGTGCAAAAATTTGTCTTTTAATAGTAACTTAAAAAAAGAAATAGATGTCCATTGTGACACACAGTTCCTTAAATCTATTTACATTAATGTGAAATTATTCGAATATAACTATAATTTTGGTAAATACTCTTAGTATATACTTATATCTTCTATTTGAAATCTTATTTTTATTACTTAACATAATTTAACATATTTTAGAAAAAGATTATTCATACTCACAAATAAATTGTAATTTATATCACGATTTAAACTCTCTCATACTTTCTCTTTCTAAAACATTTTTATCCATTACACATTTTCTGTAACTCCTGTAATTGTCTTTGAAGATGCATAGCACGCAATTTATTCAATGCTATTCTCTTTTCAAACGTTTGTACCAAAGGCTTCGTAATAATATCCGTTATGTGAATCAACGCACGTGTTCTGACTGTAAATGAAAATTGTTTATATTTCTCGATTTGTTATTTACTTTCATATTATCAAATATTAGACAAAAGCTGTTATTTAAATAAATTATTTTATTGATCTAAACACACATTATCCTTTTTACTTTATAATATACAATAAACAGAATGATACATACCAGCGTTATTATGAATGCTGGCAAGGACATCTGGATGATCTTTACAAGCTTCAGCCATATCTTCTTCTTCTTGTACCAAAATTTTTGACAGGTCTGTCATTGTCTGCAACAGTATTTATTTTTAGTAAGAAAGCAGTTTTTTTTAGCATAAATAAATAAAATTTTCTAATATAAAAAATTAAAATCTTACTCTCAAACATCTATCCGAAATATCTGGAGTATGTACTATTTCTAATGGTATTTCTGTGGCTTCACCGTTATCTGATTGAAAGCAATTTAAAAAGATCTCGTGTTCCTATAAGACACACAAAATCACTCTTACATCATTTATTATTATAATCTATCTATATCAACAACTTTTAATATCACACAGCCCACCATTTATCTCGTGTGTGTGTATATATATATATATATATATATATATATATATATATAAATTAAATAAACTTCTTTTTCAGTGATATGGGCCATTTCAGTGGCCATGTGTATTTTATGTATGTTGATGCAAATATTGATAAGAAAAAGAGATAAGAAAAATATACCTTTGATTCTTTGCCTTCTGAAAATACTGAAAATATTAAGCCTACAAAACTGTGATCCATTGTTTGATAAGTAGCCTGAGTTCTGACATCTGCAAAATAAAAATGATGAATGTAATGTAAGAATTTTTTTTATATGAAAATTATACTTTATTATTAAAACATTTTGAGGGAAGAAATATTTTTAATACACACCAACATGTGACGGGCAAACTGTAATATGTGGGTGTGAATGATACCACCCAAGAACACGCATAGGTCGATTTAATTCCACTGTTAATCGCTCGGCTTCAGCAGCAGCTTTCAGTAATTGTTCGGAAGAAATTTCTACCCTGTCTTTCTTTTTATCTAAACGTCGTAAAATGATGACAGCTGATATTTTTGCTATTCCACACGCAAACTAAAACATGAATGATTAATGTTCCACTTGTCTCGTTAATTAAAAAAGAAAAAAAAACATTAAGTATAAAATATTAAAAAGTCCAACATACATTGCCAATAAGTAAACCCATCACTTCAAAGTTTTCTGTTGATAAAGCATGTTGCAAACACACCATATAGACATCTGTTTGCAGCTCCACTTTTTGCAATGGGGAGTCATCCATTGTTAAAGATATTTATCCTATGAAAATAACATATACAAATTATAATTACAATTACAAAATTTAACTATTACATTTACACGCACACACACACACACACATATATTGCAAAAATATTTTTTATATTATACACACTTTATTAGGTTCATAAGGCAAAACAAAAATATAATTTCTTTTTTTTTCCCCCCCAGCATCACCGAATGATGACTTAACGTGTCTTCAACCTGTCCTTTCAGGTTATGTGACACAGAAAATATAACTTCAAAACAATGACGCGAAAGATAGATTAATGAAAATTTCGGTGTAGCATCTGCATTTAAAATTATCTTCTTCTTCGCGATAGAAAAATGTAATGTTACATATCATATGTTATCTCACGTATATAACATACACAATTATTAAAGAAACATAACCTCTCTTCCGAATTGACGCCCACATATTGGCTATTTATTCGATATTGGATTATTGAATATATATTTGATATACATATTTTGAATCATTATTTTACTCTATCTTTGGGTTAGTATTATTAAAAGTATATTACGTGTACCTGTTCACCTATTCACTGATATCCTCTTACTCGCGGCAATGCTAGTTGGCGACTCTCGAACGACAATAAACGATGCTCCCTCCCCTTCGTCGAGAATCGCTTTCTCGATTCAATAATTTTTTTCAATCTCTCTTCGCTTTGCTTTTACGCTCGTCAAAGATAATCGCGTGACTTAATTTAGTGCAACAGCGCGCAGCATTGAATCGCGATCAATCAGCAATTCATAATGAATTAGCGAACGAGATTCCTTCTATTGTTCGCTAAAAGCGAACAGCATATATTCGAAGAGCGCGGATCCTCGAAGGCGAATTCTTCCCTCCGTGGATAAACGCGTTATTTTGCATCTGCTATGTGCAAGGATGCAACGAATAAGAACTTTTATTGACAAATCAATGCTTTTATTAATTTCACCGATTCGCTGGAATCGTAATAATAGTTATATCATATGATGTCGCAATTTGCCGCAGCGGCGTCCGATGTATATTTTATTACGCGCGACGCACACACAAGAAACAAGAATATTTAGCGCGCGTATTCAGCGTATGCGTGTACAGGCGCCGCACACACACATATCAGTATATACTTCTGATTGCTTTCGATCCCACTTTGGAGTACAATTAGAGGTGGTGTGATGCGCGTGGTGTGATGCTCAAAGATGCCTGTGATCTGTGATCAGTTTTTTGTCATCCTACGGCGAGGTAACGTCAATAAGCTATGCGAGGTTATGTCGAGTTTATTACGGGGACCACAAAGTCGGCTATCGTTAAATAATTTGCAAATTACATATATTATTTGTCGTGACGTAGATAACGAGGGAAATGCCAAGGATTTTGTCGCGTCATGGTAGACGATAAAACATCGATTACTACGGAAACCAAGTATCGTATGGTGAATGTGGATCGGGACGACAACTCATCGAGGGAGACGCGCGTAAAAGCAACGATGCCTTCGGAGTTGAGATCAATCAGCGCGAGTGACTGGATCACAGTCGCTGTTCTATGTTTCGTAAATCTTATAAATTATATGGATCGTTTTACGGTCGCCGGTGAGTCTTTCTTTACGAACACAATTGGGTTTAATTGGAGAGGATATTGAAGAAATTTTGTCATTTAACAAAATATTGTATAAACGTGAATATAAATGTTATTTTTTTATTATATATGTATATATACATTTATATATATTTGTAAACAAAGTCAATTTTTTACCGCAGGGGTACTGAATGACATCAAGAAGGACTTTGATATCGGTAATGATATGTCTGGACTGCTGCAAACTGCATTTATCTTGAGCTACATGATGTTTGCGCCATTATTTGGATACCTGGGAGATCGCTATAGTAGAAAATTGATTATGAGCGGTGGTGTATTCCTATGGTGTTTAACGACATTTATTGGTTCTTATATGAATGTAAGTACAGTTTCTTTTATATAAAGTAAATCTTGTATAAAGAGAATAAATCTGTGTTCAAGAAATAATAAATAGCATATATATATAATACTTTTAATTTATTTCAGAGATTTGGATGGTTCCTATTCTTTAGAGCACTTGTTGGTATAGGAGAAGCTAGTTACTCTACAATTGCACCAACAATAATTAGTGATTTATTTGTGAAAGATGTACGTTCTAAAATGCTTGCCCTATTTTACTTCGCTATTCCAGTTGGAAGGTACATTGGTTATATATAATTAGGGTATATATATTGTGTATAATATACTTATGTACACATAAATTTTTTATTCTAGTGGTTTGGGGTATATCGTAGGAGGTGAAACAGCTCGTATCGCTGGTAACTGGCAATGGGGATTACGCATTACTCCTATATTAGGTATTATAGCGATTCTACTGTTACTCACTGTAGTCAGAGATCCTATCAGAGGCGAACGAGAGGGTGGCGTTCATTTGACGAGTACCACATGGTCGTACGATATCAAGGAGTTATTAAAAAAGTAATTAGTTGTGTATATATTTTCGTCATTAGAAAACGATAATTATTTATTATTGGTCTTTTTGTTTATTAATACTTTTTCATTAAAAAGTAATGATTTATATTGTGTTTAATTGCTGTATCTATTATTCTATCTATTATTTATTGTTTCGATAAAACAGAACAAATTTTATACTAATTTATAGTTAATATTTTAGTCATAATTTATAGTCAATACTTAATTATATTCACATAATATATATTTTCAGTCCAAGCTTTATGCTGTCTACTGCAGGATTTACTTGTGTGGCATTTGTTACTGGTGCTCTGGCGTGGTGGGCGCCGACATATCTACAATTAGGTTTTAAATTACTTCCTTACGGAACGAATGTCGATCCAGACGAGTACGTTTTCTAAAATTCGTCGTATAACATGCATTTATTAAAAATTGATATATGTATAACACGAGAATATATATACCTTAAAAATACTACATAAATGTATCTTTATGTTTTAGTGTCGCATATAAGTTTGGATTAATTGGTATGGCATCTGGTCTAATAGGTGTACCATTAGGTTCTACTATAGCACAAAAATTACGAACCTTTTGGCCACAAGCTGATCCTCTAATATGCGCCATAGGTCTTCTAATAAGTGCTCCTTTATTATTCTTCGCTATGATTACTGCCAATACAAACTCTACTCTCTGTTACATATTAATATTCTTTGGTCAATTGTCATTAAATTTGAATTGGTCTATCGTAGCAGATATGTTATTGGTGAGAAAAAGAACTTAACTGAAAAAAAAATTGTATTTTCTATGATTATTTATATTTTAATATATAAATTTAATAATTTTTTTATTATATATTGCAGTATGTAGTAATTCCTACAAGGAGATCTACAGCAGAAGCATTCCAAATACTTATCGCACATGCTCTTGGAGATGCAGGCAGTCCATATCTTATTGGACTTGTATGTAGAAATAATTTCATTACTAATATATAATTAGATTCATTAATAATATATAATACACAGATAATTAATTTTTTATTTTTGTTTTAGATATCAGAAGGATTAAAGTCCACTCTCTTACCAGATTTAGCTGTAGGAGGACAATTTGCTGTTCATGACAATCAAACCATTGTCGAGTTTCGTAGCCTACAATATGCAATGTTTCTTACAATGTTTGTGGAAGTAATTGGTGCTCTGTTTTTCTTCCTGACAGCACTACATATACAAAAAGATAAAGCATTGGTCGATCTCGCTATTGCAGGTAAGTAAAAGACTGTGACTAGTTAGGACAAAATCGATGTTTAAACAACGCACTTTGTTTTGCATGTTCTACACTGAAATCATTACTTACAGCTTGATATATGTTTGACACACACATACACACACTAATACTGTTATGAACAATATAAATGTCACTATAAAACTACTCTTCTTGAATGCAGTTGCATAATGTGCAAAACACATTAGCACAAGTGTAATTCTTCCAAGGGTAATGTTTTAAAAATATTTAATGCTAATTTATAGACATATAACCGCTACTATTAAATATCAGTGTTCACACATACAATTCACAATATAATTTGGTAAGTGCAATACACACACAAATATATATATATATAATTGAAATATTGAGAAATCTAAGAAGATGTATTACTTGTTGACATCATTATCACATATAATGATGCTGTATTAATAAATTAACATATATTCACATACATATATAATATATACATATACATAATATGTATATTACCCCTATAGTATATTCTGGTTGGAATGTGAAATAAAAATTTCCAAATCTACTAAAACATTCTATTTTTATACAGTACATGAATTGTTCTCAACTTTGGACTTACAAGCACAAGTTTTGGGATCAAAAAGAAGGTAGTATGCAAATTGCGGTATCATTTAACACGTTAAGCGCCAAAAATTCTTACTTATTTTATATTGAAATATACCATGTGCAATAATAAAAAATATGAAATTAGTTTTAAAAAAGATATATTTCGAATATTTATAAAATATATACAAAGTATATATATGAGAAGTAGTCTATAAGATTGCAAGGGTAATTAAAAGAATACTTTTATTCATTCATACATTTTATTTTCATCTCATAACATTTATTTTTATCAATTAACGAAATTATTAAGAATTATTAAGAAGTTAATTAATACTTAGCAAAACTTATTAAATGTATAAATATTATTAACTTTAATTTTGTATTAGTTTTAATTTTTTTAGAAACAATAAGAAACATAAGAAGCTTCTAAACATGACTCTTTGCATCTTTGTATCATTTTTCTTTTTAATTTTGTATATATTTAACATCGTGGCGCTTAACTTGTTAAAACTCAAGATTTTTCACATTTAATTTTTTTATTGTGATCAATTGTATTCTATATGCAATCACTAATCTTGAGATCATTTATTACACAGTTTTAAATCTTTATTTTATGTTCCACCAACATTTTTATAATGGAGTAACATTTATATATATTCATATATTAAATTCGCTTTAATATTAGAAATATGTAATATGAAAGAGATGATTTAATCATGTTTTATCATGAATATCCCTATTTATATTTGTGATATTGACCTATTAAAAAGTGGTGCTTAACGTGTTAAAGAATGCAAATTAACGATATTAATTTTAATAATTGATATAGCAAATATTTTATATTAATATTTTAGCAAATAACTAAATAATAATTAAATTTGTATGCATGCTTGCGGTCGATATGACGCGTTTCGCAGATATTATATGTAATTTTTTCCATATTTTCTATCAGTATTTTCATATACATATAATTACATACATGAATCATTGCACCTATTCATATCTATAATAAAAATTATCATATTGCAATTGTCTTATACTAACAGTTACACTACAACTAATAGTTATATTTTTTTATTATTTTGGATTTATTTATTTTTATAATTTTTTTGATTTATATATGAATGATTGAGACACATTCTATATCTCTTATAAAAGATATAAAGCCTATATCCTTATTTTTTTTTTAGTACAAAATATATGAGGTTATGTTATCTAATGGTTTCCTAAAAATATTTATGTTAGTAAAAATACATTTTGTATAAAATTTTCTTATTTTAATCTGAAAGTATGTGTTGAATTTTTTAATTTTCTCGTATTATACAATCTTCAATATAAGTTGCATTTATATTTTGATATTTCAGTAATTATTAGTTATATATCAAATAATTCATGGAAAGAGAGAGATTTTACGTTATTACATTTTGCTATTAAATCATTAAACATTTTTCAGAAATGGGGTTTATTTATTGTAAACAGTACATGGTCTAGTATGGAATGTGCATGTAGTTATTTTATATAACATACCAACATCTTTCTTGCAGACAAATATCTAGATACTAAGAATAATGGGCAAGCTGAATCAACGCATTTATAGATCATCACTGGGCCTCACCTGATAGTGTGCTGTGTATCTGGTACATAATTTATTTTCATGATTTCATTATTCTTTTTTTTATTTAATTTGGTAATCAATTTAATCAAATCTGGCTCTTTACATAAATAAAACAATTTTCTATTCTATATCTAACTTACTATATACATGTATTATATACTTGTATATATACATACAGACTTATGTTATTTAAACAGTATTCAAAAAGACTTGTCATTTAAAAAAAGGATGCTTATATTTTTCTTAAATTATAAATTTATTATGAAGACACAATCACAGTACATGAAAAGTGATGCTTAATACATATGATATAACACCCACATGAGTTATATATATGTATTATATTTTTATATCATATCATATACACGATTATAGTTATTTTTATTTTTAATTCTTAAAGAATTTAATTTGTGTAATATATGTGACGTTTGCAATGATAACATTAATCTATCTAAATAATAATGTTTGTGTTTATAATCAGCTGTTAAATCCTCGAAGAGAATTTATTTTAAAAAATGTTGATTAATTTTATGACAAAATTTGCGTAATTTACTAGATTAAGTAATTAAATTGATTATCAATTAAATCTTTTCATTATTTTTATTATTTTACATTTCACAATGAAATTTATGAATCATATCTTTAGTTTAATCCTTTCAGTATTGTTTTTGAATAATTGAATAATTGAAAATTGTTTCTAAAAATATATTTATTTTTTTCTCTTCTTGTGATTTATTTCAGTAAGGATGCATGAGAATGCTTTTAAATTTAGAAATATAAAGCTTTTTTTTCCTACTTACACTATTTTGGTCTGGTTTCATATTTTATCGTGGATGTCATAAAATGGGAAAAATAATGCATTAAGCAATTTTAAATTTTAAATTTGACGACTACATTTAGGCACTTTCAAGAATTGCAAGAAAAATGACATAAGGATAAAATTATTCTTTCAATAAATTATAAAGAAATTATAATGAAATATAAGGAATTATAGGCTTGATATTCCTATCAGACTTGATATTCCTCCATTGTTAGGATTGATATTAACATTAGCATCAACATTAAAATTGGTTTATTTTTACAAATATGTATTATGAGGAGTAACAAAATTATATTATGTAAATAATTGTGACTATAAATTTAACATATTGAAGTGATGTGATATCATCCTTTGAACTGATGAAGCTTGCCTACAGATTTCTGTATGTAATATGACTAGTTGTAAGACTTTATGTGTGAATGTATATGTGGATACGGTAGAATATTGCATGCGTATTTGTAGAAAATTGGATATATTGCCATCAAAATAAGAAACACTGGGAAGAACATTAACAACTGGTTAATGCAATGTAATTACATGATTTGTTTTTTAAATAGTTATATATAATTTCGTCTATATGTTTATATTTCTATTTATATGGTTTTGCTTTAGAAAATTTACATCTACACTGATAGAAGACTGAGTAGATGAAATTTCAAAATGCATTCTGCACAATTTATGTTTGATATTGCACAAGATTATTGTCGCTATAATATTTTTAAGCGAGTTCACAACAAATGGATTTTAGCATTCTTAAAATCATAACAAATGCTTTGAAAGACTTTTAGGATATTGTTTATGTATATCTGTTGTCTTTTTATCAATGGTCATATGTATATTTGTTGCATATATGTGTGTTTTATTTTATTCTACTATATTCTATAAATTTCATACATGTGTCCTTATACAGAAACGAAATTTTTTTTCCATGTTTAATGTTATTGCTTTTTGAATGCTACTTGTTGATGGGGTAATATACTTCATATAGGAATTAATTAAGTTAATACATTATTAGACAGGTTTTTCTAAAGAAAAATGACATTTTAACAGTACTATATATATATAACATTTGTAAATATATTTATATATGATATATATTTACATGTAAATTTTGGTATACTATTTACACCTGCCGAGATTCATCTGTGTGACTGAATCTCTATATATTAATATGTAAAAGATATGTTAAAATAGCTTTTTTATATTATTTTCAGGTGGAAGTATTTCAGACTCAGTATGTATTTGCAACGACGCAGTTGACAGTGAATTACAAAATGATAGAAATTCGATACTAGAATATAATAGGCATTACGAGGAACCGTCTCATATATAAAGTTTTGTAGAGTCTTAATATTTTAGATAAGTTATGGTTATTATGATTGTGTACAGTATGGTTCTATCAAACATAGATATTAATTTGGTTTTATAAAACAGGATGTGTCATATATTGACACAAAAATATATGTTCTGTATACAGAACGTATTTATAAAGAAAATTTGCATATAATCATAATGAAGAGTATCCTCTCAGAGAGGTAGTTGTGCAAGTTACCATTGTTAATAGTGTACAAAACAATCGATTCGCAAACAATGATCCTCTTAGAATGTGGATAAAACGTCGCCTATATAAATTGTACAATATTTTTAAAAATTATATTTTTATAATCGCTTATTGCAAATTCACATATGTAGCATATTACTGAAATCATCACATAATAGGTGCAAATTGTATGAACGATAACATTGATACAATTAATAACAATAAGGCTGTATTAGTAAATAATTTGCATATGAGATGTATAAGTATTTTCTGATTAAATTGTCAGTAACATTCACACTGCTTCGGTATTAAATTATAAAAGTACTAACAATTGCGTGATTGTTTATAAGAAACATTATAACATCACAAATTGTATTCTATAAAATTAATTATATATAAATATATATATATATATATATATATATATAATAGTAATATATTATAATATGTATTACTATTAAGTTTGCAAATGTAATTAAGCTAGAGGTAAATGTAGATAGACATTTTGATAATTATAAGTATGAATATGACTGTATTTTCTCTTGGAACGTTAGGATATTTTTCAACTTTTTCTTCTGGAAACAATACATCACAGTTGCAATAACATGCAACGGATTGAATTTAAATGTCAGTTATAATGTTATAGATTATCTCAGAATTAATATCTTCTTCTTCCTTCCAATGATATAAAAATATTAAATAGATGTAGCTTTTTGCACAATAGATTCTTTTAATATTTATCATTATATATATATGGATTCTCTTTTCCTCTTTTAATATTTATAATATATATTTTTTTTCTATGTAATGCTTATAAATCTGAAATATTTATAATTCTCAAACAGCAATTTATTCTGTCATATGAATGTATTTTAGGACAATATTAAAAGTATATAAGATCTCTGTCTATAAAATACATATCTTGTATTATTGTATAATTAAATCTTTATATCTGTACACTTACATAAAAAGAAAGTAAGCACAAAATTATTGTAAAATTAATTAATCAAGCATTATTAAATCGATTAGTAAAATTAATTAATCAAGATTATTAAATCGATTAGCTTCAAGTTAAAGAATTATAAAATTTATTATTCTTCATCACAAAATAATACATAGATGCAACTGAGAAATTATAATTATATTGTGTGAGCTTTTATTTAAATCTATATTTGACAACATTCAGTTAAGTAAAATGCACGTAACAATATAAACAATGCATTTGTACAAAAATTCTTTAGTGCAACATGTATAAAAAATAGTGCAGTACTTATGTATAAAATGATAAGTAGAAATTAGATTAAGAAAGAAACTTCATTACGTTATGTATTATGCAAATAAATCTTTTTGTACATAATCGTTTTGTACATAATAGTAATATATATCTTTTATTTAGAGATGATCTCTCTTTATTGCAATCATCTCTTTCGTTAAAATCAGGATTTTATAGAACAAATTATTTAGTACATTTCTTTTATTTTAATTTTTTAGCAGATTTTTCATTAAAAAAACATGTTTATTTTTGATAATATTTATTTGCTACATGAATATTTTTTGCCTAATGAATACTATATTATAAATACTTTGTGATTTTTTCTTAGATCACCTTGTATACGCAAAATACGCCGCAGCATCGTGTAACGCATATATACAGATCACGATTGCGTTACAAATAAGCGGGCGAAATTGGTATTTTTAATGGGAAGTCGAAGACAGGCTGAATAGAGTGAGTTATCGGAGAGGGAAGCGACACTCGGTTTCTTTGATCAATAATGAAACTTCTCTTCGCCTTCCTCACTGTCTCTCCCCGTGTTCCTCCTCCTCTCTTTCTTTCTCATTGTACCTTTTTTTTTCCACGAGGATCTCTCGCTCGATCCCCGCTTTCTCACTCCCTGCACACTCTTACGCGGTCTCTTGTTCACCCCTTTCTATCTTCATCTTGCTGTTCTGTCTTATCGTATACATTTTTAACCCTTACTTCGGCCTCCGCGTAGACGAGGAGAAAAGCTCAAAGCGAGAGCCAAGTTTTAACAACCCTTAAGGTGTACCCCCCAAGGTCGCTGGTCCTCTTTCTTCTAGATAATCCACTCGGCGATCCGTTCGCGCGTGAGCCTCTATGCAAAAGGACTTGGTCGCCTGCATCCTTCAAAGAACGGCTACGAATCCACGAAGAATTTGGGGCTTCCGTAAGAAACTTCCTCGGGAGTCAATAAGATAGTTAAGATTTCGTTTGATACGAGGACATCGAATCTATCGAAAAGGAGAACAAATTAAATTAGAATCAAATTAATTTGATTGAAAAAATGTTATTTGATAAAAGTCAATCTATTTCGTATTAAAAAACATGATTTTGTTGTATTAATTTATTTATTTGAAATGTAATCTCTTAAAACTCTCTTCATCTTTCTACATCTCTGTTTCATCTTCGTAATTTCAAGAAGAAATCGATGTCAAATTGATAAAAAAACCCATCTTAATTTTGAAATTTAATTAGATAAAATGTAGATATTTAAAAATGACAGCTTTTATAAGTTTCGATATTTGTTTTTTTCCTTGTTATGGAAATTCCTAATTATAAGCGTAATTAATTTTAGCGTTTCTGCAAACGATTCTATTTTATACATATACTTAAATTTTATACATATATTTATTTATTTTATACATATACTTATACGAATACTTAAATTTAATGGAATATCGACAGATTTATTAATTAATATTTTCTTCAAAAGATAGTGAAAAAAAGAAAGCGCCAACAATGATAAATTAATAGAGATAGATAAAATTAATATATTAATTAATATTCTAAAAAAAATGTAAAGAGACAATATATTCGTAACTATATATATATATATATATTATATATATTTTTTTTTCTTTTTCTTGATTGCTCCATTTTTCAAAGGCTCATGACGAGCGAGGCTATCGAACAAGATCGACTTTTCGTCGTTTCTTCGCAGCTTTTCCGAACATCCCCGTGTCCAATAACGGGGACAGCGGAATATGAAGCAACGCTGAGAGGGAGCACATCGGGGTGAAGCTGGTACAAAGAAAAGCGCGGAGCGTGGGATGAGGAGAGACCGTCGCGGTGCGGGATAATGCTTAACAAGCCGACTTGAAAGGACGTCCGCCATTTTGAGTCAATACTTGAAAGTCTTTGCTCATTAAGAATATTTTACGTCTACCTTCTGCGCGTTACGCGAACGACGTCGCCGCTGCCCCCCCTATAACCCGATGCCATCACCGCTCTTTCTTCCCACCCTCGCGTTCGGACTTTCTTTTTCTTCTCGTCCTATCTTGCCCCCTCGGCTTCAAGAGTTGTTCCTTGCTTCTCTTCCTCCTTCTCTCTCTCTCTCTCTCTCTCTCTCTCTCTCTCTCTCTCTCTCTCTCTCTCTCTCTCTCATCTTCCTCCTTCGTTTCCACACAGAGGCGGCTGCACCCTCGAAGATGGAAGTTATTTACGCGGCACTCGGAGCACGCTCCACCGTCGCGACCCCGTAGCCAGCCCTCACCCCCGGCGTTTCGATCTGGTCTCCCCTTTGCCACGCTAACACGGTGCCCCCGCCTCATCGCCCTCGTCCTCGCCCTCATCGGGCACGCAGCATTTACTGGGCATGGGAGGGTGGCCAGCGCCAACCCCGCGTCCTCGTTCTCTCGACGAGGGATGGAGAAATCTCCGACTTCGCCATGGGGCCCACCTTCGCGCGCCCTTCCAACGGGCGACGGGTAAACACCGTCCCATCTCGCGGCGTTTTTTCCTAATTCCTACCCAATTTCGCTTTTAGCATTTCAATTTCTATCTCCTCCGCCCTCCCCCTTCGCCGATTTCCCCTGCTCACCGCGTCGGGATGACGGATTATCGTCGGACGAGTGAGGAAAGAATTCCGTGGGTGGAATAGATGAGCGAGAATGACGGATAGATGTATACGATGGATGGATGTTTATCACGAACCTAGAATAAGTCTCCCTATGTGATAGCAATAATATCATTTGTTTTGTTGAGGATACACAGTATATGTTATACTAATTACATTAATTTTAATGTAATTTATATTGATTTGTAAATTTTTTATATTAATAAAATGTATATTAATTTTTGTAAATTTTTAGAGAAAGGTGTATGTGAAACAATCATAGGAAAATACGAACAGACGTAAGATAGATAAATTCCTACAGGACAAATATAGTACAAATGTCCGGATATATACAAATTATTTACAAGGGATGTGCCAGGAAATATTTTGTGCATAGAATTTTGTGCCTGTCCGCGAGAATATCTGATAAGTATATGTATATACATAAGATGGAATCTGTTATTTATCACAAATTTAGGACAAATGATTTAAATCTATGTACTAAAAATTATATTATTAATTTTATAGATATAATTATGAAGTATTTATAGAAATATACATATAGTCGCTCACAGATTAAATATTTAGATACAGATAAAGAGATACGACAATATGTAGATTGTGCTGGCTACATACAATATTTATAAAATGCAAATAAATTACACACTTTAATTAGTTGCATAATAGATTATCATTTTATCAATGGAGCAGTTGCAATAATATTATAATTAATTTATTTTTGACAAATATATATATATATATATATTTCTTTGTAAAAAAAAAAAAAAAAAAAAAAAATCATTACAATACATGTATATATATATGTATATATATCATTGTGTTCTATATTCATACGTGTCAACTAATTCAGCATGTCCAGGACGAAATAATTTTCTCATCACAAAACGCTTCCGCTAGTTACGGGCAATGATTCATATTATAAAGCCGTGCCTTGCATTTTTAAATCGTCACGAGGTTTTTTTCGATTTCGTTTCCCCGCGCCGGAAAAACAATGGACCGCGATGTTCCCGCGCGTGAAGACGGGGTTAGAGCGGAGGAAGGGGCGGGCGGAGGCAAAGGGGTGACTGCGAAAATAAATCAGGCGCGTACCGACGCGGCGACGTTTCTCGTTCAATTGTATCAACTTTAACCCCTTCATTGTCTCATTTTTTTCTCGGCTATCGTGCCGTTTGACCGGATCCATTCGACCCTCTTTGCTTCTTTCTCCGCAACGCTCGCAGCGAATCGGGTTCGAAGTCTAGCCCGTGCGAACAATCGGCGTGCACAAACGGAACGCTCGGAAAGCGCATATAATAAGCCGTAAAGAGACAGAGCGAGAGAGGGAGAGAGAAGCAAAGAGGAAGGCAGAATGAAACAAAAACTGGTCTCGCTGTATAAAACAATAGGGGGTTCCTCCGACGGGGATGTGAGAACGAACGGAAGATCGGGAGAGAGTGACAGGGAGAGAGAATATGCAAGCAGCGAGAACAGAGAGGAGCCAGCAACCCTATCGCGTGTGCTTCGACGTGTGTGAAATTCAAGAACCTGTAGCGCCACAAGAAGAACAAAACGCACCAAGGTACCCAGCTGTGCGGTGCATGCGTTATTAATGCGTGTACGCTCTGTCCTTCTTATAGGTCCTTCTTAGGTTGAGCTGCACTGCCAGTCTGATTGTGAGTTGACTAACTTTGAGTTAGAGCAACTGGCTGTGTTTCGATAAATATATTCCAGAGAAATATATATTCACAATCTTGGTTTTTCTTCTTTCCTACGACCACGAATGCGAGGGGCTAGTAGTGAGGTAGTAAGTCAAATAACAAGTCACTTGCTCACCCTCTCATTACATTTGATTGATGAAAGTAAATAAGTAATTTGTTACTTGAGACGCTTACCCGCCTACATTAGAGCTTCGTGTAAACTTGACGTAAGGAATGATAAACTGTCCTTTTAAATAATTTCGAAAAACAGATGTTAAAAAATACAGACGTTAATCAATAACATTATTAAGATCTTTGAGAAAAAGATCTTTGAAAAATGAATGAAACAAATGTAATTTTAATGAGATTTTTTTATGAGATTTTTTGGTATAAATTAAGAAACACACACACACACACACAAAGTAGTTATAATTTATATAAATCTTAACGCGAAAAATTGCATTTTAATTGTATACGTAGATAATAAAAAAAAATTGATCTATATAAGTTTAGTGCTCAGCAGAATTCGTGTTAATCAGCGCCGTCTTTCAATGAATCTTCACGTATGATTGCGTGAGTATACGTACGCACATCACACACTGAAAGATCGTCATAACCGGTGAGATCTTTGCATATATGAGGTACCAGCAGTTAAGAAAAAAAAAGGTCCTTTTTCTCAGCTTTGCATTTTCTCCACCGGTGCCTTCTTCCCCTCGTCCCTGCCTGTCGCTCCGCGAAACAGGTTCCTCTTTATTCGGGCCGCTTGTTATGTAACTTATTGTTTTCATTCGAACGCGAGAGAGCCGTCAGAAGTGGTCCTTCGGCAAGAAGAGAAAAACGAGTCCGCGAGCGTGTTCTCATAGGCGACGTCGTCGCGATTATCATACGGACGCCAGTCTTATTGTGCGCCCGTTTCTTTCGCAGTTTCGTCGCGATGACGAGGATCTCTCCGGCGATGTTCTTTCTCCGATGAGGAACGAATTAAACCCTTCATCCCGCGACAGCGTGCGAGAGTTCGATGGTACAGGTTTTTTTTTTCTGCGCAGAAAGATGGGTACGCGATACTAGCGAGTTTTGTTACTATCTTTGATTACCGAGCATTGTGACATTTGCATTTATGCATATTTACGGTAAACGTGCTTTTTTGTGCAAAGTATTTTTAGAGGAAGACTATTTGATTTAAATTTTTTTAATATTGATATTTAATATCTTGTGTTAATTAAATTTTAAATCAAGACTTTGAAGAAATAAAGCTCTCTTGAATTTTTAAATCAACAGTAAGGTTTTTTTTATATATTTGTACTCTCCAGTAGCTTGAGCCGCGAAAGATCTTTCACTTTCAATATTTATCTGGAAACTATTGATGGTTCGATATATTAATTAAGAAAGAATGGATTGACCATTAAAATTTTAATCTTTACGCTGTAATTTGTCACAAAGCAACTTTAAAATCGATCGGTGTTTTATCGAGTTTAACAAATCGGAACTATGTTTTGCACATAATTACGCGTACGTTACATATCCGAAAGTGGTCCATCATCTTCATGCTTGCGGTGGCCATCGACGGCAGATGTCCAAACGCAACGAAAAAGGATTTTTTTTTTTTTTTACGCAACTTTCCCTGGGCGCCGCCCAGGTGTCCATTGTGGGTCCGAGCAACAATTCTCAACCCTTAATCCTTAACCCTTTGGCCGCGCGTATCCGCCGGTATAAGCGCCCATTTACCGATTCTGAAACAATGGTGACCGGACCGCACCCCGGATGCGCACGTTTATTAAGTAATGTCCCCCTCTGATTTGGCGCCCGGCAGCTGCCCGTGCAAAAAAAGCCACTGTAGCTATTGTCTATCGTCTCTCTCCTGGATCGTTTCATCTGGACGGTTTCGTAACGACGACTTTGAACAATCATCGCCGAGAAAGAACGAAGAACTTAGGGCGACCTGTCTTTACAGGTACTCTGAAACGTTACTGTTGCCAAACTTCTAACTCTTTATAAGTTTCTAACTTTGAACTTCACATACGCAACGGCCTTTCTTTTTTCCTTTAACTGATATAATAAGCGAAAGGAGAGGAATTATGCATCCAATAGGATGAGATATTTTTTGGAGTCACAGAAATAAAAAACTGAAAAAATGCACATTAGATACAACCCGAATGACACAAAAATCTACAAGTTTAATTCATGGATCTTCGCGAGTAATCATGTAAATTCAGTCAGGTAAAATTTTACATGATTTTATCATACTAATTAAAACTCGATCTTTTCTTATTTTTAATTAATTATGAATACTTTTTTAAATTGTCAGAAAGATTTTCACTTTATTGATTAGTAGGAACAGTAGAGTAAAATTAATTCGCACAAATAATACATCACTAAATAAAATTCAAATTCAATTAACATTTCAAACATCCATTTCTTCTTTACACTTATCAATGTCTAATGGCTAATAAAATTATTTAAATTGCAAATGTTATATATGATTGAAATCGAGATCGAAGATAAACAAATTGCTCACCATTTTGCATTCTAATGTAAATTCTATAATATGCCTTTATAGTCAAAATAATTCCGTGTTTTTTTATCGTATATAAAATTTTAGAGATATCAATTTTTTTTATTTGAAATTTTATTTTACTCTACACTCACTAGATTATATGTCACACTATAAAAATATTGTTCTTATATGTGTTTTATGTAAACTATATTGTATATAACTTTTTTCAGATAAGATAAAAATTTAATCGTACATTGTACAGTTGAATTAAAAATTAAATCAAACTCACTGGTGCAATATCCGTTGGCTGAGTTCATGAACTGAGTCCAGAAAATATTTGAAAGTCCAGTTCTTCTATGACGTCCAGGGGGAGTCCCAGTGGTGTTCTTAAGGGATCACGCGAAATCCGAGCGGGTCCACCCCACTACGTGGTCGACGAAAGGGTGGCCCTTGGAACGGGTCCTCCATTCACTCAATATGCAAGAGGCCAGTTTGAAAACGGCCGGCCATCAAATCTCCACGTTGCTTATTGCGTCTGAATTATTTTGATAATCGTGCAATTAGTGCAGAGCAAAATGCGGCAGAAGGAAACGTATCGCTACAATCGGTGAGATCGAGAAGAAGATCGACTTTTACAGTCAAATCCAATCAATGGCTGTCATCTTTTTATCTGAAATAACTAAATTAATTAATAAATCTTATCTTCTTTGTGAGATGTAGTCACTAAGAAATTTTCAGTAGTTTATTATAATGCATGTTGAATTAATGCATGTTTTAATTCGGTTTTGGGTTGATATTGCACAACGATAACTGCTAAACATAACGCGTGATTAATTTGACAAATATTTTAATAAATTAAATGTTTAAATAATTTTATAAATTCCAAATGATTTCTGTACATATGTATAATTTAATGTGTACGGTATTGATATTTAATATGTATCTCCGATATTAATATACAAGAAGACTTGCCCGCGCGCGTTATTATATGAAAATATATATTAATAAATTAAAAACATATATAATTTACTAAATAAACTTTAAGTATTTTTTTATATTTAAATACAGATGTTTAATAATTCACTATTAATATATTGAAATATTTTAATTATTTTTATTATTACCAAATAGTAATTCGTTAAATATTAATTATGCTTAAGAGGCTAAATATTAATTAAATATAGTTTCTATTTCTTTGAGTATATGTTATCAAATATATAGGAAAAATTGTTTATTCTTAAATCCTATAACGTACGCATTTTCAGTTTACGCGGTTTCAGTTTGTAAATACACGCTTTAGATTATTAGGTGACAAAACAATATTTTTTGTATGTCCTATATGTTCTATTTCCTTTGTCCAAAACTTTGATAAAAATTATTCAAACAGATTATACATGTTTTTACAAGAATTCAATTTATTGTCACTTTATTCATCTCTTTATTCCACTCGATTGAGTTAGCTGTAATTCTCAGCAGCTCGTCTGGAAATGATGTCATTAACCTCAGAAAGATCAATTAGTTACCAGTTAATTTTCAAGAAATACGTCTTCAATCATTTCCTCGTCGATTGCTCGTGAAATTATTACGCATAACTCAACCATCGATTCACAATGATCAAGCGGATTTTATACTTCTCAACTTTTATAAAGTTGCATCTGGTTTTTGTTCGCGTGATTAATTAGCAAAAGATTAAAAATCCCAAATAGCATGAGATCTTAATATATCGGGAATAATTTTCTTCAGATATTCAGAAAAGAGAAAGAAAGGAAGAAAAAAAGAGAAAGAGAGACAGAGAGAGAAAGATTAAAACAATCTTTTTCAATTTTGGAAATATTATAAAATATGCCATATAAGAGTTATAATTTCAAAATGAAATATTATCGATATCTAATATATTTATCAACACCTTTATACTGGATTTGTGATTGTTTATTACTGATATAAATATTAAATTAATGACAATTTGTTAATATAATTAATTAATCAATTGAGGTATTTATTTGAAGACAAAAGATTTTTAATTGAATCAAAGTTGAGCACAAAAACGCTTGTAATTAAAATTGTCCACAAAAATTGGTCAAATTCTTTGCATGGTGTCACGAAACTGAAATAGATATCGATATTTAGCACATATACAACTTGAAAAATTATGTTTACGCGTTTAAGTGACTATTATTGCTTACCTTTATCTTTACTTAATCTTTCCATTTTGTGATTTATTATTTCGTAAATCAAACGAGAATTTAAAAATTAATTTTGTTCTGCACTGTATATAAAAATTTACTTTATAATAATTTAATATATTTCATTGAGATGTTTATATTTTAAATAAAAAATTAATAGAAATTATTAAATAAAAATTAAAAAAAAAAAACTAAAATCTCGAAACTTTAAATTTTTCAAAAAGGCCAATATAAGAGACAAAGTAAACGATGGGGACAAAATTTAAAAAATATTTCTTAAGAATAATATTCCAATTGCAAAATAAATAATTAATGTATTTCGTGCAGGATCTCCCAGAAACCCTGTTTCGGATGAATTGTGCCATTCGGAGATAGAATGACTTTGCTCTTCGGAGCTAACATCCCTTAAGATTTAAGAAGAAGATCGAAATCCCTGAAAATCGCGAGACTTGTCATAGAAATAAAAGAGACGTCCAAGAAGGGAATTAATTGGTAACGACAATGCGGTTGCTTAAAATGTCGGCCGCGGAATTTTCCCCGTCCATAGCTCCCAACCACCCTTTTTTCCCCGATGCACAACCCCGGGGGTCCGAGTCCGATGTGGAAGGAGGTAGATCCCACCCACCCACCCACCCCGTTCGTACGTCGAAGGTACGGAGCCATTGATTTTGAATATGTAATCCGAGGCATTTTATTATTCCATCGTACTTGGCAGGGAGAGGTGAAGGTGGACGGGGGAGAAAAAGCAGTGGAACGGGGCGGTTCGACCTCCACCGCCATCGACCTTCGTCCCCATCGTCGGCAAGGGGGATGGCGGTCGCGAGGGGGCGACTCGATTCTCTTTCTCTCTTTCTCTCTTCTACTACCACCACCGTCACCGGCCGGGTTCTTGACGCGTGATTGAATATTTTTTCGCTATGTGCGATTGGTTCGTCGTAACCGTGGCAGGCAGAATGGACGAGTTCGAAGGAAGTGGGGAGAGTAGAGAGGGTGGCCGGCGGCGGCGGTAGTAGTGGTGGTTGCAGCCACCTGTCAAGCAAAAGAATCGCCATGGTAACCAGGCTCCGCCGCCATCGGCCGAAGGGGCTCGTTCGCCGGGGGTGGCGACCCGGACTCGTAGGGATGCCCGCAAGGCTCATATTGAATTTTAAGAAAGTTTCCATCAGTGGCGGAGAGAGCGGCTACACCCGGACACAAAGCGAGAAAAGGGGCGCGGAGGTTGCGCTAGCCAAGCTCCCCGAGATCCTTGCAGAGAGCATGCTTTGCGAAAAAAATTTACTACTTGCGTTGGAACTTTGAATGTAATGTTGGCGATATCTCTTGCACGGCCATAGTATTATTTTTTTTTTAAGTGGTTCTTCGATTGATCGATGATCGACTCTATTTTTCTATTCTGGAGTTGCTACCGAAAAAGAAACGGATTTATCTTGTTTAGATCAGATAAAGTATAAAAGATACGAAAAAATATAAAAGATAAACAAAAAATGTAAAGAATTTATTACTTTATTTCCTAAACGCGTTTTGCGATTAAAAAAAAAAGTTATTATCTACAAGGACTTCCACTGAAATTTATGGAGAAAAACAGAAACTGTTCATATGTCTTTCCACATATTACCATATGTCTTTCCATATACATATGTATACGTTATAAAAGCACGGCTCGTGTTCTTTACACACACTTAGGGAAGTTCTTTTTTTTCCCAAAACAATATTTCAAATTACTTCAAAAATATTTTCAAATTTTTTTTGGATACATACTTTTGAGATTTAGAGACACATAGCAATTTAAATATTGATAAGTATTAGGCATATTGGAAAATTTATACTAAGTCATTTTAAAAAGACGCTATCTCCTCAACACGATGATTTGCGAAACTGCAAGAAACATTCATCAGAACGTGTTTGTAAGAACAACCAAGTCATGATGCAACTACAACGATCCGCATTAGTCCGCATAATGAAGGAAATGAATAGGGGTAACTGCGGTTCGCCGTCTAACTTTCTTTCCTCTAGAAATTTTCAAGAGGTTGAATCAGAGGGATTTGCTCATTCAAGAGTGAAAAACGATAAAATACGATGCTTTCAAAACTATTCTGTTCTTTATATCCGCGTTATGTATAAGTAGATTCAATAATGTGTGCACATTGATATTTTTAATCCATTGGATAATTTGGAATCTTAATCGGCGTTTTTCATGATATTCGCGAGTATAATGCTTCTTTCAATTATTTATCATTTTGATATTTTAATTAGATTCTATATGAACGCGAAAACCTCTGCCAAGATATTTCTTCATTATTTTTCGATTGAATTTAAAAGATAGCAAACGTATATATAATAAGTTCGTTTAGAAGCATATTAATTCTCAGAAAATTATACAGTAATTTAAATTAAAATTTTGTGACATACAGATCTGAGCATCATGTCATATAATAAAATAAATGATAATTATGCTTCATTAATCAAGGATATTCGACTAAAGCTCCACTGTATATATTTTATTTGGCATATTTTTCATATGTAAATTATTAATAGCATATTTTTAGTGAAATAAAAGCTGGACAAAATTATTTCTCTATCTTTTTGTCCTCTAACTGTACTTTTAATCATATTTTTTTATCTTCATATTTTATATTTTCTGTCAATTTTTCATTTCCCACATATCGTCTTTTTTTCGTTCTCATATCATTATATAATTTTGTTTCCTAGTAAAGGAATTTATTAGACGTCTAGGACAAGTTAACCGAGCGCGTTACATGCGCGACGATGTCGCGATGGCAAAACTAATGGAGACAACAAGACAACCAGTCGACTTTCTCCGTCTGCGGGTTCTTCGCGGGGCTGAAAAACACGACGTCTGAATTCGCCGGGCCTCTTCCCACGCGCGTGGGAAGAGGCCACAACCCCCGAGAGCAAGCGAACGAGCGAGAGTGAGAAGCGAACCTCGGCCCTCGCGGAGGGTCCAGAGGATGGAGAATAAGCGGGAGGGATCGGAGGCCCTGTAATGATCTTACGGCCAACGGTAACTTTTTTAATCAGCGCCCGGTTTAATTATACGGTCGATGAGGAGGTACTCGCGCACTCACCTTCCCGCCCCTCACCGGCCGCGCTCTTCTCGATGCTTCAATCTCCCCGTCCGCCGACTCGTTTCGAGGTTCACCCTCTCTTGTTCCTCTCGCCGAGCCCATCTCCGCGCGTCGAGCCCTCGACACGGCAGACCCGATCAGTCGTCCTAACTAGGTACCGACTCGCAAACAAGATTTGACTTATTGCGCCCGTGCGATTTCTCCGGCGTTACCTCCCCGTCTCCGACCCTCGCAGACGATGGCTCTGAGAGAAATATTTCCCCGAGACGAGCCGCCTCGGGAAATTTCGAAATCGCCCTTAATTGGAAGACCGCGGCTGCAAACCGATATCAGTGATGATCGGAGTGCAGGACGGACGGATCCGCGCCTCTCCATGGAATTTTCTGAAGAAGAAGTGCATTATCGCTAATTATCGGATGCATATCCGAGAGCGCGATCTCTCTTCCTCTTTCTTTACGCGCGCGTTGAGAAATGTATTTTCAGAATTCATTCTCGATAATCATCCTATTTAATATACTTTCGAGATTCAATGAGAATCTTTATTATTTTTTACGGAAGTTCTTCGGAACCCTCATCTACATAATGGTATATATCATGGATTAAATGGATATGGATCATATAGAATTCTGAATGAATAAGACGATTAATTATTTTACTATGTGTATCATTATCGATATCAAATAGTGAATACGTTAGATTAAAAATAAATAATTGTTTCGATATTTTCTACTTATACAGAATTTTATGATGCTTCTTAATGTACAGTTAAACACGTTAATTATTGTCCTAAATAATTATTCAAAATTGATAAGAATAGAATTGAATATTTGAAAATTAATAAGAATAGAACTGAATATTTCTTATATAGATTTTTTCTTTCATGTTGAATGATATATTTTATCTGATATATGATAAAATTATATAGACTCATGCTATTTAAGATTCTATGTCTGCAAAAAAAAAAAAACAATTCGGTCGATATAGACAATCAAGTTTACAATAATATTATCTAACAAAAATAAAATCACTTTTTATATATATTTCTATTATATTAAAAATAATGAATAGAAGTTATCCTTAGAAAATAAATGATTATTTTTTTCGATAGAAAGATTACTCTATTTTCAACATATTTTAATATTTATAGATATTATTTTGTAAATAATATAATTTTTTCTATAAAATTTTCTTGTGTTAAGAAAGATTTCTTATTTTTTTTCAAATAATAGATATAAAAATAAATGTAATAATGCTAGATATTATCAAAACAGACCATCCACAAATTTTTGTTAACTTCCAAGTAATAGAACATGCATTGCATAATTCATTGTACATTGAATGGGGGCGGGAAGGGTGGAGTTTAGAGGGTGGTCCTTCGACCAGAAATACAATTCGCATTTCTTGTTCGTGCAATGGCGTCTGAGAGAGATATCGTAATAAAATCATTTCTTTACGATATTCAAATTGCAATTACATTATTTTAAGTTTTAAATACTGATTGTACAAATGTATAAGAACGACCTATCTTTTTAATAATATATAAAGAAATTTATATTCTCTTTCGCGAATGAGATTTCTAAATATAGCAATAACCTTTACACCCATGGGTCTTTTAGGATGTTAAAGCCTAAAGGCCATGACACGTGAAAAAGTTTTAATCGTAACCGTAAGACCGTAATCAAATCGTACAAATTCTCACAACGTAAGAATGTTTGATTGTGATTGATCGATTTGCTTACGGCCTTACGATTACGACTAAAATTTTTTCACGTGCAAAGGCCTTAAGAAAGGATATATAAAATTACTGATTGTTGACATTTCGAGTGTGACACTACAATCATGGTAATCGATGTCTACCTGCAGTGATTTTTACCTGAGCGCGTGTCACGTACCTGCCACGTGAGGGTCCAATCGAATCGATGGCGCGAGGATAATAGGGTATCAATACCTGTTGCTGAAAACGTTTTCGGTTACCTGTTTCAGTTAGCCTATTTGATATACCGCAAGCATTGAAACCCCCAAAAGTCACCGCTGACATTTAGTTTGGCATTTTAGCCTAAATCCGCATACAATAGCACCTCGAAATAATTAAACATTAATTTTGCTTCCGGAAATGGTTAATATAAATAAGTTATCGCTTTATGAATTATCAATCTTTCCAGTTGTAATAAACCAATTTCTTCTAACTGATTAAATAGATAATAAAAAAAATTAGATTTTATATATGTTGCAAGCTTTTTGTAAAATCGATCTTCCTACGAAAAGGTTTAATCTTTTTATAAAGCGCCGAATCTTTATAGGTCGGTGTTTATAAAAAGCCTAAGCTTTTATATACATATGTATATATAAGTTCTCGTTCTGTAAATATAGTTCTGTAAGGATTTTTAGATAACATTTTTTTTTAAGCAAAACTTTTATATAATATTAAAATTAAAAAAACTACAAATTAAAAATCTATTAAAATAATATCTCCCATTCGCAAAATTAAATACAGGATAGGATTTTTTCTATTTTAATTACACATATTTTCTCATTATTAATCATATTGACAAGTTCTCTAAAAAGTCTGGCATCAATTTTCTCTTAGCAAAAACGTTCGACATTTTTTAATTTAGATTTAAAATCTTAAAATATAATATTATTTATATTTCTTGAATTTAAGTTAGCAATGAGATCTTTTATTATGCACTCTAAGAACTTTGTTCTCGGAAAGCTCCTCATTTTCAATCACAACAATTCTAAAATAAAGATAAAACAAATACTTCAAGTTTATAGTGAAAGGATTTATGAGTCAAGCTACACATTGACAAATTTGTCAAAATTGTTACACATCGAAAACTGATGTGGCCCGCTTATCGGAATCGTTAAAAGTACAGGCGAATAACGGGCATGAAATGAAGTTTTAATGGCGTCGGGTTGGAACCAGCAACGTCGTATTTTGTTGCGTCTTTTTTTGGGGGGTTGCAGGGTTGGATGTAGGAGGGTCGATAAACGCCATCATCACTTTTTATTCCACGTCGATGGCGGCGATTCGAGCTTGCTTGGGAGATTCTGCTTTAAGAAAGTAAAATCGCGCTTCATCGGCTTTCCATTACTTAGCCTCGCATCTGATGACACCGAGACAAGGACGATGAGAGTTAATTACTGCGTAATTAACGTGTAAGATAATCTGGGACTTGTGTTTCACCCGAACAAGAGAACAAGGACTCGTAATTAGCGTCCCATCTGAATATCTGATGTCTTTGAGCGCGTGTCGAAAATATTTAATTTTCAAAACTATTTTCAAAAGTATATGTAAAAGTATATTTTTTTACTAATTTGCGTCAATTTAATGTTGCTTTCAGCGCAATATTAATTCGTAGTAGTTGATTGTAATGTTAGTATAATTTAAAAAATATTATCCAATTAATGCATAGTACAATTAATATTTACAGTAATATTTACAGTAACTATTCTATTTTTTGCATTTTTTTTTCACTTTACAGATATAGTGTATTATATCCAATATAATGAGAAATAAATTTAAAAAATAGTTCCATAACTTTGTGTGTGTGTGTGTGTGTGTGTGTGTGTGTGTGTGATATATTAAACTTAGATGGATGATTTAATAAATTAATCACAGATTTAATAAGATTAAGTTAATTGTAACTTTTAAAATAAAAAATTGTTATACAATATTATCTATAAATTATAAAAAAATATACTTTTTACTTTAATATAGCCTCGCAAGTAAATCTTTTATATGAAAAATAAAAATTATTTATTTTTCATACATTTATTATATTTCTAAGAGATTTAAGTAAGATATTTGATTTAGTTATATCAAGATTAAAGTCTGTATTCTTCTCGAATTATTTTCATTAAAAAATAAGTTATTATCTAAATAGTATCCAATATTCTTGTTACACCCTGTATATTCTGCACATACAAGTATTACCGACTACAAAAAATAAATAGGTTTCCAGCATCCCTTAACAGAGGGTACGCACATCGTTCATCCATGGATTGGATTCTGCAGACCAACCCTTATATTTACAGCTACCCCTATTATCGACTACGAAGGGGTAATACAGATATCTGTCTTGCTACACTCAGTGATTCTCAAAGCTAACATAATGTTCACATTAAAAAATATCTCACGTTCTCGATTACGGTGCGTTAAGCCGTTTCTAAGAGATTTATAAACGCGATAAAATAAGTTTCCGTGCCAATATGTGGCGGCAATGATCAAATTGCCGGAATAAATTAGAATTTAGTATCATGCCGGGCTAATTGCTTTCATATATTTCCCGTGAAAGGCGTTCAGGATATAAATGGCCCTCCCACAAGCTACCTAATTGTAAGATACTTAAATATAATTGCAGTTTTAATATAAATTTTCTTTTACCGACCTATGTGTTATTAATATAAAATAATTAAAATTTACATAATTTATATTTAGTATAATTTTTCTATTCTCTTTTTCTCTGGTCCTTGAGCTATAAAACAATTTATTTCTTTTCAGATATAAAAACATATAAAAATATATTATATGTTTATACATACATCTGAAAATATGAACGATTTTGATCTTCCACAAAATATTGTAAAAAACCTATGTAAAATTTTATTCTGATATTGATAAATAATTTGCATATTATAATTACTGACTGCTTCGTCCTGTTTGGAAAAATAATTGTAGGATTTCCATCAATCACTGTGAAACGAGTTCACCTTAGCATAGGACCACAAAAAGGGTTAACGAACTTTTGACCTCGTCAAAATCTCTGCTCTCGCAGAGAGCGTACTCGAAACTTGCCCGATCGACCTTGCTAGGAGGAGCCGACTCTGACGCCCGGCGATGTATTCTCTCTGCTGTAAAAACAGTTATTATTTTTCCGACGATTGTTCGACGCCGGCAGATGTATACTGAAAGAATCTCTCCTCTCTCGTTTTTGCCCGGCACGGTTTTGCCGTCTCTTTCTCCCGTATCGACGCGATCCGATTTGCATACGCGGGAACGAATCGCGGTCCGGGTACGGAAGAACGGCAGGTAGGAGACGACGGCGCGATGCATTCGTCCTGACACCGCTACGTGCACCGGCGTGCCCCGTAGGGTGAAAATGAAGTGGCCCGGGCGCATTAATAACTGCACAAAAGGGGCCTCAAAGATCGAGGTGGGGCGCGCACGCTCGGGCCGCGATGCATAAATTAAGTCAAAACGAGTTTCGCGGGCCAACGGCTTCTCGCCGTGACGACGACCGGACGCCACGCAGCTTGTGCCGTTTTGTTCTCTTCTACGACGGCTCTCGCCGTGGAAACTTCTCTCCCAAAGACGTCGGTCGCAAATTAAGGTAATGTGTTTCGATCTAAACATGTATTATAAAAAACTTTTCGCATTTTCTTTGCGTTCGAATCGAGACAATCTGAATTTTGTGCCGATGCTGTATATATCTCTCAACTAAAGTTTGAGTCAAAATGAGTCTTTTATCTTATATGATTAAATAACAATGTGTAATAATTCATCAGAATATCATGGAAAATTGACTTGCATATATATCATACATATTTTTAGGACTATACCGAATCTGTTCACGAATCTGTTAACGATCACGAAATATAATGATAAATATCATATGTCCAAATAAAATTAACTGTCAGCATTTGACTGTTAAACATTTATTAAACTTGGTAGAATATTATTTGAATCTTTATTAAAATTTTACTCAATTTTGATAGATATGCCAGCTCGCCAACAAAATTGAGCAGAGTCGCTTCTGACGTCACTAATTGACATTTGTGATAATTTATGAATTCTATTTACAGTTAATCTGCTGTTAAACCTGCTGGTCATAAATAAGCACATATTGTATCATGAAAGAAAAAAAATTAAAATTAAATAATAGTACCTTGTAATGTTTAAATATATACACACTTCTTTCTTTCTCTCTCTTTAGATAATTTATAATTTAATGAGTATTTTAGGATCCAATAATTGTATACAGTTTCGAAAAAGAGCATCCTGTTTTTTGTTCGTTGAACAGAGTAATGCCATTGAATTCCTGAGACATCGCGGTAGCTCATCTTGCGCTTTTCAGTCGACCTGCCTGCGCCACTCCAGACAGTTTTGTTCCTTTCTGCAGTACAGAAAGCAATTGTTTCATGTTAGCAGTCTGCGAGAGAGAAAGAACGAAGGACGAAGAATGGCCGTGGGGTGGATTGGGGACAGAAATTATAAATGCGCGACTGCCGGCGACACCCCATTACTCGGTTAGGGCCCTTCTTCCTTTCGACGCTATTGCATCGAGAATGCTTGTACGATAAAAAATAAAAGGTAACTGTTTTGTGCGAGAAATTTTATTCAGCTATATGCTGCCATAAATACGCCATATTGCAATCGTTGCTTAATACATTTCGCAAATGTCAATTGTATCTTTCATTTAATTAATCTCTATTAAAGCCAGCAAAATAGAGGCCCATCAATATTTATATAAATTTTTATTTTTACAATGTACTCATACAGCTTTCATTTAGCTAGCTTTCTTGTGACAAAATTATAGTAATCATCAGGTAGAAAAAAATTTTGAGAAAACAAGAAAGAAACAAAAGAACACAGAAGAATAGAAGAGACAAAGCTTTCCTAATTTTACTTCTTTTTTTATTATATTTTTCTGTTAGAAAAATTTTTCTTGCAAACAATGTTAAAAAATTCTTTAAAACATTCAGAATTATTAGAAATATTAATATGTATAATAATATACATATTATATTATACATATTAATTAAGAAATATTAAAAAATAATAATATCACAGAAATATTAATATGTACATTTAAAATGCATTAACATCGAATGTTATTGTATGACTCATAAGTTATTGCAAAATGTATTTAGCTTCTCATAATAGAGTATCCATATTTTTATCGGACTGTCTTTTTAATTCGATTAATTCTTGTATAATTATTTAATATGCTTATAAACAGGACAATTGCATAATGGTGAAATTTTTTGATACAAATTACTTGTTCTTTTCATAACATTCACGAGCAAAAAATGTTATTTTGGTAGCGCATGTAAAAGAGAGAACCTGGGGTTTTTCCAGAGTTAATATGGTTCTGTTGAATTTATGCGCGTAGCTGGACACCAGCGTGTTCGCGCGTACAAGTTTATAGGGCGAAACTCGTATCCTTTTTTTTTTGTACTGTGTTCTCGTTTTTTTCCACTCAATTCAGCCCCGTAAATCCGGGTCCATGTTGGTCTGGAGTTGAGCGCGCACTCCGATCGATCCAAGGCGTCGCGACGCCTACCTCTCTTTTCGGATTCTCGGCATATGTTTCTCTCTTCGAATCTGTCGACCAAGCCTACCTTCTATCAGTTACCCTTCAAATCGGGACCCATAAACATATAGTTTCACATGCAAAAAGATCGTAAAGATAAAATTGAAGAATATATATATATATATATATATATATATATATGTAACATGTAATATGTGAGATTGATTGTGTACGATAAAATAAATTTCAATACAAAACTTAGAAATTATTCTGATTACTTAAAGTATTAATTTCTAAAAAAAAAAAAAAATAAATTTTGTTTCTTTGTAAATAAAAATATATACTTTTTATGCACATATGCATTATATAATAAACGACATAACTGCAAAATAAAGAATTCTATAAATATGAAGAAATATATATAGTGTTCTTTAATATCATTTAAAAAAGTAATGCTATATATTAATAATTTAATTTGCATTTCGGCGAGGACACATGTATGATTTATTTAATATGGAAGTATTATTTTCTGAAACAATTTTACGTAATTTTCAAAAGTGGCACTCTCTTCTTCCCTTATCTGACGGTTCTCCCTACATTTCCCATATCGCGTTTCAAGACGCACGAAGGTGGAGAAGGCTCGCGGAAAAGATGTTATTGATGACAGCGTTAATAATGGATCGGGTTCTCAGCCGATAGATATCATTAACGATCATCTGCCTGAGCTACAGCGGCTTCGATCAATCATACGAAATGTCGACGTCGTCGGCAGACACTTCTCCCGTTCTCTTCGGTTTCCATGCACCCCCGACCGTTCGTGTTGTCGTTTCTTCTTTCGGCCCAACCCCTCACCCCTGCAACGTCATCGTCTTCGAGTAATTCCTGCATGGGCTGGGATATCTTTTTTCCACCCGCCATCTTGGAGATTCGCCAAGATTCATTCATCACCGGCATCCGAGGGCGCGAACAGAACGCCGCAAAAACCAGCTCGCAGGAAGAGAAAAGAACTCGCGAGAAAGTGAGCTGAAGCGAACCAAGGTGTAAGATGATCGTTATCGCTATAGAGCGAATGGGTGGAGCGATATTTCGAATTATTATTGATATGATGTGAGAATTTAGGAGAAATGGTTGCATAGAAGTAAAAACTGAAATTATTGATTGGAAATACGACAAAATTGCTATCATCTTTTGCGGTTACCAGTGACATCATTAATTAAGACAGGCAATCAGTAATATCATATATAAATAATTGACAAAAGATAACATGGTTGAAACAATAATTACAAACTGCAATTTTGTAGAAGAAATTGTAAGTTAATTGTGGAAACTGGAAAGCATTAAATTGTACAAGTACGCATAACTATGCATGTGTGCAAAGTAAAAATGCGATTTACATTTACGCGCAAGCTTTCTCGTCGACAGAGGGCAAGCGTATAAAAGCTCGAAAGCTGGAAAAAGCTTTCGGTTCGGTGATGCCGGTAGGATAAAAGTTCCCGCTATAGTTCCTTGTCCTCGCTTCTCCTCCATTCGTGTTGATTTTTTCCCCCCTTTTCGGATTGTCCCTCCGTCTCACCCTTTCGCTTTCTGCTTACCGTCGCGCGATGATAGGCGAAGACAAAGATCGAACGTTATTCTAATTTCATCTGTATATATTTTAGTTTTTTTTGTTTACTTTTTCACGTGAAAGTAAACAAACACGTTACGTGTGCAAAAGTCCAAGTTCTTCTCACAATGCAATATATATATATAAAGAATATATCTTTAAACAATATATTTTTTGTATTTTTTAAAAATATATTTTTTGAAAAAGCCTCTCTCTCTCGAACTAGAATTATGTAATATAAAAATGATTTATGATATGATAAGATACGTACATATCGAAAGCATAGAAATTTTCATTTATATTTTTTGTAATTTTTCACGAAAGAAATAAAGAAAAAAAATATATATATAATTTAATTATCTAAATAATTTAACTAATTAAATAATATATATACAACTTAATTTGCAAATAAATTAAAGAAATTGTGACATCCAATTAAATTTTGATAGTGACAAAACTTTCAATTATAAAGAGCAATCGTCCTGTTCGTGCGCATATATCAATATCGTAAACCTTGCGTGTGCAACTACTGTTTCGTAATCAGTTTCATGTCAAAATTAATTTAAAGTTACTTGCGAAATTGATTATCAGTAAAATCAGTAATTAGGATATTTCACATTTCTGGTAGTTATGAACATAGTCATACATGCGCGCACGCACACACACACACATATACGCGTGTATCTATATTTTCTCTTTGGATACAATGTGTGCGCGTCAAGAATACACACTATTGATCGTGGGTGGATGCGAGAGAAAGAGAGGAAGGGGAAGGGAAAAAAAGAGGGAGAGAAAGGACGTGGAAACGACGGAGAAGGGAGGGAAAGAGACGGCGAGCACCAAGAAATACAAGGAACCAGACTGGGCAAAGAATTTTTCTCCTTCCCATATTCTTCATGTAGAGAATTGTGCGTCTCTAATAAAGTTTAGCTATGCATCTTTCTCTCGCAAATTGAGCAAATAATCCTAATTGAAAGTTGCTCTTTAATGACGTAATAATATCCATCTCACAAATTATTTTACTCGTGACTTGATTTAAGTATAAGTCGATTATAAATGTCTGATTCACGATATCTTAAAAATTTATAACTGTTTTTTGTCAATTAATTCAATAATTTATTAATTTATCCCAAACGCGGTAATATATAACACTGGCAATAAAATAATACGTTGGCGGGCAAGTTAAAAGCAGAAATGCGCAAACGTAAAGAGAAGTATCTTAATTCTGAAATAGTATGATAAAAATTAATTATATACACTTATTTAATTGGATCATTCGTATTTTATTTTTAAATTATTTTTCACTCTTTATATAAATTGTGACATATAAGTCTATAAGCAAAATTATAATAATAAGCGTTTTGAGAATTTAATGATATAAGAAGTAAAAAATAATTCCCAAATTAAGTTATATAAATTAATTTATACATCATATTAAATTTTTGACCGTAATTAAAACAATGTTTATTTCAACCTAATTTCATCACATCGTTTATGTGGATCAGACATTTTATTTTGCGATTTTAGTACAATTCTCCCCCTTCCTCAACATATATGATTATAAAACCATTAAGCTGTAGTGTATAAATGTCGGCGGGATCCGGTTTGTTTACCGATCCTGGACATTGACAAAGTATCAATGATCTATAAATTTGCCTAAAAATCGAGTGCTTTCGCGAGGAGGGGCTGCTGTTATTATTACGCCGTAACGTCGGTGTCCCTTACCGCACACGTTCCCTTTGTACGAATATTAATGGCCATCGATACGTGTCACCGTCCGCATCGTTAAACACCTGCCCTACCTTGACGCGGGTAAGGTAGACTTTTCACGTCGGTACCGAACGTGGGAAAGCCTCGGGCACCGCGTTTTTCTTCGGTTGCCCCTTTCGCTTGCGCGCGCGAGGAAGACCGCATAAATCTGCATATATGCATTCGCCGAAGTAAAAACTTTGACGCCCCGCGTGCAGACACAAAGGCTGTTTTTCCTTGGGGAACTTTTCGAGAAGCATCGCCGGGGTTGAGACGGGAAGGAGTCGGCGACATCCGGCGGCTGGATAACTTTGTTTAGATTTTATATCGGGGTCACTATACGACACTATCGCAGTTTTTCCGCATTTCTACGTTATTCTTACATATTATTATCTCTACATTATTCCATTTATATTTTATTTCTATTCTATTCCATTATATGTAAAATGTACTAGGTGGTGAATTAAATAAAATATGTAAGTCTACACACAAATTCGTTTGTCTTTGCGGCATTGTTTTGGATTGTTGTAGTTACCAACTCGTGATTATAAGTATTGAGAAAGGTGATGATACTTTAATTAGAATTTTAATATCTTCCAAACGTCGACTGAATATGGGCCAAGGTATCGAGCCTCGTTTTCCGACGCGGAAGCTTCTTTCAGAAGAAAGAGAGAGGAACAGAGAGAGAGAGAGAGAGAGAGAGAGAGAGAGAGAGAGAAAGAGAGAGGACGAGCAACGGGGCAGAGGGAGGAGATTAAAGACGCCTACACCCACCTGTTGAGACGTTCTCATAATTAATTTCATTTCACACCGCCACGCGCTCGCCTTTCTCGGACAACGATGGAAAGAATGAGAGAGACTGGGATGAGAAGCAAGGACAGAGAAATTAAAAGAGTGCATATTCTTTCCGTAGAATCTCTCTTGGAGAATCGTAACGCGGTGCATTAATTTCAAGAAGTTTCAAAAAGTTATAATATTTAAATAAAAATTGTCTGTATATAATAAGTTATTTAGAAAAATATATAATTTTAAATTGTATCATCGCATTATAAACTTTCACATTTATTAATGCAAGGTGTGGAAAATATATTATTATTTATTTATGCATGAAATACTGCATCAAGTCAAGCTAAATAATTTTAAAAAATTTCTACATTTTGCTTAGTGGAATTTTGTTACTTTGCTAGTGTTCAATTTGTTGCAAGCAATTATTAAGAAAGTAACATCGAGAGAGATAGTATTAGCCGAGTAACATTAGCTAACCGATAAAACCGATAGTTCCTCCAGAATTTTCCGGCCACACAAGAGCGCTGTATCCCTTACATTTATATATACGTTCTTTACCTTAAAAACGTATCATCCCAAACTTCGTACGGAAAAGCTTTCAGATATTCTGGAATCGGTACCCCTCCGGTTCGGCCGACGCATAGTTCGGCAATGCAGGGAAAGGGAAGGAAGGGGTCGCATAGTAAAACTTTCCTTCGCATCCATTCGGTCGCGTTTTAATCTTTCGCCGGGTTCGGAAACCCGCGGGGCCGTCTGTTCCTTCGGGTAGTTCCATTTCAATTTCATCCACTCCCTTCCTCTTCCCTTCCCTCCTTCCTCCCAATTCGCCCGCAGACCGTATTCTGGAGCCACCCGCCCTCCGGAACCTCGAAACTCTCGGAAGAAGCAAGGAGTTGGTATCTACATTATGCTGATACGAACCAACTACGTTTCATCCGCCTCCCGATGTGAGGCACCCTCTAGCCTCCCCCCCCCACCCCCGCCTCCTCGCATCCAACCCCTCTCGCCACCCTCCGCCACCGTCTTTCCAGCGCCCGTGCGTTTCTCCCTCTTGACTTTTCATCCCTCGCATTCGCGTCGCGCTTCGTTTTCCTGTTCTTCTCTCTCACTTATGACGTCATGCATTGATGCAGGAGAGACGTGCGAGATAATGGAAGAGATTCTCGCGGAGAGCGCGTCGTTGCGAGGAAACGAACACAGTTCGCCGCGGTAAATGTTCTCGGGACTCACTGTTGCGAACCAAGCGGGAGCTTTTTTTATGCAGAATATTCTCTCTAGAGATGGTTCGTACAGAAGATTAATTTTTTATATGTGGAAGATGCCGAATGAGCATAAAATCACAAGCGGCCATAGAAATTAGCATGTCGAATGATAATGAAAGAAATATTTACTTCAATAAAACACACGTGCTCTACTATAAAAATGAAAAATACATCTATCATCCGGAGTAGTAAAATAATACAAACAAAAATAATATAAATAACAAATTGTGTCTGTAAAAGGCTGCAAAATATTCATATATGCGTTACAAATGATACTTGTCGGGTGTGAGACTATATATATAACTGACAATTACAGTGAATGTGTGAATGATATTAAAGAATGAATCGGGTTATGGATGGAAAATTCGTTTACCAATTTACTTACACGTATTTGAACTTAGCGTTTAAATGCTAACCCGAAAATAATTATTCTCACGTAATTATAATATTTTCTTTAACGATATATTGTCAAATAAATTGATTCATTCTACTTTCTTTAGATTAGAGGAGAGTGATCGTTATGACAATTTGAATTTTCTGAAATAAGGTTGTTATTATATTTCGTTCCTTGCATTTTAACAAGCAACTGGAATTTGAAAGCATGAGAAGAGAAAATTATGTAGAATAAATAGAATAAATATACAACGGCAGGTACATATTTATTAGTGCGATATCCTTATATAAATTTGATTTATATAACAAAAACCGCACTAAGGAAGAAACTGAACCACGCGGAAAATTGATACAACGGAAGCCATTGCATGAGGGTACCGTCCTTTTTCCACGAGAATTCACACGAAATATCGATTCACCGTTTCGGCATGAAGCGCATAAATAAACGTGCGTTTTATTGCTTACGTTGCTTCTACCTCGCCTCGGCGACACGATTTCACAATTTATGCCACGCTCTTGTAACACGCGGATTTATTCGAGAATATAATTTACGCAAGCTCTTCTGTAAAACATAACATACGAGAATGAATCAGAGAGTAAAAGCATGTATCTCTCTTTTCTATATTTTTATAAATAAAATACATGTGAGAGAATGCTTATTACATTTTGAAAAATATTCTTTGTTATGCAAAAAAATGTAATGTCTATATTAACAATCGCAAAATGTTTAAGCTTCTAGAATAAAAAAAAATTATATTTTTAATGTAATTTATCTGTCAAACACTGTTTAGCAGACAAAAATTTTTTAACATTAATTTAAAGATTGCATATAAAAAAAATGTAATAATTTTTTTACGTGTCTTATCTAAATCTAAGTTAAAATATTAATTCAAATGAAACTTTCTATAAGAAACATTCGATATAATGACATGGACGCAACATGTTCCTATAAATCATAAAGGATATGTAATATAATAAAATCCTAATTTCCACCCTAATGGCATTAATGTATAATGATTCGAATTGAATTAATCGAAACTAATTCAAACACAAAGACTTTCTGCATCATTAAGTGTAACAAAAATTACAAAGTGTGGCCGTCGTCAACGTTGCCCGGAAAACGCGAAAAAGGGATTTTCCCGATTTTCCTGTTCCTCCACCCCCTCGTACGCTCCGCACGTCGGGAGAATTCACGCGATATCGATTCGCCGTGGCAGCATGGAGCATATAAATAAGAAGAGTTTTCCTGCGTGCACACGCGTCACTGCCCACGCCACGTCTTTGCAGCCCCTCCAGCCCATTTTTCCGGCGTTAACGTCACGAGAGGCTGGGCAGAGCGGGGGTTATACGCGACCGAGCGTACGCGAGGGATGGCGAAGAGGGGTGGACGAGAGCGAACACGAGCGAGCTTCGCGAAGAGAGAGGGGTCGATGCGAGAGAGAGAGAGAGAGAAGGAGAGAAAGAGAGAGAGAGAGAGAGAGAGAGAGAGAGAGAAAGAGACGAGTTAGAGGGATGGAGATTATCCTGCGGGAGTATCTGGCTGGTGGGGGAAAACCTACTGCCAACGAACGAAACATCTCCCTCAAAAAGCGCCCCCTCCCCCTCTTCATCTTCTATCCTTCGTGCACCATCGGCTTGGTCGGACCCCGCACATCCACCTCTCGTATCGATTCACTCGCGATCTTACCACGAACGGCGCGGATGTGCTCTTTTTTTTCCGCGGAAAACGAAGAATTCTGCTAGTAGTAGTCGTAGGTGAAGCTACAGTTAAATGTCGCTTCGGTTTACCCGAAATCACTAGTCTTCGAGTTCGCGTTTGCCGTGGTGAGTTAATAGTAAGAAAGTAATCCATTAGAGATTCTCTTGAAGATAATCTCGGGGATCAGTAGAGAGACTCCTTTAAATCATGAAGAATATTTTATGATGAGATAATAACTCGCTCAGAATAAGAAAAATACACTAAATAAATAAAACGAACAAACTGTTTAAAAGCATAATTAGTACTGCAATAATGAGAAATAAATATGAGGGATAGATACATTATCGATTTTTTAAGTGGATACCATTTATTAAATAATTATGCTCGTTGATAATTATTTTCAGTTATTTTTCTTATACTCTTATAAAAAAATTGAATAAGGACTAATATTTGTAATACACGTACACTCGTGTATAATTACATCTTTGTTCGTGTATGGACGAGTCAATGATAATAGTTTGCAGAGCAAATTTGTAAATCGCGTTTTCAAACTCCATTTAAAGAAGTCCAGACAATTACCATAACCATTAACTAATTTTCACAGAAAAATTCCCTCGCTCCTTATCGTTTATTAGAAGTAATTACGGTCACCCTGTTGAACGTGACTTTTATAGTTCCATTCCTTACCGCTTTCATATCCTTTGTTACTTTGATAGTTATGTTACTTTGCACCTATGCTACAAGAGATGAGAGCAGATCTTACATTTCGCATTGCAGGATAAAATAACATTCCACCATTAAACTTTTATGTAATAGAAAAAAAAAAGAAATTGTTTATCGGAAAACGGAAAAAGAAAGATCCCTTCTACAATTTATACTTCTAATATTTATATTGCATTGATGTTTACGTTATAATATTAATAATAACGTATTAATATTATAGCAAATTGTAACATCATTGACTTAATTTTATAAAAATGTAACAATGATAGTTTACACAAAATTAGCAGTCAATACATCATTCGCTCGTTGTATCGTTGAAAGAATAATTACCAACAAAGAATGAGCGAGTTCGGAATAATTTTACGATCTGATCCGACAAGTCCGACGATGTGGGAAAAAGGAAACGGAAAGAGAAGGAAGGGATGGTATTCGCGTGGTCGGACGAAAGTTCGCCAGCGGAGGCATAATGTTCCCAATTAATCGGCAAACTCAAATTAAAACTTCGAGATTGCCGACGGTCACCAAATGCGACACTCGATTTCGTAACAATGCAAAGTTCGCCTCGTTCGACGTATTCTATTCGCAAAGAGAGTAGAAAAGAGAAAAGAGTTCAGAGTAGTCCCGAAGAAATTATCGACTGTTTCCTTCACGGTAGTAAGTCGTGTAGTGCCGGTGTTTGCAAGAGAGGAGAAAAAGAGGAGATATTTCTGCCCCATGATTTGTTCCCAACTCAAAAACTTTTCGTTTCATCAATTACGCCGGTCGTTAGAATCGGAAAGATTTAATCGAGCGAGATGCACACATATACTGATTTATGAATTTTGCCAATTTGCTCAAAATACGTAAATATTATTCTTATTATCTTAATATAAAATATTAGAATTTTATATTGTTTTTGTATAAAACTTTGCAAAACATTTCACTACACACACATATGTATTATTATTATTATTAATGAAAAAAAATTAGAGAATTAAAGAATTTATATAAACATATTTGAAAGCAACTTTGCAAGTGGTTTATGATAAATTGATTATTTTGTGCACGTGTGTCATTTTCTTTAAAGAAGAAAACATAATACACGAATAGTAACAGACAAGCAACTATTAATAAAGTTTCTCTTCACGCGATTCGAGATGCGGCAAGACGAGACGCTGCGCCGCGTCGGCTTAACTCTAGCCAGCTGTGTTAAAAAAAAAAAAAAAAAAAAAAAAGGTAAACGATTACCTTTTAGCGGCAGATCCGCGGACCGAGTTTGTGTGTAATTTTCCGCAGGAAATTTACCGCGGTACATCATTACCTGCCGCAGTCCCTTCGTCGGTGTCTCCTCTATCACGTGGCGCGGGGCACAAGGGGGATCGCGCGCGCCCGGCTTCTGCCTTTCTCTCCCCATTTTTTCCTCCCAGTCCCTTGCCACCCCCGCCGCCCCTTCAGCACCCTTCTCCTCTTCCTCTCGAGAAGCGAAAGAACGTCGTTAGTTCGCGTACCGTTGCCGGTTCTTGCCATCCTCCATCCCTTTATAGACGACGCGAAAGCTAAAGGAGAAAGGGGTGGTTGACGGTGGGGGTTGGTTGCCGAGGGTCGTCGTCGACCTTCTCTCTTTCTCTCTCTTTCTCTCTCTCTCTCTCTCATTCCCCATCCTCCCCCTCAACTTCTCCGCTCACCCCTCTCGTCCTTCCACCGCCTTTGCTTTCTCTCCTTCTCCCTCGTCCCTTCGCTGTCGCCTCTGCCCTCGCCGCTAATATATGGATGGATGGGGAAGGGAATGAGGAGGCTGAAACGCGAGAGAGAGGGTGGGATTGTATGTTTGAGATAAACCACCCTCTCCCCGTCGCCGACGCGCTGCCACGTGTGCGCCGACCATTTTGCTGAAACATAATGTAACTCGGAACGATGTTAAAATATGGCGCGGCCTTGGAATTACACGCACCCCCGCGTGTATTAGAGGCGCGGACCGCTCTCTTTTTTATCCCCCCCGCCTCATCCCCTTCTTCTCGCCTCCGCGTCTCCTCTTATCGGGAATGAATTCTGGCAGTTTCGCCGGGCGCGATTGAATACCACGAGCAGCGTGACGGCTAAAATAAAGAATAAAAAAAAAAGAAGGAAACGACGCGGTGGCAGTTCACGACTTTTTTTTCGCGCTCCGATGCGCGACACGCGGCGGAATTCGCCGGTGTTTCCGAGAAGCGACTTTGTGTCATCGTAAAATAAGCTATACACGCGAGACTAAACGACAGGCCACGATAAAGCGAGCGATTGTGCCCCGTTCCTGCACACTGTTCCTTCTCGTCACATGTTATCCAACAAAGAGCTTGTAAACGATTTATGAAAAGATATGTTGTTCCGAAGTATACCAATTATTTTGGATAAAGAAACAATACTATAAAATTCATTAAAAAATAAAAAGGCGAATGCGATCGCGTTATAAATATATGTATATACTTATATATAATTTTCGTACGACATAATACTAAATTATCAAATTTGCATTACAATTAGAACAAGATTTGAAATTTGATTGACACTTATTACTTCACCTAGGCTAAGTTATTGTATAATAAAAAGTATGGTTTATAAATATAATATAATCAAATTTAATATAACTTTAATTATTAGAAATTATTAACAGAGTATGTTTTTCATCGGTATAATTTTTCACTTTTTAAAAATATTTTCTTAGCTTTGATTTTCTTTTACCTAACTAAATGTATGAAATAACACACAGGCTCTTTTTTCATACATCTCTGAAATTCTAATTATTTTTAAACCCATTCAACCAACATATACTCAAGTAATTGAGATTATTATTCTTTTTGCTTCAGGTAGCACCATCGCTGGAAAATGCCGCACGTTTACGATTGAATATTTATAACAGACCGCGTTATACTCGTCATATCGAATCCCTTAGCCAGGCAACTCGTTGCGGGGAAACTCTATTATAACGTCGTCTTTATTTATGTGTTATTAAAACTTATGGTATAACTTCCGCTTCCTTTCTTAATCTGTGTCCACGAAGAGACTGTCACGACGCCTCGCGTTGTTCTGCGCACATCGCGAGAGAATCTTCCGCTACAAAAATTAATTTACATACGTATTTGGATTGTCGCGTAAAAAAGTTTCTCGGAAAATTTGTAGAACGATGTACGATTCAATCCGCTTATTCCTTGTTCTAAGAGATATCTGTTTGTATATTCTTTTTATGTTCAGCATTTAATTAAAAGTAATGCGGTATGAAAATAATATAGATTGTGGTATTTGTATTCTTACAACTTACATCTCTTGTAAAAAAAGTCTATCCTTTATTGCATACACACACATTATATATATATATATATATATATATATATATATATATATATGTACGTACGTACGTACGTATGTATGTGTGTGTATAATATATATAGTTGTACATTTTTTAATTTATTGGAACATAAAAAGATTTCTCACAACATTTCACTCAATTTTTAAATATTAACAAACACGAGACACCTAAATACATTCACATATTACTTGACTTAACTCATTGTCCTAATACAAAATAATCATAGTATCAAATTAATTAATCTTTTTCTAACTTCACCGATGTTATATATATTTTGCTTTGAATCCATCTCATAACACTTCGCTTGCAACTCACGCGTGGACTGATTATTTTCACGTCTGTACATTCAAAAGGTCCATCTGTCACTGATGAATTTTTACCCGAGAAACGTTTCGAGCAAAATGCAATTAAAAAAGTTTATGACGCGACGAGAGCTTACTTTTTTTTTTCCTCGCACACCACTTTTCGCATCGGAACACGGCGAGAGATGCACGAAGCGGTCACTCGGTTTGCGAGCTACTGACCACTCGCAGTTGCATCCGCTGCACGAGATGCATTCACACACACACGCATCACACACCGGACCATCTCGTCGCACACTAACACCAACGAGCACGCGAAATTTCCCCACCGACGGGACGAACGCATTTTCGCAATTGGATGTTCGAATCCGGTCGGCCCACCTTCGACCATGTGCGAAGTTTGCTCTCGAAACTTCTTCTCGATCGAACGTTGCAAAAATTATAGAATATATATGATGCAATTGTGCGACAGAAATATATTTAAAACGTTATAAAAATGCAAACAAAGAGATTTTCGATAAAACCGATTCATTAAAAGTTGTTCTATCATTGAGATGTTAGAAAAAGATTAAAGTCGGTTTAAAGTGTCGCTTTTAACATAAACAATGGTCGGTTTTCTCTCACAAATGATTAATTGCTGCTTTACTTTTATCATACTTACAATCATGCTGCAACAACTTGCGATAATTTTAACTTGGTTCTTTACGAAATAAGTACTTTGTGTGTGACTTGGTTTCTACTTTTATAACTTACCTTTATAACGTACCTTTTATAACGTACCTTTATAACTTCGGGTCACGATGTCTTTATATACGATGTTTTAAGAGATGTCTCGCCCGCAATTATCGCTCTTTCATGCACAAAGCATTGCACGAGCAATTTGTAAATTTTTTTAAAAGAACTCGTGTATGAAGATGACGGTGATAATTATTAAAAAACAGCCTACATTAGTCAAACTATGCAGTGTAGCTATATAGGAATATAACCAAGTCACACGTACAACACTACATAATACTATAATGTGTATAAATGTCATAATTGAAGTAATAATCTACTATACTATCTGAAGATAATGGAAAAAAAATAATTTTTGCTAGTCTTTCTCTCCTAGTTTTGTATGTTCGCGATGTAAATATACTGACAATACAGGCCGAAGTTTGCTGCCTCTCTCGCGCTGCGTGTTTTCTTTTTTTTTTTTTCAACCGAAACGTAGAGTAGTTCCATAACGACTAGTGGACCTCTCTCCCTTTGCCTTGTTCTCCGAATAAATTCTCTCATCTCTTTCTCTCTCTCTTACTCGCCCCACCTTCCGCCCCATGAATCTCTCAAGGCTCGAACAAAGGACCCAAATAAATACAAATAGCGCTTTCGAACAATAGCCTCCGCCTATGGCGTTGTCTATGCGGCCCTCTTCTCTCGTTCCTTCTCTGGTCTCGTTCGCTGTTCACGTTTGTGCAATTGTGTCGAGAGAAACAGAGAAAGAGCGAGAATTTTCAGGGACAACCTATGTGCAAAACGGAGTATCGGGCACGATGGGTCTCCGCGCCATAATTGGCTTTGCCACGGCGAATCGGCCTCGCATTATACCGCCGCGCGCATTAGCATACTCGCTTGAAGATCTCTTTCGTTACGCGCATAATCGCATAGGTATGCCGCTCGAAGAGACGATCGCGCTGCTACTACTTCAATTTTGCGGGAAAAAAGCCGGATGTAACCGAGATTTTTTTAATTGACATCCGATTGCTGAATATTTCGCAGCTTGCTTCATTTCTTGCGGCAATTTGCAAGTTTCTTTTACCTTGGATACTATTCGTAAAATCGATAAGCACAATGGCGTCTCAAATGCAAATTAATAATAAATAAAAATAATAATAAGATAATAAAGATAAATAAAAATAAATATATAATAACAAAGATAAATAACAATAAAAATAATAATAATAATAATAAATAAGAGATCTTTATAAGACGCAATTGTAGATTATTTATGTCAACTGGAAAAAATGTGCCAAAAGCATAAAAGAATATTTAAAAAATTTCAGGTGTTTCGATATGCACTTTGGACTTTTTCTTTAACAGCTTAAAATACTTAACAATATTGCACTTATTCGTCAATTTAGACATAATTTTTAAATAATTTAATAAAAAAATGCACATAATATATACGTATGTGTGTGTGTATATTAATTCATTTCATTTTATATTAATTTATTTTGCAAAGGGCTTATCAAACAAATTTCACTGCGCTTTTGTTTTTCAGCGCATGATTTTTTTTTATTCTTTTATGCAGATCAGATATGGGTATGGGATTACAGTTCCAGGGACGGCTGCACTTTTGCCAGTCAGGGCTGGTTTTGAATAATTCCCTTAGAACCCACTGACACCGTGTCACCTGGATGAATGAAATGCGAACGACCGTGAGAGAGAAGAGAAAATTGTGAATTATAAAGAGTCTGCGCGCTAAAAAACAATATTTACATTCGCGGCGCTGTAATTCGGATGTGACAAAAATATTAATAAAAATTTCTTATTAATTTATTCCATTATCACTGGTTAAAAAGTTTAACAGTTTGTCAATTAAATTTTTCAATTTACATAAAATATTTAGTCATAGTGAATTGTACAGTGCTATCAGTTGAAATTGTATAATGTACGACTCTTGTACGACTCTTTGTCTTTTATTTCTCTCGATCTCATAAATTTGCTTAATATAAAGATCTATATCTTAACTTTCAACTCTCGATACTTTCTAAGTAATGTAAATAATGTTATTAGTAATATTAATTTCGTCCTCCTATGCAGAGGATGCGTCATCTTTTGTTATATTTTATTCGTGATGAATTTATTGAATAATTACTGTGTACTTGAAGGAGTTTTTCACGGTTAAATAAATTCACTTATTTATCTATATTCTCCTAAAAGAATATATCTTGTGTTTCTCAATCAAATAAGCATAGCATAAGGTAGTAGAAATTCGTATCCCTTGAAGAAACATTTCTTAAAGTAGCACATTTATAAAAGTGACAATTGGCGCTTTTATACCGTATCTTTTCCTCGTAAGATCCACCACCTCAGATGATCATATGTCCGCGAGAAAAAGCGCAAGATGCAAGAGTAAATATAAGTGGAGGTGTTACATTACGTGACGAAGAGTCCCGTTGTAAAATTTCCGGGCGGGACGGTAGGTCGCACCCGGTTTTTAATTCGAGGTCAATGGCGCTCGAGGGAGACTTAAAACTCGGGCTAACGACGGGTCTGTTGACCCCCAAGATTTTTTTGCCTTGGCCGTAGGATGAAATCGGACCACCCTGTCATTAGCATACAAAAGTCTCGGCTGCGGGTCGCGCGAGGCCGAGCGGCCCGCACGGCGCGGCGGTTAACGACAATCATTACTCGGGAGGTTAGTGACTCGTAAACTCTCTCTTTCTCCTCTCTTCTTGCGGTTATCCCTTAACGTTCGCCCCTTAGTCGCGCGACCACACTTCCGCATTCGCCTTCCTCGTTTAATGTTTATTCCGGCGTTACCGGTCGGGCAAAAACTGAAAGCTGCCTAAATACGAAGCGCACGAAATGTTTACAAATTTTTGACGTATTTATATCATATTAGAAAAAGAAAATTTATTTACAAGTAAATCACAGTCTCTGTAGTTTAACGTCTCTGTAATTTAAAATCTCTGTGAAATTTAAAGTATTTGTAGTCCTTTTTTCCAGAGTATGTATACAAGCAATTAAGTGTTTTTTTTTTTATTCTAAGATATGTTGTATAAAGGGATATACATATGCATTTGACCTCAAAATGGAATGCCACGGATGTTAATAAAGTTTCCCCCAATTTGTGGATTGCGAATTTTACGATGACTTATGATAAAAAGTAATAAAGCAGATAGCAAAGAACAAGTATTAATTGAGAGGTTATTCGAATTCTTTTTCATTAATATTTCTAAATTAATATCTTGATATGTACATTATTCTTCATAAAATTATTATGAAGAAATTAGATAATAAAATAAGGATAAAAAAAAGTAAAAATAAAATATATATCATACTAAATTAATTAATTAACGTTACATTGCGTTTTCCATTACTGTGCGCAAAATTATATTAGTATCATTCAATATTAATAACTCTTTCTTTTATATATTTCTATATTTTTTTGAATAATTATCAAAGAATCTTTTCAAGATTCAATGCAGATCTTATCATTTTTGTCACTACTTAGAAAATTATAAACATACATGAAAAATGACAGTTATATACTTCTCCAATGATATTCACTAATACATATTAAATCGTGTGTTTAATAAAGATCCAGACCGAGCAGGCTGTACGGGTGCTCGCGTCTTCCGCTTCCGTCAATCATTTCAAATTGGCGTACGCAAAAAAGAACACATATATCCCGATATTCGTTGTGCCGTGTCCACAATAGACAGGTCTTGCGAGCCGTCTCGCCAGGAAACGCCATCGTCGTGGGAGAAGAGAGGAAGACGTTGAGTTTTTTTTTTTTTTTTTTTTTTTTGTACTCCCGCGTTTTTGTCTTCGTCGGCGGTTGAAAGGGTTGCGCGGAAACGTCGGAGAGGAAGGCAGGGACGAGAGGGAGTGCGCGAGATGCAAAGTGAGAGAGGAGGGACCGAGACGAGACGGAAGCTGTTGAGACGTGTGGGAAACTGGCCCAAGGTATGCAAATCCGAGACTGGTGGTACGAGGATCGACACGAGGGTAGGGGGCACTTTCGTTGCAAAAAAAAAAAGCGACAACCTTCGCATATCGGCATTGTATTCGCGTCCCACCAGTGGACCAGTGGCACCGATCCTATGTAAATCGCCGCCGCGCGATCAAAGACTCACCACGTCCCTTCTTCGTGTCTGCCTTACGATCTTCAGATCTACGAGAGATTCGCGCGACGCGCTTAGAATAATACGAGCCGTCTGAAATGTAGTTACTACGAGGGACGAATGTACGATTAGACGCAAGAAAAATTCGAATAGCGTCTAAAGATTATATATTGAAATTTTTCTATTCATCGAATAAACGACAATATCTGTCTGTCGATTTTTTTATTTATAATTACTAATCGATATAATATTCACTTGATTCCTATAAATTCCCATTGATATATGCAGATTGAGAGAGATATACTCTTATATATAATTATAATTGTATAAAATGTCCGAGTATGTTGATATAAACATACACATATACTTATATTTGACAAATTATAATTTCAAGATAATAGCATATGAGATACATTCCTTTTCAAGACTTACTGTTGCTCCTCGTTTTCTTGATAAATCAATTTAACATCTATTTCCGGTCCCAGTCGTTCGCGAAGTTGATCGAGAACGTCAACTTGAATTTGATCGACGTTTTCGAGGGGAGTATAATCATCCTCGCTAGATCTGTAACACAAGAAATATTATCAAGTTATTTAAGGATATAGCTGATTATGAGAGTAATAGTTATACGTATATGCTTGTATGACTTCTGGAAATAAGATTTAAGATATCTATTCATGTGATAATATTCCATTATTCTAAATCGCTTTATTAAAGCTTCTCTTTTTTTCATACATTTTTTATCAAATTACAACTTTCTTTTGTATTAAAGAGTATTCGATTTATTGAAGAAATCAATATTAAAGAAATAAAGGATTTATATAAAAATGCTGAGCAATTAATTATCAGTACAAAGGCAAGATAAAAAAAGAAGAAAAAATGCTAATTATAAAGTCAATCGTTAAAAGAATCGCACTCTCATTTATTCTGATTTTCATTTTTTTCCATGATCATCAATTCTCCTACTTGCATCAGTTTCACTTTCCTAGCAATTTCTTTTGTTTTTCATCTCGCCCTCGTCAATTTTTGTCTTTGATCGCTTAATCGCCGTTTGGCAAACTATGAGAGAAACTGCAAACTGTCCAGAGGCGATATCCGGCGGCGTTACCGCGTCTCCCCCGGAAACTAATGTGCTGAAATGAGGGTTGGGAACAGCAAGGGGTGGCAATACGTCGAATGGGGTAGAATCGATTTTTTTTTGGTCTCTGCCGGAAGTTTGAGCAGAATCTCCGTGCATTTATCACGAGATGGCGCCAAGTTACCACTTACAAGATTATTTCAAAGTTCGTTGCTACTTTTATATACATATATATATATATATAGGATTAATTATATATGTTAAAATAAAAATACATTTTTTAGAAAAAATTAGAGATGTGATAACGTAATGTAAAGAAAAAGCATTTTTTTTACGATAAAATATTATCTACAGCATTTTTATTTCATTCTACGAGCACGACATTTTCGTTAAGCTTTATTCCTAAAAAAAATTCCTAAAAAGCCGTCCAAATTCAATATAAATATTTATGTAAATTTATCTAAACGTATATTTTCACATCAATGTTTATATGATTTTTATTGTATGACGAGACAGTTTTCATCGTCCGTTTATATATATTTATTATCATATAATTAATGCATTTATATGTACCGTATCGATATAAGTCGCAATCCTAGCCTGTTTTTTAAAATAACATTTGGATATATTAGCAGGCCTTCAACATCAAGGAAAGTTGTATATTACTATTCCATAAATAAATTCGCGTTTAGAGATTCTATTTACAACACAACATTATACGATATTGTATTCAATTATTCAATTATTTTATAATTTCAAGAGAAATATCGTCGTGCTGCTCGTTTTAATGTTTAGAAGATGACGAAAAACAAAGCTGAGAGAAAAAGAAATACACAACATCTATTTCAGGAAATTAAAAGCAGGGACATCTAGTTATGATACGTGAAAGTTGGATGGTTTGATTTTGTGCACCCCTATGTGAAACCCATCTGGAGGGTGGGGCTTAACAGTATATACCCACGATCCTAAACCCACCCCTCGGACAGCCCCGCCGTGTCGCTTCTGTAAGCCACCCTTCTTCTCTATTTCGTGCCCTCCCAGCATCTTCTTCCGCGCCATCTGCGGTATTGCGGGCTTCGGTTTCGCGCGTGTAAAAGCAAGACAATATAATTTCAACCGTTGAAACCGTACATTAAAATCAATTTGTACGAGCCGAGCATTTAATTGTCAGTATGTGCATAAAAAAATCACCTACCGCGATTGTTAACCTTCCATCCTTTTAAAGATGCTACACAATCCTCTTATCACAATTGTGTATCGCACGCGCAATAATTATTTCTAACTATCTATCGTATCACTAATATGATATTATATTTTCACAGTGCAATATGTTGTAACATCTGAGACATTAACACGATTTTATTAATTATAGTAATTTTTTAGTATAAATAAAAAAATTATATATTACACTCAAGAAACAAAGTTTATTTCACATTTATAAAGATATTTAATTTAGGTCAGTGACATAATCACGTCATTATAAATCATTCTATAATTAATCAATAAAGGAATAAAGATTTATTGAAGAATACGTATTTACTATCGTGTTTATGTACTTTGATACATCATGTGTACTGTTAGATTGGAGAAATAAAAATAACTTATTTGATACATTTAAATCTTTTTGATGAAGTGACTTACCTGGCTATGGTGACAATTGTTGGAGATGTTGGAAGAGCCGCCAAAAACAGTCTGAATGTTCCATTAATCAAGCGATCGAGATCGTTGGGTTCTGTCACGTGCTCGGGTAGAATCGTATCATCTATAGTGCAACCTGCATTGTACACTAGCATCCAATCGATCTCCGAGTCTCTATAGGCGCTCGTTACTTCTTGAAAAAGTCGATGCACGGTTTCGTATCTGAAATTGAATTTACATGACTCGTGAGGATAGCGCAATAAATTGTAATCGCAAATGTTACAAGTAGAAAAAACGCGATATGAAAAGCCTCCCTCTTTAAGGAGAATTTAATCAAATAAATACGTGTAATATATAAAAAAAAGGTATTATAAATATATCATATAAAAATTTATTGTATAAAAGTATTTATGTAATATTTCATGCGCATTCCGCTTTTTGCACCATTTCTTGTGCCGTTCGTCGGCGAAAGTAACACGTCGCGAGCGGACTTGACAGTTGCGAGCTCAACGGCGAAAGCAACACGCCGCAAGCAGACTTGGCCGCTATGTGCTCGACATTAAAAAAAAAAAACTGTCAAAATATGCAATCTCTGTGGTAACAGCGTTTTAGTATATTGTTGTAAATTCAAAAGGAGTGTATTACGATTTACTCCGTTCTTCAAATACAATGATATTAAATTTGTGCAGTCAAATAACGAGTAAAATTTTACTCACATACTATTAACTTTTTCAATATTCGAACTGTCAAATTGCACATTAATTTTTGATCAATGACATTTCGTATCCTCATTGATATAAACTCACGCACAGCACTGCATATCGAGATAATCTACATTGCGAAAAAGAGGCAATAATAAATTTCGATACTTTTGAGTAATCAACTTTACATGCCTTTTTTAAGAGCGAATACATTTACAAGCTGTATACATATATATACGTAAAAATTTGTTAACCTAATTAATATTTTTATAAAATATTGATCGTATAATCGTGTAATTATTGCAGCTGAAATCACCCAACTAGACTCATTAATGTTGTAGAATATTAAGCATTTACAAAGAAAAGAGAAAAAAACTTTCTCAACGATAAAGACGTCTTTGAAAAAAGCGATTACACAGATAATTTATAAACTTCATCATAAACGCGCGCGCAAGGAAGGGCTAAGGAAGGGCTAGACGGAGGACAAAGGTGAACGATGGAAAGTTTATAATGCTTCAACGATAGCACGTGGCTGCAAAAGTTGAGGTATTTCCTGAAGGCACGCGACGAAAGTTAACACGGCCACAAGAACGGTTCCGGGTGCCCGTAATTTGTACTTCTCCGTTCCTCTCCACGAGCGTTCTTTATCTCCCTCCCTCCGTGACTCCCTTATACCGCCCTCTGCTTTTACTCTTATCTGATCACAAGTTTTCCTCGTTTTCTGCAGCTGCAATTCCTGACGCGGCACGATCGAACGATACCTCCGTTGACAAGCAGGGGCCGATCATCTGTTTTTTTTATTTAGATTACCGATAATGATATCATTGGGGATGACGATGCGGGAATCGCGATGGCGAGCTCGCCATAAACCTGTCTCGTGGTGGGATAGTTTGATCAGACTGCAAAACCCGCGTAGACCTTACCATAATTATCATTAGTATTTCGTGAATATATCAGGGATCTTAGATATCGCGATGCATTAAGCTACAGAAAAGCAGAGTAGAATAAAACTTCGTTCTTCATTCAATCTTATAGAACTTTAGCTCAATATTCAAATATCACATTTAATAATCAATTCAAAAGTTGTGCCAATATATGTTTAAAATAATGTTCATTAAAAGTTTTTTTATGAACATTTATTACAAATTAATAAAAAGAGAGAAATTTTAATCGATATTGGATGGAGAAATTAGCAAATATAGTCACGTTTATCGATGCAGACTTTGATAAGAACAGATCTCAAAAATGTTCTTTACAAGATACTATATAAAGCGCTCTGCCATCGACATAAATTAGTCGATGCATGCACCAGAAGGCGAGGGGACACCTCCGGTATTAATAACGGAAACACACGCAGGTATCCTCCACGCCGTATCATTTCACCACTGATGCATGGCTGAGCGCATAATTTTCGAATTAAGTTAAGCGGTCTCAGGTTAGGTGATCACGGTAACCGAACGTCCGTCCGTAATGGGTGTAATTGCCGAGAGAGAAGATGTTCTTGCCTTTTTAGTTTCTCTTTATACGAACCAGTAGAACCAGGTGCGTGTGGCTAGCAAGCGGCGCGTCTCAGTCGCTAACGCGTCAACTGTTTATAAGAGAAGGCCATCGTCGGCCTTTCTCGCCCACTTTTTCCTCGCTGAATATTAATTATTCTCCTGAAAGTCGCACCTGCCCTAGCCGCCTCCAGATCAGGCACACGTGAGCCCGGTTCTTCATATCTATCACAGCTCGTGATTCCCACCGCAGATTATCCTGACAGTTGGGTAATAATGCTGGTAACGATCGATCTCGAAAAAGTACGGATGGTTTTGCGTCTTTGCGTGAGCAAACTATGCGAATAACATTGCAAATGATACACTTGCAAAGAAGTAACCGTATCTCCTGTATGCGTGTAGTTATTTATAATTAATATAGTTTTTGATTAAAGCAAACACGATTAGCCAGAAATACAGATATTGTATTAAGAATAATAAAATGTCATTACGTTATTTCACCATATTTAACATAAAATACAATAGGCATTTTTATATTATAATTTTATGATATTATAATTAATATATCGTATATTTATGTTCGTACAATGGTTCAAAAAAAGAGGAATCCACAAGAAGAAAATAACAGTTCTTTGTAGACATCTGTTTACTTAACATACTTTCGAATATTATGAGAATATTGAGAGAAGACGTTCTTTTCTTTTTGTTTTTCCTTTTTTTATGTGGCGGAATCAAATGCATTCAATATTTAGAGTCAGAGATAAATTCTATAAAAATCTAATATAAATTACTTAAGAGATATATGAATAAAAATGCAAGATGGGAATATGTAAAATGGAAATATTGCTGATTATAATGAAATGTAAATAATATATGGAGTTGAGTGTATTATTAATCATATTTTTTGTTACACAAACATCGTTTTAGCAACTAAAACATTTCATTAAAATCTTGAAAGGGATAAATCGATGATTGATGATGTTTAAGCATCGTTGATAGATATAATTACAGATGAGTTATTGTACTCATCACTGGAATATATTATAACGACGCATGTTTCGTAAACATTCAATCTCGAGAAGCGATTTTTCAGATCACATCGTTAGTGCGATCCATTAAGAATCTCGAGATTTGAAAGAAATTACTAGGTTCACATAGCCCTATGATTTCCTTCGCGTAATTCAAATTTAATATCCGTAATTTAAGACGCTCGAAAGCTACAGGTAATCGTGAAATTTCGATTTTTAAAATGCCAGGTGTATTACATCAGAGAACTTGCTAGTAATATCGATAATACATTAATTGTAAAATCTATGTATTTCTCTACTGCTGGTTTTAGACAATTATTTTTATGCAATAATTCATAATTTGTAAATATATTTGCACTTGGTTTTAATGGAGCTTTTTGTGTGTGTATGAGTAGACAAATTTTTAATAATTTTCTCTTCACACAGAATTTTGAAGATCAAATTAGAGATATTTTATATAAGAATTTATGCAAAATAATCTTTAAGGTAACCAATGAATAATGACTTATTTTTCACTTAATTTCAATTAAATTTTATTTTAATAGAAATTTATTTTTAATTTGTTTTTCAAAACATTTAACATTAAAACTAAAAAATTGTGACAAATAATAACTGACATTTTAAGGAATCTACATAAAATGCAAAAAAATTGTTTAATTCCTTGAAATATTTTTCAATATTATTATGCAATATTATGCATAATTCGTAGTTCATCATAAAACATCGAATTTTTTGCATGTTGTTATGGGTTATTTTATTTTTAAGATCTTGTTAAGAATGAGAGCGAAAATAAAAAAATCCGAACGTGATAGATTATAATTTGTTACGTGTAGGAAATATTTTATCTTTCGTCTTTTATTACTGACGATTACTTTTAGACGAAATAATCGGGCGGCAGGATATTTATCTACGTGCTGTCACGGCTACAATTAAATACGGCTGCAAAAACGATCCCGAGAACTCTTTGTGGACTCTTTTTTTTTTATATCTATTTCAGGAAGCAGATGTCACGAGAGAGACTAGCGCCAACGCATCCCGCCTCTATCTCTACGATTCATATTTTTCGACATGTGACCGACCAGTTTTGTTATTTTCCACCACTCCTCTCTCTTTTTTTTACACAACCTACGTCCTTGTACAATGAGAGCAAAAGGAATACGAGCAAGAAAAAGAGAGAGAAAGAGGGAGAAACAGAAAGAAGAAGAGAGACAAGAGTAACGAGGAAGAGGAAGTGAGATACTACTGGTCCACACTGTCCCGACGAATGAGTTAACGGACAATGGCGGTCCACGTTGAAAAAATAAAGGAAAGAGGGACGTCGAACGAAGGGAAGGGGCCCTCATTACGAAGGGCGCCCCCGGTGTGTTTGTCGATAAGGGGGCCTATATGCAAATGGCCGTCCGTCACCGGGCGCGGCGGGAAGAAAAAGTTTCCCTCTCTCGCCTGCTGCCTCACCCTGTCTCTTTCTCTCTTTTTTCTCTCTATCTGCGCCGATACTACTTTTCTCGGTGCAGGAATAATGCCCTCCGACAGTACGCTAAAGCAGGAACGGAGTAGGGAGGGTATAATGTATCGTAATCAGATGATCAATTATTAAGAGCGCGGCAAAAAAACAACGAGGGTTGACGTACGAGCGACAGGACAGGAACGTATCCGGATGCAAGGGGCCTTCGTCCTTTTCTGCTTGTGCAATCCATCTCGGGATCTTCCCGAGGCGACTGATACTCGATACGCGTTTTAAGGTTTCATTAGAATACTGCGGGTTCACATGCCCTCTTATCGCGAGAAGCGCGTCGTAAAAGTTTAATACGCGCATACGTTATTAAGAATGCTTTTAATCTTTGTTTAAATTGGCCGTCGAATTCACATATATCTCAGATAACAAATTGTATAACAAATGTAGAATAACAGCGGTACTTATTTAATTGTATAAAAAAAAAAAAAAACATATACGTCATTATATAAATAGAATAAATTATAAAAAAAAATAATATCCCTAAAATTGATCCTTCGCAAGAAACGTATCGCTTTCTTCGAGGTCGACCTTTCCTCTGACCCGATGTAACCGAACTTGTTTTACACGAATGTTTGCCGAGCGTTAGGAAAATACATCGATATCGAGTTACCGATCTATAATGGATATAGACCCAGCTGCGTTCACGCGTGTGATCGAAGGCAAACGTTCATTATGCGTGACCTAAAAAATTTCCGTTATCTATTACCATATGCTCCGAGATGATAATGAAGTGAAAGCTGCTTGCAGTTGCGTATTATATGTCAGTAATCTATATCATTTTTCTTTGGCTAGTAATATATGAATAATATTTCGATTATATTGTAAATTATAGATATCACACATCCAATAAATAATTGTTGCAATTAATCGATATTTAGAATAAGCAACTCTCATTAAATATATAAATATAAATCTAATTTAAAAATAACAATAATTTGCATTCAACTGAAGATAATTAGGCACACATATCAAGACAATTTGATTATTATTTATTTATGTTAATTTAATGAAAATATGTGCATATTTTGTTTGATTATTGCATATATTGAGACAGTATTGAATCAATTAAAAAAAAAAAATATTTGTATGTTAAACATTAATTTCGCAATATAGTATTTCATAGTAATAATATAGATATAGAACATAGAAAAGAATAGAGAAAAGTTACATAACACATTGTATCATAACAAGAATATTGCGCGAAAAATATCTGCTAATGATTTAATAAATTATAAAAGTATATATAGACATATATAATAATATATTTCATGAAGTATTGATACCAAAAATGATTTTGCAGTTGAAAGAGATAGAACATAATAAGTATAAGGAAGTAATAATATCATTTCAAATGGCTCTTAAATCGAAATCTAAAGTTATACAAACTGCTGGTCTGCAATTAACAGTACCCATTACTGAAAGCTTTCATCGTGCTGTTGATGTCATGCGGATACCTGTCATGCGACACGTGCCATTCGGAACACGATAATTTGGCGCATACTCGCAGGTAGAATGGGATGTGCTTGGGGCCGCAGCAGGTACACGTCTACATCGAGAAGCGATTCTAAGGGGCCGTCCCATACCACCAATCAATAGATATTCATCCCCATCGAACGATTCGGATGTATTGTCGATACTGGATGCATTCAACTGCACTGTGGGACAGGCAGGTTGCACTGTTGCCACCAATGTGTCGCGGCAGAAATTGAAAAGACCATTGACATTGTGTCAAGCACAGGTCAATCTTTTTTACTACGATTTGTCTTGCACGGAATTCGTTCGAAAATTCATTCATTTCGACAGAAAGAGAAAGAGAGCGTGATATATTTTTTGATAGATTGTATTTTTTTTAATAAAAATCTCTTTATATTACTGAAAAATTAAGGAAACTTTTTTTCTCTTCATAAATCTTAAGTTAATTATTTAGATAAATACATAAAAATATTTATTCGATGTAAACATTTAACTCAACTTAAATAACGATTTCCACCGAAAGATCGTATGCAAACTCTTTAAAGGGTTGAGCTATATAGAAGCTTAATTCCTTCGTGAATTATTAACTCGTTTGTGCGAACGGCCGGATTTTGTAACGGTATTCCACCAGCCGAACCCCTTCTCCGCAGAGACTTCTAATTAATTAACGGTCGAATTCGCGTACAATTGCGAATGCGTGCGAAGCCAAAGTCGACGGTATTGTAACACGTTGAGGCAGCGCGACAGCAGAAAAAAAAAGAAAGGGAATAAGACGATGGGGGTCGGTTTCAGCGCGCGGCGCGTCACGCTGCGCGAAAATTTGCATACGCGTTCCGGACTTAATTAGGTTATGCGTCGAAACCGGGTCGAAGTTCACACACTTCATTAGAAATTCCGGTAGTCCGTTTTGTTCTGATGTATCCTATTCTATCCGCCGCTTTACTTCCCAGGTTACGCCCCTCTTTCCGTACGTTTTTCTTGTCGTCGTATATTTTTCTACGTACCTATTTAATATTTTCATTTAACTTCGCGAGTTTCTTTAATCGATTAAAAATAATCATTATTCTCTGCACAATATTAATAGATATCGCTATTGATAAAAAAAATTTGACATTTATTTGCAATTAGTTATTATGATTGTAATAATCATCAATGTATGACTTGCTGATATAATTGTTAAAAAAGAGAATATTATTGGAAAGGGAAGAAAAAATCAAGGTTGCTAGTAAAGGAAAAAAATAGTTATGTAAAAAAAAATTTTTAATCACTCTAATTCTTAAATTGCATTGTCATCGTTGCGAAGATATCAAATGCAATTGTTGATCGCATCTAAATATTCGTGAAGATTACAAGTCGAAAAAACATGATACACCGGATGAAACATCCGCGAGATATATTTCAGCTACTATTACAGATTTGCATGAAAACAGCCCTTTCTAATTATAAAACTTGTGCATTACTCGGGCAAGGGGAGCGATGTTGCTCTCGGGAAAGTAAAATGATCAAGTTAGCCTCACTCTATATGGGGCCTCTATGCAAATTAAACCCTGCTACTGTATCAGCATCAGCTGTCTTAAAAGAAACTTGCGACGTCGGCTGGAACAGGAAGCAGAAGGTCTCACGCTGTCTGATTAATTCACTTTCGTTAATAAAGATATTTATTACTCATTCACGTCTTTCTTAATATTGTTAAAGTTATAAATGAGTTCTTCGTACTTTATCTCTGGGTTACTTTACAGAGTACACATCAAATATATGATTTCTTATTAATGATCTCACGCATATTTTTCTCACATTCTTAGCCTTTGTATCCGAGTTAACGCTTTTTTATCGGAAAAAAGAATGTTTCCTATGATCTAAAATAATTATTCAATACAAATTATTGACAAAAAAATTAAAATTTTTCCATAACTTTTCTTTTTAGCTACAGATTAGATATGAAAAGATTTAATGTTGAAAATCAAAATCAAAGTTGTAATAATGACATCCTCCGAAATATATTTTAAAAAAAGATCAATTTCTAATTATCTTGAAAGCACTAGTCATTAAAATCAAGATTGAAATAATACTAAATATATGTATATAGTCACTTGCATACGTTTGATTTCTTCATATTTTGAATTATTCAATAAGCTCAGGGAAATATCGAATTTTTTTCGATATCATCCAACACGAAACGACTAAATAGACAAAAGTTTTAATTGGTCTATCGGGGAGTAGAAGTCTTCATCTCCAAATTAACGATTAGCGCGACGGCGTAGGCTCTTCGATCAGTGGCTCGCCTCGTAATTGCGTACAATCAGCGGTTTCTAGAGGAACGAACGGCTTAACGAACCTCCCTTTTGTCGCTCTGTGCGCGGTCGATTATGATTCGAGAGTCAGACAGGCCGTAATAACAGTTTTAAAAAACTCTTGAATATTACTCGCCATATCGGCATAAACCTCTACCTACCGGCCGTGATTCGTGCAAATCGCGATTTAATAGTGTCAAGGAGCGACGGTGCGCGGCGGGAGGTCGAGCGTTTTGCTCCTCCAGGAATTTTATCGGGAACTGTAATCCCACGGGGTAGTGGTACGGGGTGGCAGAGTCCTTTAATAACGTAATTAGCCCGGAGGATCTAGAATTTCTGTGGCGGATTGGGAATAAATTAATGCAATTATCCTTGTGCTCCGCAATGGCCGTGACTTGACGGAAGGGATGGAGACTTCCTCACTCTTTCGCCTCTTTTCTTTCGCGATACGGTTTTGTCTCCGACATCGTCCCGGATATTTATATTCATTCTTATTCGTTCTTTCTCTTTCTCTAAGATCTTTTATCGTGCCAAGTTCTCAAATTCATAGCTATATTTTCATAGCTATATTTTTTTTATTCTAAAATAAAACGGCAATAAAAATTAAAGTTATTTTTTTTCATCTGTATTCTACATCGTTTTTACAAGTGTGCCTCATCAAATAACTTTAAAATACGAATGTGAAATATGTTACTGTCCTTCGAGGCAAATCGTACAACTAACACAGATTTCTTCCTCGCATTTTAAAATCTCGCCCCAGGTGAGCAGTTCCACGGTATTCGATGCTCGGCGGGTGGCTGCTTTAATATGCTAAATATTCCGTCGTTTATTTCCCCTTCAAGATGAACGAAGGTTCGGAAATACACGATGAGCAATTACTCATCTTCGGTTCTTATTAAAGAAAATTAATGTCGCGCATATTGGATCCCGTGCGTGGACCACAGAGATCGAAAGCTTTTATGTCTACTAGCGAGTGTCAGCCCGGTAGCGACGTGACTTCGCACGAATTACCGAGCCCGTATATCAAGAAAGAATTCTCGCGCGTGTGTGCATACGTGTTATAAAAAAAGGAAATAAGGAGAGCGACTGGAGGGATCCGGACATTGTCGCTCAAAGGGTCTCATCTTCCGCCGTGCTTTCGTAAAAGTATACCGTTTGAATTCTCGGGCACGATCGCGAGTAAGTATGCAAATGAAATAAGAAGCGAACCAGAACCGTAACTGAATCGGGGGTCTTCACATATATGTATACTGCTCTCAATTTTTTTTTTTATATTTTTATTTTAACTATGTTTTAATTATGCTTGTATATACTTATGTTCGATAAAATTAATATAAAAAGTTTTAATATGAAAGCTATGTTTTGTACATTTAATACGTTTGAAATTAGTAAAATTAATATTGCTACTAGTGATATATAATGTGTGTGTATATATGTATATGTATAATAAAAAATAACATTAATTCCAATATTGTGTTATTCTTGATATATTAGCAACTCTTCCGGTTACAATTTTTTTCAAAATTTTTTAAATTATAATTTTTATAAAAATAATGTTGTTTTAATAATAATACTACACTGTGCATGCAATGATGAACATTGCGTTATCGTATAAGTAAATAATAAATTTTCAAATATTATCATCTATCCTGTAATCACGGTCCTGAAGGAGACGCGTCCCGATGGTAGTCGTACAAGGGGCCCATTACGCGAGCCAACCCCGGAACAAGAAAAAACGACACATTGTGATGTGATGTATGCGCGAGGGGTCGCGCAGTAGAATTAGAACAAAGCATCGCGATAAAAACTGGGCATGAATCCAGGCCCTGGGAAGGAGGTAGCGAAGGGGAAGAAGCGGGCCAGTGGGGGCCTCACGCTTTCGAACCTGCTGTACTTTCAGTTCGACACGCGTATTCGAACCGCGTTTCCGCTCGTTCTTTCGCTCTGCTCTCGTGGCATTAGTTCGCAAATTTTATGATAATTATTACGATATAAATAGTACAGAAAAAGAAAAAATTGCGGAGTGTTAAAGTGCCGAGAATATCAAGATACTTATTTATGCGTGTTATGTGTGACATTATTATCTCATAAAAAAGCGTAAAATCCTATATGGTTTATCGATTAATATTGATAATCCCGATTAATTGTGTAAAAGTTGCATGTATAATAACCGCACAAAGATATTTTTAGAAATTTTTTATTATTGATTACTAATCGTTTTATTTTAATGGTATGTGTATATTAATAATGTATTCTTTTGCCATTGAATTGCCATTGATATTAAAATAACTTTTTTAAATTAACATGTGCATTAAGCACATGTATACATATTTAGAATTTAATATCCTTGGTGATATTATATTTAATATTTGATTTGTTACAGTTGCTAATGTTAATGGGCGTCATGATACTGATAGCTGCGCAATCACAGATATACATAAAGTAATTGGTGCCATATGAGATTTATTCCTATTAATGGGAGGAGAAGTAGTAAAGAATAGGTAGATTTTTCAAAACAGATGTGCAAAAACAATCGTTTCTGCTCCATAATGCATAATATCGCGATTAAAAAAAATATATCTCTAAAATAATTATGAAAACATATCTATTACTCTAATATGTAAATCTTTTATTACATTCAAATTGTTATAATATGTATATATTCAGTTAATCTCTTCTTGAACGCTATCTATTAAAATAGATAATAGCATAATATTATTTGCGCGTGAAATTAAAAAAGTAGAAAATTTTTAAGATTAACACAACTTTTGAAAATGCAAAACTAATCAAACAAACTTTTAAAGAGATGTTTTAAAAAAGATATAATATAGCGTGTTATATGTAATTCAAATTTCCTATTCAGCTGTATTTGACATGCGAAATTATCCATGTTTTTTTGAATCTGGAATAAACGTGGGAATCATGCGCTTTACTTCTTCGTGAAATTATTTTCACGTCTTGTTCACGTTGGATATCGAGCGAATACGACCAGGATACGCAGACTTGTGCGTACGGCGTATCCACCTGGATACGGAAAGAAGAAGGAAATCCCCTACGAGAATATCTCGAGACAGAGGAGTGAGACGAGGGTGGTGGCCGCGTATGGATTCGCTCTGGGCTGTTCCAAGGGCGAAGTTAGGACGGTTTGATGAAAAAGCTTCTTGCGTCACTGTCAGCCGCCGCCGGTCCGTATTACCTCCCTATCTCCCTCCCCCGGTTCTGTAGCCTCATCTTTCCCCTCCGTAGCCGTGTACCGAAGAACTTAGAGCCCCGTTCTCTCTCTATCCATCTTAATATTATTATTTCATTCCGCGCGAGCTCGGTTTTTAGGGCATCCTCGTCTCCTTCTTTTCTTCTTCTCTCTCGCTCTCTTGCTTCTCGACGACCTAATCGTGCGATCCGCGCGCAAGAGTTCGATCTCCCTGTTTCCCCCCTTGTGAAAACCACCCTTCCCCGCCCCCGGGACCGATCCACCCGCCTCCGTCACTGGCACCCTCCACCTTCCGGGGGCACCATCACTTACGGATCAATAGGGTATGGAAGATAAACGCACCTAGAGGGGATCTATGGGGTGGAGAGGAAGCGTCAGCGCGGGTGGGACAACGGAAAGGGGAAAAAGAAGGGCAAAATGGTACCCATGCGGAGGTCCCGGTGTCCCATGTCAACGAGATACGGGGAATTTTTTTGCCGCGGGTGCAATTCCTTGCTGGAAAGCGCGACGCTGCTTTCGAAAAATCGCTCGATAATAGACGAGATAATAATCAATCAACGGGATGTGTGAAAGAATATAATTATGTGAATATAAAATACGCATTGCAAAAATTGATAATCTTAGCAACGTGAGGCACAATATAATTTTGGTGTAACAATAAAATGTAGAACGAGAAAAATAGTTTCTGCTCTCTAAACTCGAATATTAGCGCTGACAAAAAAAAAAAAACATGCGAAAATATATTTCACGTACAAAAATATTTTTAAAAAGACTTGCGACATAATTTACGAACATCGTAGTGTTAGACTTGTTTAATTGCTATTTAGGAAACCAAACACGCTCTTTAAAATTATTATTTAGGAAGCCAAACACGAGCGAAACATGTCGATAAATAATGCAATAGAATCTGCAAAATAGACATGAAATAATCAAGTCTCAATAAAATTTGTGAGGCTTCCTGTAATTAAAAATTTTATCTTTGCAACAAAAACGATGAATTTTACCGACGCTAGAGAGAGAACAAATTTATGTAAACCGTAGAATTTAAATCATTCGGAATTCGGCGGGCATAAGCCTATAAGTAATAACCTGTCGCGTTGCAAATCTTGCAATCTGCCGCGGCATTATTGAAAGTATCTCGCACGGTAACGAAGAGGAGGCGTTATTCAACGTCATTTCTTTTATCGATAAACGAGAGATGAAGCCCGAGTTCTCTCCTCGAAGGAGGAAATCGTTAGGAGAGCGACATGCAAATTCGTTCGAAACTTTCGCCCACCTCCGGCTCTAGTACCCTCTAGGCAAGAAAAGCGGGACACGGAGGGATGCAGACGCGATTCTCGAAGAAGACGAAGAACCGGTGAAGAAAGAGGAAACAAGAGATGGAAGAAGACGGGTATTTTCTGTTCCTGGCTCGTGGCGATTTATGCGCCCGAAATCGCGCGCCCCCGCTGGAAATGAAACGTCGCGAGGAAAAAGGGTAGAAAGGCGGATGGGGAGGGATAGTGGCGCAAGGGAGACAGAACGGTCGGATGGTGAAGGCACGTGAAGGTGAGCGAGCGGTGGATTTTCTACGTGAGGTGCTTTCGCATGACCTCGTTGTCGCGAGAAAAATCGAGAATACGGCTGGAATCTCCAAGAGGAGGCTGAAATACCCGGAGAGTTTGGATGAATGCCGAAGCGATGATCGGAACAAAGATCGTTCTCCGGAGCAGGTTCTGAATTCCTTAATCAAGCTTAAGCCACAGTACGTAATAGCATCATATATTTTTTTTTTTTCATATTGCACGGACAATCTAATTGACAATTTCCATATTAGAAAAATAAAAGGCAGATTTATATATACATATATATTTTTGCCCCTAGGTTTTGATTAATTTGTTTTTATTGCTTTTATAATTTATAATGTTATTTATAAAAAAATGTTTATAATATATAAAATAAATTAAAAATGTAAATTATATTCGTCCTTTATTCTCTTTAGTTTTATTAGCTTTCATGAGTGTGTTACAAACACATTATTTAGCTCTTATTATATATATGTGTGTGTGTGTGAACTGAACGTTTCCAATCTTTTCTCGATACATGTATAAGGGCGAATTACATGTATAAAATGTAGCCACGCCTTTTATTACCTTATCTTCCGGAGGTTATCTCGAAACCGACAAAGGCGAACCCCACGGACCTTTTTCCATAAACGTGCCAATAACTTCGCTACAATTTCGCCGATAAATGTATCGGGGTGCCGCGTTGCGGTTTCGATCTTTCGATGTGGCGGCTGGCGCGGGTCATTTTTCAAGCCGCGTGAATTTTTATCGCGTCGCGACGCATCCGGCCGCACGCCATATTTATCCGACCACCCGATAGATTCTAAACCGGCGCGAAGAAATATTGTCGTAAAAAAGAAGCGAAATAAAATTAAAGCGAGGCACGCAACACCGGTTCGCCTGTTTCCCGATCGCCGCGATCGCTATACATCGCGTTAAGTCTATTGTCTCTCTTCGTACCACTTCTCTCTTTCTCGTCCTCCTCGCCACCTCTCTTTAATCGGCCGCGTGCCGCTAGCGAAGGGGCGAGATATATGGCAATATGCGAAGCGAGCCAAGCCCGTTTAATATCGCAGATCGAGGCACAAATGAATATTCATTAAACACATTTTTCCGATTTTAATTACATCCCCTAAGCGGATCTGGCTCAAGCTTACGCAGCACTTCTCTCGTTCTCCTCCGCTCTCTCTTTCTCTCTCTTTCACCTTCCCCCGGTACTTCCTTCCCGCCTTTCTCCTGTCACTTTCTCTTTTCCTCGCTAAGCTTGCTTCGTTGCCCTCCCCCGCAAAACCTCACCATTTCTTCTCTCTTTCTCTCTCCAAGATCCGCGCACTTTTTAATGAAATCCTCACGGTATAGGAGCAACGAACGCCATTATTAATATCACCGGTCTATCTTTGAGCACAATAAAGAATTACTTTGTTATTAATTCCAATGTCCGGCCCCTTCGGCCTCTCTTCCGCCACAACATTCGCGTCGCTGTCGCACCGTCGCATAAAATTGGCGTATGATGGTGTATATAGCGTGTTGAGATATTCTTGTTTAACTTCGACAAGGCTCGTCCGATGATACGACGCCGTTGAAATTTAATTTAGGCACACGGCGACGTTTTTCCGCTCGCGATGTCGCGCACGCGCTCGCACTCGCCGTTTGAAGTTTAATTTCGCTTCGATTTCAGTGCACCATTATTGGAAGACACATGGTGAGAATGATATGCATCAATGTTTGTAATGTAGTATATACACACAGAGTGCAGATTCGAAAATTTGAGATTCGCAACGAAAAAAATACACGTTAAAGTATCTATTCATATCTTACATTTATCATTAAATTGTTGATTATCTGAGATAATATTGCATGCCAATTTTAAATAAACCCGTAAACTTTATTTTAACCATGCTAAATTAGGATTAGCTTACAATAGCACATAAAACGCATAACTTCGTTAAAAAAAGTAAAGCAATTGTTCTCACATGTGAAAGAATTATTTTTATATACTTATATAACTATGTTTTTTACAAACTCCAATCGCGCACAAAAGAAACTCAAAACTTAAATTGTTATCAAGTGACTCATCAGTTTCATTTAATAGTTCTATGTATAATATATAAATTCCCTTTAATACCAAGTTAACTCTTTATATATGCTATAATTATTATAAAGTAATTTTTTTAAATCTCTATATATATATATATATATATCTATATATAAATTTAAATATTTGTAATCTATATATAAATTTAAATATTTGTCAGAGAAAACGAATAAAGTTGATTAATTGCAATAACATTAATGCTTGTTACACGAGTTGTGCATTTAACTGCAAACAGAAGAATTATCAATATTTTTTGCACGATATTTTTTGATTTTTTAATATATTCAAATTTTTATCAAATTATTGTCAGATAGAAAAAAAAAGATTCTCACTCAAAAATCAGTAAGAATTATGTTACATAAATTACATTATAAATGTAGTTTAAGTCTAACCATAATAAACTCTATTTCAAGCTGTGACGAATCAATTATATGAAATTTATTACGACTTGAATTGGAACATCGGGAGCCAGTAAAAATTTTCTTTCGACTTTCAGAAAGACATTTAAAAGTCGTCTAAAAGTTTATAGATCACAGACAGTGTTTATAGTTTCAAATGAAAGAACTCTAGTAAGCTAACAGAGAATTCGTAATTAATTCATCAAAATGTGCACAATTCGCGACATACATTCTTAAATCTTGGCGTGAGCAGTACGGTTCAAAGCATCTCGTTAAACAGCCATACAGACCTCTTTCAACCCCCGCATGGTTTTTTTCGCTCTTTTTCTCCTTCTCCTCCCAGCTCCAGACACCCCCGAATTTTTCTTTGTGCCATGCCTTCCCCCCATGTGTCCTCACCCTCGCCGCGAATCGCGCACACATGACGCGATGGCGAACGGCGAACGAACGACGCATGCGCCCGACAAGATATTTTTTTCTTCTTTCACGGCATCCCCACCCCATTCCGCCTCTTGTAAGGCGAGGGGTGGCTTGGTGGTCGAGAGTACGGGTCGACGAAGTAAGGGTGTTGCTACGGGCAACGCTAACGAGCTCCATGAGCGTCGTCAGATAGAGCAACACACCACCATGGTATCCTCGTGCCACCCCTCACTTACCCCCGTGCGCCCCCGTTGGCTCCTACAACGCTACGACAAACCTCATAGAAAGTTGGTTGTGCATAAATACGGTCGCTTATGTGGTTGTCGGCGGTTGTAAGATCAGAAACGAGACGTTGAAGATTAATCAAATGCATATTTTTTCAAAATTGTAAAAGATTGTTTTCTACCGATCTATCTGAATTGTGAATTCTTCATTTTTTTCATTCCAATAAATTCTTATTAAAATAAAAAGTATATTTATACATATATGTACTAATTTAGTAATTCTTGAACAATAAGTGATATAATCAAAAGCGATAATATATATATATGTATATATATATATATATATATCATTGTAAATTTTTAAAACATTTATTGCATAGAGATCAAATTAAAATGCGTGGAAAAACAGTCTCGATCTTTTATGAATTATTTTATTCAAATTAATTTCCTTCATTTATAAATAGCAAAATTTAAATATCTCTCTTTTATAATCACACGTGTCGATCCTTTCAATAATCTTGAAATTTACAGAAGTACTTTTTTGTCTGGATATTCGAAATGTCTCTATTAATTAATATATCTTATATTAATATATATAAAATTTATTGTGTTTATATATATAAATTTGTAACGAGTTCAATATCAATTTGCCTAAATTAGATACATATATTCTAATTTATGTAAGTATTGTATATAGCTCATATACGCGTATTATTGTAGAAGACATCCATATGATAAAAAAACTAATGAAAAGTTTTCGTTAAAGGTAAGAATATTTGTAACCATTTCCGTTTAATTGTTAAGCTAAGCATTATGAAATAATATACGTTTTTAGTTTGCTATTGAATAATGAATTTAAAAGTGAATTTATATAAAGCATAGATTTATAAAATAATTTCATAAAGGATTAGGAAAATTCTGTTGATGCTATTTAAATACATTTTCATTTTTTGTAACGTTCATAAGACGTTCATAAGATAAATAGGATAAAATTAGAATTGCAAAGATATAAGATAATTCTTCGGAAGATTAATTTGATATTAAGGGAACGAATTTTATTTTCGAGAGGATTGTTAGGACGAGGATCACGCGGTTAGGGATGAATCAGTGAGGGTTTGTCGACCACGACGGACCGCGGGAGGGTTGCTGCCAGGGTAGGGAGGCAATTACGTAATCAAGTAATTAGTCCCTGACCTGAGATAACAGGTTTCCTCGTAGTATTCAACCGTCCCGATTTTCTCCATAACCTTCTTCGAGTTCCTTCACCTTCGTATGTATCAACATATTTAATTCATTCTCAATGAAAAGTATATATACATATAAAGCAACATGAAAGATTATTTAACAATTCTTATTTAGCAACTATTTCTGCATTACTTAGTCATTGTAAAATACTATAAGTGTACATACATAAAAATATTTATATGTATGTATATGAAAAATTAAATTTATATTTATATTATCATGTTGACACAAATTACTATAATTAAAATAATAATTCAGTATTATTTGAAATGTATTTGGTGTGTTTTCTGGATATATATTTTTTCGTGCCATATGCAGACAATATCGCGGGCGTTTTTCGCTCACTGAAAATTTACGAGGGTGAAGGTAGCATTATGGGTGGCGAACTGACATCGATGGAAGGCAGTCAGAGGAGACCGAGTAAACCTTACTTATTGCTATATTTTAATATAACGATGGTATATATAAGAACGTTCCACCTCCTGCCGTAACATTTATTTCGATGCCATCCTCTCTCGTTCGTCTCTGTAATCCCTTTGCGGTTTCGCATTAATATTCCACGCGCAATGTACAAGCCGCCATATGTATAAGTGCACGGTCGTGATATACGAAACATCTGCGGCGAGATCAATTTTATTCGAAGTTCTTATAAGAATCATTAAACACGGATGAAAAGATCATATCATATTCTTCATTTCATGTATATTTAATATTTAAATTATTCGTATATATTTTTTTGATGTTATATAAAGTATAAATCTAACATGTATAAATATGTTTTTGATGATCTATGAAATTACAAAGATATATGTTAAAAAGAGCAAGTCTAAAGTTATGCGTGAAATAAATTAATTAATAAAAACAGATAACATTTTATGAAACTCCAGAATGCTAATGCTTATGTTCCATTATTTAGATCTTAAACGCGTTACTTTTTCTAATGTCATTGTTTTCTATAAAATATATCCGTTCGCGACACAAGAGTTCGAGAGTAATATCACAATCTACAAGAGCGTGGAGTCGCGAAGAATGATCAAAGAAACGTGAAACGAGTCACAGGCGTCGAGTTGTTCGCTCACGATTATTGTTCATAGCACAAAGAACGTTCTTTTTTACTTCTTTCTGCTTCTCCTTTTCCTTTCCTTTTTCTATATCAGTCGGTTCCTCTCACCACCTTCATCTTGATAGATAATGCCAGCTTGGATATAATGATGACCCGCAAGAGGTACAATACGATATTTTCTTTTGCTAAATTATCAGCGCGCTACTTTCTCCAGCTTCTGCGCTTCGCTCCACTTAAGAAACTAGTGGCTACATCTCTTTATTTCTTTCCTACGGCTGCCGTGTCTTCCCTCGCATTTATCGTACTATTTTGTTAAATGTTCGTTTATGATATAGATATCGTTATGTATTCTAATGAGCACGTTTAGATTAAATTTGTTGAGGAATACTTTGAAATAGTTTAAGCGAAGGATAATTACGTGCTAAACTACCTTATTCGTCTATTTTAAGAGAATATTTCTCAATAATTTTTTTTTTTCTGTAATTTTGTAAATATAGATACGTGTATATAGTTTTGCGCAAAAATAAAATATTTGCAAGGAAATATTTATCGTCTGCAAAATTCCGAGTGTAAGAAAATGCCTTCACAGAAAAATATGCTCGGCAGCGTTCACAATCATGATAGGATCAATGACGGGAATTCTGATGGGCGAACGTTAACGCGCTTCGGGACGATAAGAAAATTCCCATCGCCGTAATATTCACCAGATCTCGGTTTATTTTCGCAGGCGGGCGACGGTTGAAGCAATTCGCGCGGAAGCTGGAGACACAAACAATCTGGCGCGCTCGCGGATGATAAATGTTTTCGTTTCGCGGCATCGCTGAAGTGTAGTGCTTTTAAATCCAATTCCCATAATGCCCGCCGCTTCCGTCCCTTCGTCCGAGCCATCCCGATGCTCGTCACTCCTTGTCTAACCAATGAGATGGACTGAGAGGGAGGTGGCTGGGAAGAGGGATGGTTGAGGGCACGAGGGAGGATGCGAGATTCGCCGCAAGCGCGTCCAAACAAACCCAGACCAAGGGATTTCAAGTGCCTCACGTTCTGAGGGATTTCGTAAGCGCGCGCGCGCGCGCGCACGACTCGCCGTTGTCTCATTTCCCCAGTCGCGCAAAGTCCTTTTCCCGAAAAAAAGACGCTGAGATTGCACGCGTATGCAAAACGAGGGCCCTCTTTCAGTCGCGTCGTCGGCGATTGAAACGCGCCGGAATACTCTTCCGATCTTGCAAAAGCATCGGAGTGATATTGGGGCTCCTCACCTCCAAATGGATGAGCGTTTTATTATTGAGCGAGAGGATCAGAAAGAGATATTTACATTTTATATAAATATTTGATGAATATTTTAAAAGTGCATAATTATTCTTGATTTCATATTATTAAATCGTTACAATACCTACTTTAATTTTTTAATTTATAATTAATAAATTTGAATTAAACTTGATAAATTAAATTAAATTTAATAACTTTTTATCAAACAAAAAATAGAATGTTTTATAATATGATTAATTATATAAGGTTTATAAAAATATTTATTAGCAATTATTGTATGCATTACTTATTGCAGTGACGTTTTACCAAATATCTATTGTTTCAGCCGTTAATTATTTACAATATCACTTTTGTTTCTCGATAAGATTCGAAGGATTTCTTTGCATATACCGTTAATGCAAACCTCTAGTGCGGGCACGCACTCGCGAGAGAACGCGCGCGCATATACAAAAAAAGTCATGCCGCGAAATAATCCCCTATGCCGGCTTATTGATCAGATCACAAGTCGTTGGAACACGCTACCCAATTCCGCCCACCGCCCTTCAGGAACGGGGCATTTTTATTCGTGCAGTCTCACCCTCATCGCTCCTTCCATCTCGCCTAACCTCGTCGCACTACTCTCCCCCTCGCGGATACATCGGGGTGGCAAAGTCGCGAGAGCGCCATTTTTTATTTCACTTACGTCGAGAAATAGTAGCATGTGGAATCATTAATAACAACGTTGATTAAAGAGAAAGAAAAAGAGAGAGAAGCATGTTCATTTTATGTGGCTGCAATTATTTTCTCAATAAATGTCGAGAAATAGACATGTATATGTATATATGATCTTTGAAAGATTAGTGATCACGTGGCGATGCAATAAATTAGATACAAATTAGCTATAAATTATGATTATATCTGATTAAACTTATATATTTCTTGCTCGATTTCGTTCATTATAAAAATAAAACCGAGATGAATTTGAGAAGAGACAATAATATTTCATAAAATAAATGTAAATCTGGCATGCTAATATTATATATAATGTTCAATTCTTTTTCTAGCTATACGTATAATTCTATTTAAATATATGTGCGAAACTTTGCATATATCAAAAAGTAATTCATATTTGTTAACATACTAAAAACGTAAACTTTGCTAATGGAAAAAATAGGATGAGTCTATATTTTTCTTTTTAATAGTTGTGCGTTAAAATTTTGCGAACCATGATTTTTATTGCGAGATCAATTGCAAGGATATCTGACATTTTGTTATGTATATTTATAACATATACATATATCTTTTCCATGCTTTTCTCTCCTTCCATTCAAGCAGGTCTCGATCCTCGCTCAAGGATGGATTCCGCCGCTGCTGCATCGAAGAAAGAGGACTTTCAGTGTTTCGCTGAAAGGAGGCTGAAACGAGGAACGAAGGAGAATGGCTAGTGGGGACTGGTTAAATAAGGAACAGAAATAAATAGGAAGGGAAGAAAAGAGCTCGTTAGGGGGTCTCCGCGAGTTTCCGAGTACCCAACTACCTAACCAAACCACCCTCCTGTTTTTCGTCCCGCTCTCCTCTTCTCAACTTCCTTCTTCTGATTCGTCTCTATTCGTTTCATGCACGTACAACGCCATGCTTCTGCATCGCGACTTTCTGATATATCTTACAACATGTCTACTTGCTCGCGGCAGAATTGATTAAAGCGGTCGCGGAACACGATGATAGATTAATCTGTGCTCTTTCATTATGCAGGATAAATTAGAAGTCGCATTTCTTTGAATTATAGATATTGAGTGTATAAGCCAATCGTCAATATCGAGACATTGATAATTTTAATGTTATAATTATTAAAAACAGAAAAATAGAAAAATTTCATGTTTCTAATATATGTATATATTAGAAACGTGAATAGATAACAAAAATTTATTTTCTCATTCATTTATAATAAAACAATATTTCAATAAAATTTTATAATACAAAATTTAGATATTATTAATTTAATTATTTAATTCATTTTAATTTATTTTTTTAATTATATATTAAAAATGAAAAAGAATTATTATATTTTGAATTACATTTTTTATAACTCTGCCTTATAAAATTTGCAAATAATAATCGAAAAGAAAGAAGAAGGATATAGCGATACAGCTAGTTCGTTCACATAAATATCGACAGTGCACATATTGCCATTGACCATTGCATTAAAAATGCAAGTGGACCGCTATTGAGAGCAAGATCTCTTTCGTAGTATATCCTTTCTTTCCATAAAACTGTCGAAATCGCGACACGGTAATCGCTACTGGCTGTATCAAATATTAACGGGTTAATTTCTCGCAAGATAGTCAGTCCATCCCCGTGGCTAAAGGGCGGCCAACCCTTTCATCAAGGAAGGAAGGAAGGAAGGAAGGAAGGAAGGAAGGAAGCAAGATCGTCGCTCCCGATGAAGGGTCGGCTAGATTCCGTCGAGGGCTTTCGTTGGCGAGTTTAATGGGGTTTTGTTGGTCGCGCTGGTCTCCGGTTCAGGCCAAGCAGATGGACGAGGATGAGGACTGAGGAAGGAGGCGTTTTAGCAAGTTACGAGCAATTGCCCACCGCTATTCTGCGCCATCGCTTCGTTCTTTAACCGGCCCTCTCTGTGCCCATCACTGGAACCCCTTTCTACCTCCTTGCACGAAGGGTAAAAGCTTGATAGGAACCAGGAAAATTGCGTGATTAACCGAAACCGTCTTCCAGGCTCATCAACACGCTTCTGCGACCGCGAGAATCGGCCTATCTCCGAGTTATGTGGCTACCGTTCTAAAAGATCGCGGAAGATCTCTTTCGATACGTCTCTTTCTCTTCGCGCCCTCCGGAAAAGTTGAAACTGATCCGCTTGGATTCGTAAAATCGTCGTCGGCGGATCGTGTTTTTAGTTTTATTGCCGGCGATATAATTTACGGGCAGACCACTAAAGATTGTTGTGGGATTAAGGAATTGATAGATTATTGTAACCATACAATGTCGGAGCAATGTATAAATTATACGGTTCATTAATTGAATTACTGGTTGAATGTATAGAATATTTTAAATATCTTGCATATTCTTTCGTGATTATATAAAGTTTTTAATGACTGTAAAATCGACATTAAAAAAATATGATTATTACATTCCAATTAATTTAATTTGTCAAAGTCTATTCGTTTTTAAATTGCTTATATAATTTAAAAACTATTAATGATTCAATAATGAAACAAATGATATAGTTCTTAATATGGTCTTAATATGGTCACGATAAAGTGAGATATTTAAAACAATTATTGCTAATTAAATATTGCTAGAAAAATTCATTAGAGCTTCTTGAAACTGCATATATACATATATGTGGCACAAATGTGATATATTTCATTATTTGAATAAAACCGACAAGAGCAATATAAAAAGTATTTTCTTGTGAAAAACAAAGTATTATATTTTGTTTGAGATTTTGTTTTAATCCGAAAATGATTATCTAAAGACGAGAGTATCGATTGTATTTGTTTATCGCTTTCTTCCCTTTTTCTGCTTAAATCTGACGGGGATCGAATTATGTGGCAGTCGTGAAATTACACGAGCAGAATCAGCGTAAGCAGCAAAACGATAGATGAGGCTTAATATGGATAATCCGCCATTGATTGACTCAATTAAAGGCATCCGAGCAAATCTAGACGAATCGAGAACGAATTCTTGCTTTCTTGTGTTTAGAAACGAGAAATTAAAAAAAAGTATATTGTTTGTTCTGCGCGTATTTTTTTATATTTATACACATAATTTTATAATTTTATATTTTTATATTTTATACGCGTCTTTCTATTAAATAAATGGAATTATGGAAATAAATACTAAAATACTAAAATAATAAACGAAAATGGGGGTTATATCAAGACAGTATAATTAATTTTCATGTCAGCGAAATAAAGTTATCCATTTTATATGCACTGTCTACAGTATATGTCTACATACGTCTATGTATTCAACACTTTTACGAGATTTAATAAAAGTTGAAGCAGAATCTCTAATCAAATCTGCTTTACATTTTTAGCCACTATGAGAGAGAAAATTTTTAGAGAAATGTTATTGTAAAAAGTATTCAATAAATAATTATCTTTTAAAATAAGAGAAAGAAAGTAATAGATTTTGAAAACTATTATCCTATATAAATAAGTTAGGCTTACGTATTGCGTACGGTAATATAAACGCAGACAGTAAAAAAGAAGAGACTGTAAGTAAAAGAAACGAAGAAAATTGTAAAATTTTTTTTTGTTTTTGTTTTTAAGCCATCTTTTTATATAATTGTGATTTAATTAATAATTATGTATATATAATTTATATAACTTTATTATAATTTTTTATAATTTTATATAAGATGTAATTGTTTTTTTGAATGTTGGAAAGAATTGCCAAAATAAAACTTTCTCAGTTTCTTTTTTTAAGATTAAAATAAAAATAATTTAATACTTACTGGTATGCGTAACGATGGAGTTGTAATACACAACGTTGTTTTGTAATATATACGTATATTTTCAAATTATATGAAATAATGTCCAAAATAATTAATACTTTATAGATGTAATTATTATGTGCAATCGAATTTTTTACTCTCATTGCTTCAAAATCAATATTTAATAAAAAGAATTACATAATTAAAAAAAATATTTTATTTTTAAAAAATTAACTTTCAAAAACTTTTAAAAAATTAACAAAATTGTAATTTTTATATAAATAATCTAAATAATTATTAATCTTAAATAATGTTAAAATATATATATATATATATGTATTAATTATTATACATATTTTATATTAAATATTTCAAGTATTTCAAAATAAAATCTATTATATTTTGTATGTGCATTTTTTATATTACACAATACTGTAAAATAAATCACTACAGTGGAGATTGCACAAGAAACAAATTCCATAAGTAATAAATAATCAATAATTTATTAATGGCTCACCTCACACACGGTTGCCCCGCCGTCGCCCGATGCGTCCTTGAGCCTCCTTCTCCTCTCTTGGTCGTCCTCTGTTGCTTCTTCATGGCACGAACACAACATTCACTCGCGAAAATATGGTTAATTGCTCGCGCACTAACTAATCAGCAAAATACGACGATCGCGACACTTTGTACGACACTCCCGTTAATCGCGACGCACATTTAATTATGCATATTTTGACGGAAAAACAACGCGAAAACTGTTAACATTCGCACGAAGCTCGACTCTCGCACGACATTCGTAAATTGCGCGCCGTATTTACGCGCCACATTCGCCGCGGCAATGTTAACCTCTATTTTGCTAACAGATAATATATGCTCGTATTTCAGGATGTACTTTTCACTATTATTCCGTACTCTCGATTCAAAAGTATAGGCAAATTATATTTAAATAGATGAGAAATCGAAAACGCAAGATGTGAGATATATTCGAACTTATTAATGAAATAATTATCACAAATATCGCAGCGAGATAAAACAATAATATGTAATTGCTTATACGAATCGTTAATAGTGATCATTCTCGCGAGTTTTAATACCGCTAATTGTAATAATCTGTTAGCAAGAGAATGAATCGTCTCCTTAGTACTTGTCGCGATCGTATTTCAAAAGATAATACATACATACGTGTGTGCGAAACGGGGGGAAGGAGAGAGGGTCACATTGCTACGTGCTCGCTCGAGTCTCGTCGCGCGAATGTAAACATGTAAACAATAGCGCCCTCTATGTATGTACGCCGAACGTTGAATACCGCGACGTAATACAATAGTCATTGCTACCACACGAAATATTTAACATGCCATTAAATAAATGTATACAAAATATTCTGTTCCACGTTATACCAAATTCACAATGTATCTCACGATTCTTTGTTACTTTAATTATTCGATTCTGCGATTCGTGTATTATATTCGCATACTTTCGTGGTTTCTCAATCAGAAAATGATTAGGAAATTACATCTAAATCGGGTGGAAAAATTCAAAGCGCATGCTAATATATATAGCAGTATATTTAAGTATATTTAAAGAACTAATTATCGTTCGTAAATATATCGCGATAAAATAATTTTTAATTATGGCGCGATTATCTCCCGCAATTGACAAGGCGTACCAACAGTTATTTATCAAAGCAGGTACGTACTTCTAGTAATATATTCATAAAGTAGAAATCTAAGCGGTAAAATTAAAAATTATCGCGTTTGATTGATAGTTGCGCGGAGATATACGATAATTATTTCCATAAATATGCTTTGATTTAAATATACAATTTCGTCTCGCGCTTTAAATATGTATTTCGCCGATTTACATGTAATGTATCCATCGTTTTCGTATTGAGAGCGCGCAATAATACACGAGTCGCAGAAACTAATGATTTAGGATGCATTCCGTTTGACGCTATTTTTGCATCGAAGCGAATGACGCTAACGGACCAATCAGGTACTTCGCAGTGAACGTTAGCATCAAGCGGAGTGCACCTTCAAATAACGAGAAGTCGTGAGACATGAACCACTTATTAATTGTTAATTTAAAATTCGAGAGAAAGATACAAGGTATTTCGCATAAATTTATTTTTAGTTGTACGTTAAATATTTCGTTGCGGGACAACAAAGTGTCGTACGATAGTTCAGCACATGATTCTTTGCGGCGTATGTTTTTAACGCGCTGTTGTTTACGCAAGGTCGCTTCGTTGTCATTCGCTCGGCGTTAGTTGAACGGAATAGAAGCAGCGACGCGAGACGCTCCGCGTATCATTGTATTATCTCTCGAAATACGATCGCGCGAGAAGTACTAGGATACCAAACGCGATTATTCCTGCGATTTAGCAATCTATTTAATCTGTGCAATTGAGGAACTCCCGCTATTATTATGTTTTGATAAGCCATTAATTCCATGCATGTAGTATCGCAAGATGTATCAGGTAAAATTTATTGATATTATTTTCCAATTGTTCGATCAACAAAACGAGTATGCGAGTAAAGAACAGATCAATTACGCGTTCAATTAGTAAATAGTATTTAACCTTTAATATACTTGTTTATCGCAGTTGCGTTCCGATATTCACCGGCAATATCTCCTTTTACTCATCGAATATTAGACAAGGATGAACGATATGTGTTGGCACGTTGGCAGTACTGCCAGTGAATTCCGGGACGCAACCCGCGTAATGAAATTGCCGCGTAATTTCGGAGCGTCAAGCGTCATAACCTCGACATGTTACCAGTTTTCGCATTGTTTTCCCGTCACAATATATCCGTGTAATAAAGTGCGCATCGTGATTAACGTCGGGAGTGCCGTACGAAGTTAATAGTATTATGTTAATTAGTGCGCGCGCGATCGCAATTAACTGTTTTCGCGATTGAGTGTCGTGGCATGCATGGAACAGCAAAGGACGAACAAGAGAAGAGAAAGAGGCTCGGGGAGGCATCGGGCGACGGCGGAGCAACCGCGGGGTAAGCAATTTATAACTTATTTAATTTATTTGTTAATTGTAAAATTAATTTCTTGATTGTCTTCGCGTACGCAGCAAGACATTTCATATTATTATAGAATATATAATGCGTAGAAAATATTTTACATTTTATATTCAAAATATACTTAAAAAATTATTAATAAAATATTTATAATTAATATTTATATGTAATATTTCTATATATATATATATATATAATGTTTATATATAATAAATTATATATTATACATATACACGCATTGAAAGATATTTCAACACATTTAAGATAAATAATTATTTAAAGTATTTTTATATAATAATTAGATTTTTATTTATCATATTTTATAAGAATTTAAAGAAATTCGATTGCACTTAATAATTATATTTTTTTGAAATATCAATTATATGGGACTCTGCTTTATTTACAATTTGATTTATTTACAGATCAACGTTGCGTACTACAACTCCGCTGTTGTGCATCGTACCGGTGAGTCTTACTTTTTATTTTCAAGAAACAAAAAATATGTGAAATTTTTATATAAAAAATATATATAAAGTAAAATAACTTAAATTTGCGATTACAATAAAAATTCAAGTATGATGACACTCATTAAGATTGCTCAAGAAACAGACAGAAAAAAAAACAGTTTACTTAGAATCATAGTTTGGAAGGGCTCGCAGTAGTTCGAAATTATCGTTTATGTATAATTAAAAATTTCTGGCGATTGTTTCCGCGTTTTGTATAAAAAATATACAGGTTACTATACAAAAAATTACCAAGAGTGTTAGAACACACAATAATTCAATTCAGTCCGAATACTCGAGCGCGATTATATAGATGTTTGAAAATTCATGATCATCCTCTTTATTTCACTTCATATTAATTAAAAAGCGCGAAATTATTTAATTAAATATGTATTTATATATATTTTCTTATTCTTGTTTTATTATTTTATTTTCAATTTCGTATAAAGAAATTGGTTTTGTGTATGAAGTATTTACATAAGTTATTAAAGATGGCATAACAAGATGGAATATATTTTATATAAAATAAGAAAAATAAAAAAATAGCAAAAAGATACATAAAAATACAAAATGAACTAAACAAGGTTTGGCTGTTTTGTGATAAACACAAATTAAAAATCTGCAGTAATTTTATTTTTTAGCGTATAACCGCTGACTTTTCATAAAAATTTTAATAATTTATGCAGGCTTAATATTAGCAAATTTTAAATGTTTGCTCCAAACATCAACGAGATTTATTAGCTTCTAAAAAATATTATCACTTTTTAATAAAATAAAAGCATACTCATAATTTTATAACCGCAATTCGGAAAATGCGCGCAAATAAAAAAATTATCTTGTTTAGCGTTTGTAAAATACATGGCTTTTTTATGTAATAGTCGAGTAATATAATCCAACCTACATGGGCACATTAATCAAAAGACACTGTGGGATATCCTACTGTATTGTGGGTCATTTTAATTGTCTCTCGAGAGTCACAGTGTACACAAGCTAAGTTTTTTTTAGATTCATCTTTTTTGTGTACACAAAATTATATTCTGATATGTCATTGAGAAGCACACACGAGTATCGAATTTCGTTGGGAGACCGAACATTAACATAGACGGAAGTATATTATTCAGGATTTTTATTATTGGATAATATAATGATCCTTTTATCAATCAAATAATAATCTTTTTATCAAATCAACTCATTTCACATCTCGCATTAGATATATACATCGATATCTAACTTTTTAAATAATTTTTTAAATATAAATATAATTATAACATTTCTTTTTGCGTATTTAGTTGTTCTCCGTTATTTAAAAATGTTAATGCTGAAAAGTTCTCTTGGTCTTTTTAACATCTACGAGAATTTATATCAACATTTGCATTGATAATATGCGATCTATCGAATCAATGTACGTTGGTATAATTGATAACTACTATCAGATCTAATAATTAGGTAAGGGATACTGCTAATTCGATATCCCATTTCGATAATTGAGACTCCGAGTTTAATCTCCGAACGAGTCGTCCGTTCTTTTCGAAATGACGTTGTTAATTAGGCTGTCCCTCATTGTGTGAGACTTGACTCGATATCTCAGCGATCGATTATATTCTCTTGAAAGAAAGTGCTTAAAGCCTGTCCCCATTACTTCTCGTACTAATAATTGAGGTTGATCAAATATATATTCGTTTGCTTGTACATTAAATCGAAACGATCATCTGCCGTTTCCCCTCGATTCTATTGTACCTTCAGTACATTCGACAGTAAAAAAACCTTTCCCAATAACTGCAAAATGTAAACTTTGAAATATAATCTGATTCCGTTTGATTTTCAAATAAAAAGACAGTTTGATTATTGCCATCATAACAATAACAGTGAGAAAATAATTTTATTTTTATTTACGATTTAAAAAAAAATTCTCTTGTTTTAAACGTAGAAAAATAAAATATTAGACTTATTTCAATTATATTAAAATTCATACGTTACTACACTGAATATATATTTATTTATTTTTAATAAAAATATTTCTTTTAATTTACTACACTTTTAAAAATTGAAAAAAATATTTTATAAACTAAAAATAAAACATTTGATGATATAAAACTCGTAAATTTTATACAATGTACATATCATGATATGTAGAGTGTATAAAATTTACGAGTTTTATATAATCAAATGTTTCATTTTTAGTTTATAAAATATTCTTTCAGTTTTTAAAAGTGTAGTAAATTAAAAGAAATATTTGTATTAAAAACAAATAAATATATATTCAGTGTAATAATGTATGAATTTAATATTAATATAATATAATTAAAATAAATCTATTTTATTTTTCTTCATCTAAAACAAATTTTTTTTTAAAATCGTAAATAATAAAAATAAAATTATTTGCTCACTGTTATGATGGCAATTATTATGTCATTTTTATTATTGTTTAAAAATTTACTCTGAATCTTGGGAAAATTAATTTAATTATACCAAAAGACAAATTTTCATGCTGGGCATCGAAATTGATTCACTGATCAAAGGAATCAATCATGTGGCTACGAAGTAGCATGATAAAGTCTTCATATATCTATCGTCTGTCAGTATATAAAGAAAGATAAGAGCCAAGAGAAAGGATAGGTAAAGGCTATGAAGAGCATGAGGATGGGAAAAATAATCAAGTCTTCTAGCGTGATATGAACCATAAACCAAGGCAATCTGCCGGAATCCTGAAGAGCGACTGGCGATGTTTCAAGACCAGCTTGGGAGCAAACCGTCTGGAAGATCGTCTACCAAAAGGGTCAAACGCAAAGACTGACGCCCATATACACACGTCTACACACGCATTAGACATCCGCCAATCCAGCGAGGTTTTAAGTACGAATACATGAATTAGATTCACGCATACACTCGCCGATAGACGTCGATCAACCGTGAGAACGTCCTTTGATAGAACCTGAATTCCTCGCGCTTAATTGATCCGGGAGTCAATTTGGGCCCTAGAAAAAGAACAGGAAGTCTCCCGTATCCATGGCTCCTTCCGTTCCCAACGAGATCGATCTCTCGTCGACAGCGGCAGGTAGAGATGCAAACGCGAGTCAAGGTCGTGGATGCACTTAATAGGAGTTTCGGGCAGTTATATCGTACTAGTTCGCGCTAACAATTCTTTATTTTAATATCTTTTTAAAGAGAGAGAGTAGCGAGAAATAGGGCGATATTAATGTTTTAGAAAATTTGTCGCAGAAAATTAAAGAAATTTTAATTAATAAAGAAAATGAAAAACTCAAGAATATAAATTGCGTGCATAAAATTAATACATTTGATGAAAAAAAGGTTTATTTATAATATTTTTTCCCGCAAAACTCTCTAGTATTTTTATAACAAAACTTTCGGAGAATATTAGTTCAATTGACTTTTTTTTGGAAAGAAATATTAATATTCTGCTTTTTTTCAACACGAGCAATTTAATATACACATGCAGACTGACAATATTAAAATTGTATTAATTCATAGGAATATTCATAAAATTATTTTATAATCATTATAAATAAATCATTATTAATCATTATAAAAACTTTTTAAAATATATTAATGTTGAGAGAATGCACAACGACTGAGGAAGTGTATGGACAATTTGCCAAAAATGCCAAAAGATAAGAAAATTTCCACCTCTAGAAAATGAGAAAAAAAAACTCTGTATTCTCTTCGAGCACAGCGCTACACGAAAAAGGCAAGATTCACAGCCGGGATAGATAAAACGCCAAGGTCTTTTCCTTGTTGCTCGGTCATAATTTGCGAAGATATCGCGAGAACATCGCCGCCCATCACTAAAGTTGCCATCCCGAAAAACGAACAGCCGAGCAGGAAAAAGATGTCCCACCGCGGGCATCGAGAACGGATGGACAGGAGCGAGCCCGGTGTCGGTCGGGCGATCCGCCTGCGGGCAGCATGTGGACAAGGCAGCAGCAGCAGCAGCAGGTGATCCCGGTATATATATATAATGGTACGTGTGCACGGACACTGAATGTGTGCGATGCACCCACGTGTCACACCGTGCCCGGTGTATCGCGTTCATAGCCGATAGCCGGTCATCCGGCGTGCCACATTGCGACGGGCGAGGCCGAGAGAGGCGGATAAGAATGAGCGATCTCGTTCTCCGACACGACGTGATCCTTCAAAGACAACGTGCATTTGCATACGTCTGCTTTCAGAACGAAATGCGTGCATCTCGAAGTAACGTTACTTATCGCCGTTAGCGATTGTGTGACTGCGAAACACGCGTAATATCAACTATTAATTTTTTCAATTGTTTTAATTCAAATTTTAAATTCTCGATAGATATTTCATGGAGTTTCTTACAATATATTCTGAACGGAGAATTAATACAATTTTAATTTTGACAAGAGCAAAAGAATCTAAAATCTCAAAATGTCAAGACGACAAAAAATCGAGTGCCTGTTATAAGAAAATATAGTGATATATAATATAATGAAATTGAATTGAAATTTAATTGTATCGTTTTCGAGAAGCTTTTATAAGGGGAGCGGCGCCAAAACTCATACGCGAAATCGATAATTGGCTGTATCGACTTTCGATTTATCAAAAGGTACGCACAAACATGGATCGCCTTTCTGCCTCGTCTCACGATAGGACTAGTACACAATCAAGACAAGCGGACAGTATTTACAAAGTGTCGCGCCACTGACGAGCTAATGGCTCGAAGACATTAAGTTAATTGCTCGGCACGTCGTACCTGTGTACTCGCATTTGCGTGCGCGACGAGCCCATCTTTCTTTAGCTATCTGCTTTCCACCCTCTTGTGTTCCCTACCCCTTGCCGCCGTCACGTAATGTTCACCGTAATGGAAGTATCGTAAAGGACACGAGTGCCCCCCCGTTGAGTGATATTCCCTAGGCAAGGGTCTCATCATCTTTGTCGCCCAGTGTCCGATCCATTAAAATAAAAGTCCGCGAACAGACTATAGACAGGCTATTGCATTTTACGAATTTAAATTCGTATTGTAAAGCAATTAAATTAACTAAGCCAAGACACACAGATATCTATAATAATATCATTAAATTGGAATATCAAATTAAAAAATTAAATATAAAACAAATAATATAAATACACAAAAAACATTATATACATATGTATATTAAATGTAAGATTCCTTAGGATTATTACAAACAATTGCAATTTATTATAATGAAGCATTAAATTATATATATTATAAAATTTATTGGTGACGTTATTCTCAAGTATTAGTCTCATAAAATCTTAAAACAAGAAATTACAAAAGTAAATTTTGCTAAATCTGCGAATAAACACGCGCACGTTTTTACGAAACACAAATCCTTATTAGTAATCGACGATCTGTCTCGCCCATCCTAAAAACTTTCTTCAACGCGATAATATCTTTCGAGCTATATGCCAATAGCAAATATTCTAAACTCGCAAAATAGGAAATATGTAAATAGGATGTCTAGTATAATTTTAGTATGCGCCATCGCGCTTGCCCGCGCTCGCCCCTTTACGCGTAAAAGGAAAAACAACCCCGCCGTAGTTGGAGGGGTATTACGGCACCTCCGTCGCTGATTTTTCCTGCCCGTCGAACCGTCTACGTGTATTTACATAAAATGGCGAGTCGTCGGAATTTTTAAATCAAATTCCTTATCGAACAAGCACGAGCTCGTGCAAAACGGGAGGATGGCGGGGGTGGGTCGGCGGTGCGAGAAAGGTGAGTCTCTATCTACCACCAGCGAGATAACGAGCTCGTTCCTTTTCCACGATCCTCTGCACCCCGGGGTACTCGTAACCCCCGCCGGAGCTCTCCTCTCTCTTTCTCGCTTTCTGTCTCGCAGTCGATTCCTTCCTTGCTTCCGCTCGCTCTCTATTCCTCTTTTACCTCGCGACTTTCCAAGCCGTGACCCAATGCGGGAAATGAGAAAATGATAAGAAAATATACCCTTGGAAGCTAGGTAGACTAAGAGGAGACTCGGAGGTGTGAACGAATGGAGTCGCCGTGACGATTTAGAAAGAACTATAATATATCTACTGAATATTTTTTATATAAATTTAAAAAAAAAATTTAATATTTGAATATACAATATTTATATAATATTAATTATACTTTTCGTTTTCCACTTTTGTGAATTCTCTTTTAATCATTTCTCAAGTTACACTTTTGCAAATACATAGTTATACCTTTATGATATATGTAAGTCTTAAAAATTTCAAAACTTGTTTAAAAAAAATAAACTATTTGTGTGATTTATTCAGTATTATTAATACGGATATTTTTTGTCATTATATTCGCGTTAAATATCATCTATTAACGTGACATTTTATATAGACTCTATGTCAGACGAGCAGAGCAGAGAAAAAGAGAAGGTAGTGCTAGATAATCAAACGATGTTTTAGAAGGCGTGTGGGATTATTGCTTTAGTATAATTCCCTTATTACAATTCCACTGCGTATAAGCTTGCCGCAATATCTTGCGCGATACGCATCAAAGTATTCGTCGAGATGAGCACAAAGGCGGAGCGGAAGATCGTGGATGTGCGCGAGCGAAAGAGACCAAGAAATCGGGGATGAAGGAAAAGGAGGGGCCATCGAGGACATAAATCTTCGAAGCTTCCTTATCAAAGGTACTCCACCGGGAAATGGCGGCAATCTTCTAGGTTCTCTTCTCGTTCTTGAAATAAAGAAGCCAATCGCAAGGCTGATGTGGCTATAGTACTGATCCAGAATACGAAATAAATTTATTTTTTAATTTATCATAGAACAATGTTCTACACATATTCTTGTACTTCCATATCGCGAAGTCTTATTCGATCTGGTAGTATATATGTATATATGTATAACCGAGATTTTTTAAATGAAAGTTGCATCCAGCTGGTAATTAGAAAAATTATTAGATTATTATATTTTTGTAAAATTTAAACATCTATAAATGGTACCTAAAATTATCTATATCAGCATTAAAATATCTAAGCTTTATTTAACTGAATATTTCAGTGGTAAAGGTACTGTGGAATTGGACGATAAAATTAATTTTTCATATTTTGCATAATGAAAATTTTGCATATTTAATCGTGAGAGAAAATAATAGATCATTCGCGTAAAAAATGTAATTTATGAATGTTATTATAAATATTATTACGCACTTTCCATTTTACTTTATATAATACGTAGCAGATAATTCAACAGAAATACAATAGCATTTTTATTGGATTGGCGAACACGTTAATCGATTAAACGCGGTGAATCTTCTCCCCGCGGCAACAGTCACCATCGCATAATGCATTTCCGCACGTACAGGGCATAGTCGTTATCTTAGTAGTCGGTCTCTCCTTCAAGAGCTGTCAGGCGGGAAGAAAAGAGAGAGAGAGAAAGAGAAAGAAAGAGAAATCGCCCTCAAGCCGAGGGAAATACGAGTGCTATCGAGAGGAGAGCGAGAGCGAGAGCGAGAGAGGAAGAGAAGGGAAAGGTAAATGGAGAGAGACCTGGCGAGAGAAGAGAAGAGGACCCTTAGCTTTCGCGAGTATTATCTTGTCAGCGCGGATAACGACACCTCGGCGTCGTACCTACGACCCTCCATCAATTATAAATCCCACCCACCAATCGCGATATCCCGATCCCACGGTCGCAACCGCGGATCGAGACGTCTCATTATTTCGCTAGTCGGACATCGCGGTTTCGTTGAGCCATCTCAAGGAGGAAAGAAGAGGGACTGGTTCTAGAGAGGGAATATTTCAAATACGAGGCGTTGCAAAATTCAGACAGCGAATATTCTGATTTTATAATGGCAAGATTTATATTCGAATCTCTAAATCACATAGAGTAAGCATCTGTGTAATGTATTGCACATCGTGTATAAAAGAAATATTTAAAATATTCATATAAATATTAGAGCATTATGGAATAATAAGAATTCTCTAGAGATTTGATGTTCTTAATAAAATTAAAGATTCTTTTAACAAATTTAATACAAATTTATGGCCAAAACTAATAATCGATGTAAAATGATTAATAATTACTAAATATTGAAAATTGGTACTAGTTCATTCAGTGAATCCTTATATAGAACAGTTATAAAGCAGTACTTAACAAAATTGCGCATTTAAATATATTTTAAAACAATAGCTAAACTTATAGAAAGATATATATATATAACTTAATGCTATCTAAATTTTCGATTTTAAACAATATATATACAGTATTGTACTTTTGCAGCAGCTTACTAGGATTAGGAGATAACAAAAAAAAAACACACACACACACGAGTTAATACGGGAAGGGGGGTAAATAGCTCTGTTATTAGAGTCCGACAAGTCCATCATTAAGGAACTCCAGATGAATAGTTCGATCGAAGCCTGCGAAACGGCTATGTCCCGCTAATGTAAAGAATTCTTCGATTTCCTCGATCTCGTTCTTTTCCAACGAGGTTGCAGCAGTCTACCCCCGATGGACAAAAGGTGTTTCGCTGTAATGAAGGGTTCGAAACGGCCTAATAAAAAGCGGATGCCATTACGCCTCTTGTCCTCGGCTTTTTGCTTGTCGGGCCTGATACGTTTTCTTGCCGGGACCCAGCGACGGAAGTTACCTTCGTGATGATCGCGGCGATATCTCGATCTTGTCCCTAATGACGCTTAGTAATAATGCCTCGGAATAATACTGTCGACGAAAAAACTGCTCATATTTCAGGATATCGCTGACGTTAAATTATATGTGTAGAATGAGATGATCGAGGAGTGCTATACCGACCAGAGAAACAATATAATGTTTGCTAGAAAGGAAGAAGATGAATGAATTGCGAGTAACGATAACATACTTGATGACTTCTGCACATTATCATCGTATATAGGCTGATGTATTGTGGCACTAAATTACTATACTTTATAGATCTAATAATGAGATTGCAATTGCAGATGTAAAGAGAAGTTGAGTATATCTAATAATGTATATATTGCATTGTTATAATATCAAGAGATATGCAATATATAGATATTTTTTTTTAATGGAAAGAAAATTCAGGGAAAAAAATAATAATTTAAAAAATTTTAGTGTACTTTATCAAATAAGGCACATTGTGTGCTTTATCAAAAAAAAAGCACACAATATTCAATTTTTAATAAGATAAACATGATACTATGGTACTGTATATTCTCAAGAATATCACCAAATTACAATTTAAATAAAGTTCACGAAATGTTTAAGTTTTAATTTTTTTTCGTGGCGTACGAAAAATGGAAAGGAAAAATAAAATAGAACAATAATTCTATTAGAGTAAATTACATCAGTGAGACTCCCTCGTAAAAAGCTCATTTTAAAGGTAGCAACATAACGTGATCGTAATGGGTACCTGCTACAAGGAATAAGCATTATGTAACCCATTTTAACCCTTTAACCCGTTAACCCTTTTACCGATGTAAGCCTGATAATCGCCAATGAAAATCTGGTTGCATGATCTCAGGGGTTTCCAAAATAATTTTCTTAAATAATACTTTTTATAAAAAATATTATTTGTTTTATAGTAATATAACTTATTTAATTCATAAGAATAAAATATATGCAATTTATCATGCGCAGAAAATAAATTAATTTCATGAAGTTTAATATTCTAGATTATATTTAAATAACACGCACGAATTTGATTGAAAAAATATTCCTTAGAAACTAATAAACAGATAGAAATACAACTTTGACAAATTGCAATTTCTATCCGTTTATTAGTTTCTAAGTAATGTTTTTTCATCAAATTCGTGCGTGTTATTTAAATATAATCTAGAATATTCATAGATACTTTCTAACTTTTCTGCTAAAGGATATTAAATTTCTTTTAAAGATGTTAGTAATCACAATAAAAATGTACTTAAAGTGCTTAATGCGCGCGCAATCTTTATGTCAATTATATTTTCAGATGAGAATATACTCAAGAAAAATTATTCCTTTTGTATAATTAGTTAATTTATGAAGTGAATTTATGAACTAATTAACAGTAGTAGTAAATAATTAAAGAATTATAAGTTTAATAAAATAGATCTTTTGGCATAGAAAGAGAAGAAGGATCTTAGGAAGTAGAGTTTCACGTAACAGTACCAACCCTGTCCGAACACGTCGCTGTCTTCGAAAAAAAGTTACCCCTTAGAAAGAATTCTACCACATCGATGCACTAGAGGGTTGAAAAGGGTGGACTGTTTTATCGACCCTTGCGATTCACAATTCGTTAAATTCTTTATGTTTCTATCACTAGATTGTTCTGCAGTCGTCATTATTTTTATAAAGTTCAACATTTTTATCAAGCTTTTATATAATTACAATATAAAGTAAAATATAAAATATATAAATTAGAAATTGCGTAAACTAACAAAGAATATTTTATAATGCTTATGCATTAATAATATAAATAATATAAATATAAACAGTAAAATATTAAAATGTATATTTCTATTTTTCATGGTTACTAAACACAAAATTATAAATTTATTTGATTTGAAACATAGACTTTGATGTATCAAGTTTCAGGAATATAAGTAAAAAACCGAATTTTATCTTAAATTTTTGCAATCTTCTCAAACTTTTGTTTTAACAGAGTTTTCTTTCTCTCTCTTCGCGAATTATATTTAAATATTGAAAATAAAAAATTACGGAAATATAATATAACTCGCATTTAAATTTTTGTTTCAAAGAGATAATTTGTAAATTTAACATGGTATGCTTTTGACATTTGACGCAAATTTTATATAAAAAGTCGCGTGTAATATAATTTAATATGACTCTTGTTATGCCACAATATTTCATTTTAATATTTTCTTCAGTAGCTAAAATATGTTAAATCTTAAAAAAATGGTATCATTGTTCAATATCATTTAATACAAGTTATGAAATATATGTCTTATCGTATATTTTAAAAGAACTAGAACAACACAAGCGCGCGCTACGCGCGCACTCTTATTTACAGACGTTGTCTAATTCCTCAATAAATTATTCCTCTCTAAAAAAGGCATGTTATGCCAATATTTGAAAGTCTCAAAGTGTTTTTTTCTCTCAACGCCCCATATGCCGGTTATTTACTCACCTGCCAAGCAAATTACTTAATTTACTAGAGAGATTTTTAACATCGTGCAGGTGGACACGTTTGAAAAGAAAGATACATATAAAAATTACCACCAAAAATAAACAAAATCAATAAAATAGATTTCCAGAGCTGTTTTTTCATTCAAAATTCTTGGTAATAATAAAATTGCGTAACAATTAAGAAATTAAAAAGACCCTTGATATATTTTCCCATACAATAGCTCAGATTAACTACGCATTCGATTAATTACGTGAGTCTCTTCGCGTTTTGTTTCAGTTGGGGACGTTGGTGTGGGGGCTTAGTATCTGGAAGGAGAAGCTAAACGGGTTTTTTTTAACGCGTTTAATATTTTTTAACGAATTTTTAACGCTATCGATCGATATCACGTTTCGCGTCTTAATTAGTTCGGGAGTGCCGCGCAAAATATCGTGCATCCGAATTCGGGAGTGCCGTGCAGAGTATCGCGCGTCCAAATTTGTTGCATCTTCGCAATGATATCCCGATTTCATAATTGTCGTCGAGAATCGTACTTTTGATGCCGACTGAATGGGACGTCTCATTGAGGCGTTGCGAATGCAACGTTTTCATGCCTCGTGTTTCGCGACACGAAGTGACGCCGGCCGCGCACGTATGGCATGTACATCTACGTACGATGCTCGCGCGGTTTTGAGCTCAGGCTCAAGATCCGGCTGATTGAGGAGCACGCTCTGCTTCGACAAACGGCTCGGCTCGAATCGGATTAGAGTTCGGTCGATTGTTCGCGATCGTCGTTAATGGGTCCCTTCTCTTGTCTCGCCTACCAGTCATATTATGTTGCACCGTTGGTTGGTGGCATATTATGTATCGCGTTGATGAGTTGATTTAATTACTTAGGCCGGTTTTAGCTCGTTCCGAGAGGTTGAGCTCCCATTTCTTAGATTGTTTAATACATGGTTTACATGATTAGCATCAGAAATGGGTATCTTCTCTCTCGGCGCGTCTACCTGCCCTGTGATATCGCCTGTGATACAGCATCCTGGCGTCTCATCTGAAATCGCGCCTAAGTTAGTTCGAGTCACTCTGAGATGCGAATATGCGCACGAGACAAGAGTCGAGTGAATCCCATTCGCGTCCATCCCGTCGATCGAATCCGTCTTCTTCCGCTTCGGGCTTAACCCTTGCTCGAAATTACCGTTGCAGTCCCGACTAGTTGGCTCAGAGTATGATTCTCGCGCGAAATGGGATATTCACGCGAGATGGTTCGCGATCGCGGAATTCGAGAGTGTCGAGCAAAGTATCGCGCGTTTTAGTGCGGGTGTATCGTTTAAAGTCTAAAGCATCGCGTATTAAAGTGCGGGAGTATCGTTTAAAGTATCGCGCGTGTAAATGAATGGACTTTGGAAACAGACAATCCTGAAACCTGAGGGGAGAAGCAGGCCTAGGAGGCATCGAGCGCTAACGGAGCAACTCTGGAGTAAGTATTTATTAATTGTATATTAATTATTATAAATCGCGTACGCGCATTAATTTGGTTCGTTTGTTTGATTTAAATAAGAGAGAATTGGAGAGAAAAAGTCTTATATAAATTCTGTAAAAGTTTCTATTAAAAAAAATTTTTTTTTAAATTTATAAAAATTATTCCATTAGATATCTGCTTATTATTGTACGCATTGAATATGAAATTCGGTGCATACAATAATAATTTTTTGAAATATTAATTATTTTGGGGTGCTACTATAATTTGGATCTTTTATTTATATGTTACAGCTTCAATGCCGTCAACTCCACTGTTGCGCATCGATTGGTGAGTGACAAACTTTTATTTTATTTGAAGGTAATGGATTTATAGAGATCGTAGATGTAGATTCTAGATAAATCCGTTACCTTAAAATGGATGGGTTAAAACAAATTAGGCTGAATATTTCATCCTGGACATAAATACGATCATTTATCGATTTATCGTGCGTATGAGGATGCACTCGCACACACGCATAAAGTTCACAAAAGAGAGCTCGTTATTTTAATATAGCATGATTTATTGGTTCCAGTGTTCTGTCTTATACAGAATACTAATTACAAAATATACCAGTTGCCTGAAAGTTATTGATCAATCTTGTGAAGATTAAAGATTAATAACAAAATGAAATTTATTTAAAGATTAATAAAATGAAATATATTACAGATAGAACAAGCTTGATAAACAATCATAAAACATATATATAAGAAATATTGTATTTAAGATTTGATAAAGATGTTATAATTTCTTACGTTTTCTACTAAGTACTCTATACAAAGAGAGAAACAAAGGCAATTGGTAAGAATATTACTAATATATTAACAATATTTTTATTTGGACAATATTAGTCAAATATAAATTATATCTGATTAAATTTTTTGATTTGTTATTTGAATAAAATAATAAAGAAAATAAAGAAAAATATAAAAATGTAAGGAAGATTATAAGAAATTTCATTGACTTTTTTATATATTTACATCTTTTATTTCAGTTTCTTCATAATGTTTATACCTCAAAATTATACTGAACAAAATTAGAAAAAGATATTCTATGCACTTTGAGAAATAAAAATAAATAAAATATATATATTTAAATAAAAAAAGATATATATAACAAGATAAATAAAATAAATAAATTACATAAACAAAACTAATATCTAATTAATAAAATTGTGTTTTATTCCTTCCTCCTTATATCCGTCCAGGATTAAATATTATATAAATCGGGTGCGAGAGAGCAATATACTTACAGATTTTTTCAATATGTATCACAAGCATAAATTAAATAAAGATAGGAAACGTTACTGTTACATAGCAAATTTTATCAAAAAATTATAATTTTATAAAAAATGCGCTAATGATTATTAATTGTATATTGTAACTTATTTTTATAATGCGATTTTATCCTAATTTTTTATAGCTCATCCATCCATATATTGATTAATAACTTGACTTTACATCAATTAAAGCAAAGTTATAATAAAATGATGTGAGATTAAAAGATCATTTCGCGGATGTTTCATCGCGGAGAATTTTTTATATAGATTGTCTTAAAGCTGATTAGTTTTACATTAATTGTATTTACATTAATTGCAAATATTTTATTTTATAATATATATTATATGTAAAATATAATTTTGATACGAACAATGTGCACGAGATGTATATAATGTAATAACAAGATATTAATATCGATATAAAATTTTTTATAAAGACGTATACACAATATGAGAATATGAAACATTTATAATTTACAGCATTCTTATATTGATTGTGCAAGAAATTCATTATGTCTTTCGAATCTCACATCATTCATTTAATAAAAAACTTTTGAGGTATAACAACTACGGGTAACGGGCAAAAATACGGGTTTTGCGCGGATAAATATAAATACGCATTTCAGATTTGCGCTTGCAAAATTTCGTTTTCTAAACGTTTATAATTTCATATTTATATCATACAATTCGATTCCAGATATTCGCGAGACAAGATCGAAAATTTTCTGATTCAGAACAATTAATTTATCATATAACATCTATTTCTTGTGAATTCCCGTGGATAATTTTAAATAAAAAAAATTATAAGAAAGAAATGTTTTAATTAATATTTTAACGAACAACTATCTTTCATGACTTGAAGGACGCGCGCGTCTAATAAGCAATTTAACTTATCGTAAATAAACAAAGTAAAATCTTTACGTTTATTTGCCGATAAATAATAATCAGCCGGCAATAAAAAGAGTGTCCTTCTGGTTAAAGATCGAATACCAGAATAGATATGGCCAGAAGCGAAAGGTAAGTCCAAACTGGCCAGAAGAATAAACGTAAGCTGCGCAAGATTTCTGGCTAGAAGCGGCAAAAGGTAAGTCCATACTCGCTAGAATGTGTAAAAACGTAAGGTATATGAGATACCTATATATTTCCTCGCATTTTTTATTTCACCTGCGATAGCACGTTATCATACAATACAAGCTCTCGATCGGACAGAAGCAATTATTCCGCGTAAACAACACTAAGCAGTATTCATTGATGTGTTAAGATGTTAAGCTTTATCTCTGTTTGCATTATATTACAACTTATTGTTAGTCAGTTCTTCGTCTCATTGCTCTATGTTACAAGATAGACGCTTCTTCCTTTTTAAACGCTGCTAGATTGATTTTGATAGTTACAAATAATATACGATAATGCTTTAAAATTGTACGTAAGATCGTTTCCACCCTTAAAAAGAGAGAGAGAGAGAGAGGGGAGAGAAAGTTTTCACAAATATGAATTTTATATATAACAGGATTTCTTTTCCTGTTTGATTTTTCTTTGTTTGATTCATATGTCAATACTCGAAAGTCTTAAAGTGTTATTGTTGCCACTTTTTCGCGGCTTTGATTGGTTTTTATTGTGTCGCATGCTTCGTAGTGTTAAGGGGTATTTGACATCGCGAAAATTATTTTGACAGTTTTGAAGTCAATTAGTAGAGATATTAAAGAGGAGAAATCTTTAGGAGCAAACTTCGATGAATATGGCAAACAGTAATATTCTTTTTAAATATAAAAAAAATGTGTTGCGCATTAATATTTATACTTAGGTAGTAAATGTGTGTTATTTATAAGTAGTGTATTTATCCAAAAAAATTTGTTGTACACATATTTGTTATTCAGATATAATTTTGTTCCTATGCTGCAAATCTATTTATATTCTGTTATGTTAATGACAGAATATAAACAATATTTTCAACTTTATATTTATTGTTTAATTCAATTTATTCATTGAGATAACAGAATTTAAATAGATTTGCAACATAGGAACAAAATTATATCTGAACAACAAATTTGTATACACAAAATTTTTTTGGATAAATATACACTACTTGTAGATAGCATAAATTTACTTCCTAAGTATATATATTAATGTGTAACACATTTCTTTATATATAAAAAAATATTATTTATCACATTCTTCGAAGTATGTACTCCTAAAAATTCCTCTTCTTCAATATCTTTACTATTATTAATATCTCTAATTGATTTCAAAACTATCAAAATAACTTTCGCGTCAAATAACTTTTAACACTACGAAGCATGCGACACAATAAAAACCAATCAGAGCGGAAAAGAGACAACAATTCACTTCGAGACTTTCGAGTATCGACATAACATGCCTTTTTTGGAGAGGGATAAATTAATATTACGACACGCGATTTTCTCTCTCTCTCTCTCTCTCTCTCTTTCTCTCTCTCTTACCATTGATATGTATTTTCGAGCGATACACGCACGATATTAGGGACATACGCGTACGTGTCCCTGCGAGCATTCAGAACCGACATATCGCAGCGGAAATATCTCGACCGTGTAATAAAGCACAGAGAAAAATGTCGAAACTCGAAACCGAGACGAAGCGCGAGGTGCATAATGTACGGGTATCATACGTCACAATCAACTGCACGCGGCGCCAAACGCTTATTTCTCCGATGGCGCTGCCACGCTATGAAATTACACCAACTTGACTTACGTTCGTGAACGACAATCTGACGTAGTCTAAACTCGGTTTCGCGCTCGGGAAAAATAATTTCCCCGTATACCTCTAACGGAGTGTTGTACTGACGTCAGTTACAGTCCGGAATTTTCGGAATTTATTGGTAATGGCCAAAATCTTGAGCCGAGCTAAAGAGAGTGCTATACGAGAGGGGGTTTGAATTATTGACTTACTACTTGTTTCATTTCCAACATTTTATATCACTACTGTAACAATGTGTGATAATATCTTTCATTAATACGTAATAATTTAATTATAAAAATTAGTAACATTAGTAAAAATTTTAAACAAAAGTTAAAATTTTTTTTTCTCAATATCATTGCTAGGTTGTAATAATCAAATATCAAGAGAAAAATGCAAATATTGGTTGTACTTTCTAATTTAATAATCTTTATTTCGTATAGATTTTGTCTCTAGTAAAAATTCTGATGAGCACTGTCACGTTAGCTCACTTTCATGAAAATTATATGTATGAAAATTTTCTCTGGCTAATAAATCTCCATGTATTAAATTAATAATTTAAATTCTTATTTTCGCAAAAAATCAATAATATATACGTACGTGATATTTTTACGAACTTTATACGTATAATTATTATTGCACATCCGTACTTTGAAAAATATTTATTCGTAGAGAATAAGCACATAATGTTAAATTAGAAATTGTTACACGCCGAAGGATTACTCGATATTTCCTCCCCTCTGATCTCGACGAAATTCGGAATTCGCAATTTTCGGTATACGGGCAGAATTACGCACGCATACACACGCGCGCGTTCCTCTGTAACCACACGCGCAAGCGGACTCGATAATGTCCTTTGATATTGTCCTTGAGAAATCCAGCAGGGAATATCGATATTCCACGGGTGTACCGTACGAAATTTCAAGCATGGCCAGGCCGTTTGATGACAAGCGCACCCTCACACGCAGGGGGGAGGAAACCGAAATGCGTCCACCCCGTCCATCAAAGGGGGATGTGAATTCGACCAATTGATGGGTTTGGAGCCGGCGTCGATCAATCGACAAACTCCACGCTCAAAGCTAGTGGCCATTCCTACTCCACTGACCCTATTTGTTCGCTGTTCGTTGATAAATTTCATTTTTTTTCCTCTTATACATACACTACTATGGATATGTGTCAAAATTCATACGTTTTTTACATTACGTTATTGTTTATTATAAAGATTGCGTAATCACATTTGTTTCTAAATTATGCATTTTAATTCGACACATTTTTAATTCAACATATTACATGTTATCTGTAAATAAGTACTTTATTTATCGTAATTATTTTTTCTTATTTTCTCTTTCTCTCTTTTCTCGAAAATGCAGATAAGTTTGGTGCATAACATAACAAATAATTTTGAAGATGCAAACTGTAACATATCAGATAATTAAAAAAATATTAGAAATAAGTCAAATCAGAAGAGATTATAAATATTTAAAAATTGTTGTGCATAATCTCTTTGATGCTTATTTCTTTGTCAGAATTATTATATTTTTAATAATTTTTAATTCGAGAGATAGGCATATTACAAATTGTATTAAAAAATAAGAAAAAATAAGTTTGCGGGTAAGGTAAACGGAAAAGGGTAACGGTACCATTCCAGTCGGAAATACGCTTGATAACAGGGCGAGACAGATAACACACGCGCGGCTGACGAGGAGACGCTCGGCGGGACTTGCATGCGGATAAGTTTGCCTTTCCGCATCGAGAAACTGGTGAAACGAGGCGGCCGCAGATCCGATCGGACAGCGGAATCGCAGGTACCAGACTGGGTTACGTCCGCCTGGTCTGCCAAGCGCGGCAACCCTATCTAAGGCCGACCTTAGTTTCGCTCCTGCAACGTTTAAAATCTTACCTGACACACAATCATCTCTCTCTTTCTCTCCCTCTTCCGCTTCTCGCTTTCTCTCTCGATCCTTCCTAGATATTTTCGTGAACACGATCACGTCGTATCACAATGCAGAATCCTGCTTTTATTCCTCCTTCCGCGATTATAATACGGCGGGTCCGACGTGGTTAGCCTAGATGCGCGGTCAGCTATTTTTTATACCGATTCGTGCGTGAGTTTATTAGCATATGGTACAGCATATATACGATAGGCCTGACAGATAACGACGCTTCAATGATTTTTCAATGCATTAATGCAGCCGGAAATCAGATTAACGATTCTTTCCTATTCGCATACTAATATATTGTTTAGTTGCGCGATTTCGGCGTATCAACAAACAATTTCATATTCCTTTCATATAAATATTGAATGAAAACAATTTTTACATGAATAAAACTTCTCAAATATCAGTCTTTATAGATATATGTATGAGGATAAAAGTATTCCTTGTTACTATTTCGAGATGTGACAAGATCCTGCTGTCGTTAATAATTGAACAGAGCTGTACATACATTTTTTATTACATTAAAATTTACTAGAAATATATATAACGATTTGCCCGGCGATTTATTCTTTCAAGGAAATAAGGAATATTGGTATGTGATAAGAAATGAAAAAGAAAACGTTGAGTCATGACGAGATTTTCACGAACTAAAGTCTTCTCCGCGTTGAGAAATGTGTCTTACCGCAGCGCACCTCATTCTCGGTTCGAGAGAATCAGAGCTCGTACCCGCACAATGTCCCACCCCCAAGGAAATAAATCTTCGGCCCCGGGCTGTGCATCACCGGTTGGCAAGCAATTTGGGGCCCGGCGATAACTCATACGAGCATCGATAGTACGCCCTTTTATCTACGTATATACTATAATGTAAGAGGGCTTTCTTGCACATGTAATATCTAAGAGAACTCACATACATAAAATATAAAAAATACTGCCTTATATATACACATGTCTACATGTTTCTGTCATGTGTATAAGCGTGCACATACCTTCGACTGTGAATGATTAGAAAGCAATCAGTTTAAAACAAAAATACTTTTATTCGTGCGTGTGAAAAACATGTTAATTAATATGTTGCTTTTTATATAAATATATAAGTTGACAAGTTTTGCAATTACTTTCGCATACAATTTTCTTTATTGCGAGACATAGAGTCTTAAAACAAATATTTTATATCAGAAATACGCAACATGCGCGTCCTTAGTTCAATTATTTTTAATGTTTTTATTTCATATTGTTGCGATTTTTATTATAAACATACATTATATAAAAAAATATACTTTTCGATCTAATCATTGTAAAAGTATAATGTCAATTAGATAGATAAGAGATGACACAATATTATAATATTTATATAACCTAAATTTATCTACAGTAGTTAGACTCATAATAAGAAAGTCAAGTGCTCTCTCTCTCGGCGATTTACGAATTTAAAAATCAGTAAATCTCTCCATCTTTATAGCAAATTCCACCGTTTCACTAGACTAGATTTTCGTGGCGCGTTACATAAGCGAATCCTTAGGTCGCCTATGTAGCGATAGCACATGGGTAGTAGTCGTACGTCTTTGCATATAATTAGAAGAGCATTGAATCGACCCTCGTCGGACGCCTTTTCACCGTGAAAAAGCAGGATGGGATGAGGGAGGGGTAAGACTGCTCGCATCCGAGTCGAAGGGTCTCCTGTTTTTTTGTCCTGTCAGTACGAAAAAAAAGGTCTCCTCCTCTCCAGGAGAGAAAGGGGTTAAGGGCTCCTTCCGCGATCGGCAGGTACATGTCGGTGACGTGTTCCAGGGCATATGCATATGTGCCTCACTAGGAAGAGGGTCGATCAAATTAAACCAGTGCCGTATAAAATTAGTCGTTGTTAGTATTCCTCTAAGGCTCGCCTGCTTTTATTTCACACAAAATTGTAATTTTTTAATGAAAACAGAAAATTATAGATTTGCTAAGTGTGATAGTAATTTTAGCCAAACAATTTGTTTGTGTGAAATGTGGGCACGCTGCTTTAAATTCATTTTATTATACAATTAAGCGCTACTTATATTGCCAGAAATTATTTAATTTAATTCTGTTATAATTATATATATATAATTCTATATATAATTCAGAATTCATATTCGAGTCTGTATAATTGGCTGATTAAAGCTTAAGGAGTACAGAAGAAAACTACAAGTTTATCAAATTGTGTCATACAAGACGAAAAAAATTTGACGTAGCTATAATTTTTTAAGAGTCAATATCATGTTGTAAAAGGCGAAAAGGCTATTTATATTACGGTCCTGCCGAGGCAACCCTTTTCGGCCTTGGGCTCCACTTCCTTCCTTAAAAATCATTCGCATAAATTATGCATGCAGGTAGTCCGTATTGTACGGTCGCTCACCTCAGCAGGGCCCGATGATAAATTATCGCACATTGAGAATTTCCGAGCTAACGAGGGTTGGAAATTTGAATATCCTTCCGCGCGCGTCTTTCATTCTCACGGCTCTCACCCTCTCCGTCGCTCTTCTCGCGCCTTTTCTAGCGGGCTTTCGGCGATCTGTACCTACCTGAGGACTGCGCGTATACAATAAGTCCGTGATTTGATTTATCGAACGATTTCTCTCGCGTATGCAAAAGTCCGCGTGTATAGAGGTACGTTATTATGCGTCCATTGATTCGCGGGGACATCTTAGAAGCAAGCGATGAATCGGTGACACGCCGTTTACCAATTGTCCAATAATTCGAAGCACTTAAAGCTAAGCGTAAAAATATTTTCTCGTTGGTACGAGTAATTCGCTTTTCTGTAAATCTTACTAAACTCTTCAAACTTATCGAATTTATCGATGAAGCTAAGAAAGATTTGTAACGATTATATTTGTAAATGAATAAACTTGTAACAAGTGTTAGCAATAATTTTAGGCATAGTAATATAAATTTCGACTCTATTCTTATCCGATGAAGCAAATCGCGATTGCGTTATCTTGAAACAATTAACAAATGATTAATTGAACACCATGAAATGTTCGCGTATAAACATTGTTCTTCGTCTGCGCGTTTGCACGCACGGCATTGCGCTCATCGCGGTCGAATAAGGAGCTAATCGCGTACTTGTTAAGACTATCCGCAATTACCGGCGATTACATTAAGTATAGGGAGAGACGGCGAGTCGCGCAATTTCGCGGCGCTGATAATCGACGGCGGACGATCCACTTTTTTATGGCGAGAAAATTACGCGCTCCTGATTCCCCACGCAGTGTGCGCGAGCTTTGAGGGTCACCGAACCGAACCGCCCATCGGCGAAAAGTGCACCCTTACAAACAATCGCAGGGCCGGGCAGTGCGATTCATGATGGCCGCCAACGAAAGCCGGGACCTAGTGCCCCTATCGCGGGCGAAAAAAAAAAAATATAATGAGCTCTCCCCCTCCCTATCAACTGGGCTCTCGTTACGGGACTTTGTAGGTACTGCGGTAAATGGAGAGTCGAAAAGAACGAGGATAGAGACAGAGCGAAGAGAGTGAGACGGAAAGAACACCCCACGCGAGTGATTTGCATACATGGTCAGCCAGCTTTACGGTGTGACTCAGTTTTCGTCAGCGTGGGGTTAGCTCGAATCGTCTCTCCGCTTTAATTGAAATACCGCGATCGAATAGTCGACTGACGGTTTCTTTTTTTTTTTTTTTACTATCGCGAAAGATTGTGAAAATATACGATAGATCACGCATGCACTAGCAACCATTTCATTCTGGTGTGCAACCGTTGCTTCCGAGATGCACCGGATTAATAATAGTGTTCAGTGATGTGTTTGATTACATTTTCTTACGCTCATAACGAGAATGATATGGCGATTCATAAAAAGCAATTTTGTTTCTGTTCGAGAGGAATTTTATACTTCTTTTATAAATATCTTGATATATTTTATAATAGACTCTAAAGAAATAAATCTCTCTAAAGAAATAGATTTACCAAAAGATGAAATATAGATCTCTTTTTCACTCGCAATGCGACAGCATAAACATAGGTTTTTGTACAGAGAACTATTTTAGATGTTTAATTAAAACTTCAGATAAAGAAAAGAATGAAGCAATTATTACATTTATATATAAATTCTTTATTTGCAAAAAAATTGATTTTATAATCATAAAAAAATAAGATTTTTTTGAAGTAAAGATCATTATATTTGATTAAAATTCAGATAGAGGATAAATGTAATGAGAGACAACTGCTGCATTTATAAACACAGTCTTCTATACAAAAAAATAGCATTTATAAGTTCAGCACTTTCTTATTTTTTATATTAAAAATTTTTAAGTAGGAGAAATCATCACAATCAAAATAAAATTCATCCATTACTTTCATCAGCGTTCAAATGATGAAAGTAATAAAATGAGAAAATTGTTTTGTATTTATACTTTTTTACTTGTATAAAAATTTAGCATGTTCTCTTTAATAAACAGGAATATAACATTTCTAAATTGTAAAAAGTTTTTAAACTGTGTTTGAAATGTTTGATGTTTTAAATAATGCAAATATGATAAAAAGCCGTTGACAAATATATTATGTAACATATCTGTTTCCGTAAATTCGTTGCGAATATCCTAATTCTTGGAAGAAATAAGAATTAAATCCTGTTCTGGAATCCAAAAAATAAAATTGCTACAACGAATGTAATAAATTGCTCCATTCGTATTCACACTTTTTAATCCACCAGTAAGTTTTCATTCGCCATAATATTATAAAAAACTTTTACTTCCTCTTATATCATTCACAGAATGATTGTTATTATTCACGCGATTGATTATATGCCATTATTTAATGCATAAAATATTTGATCAAGAAATATGAAATATGTAATTATTGCATCGCTGCGTCCTAACCGCCGTTGCAAAACTGTTCACTGTTTTGATCGAAATTTTGCCTAAAATACTGTCTAGCTGCACATCTTCATTATCAATAATGAACACTTCACAAGAGATGTTAATTGAGCCTTACACGCCTCACAATATGCTCGCGCTAACACTTTCGCCTTTCAAGTCTCGCAATCAAATTCCTCTGCGAGGCTTCTCGTTTTACACGATGGGACTTAACGGCGTGTTATTAATTACTGATACGAGTTAAACGAAGGAGAGTCAGCTCGACTGGATGGAATCGTCGAGAGGTGGCCATGTTGACGCCTGCGTACGGGCACGTCGTGGCGTCTATCTAGGGGGTGTGCTTTGCGCCGGAAGGAAAAGTATTGACTGAGAAAAAGTAACAAATCGATTCGGCTTTTGCACAAATTTTTCGTGACATATGCCAGTTGTATAAAATAATCGAAAAGACATTATCTCATTCTCCTGATTCGTTACCTAAATAATTTTTACATTTCATATATTTTGCGAGAACAAAGATATGAACAATATCATATTTTACCCCGCTGAAATTTTATAATTGTTGAACGGTCAACAAAATTGACAGTTTTAAGTAATCTTTTCATATATCAGTGCATATACCTCTACTAAATACGAAATTGAATCAAAGTGATAATTATTATTTATAGAATATTGATCATTATAATTATTATCAATTAATTATAAAACATTTTAAATATTTAAAAAATTCTTGCCAAATAAATAATGTTTCAAAAATAAATTAGATGACTAATTCAAATAAATATAAATTAATATTTATTCTAAAGAAAAACATTTTCTTTATTATTTATAAGATCTTATGAAAAATATTTTTCTTTCAATTAAAAAAAAAGAAAGAGAGATAAGAATATTATCCATTAGTTTATAATTGTATAGAGAATCAAACATACAAAAATTAATTTAAAAGGTTAAAATATTTTTTTGCAGAATATATATGTTACTCTGCATTATACTGCTATATATTCGTATACGTGTGTTGGCATTGTATTATACAAGTTGCATATATCTAGCTGCGCATATATGTATAGGCAGTTGGGACGCAGACGCCGGCGTCGCGACGTTCGACGGTACAGTTCCCGTCGGACGGTCCTTGGAGATGGCAGGATTCGGTCCTTGATCCTCTCCCAGTCCTTTCTGCGCACTCGTCTTTGCACGTAGTCCATCCTTCCTCTCTTTTGATATTAAGATCAAAGAAAACGAACGAGATCGAGTGAATGCGCAAAGCTACTGCGAATATGTTTCCGCTTAAGCACAATAAAAATTAAATCGCGCATATTACCGATATTAAGAAGTTTTATTCGACGTAGATCCGCAGTGAAGTGTCTTTCGGTTTTACGAGTGAGCTAAAACGTTAAACACGTGATTTACATTTCAGAGAATAATAAGAGTCGAAACTAATTTTACAAAAGCGCGCGCAAAATTTCTCGTTTGATCAATGTAATTACATCGGTTACACTTTCTAAAAACATGGCTTAGTGTCAAAAATATATTTAATCTTATATATTCAATCGAGAATTTGATGCTCAGCTTACGAAAACAAATATAGCAATTCCAAATCTGTGTGACCTACTACAACACGTGAAATTGTTCGAAGTAAACTTTACGCATTTCAAGAGATGACAAATTATCAGTACCTGAATAAAAGAATTCGAATCTTTCCATTTGATATAATTGCAGAAAAAAAACAAACTGTACTTTTAAAATAAGGATTGTATTTTGAAGAAAGATAGAAATTTTGACAGCGACTCCTCTCGCAGAAAGAAGTAACGATAAAAAAGTGATATACTATTATAAATAACGAATTCTTTAAAATATTTGACACTTTTGCACTCGAAATACATTGCCACACATACGATTCATTTACGAAACTCGAAACTTCTCGTACTTAAGCGGTGTAAACTATTTCTTCGTCGCGAGAAAATCGAGATCACGAGGCGTCTTCGTAGACAGCTAGCAGCTGATTGTTTCCTCTGGCGATGGCGGGCCTTCGTTTCGATTTAATTACGTCAGCGCCATCCCCTCTCGCGCGCGCGACCCTCTCCACATTCTTAATCACCACCCCACTCGTCTCTACTCTCCTCTTCCCTATTCTGCCTTCATTCATTTTCACTTTCGTTTTCCTCTTCTGCTTACACATTCATGAAACGATTTCCTCCTTCCTTTTTGTCCTGGCGGACTGAGTTCGTGCGCGTAATTAATTTATACACATTAAGTTGTGGAACTTTATCATAGTTTACGATTAAACGATTCCGCGTCTTTCTCTTGCCGTTTCTCGTCCCGTGAAAGGTTCGATGTACTCTCCCAGAGAAGAAAGGGCAACATGCGATGACGATTATAAGTAAGTATTTTTCTATACATCGCAAATTTGTATGTACGTATTTCGTGTTAAATTTGTGAATATTAAACAGTTTTTTTTTGACTGTTATATAACTCTTTTTCAAGTTTTCGTCAGTATATACATATGCACACATATATGCCTCTTTATTTCTCAGGTATATTACCCTATTTGTGTGTGTATACCTCTATACTAACATATCTAGATATATTAAATATATAAAAAAATATATTTCTTTCTCTGTTAGAATGAATTAATTAGAAAAAATTAGTAGCCTATGTTTAAGTTTTATATGCGATAACGAAATATCGATAGAAAACAGGAATAAATGTTATATTTTAACGTTACTAATAAATACGATTTTCTGTGGGCGAAGCGAAAGATGAGATCAAGAAATTGGTAAACGCATTATGGAAAACTCTAGACGAGAACGGAACATCATTTAGAAATCGAAGGATTAAGTGAGAATGTCATAAAGAAATTAAATCAACGGATTCATTTCCTGCATAACTGAATGCACTTTAATGCACAAAAAAATCTGATATACGAAAATAAAAATATGCAGAGAAAAAAATTTGTTCTAAAACGCTATATTTTTTCTCTGAATATTTTAATATGTTTAACCAAGAAAAATTCTAAGATATATGTTTTTCATAATATATATATAAACCTTTATATATTATACACATATATAAATACTTATATACATATATAAATCTTTAACCGTATATATACATATATATATATATATATATAACCGTATATATATAAACCTTTAAGTTCTATCACAAATTATTTCCACTTTCCTTTCTCGAATCCCTCTCAGTATTATTTTCTACCGATTATTTCTAATCTTCAATGCTAATATAATCGATTTAATTAACGCGTTAAACATCACCAACAGTTTTTTTTTCTTTTTTTTTACACTAATAAAACACCAATCGCGTTTTCTCGCTACTTGATTACGCAGACCTTTATTTTCTGCGCATAAGAAGACGCGCGAATTCTATTTCTTATAGCTTTCGAACTTTCTTCATCGAGATTTCGTGTTAAACTGACACGTTTCCGGTGACAGGAATCCGCGAGGCCGTTTTGCCGTCTGGCGAAGTCAGAGGGTGGGGGAGACAGACACCGGTTGCACTCATCAACCCCTCTCTATCGTTCTTTCTTTAACCCTTTCTGCCCCACCAGTCTTTTTCTTTGTGCTTTCTGCATATATAATTGCGATCCCATGTCAGACAACGAATTGAACAAGGCCATCTTGTCTGGCAAACTAAACTGGTAAAGAAAACTAGATATCCGAAAATATATTATATTGTCTCTCACACATTTAGCAGCTTATATATAATAGAAATCTGGATGCATTATAATAAAAAATTGACTTTATTTATTTCATTATTTAATAGTTTTGAAGAAAAATATTTGCATACAATTAAAAGCACATTCATTCACCTTTTAAATAAGACGTCACAAATATGACACAAACACATGAGACGTATAATTTATAATTAATTAAAGATATAATTTTGCTGATACAAATATTATATATAAAATTATCAAGATATTTATAAAGATATAAGTAATCTTTTGTCTATCGATATTTAATATTTTGTGTCTAAAAAATTGTTATTTTACTGCATGTATATATAAACTAATATAAATATTTGTCTCGGAAATGTTAAATTAACGCGATTATATCGTGTACGACACAGAAAGAGTCATGAAACGTCTGTCTTTGAGGCTCATACTCGCGAGAAAAGCAGGATAAGATAAAATATAGTTTCTTTCGTCTCGAATTGGCCGACGGTCCTTGTCTGGCTAGGACGATCCCCCTCCCCTTCGTCATTTTTAACCCTTTTTCCTCCCGGGGAGGCGGGCGGGATTCACCCATGCGGGCACCCCGTTGTCGTCCTCTTTGTATACCCGCTGGAATAATGAATTATATTTTTCTGTTCCAGCCAAGCATAGATTATAATATTTTTTACTATCTATACACAAAAAGCGCGAGAGAGAGAGAGGGCGGTGAATCCGTTGGTACAACCTATAAACCATCGTCTCTTTCTCTTTCTCCTTCGCGTGCTCTCTGTCTATCCTCTCACGTTTAAAAAGGGGGACAATGAAAAAAGGGGTAAAAAAAGGGTTCTGGTGCGATCTTCACATAAATAATCAGGGCGGCTCTTCTTTCTCTCACTCTCACTCTCTCTCTCTCTCTCTCTTTCTACCTGGATGAGCTTTGCATATACGCTAACTAACTAACTCCAGCCTGCCAACCGTCACGTAGGCCGAAAAGAAGTACAGTGCCGCGACATATGCAGTGGGTTGACCCTATTTGTGTTTAATGACCCGCTGATACGCCACTCTTTTTCGTTTGCTTTCTTTTCATCTCCGTGTTTTCCTTTGGCGCGCACATTACGTTATAACTTTGATTTTTGCAATTTCTTTGTGTTAAACATATTATTCTTAACATGTAACTCTTCAAGACACTAAGATGTTGTATTACGAAATTATTTGTTCTAAATTTCAAGAGTTTACCGTGATAATGAATTATATATACATATATATGTATATTACTACAGATAAAATATTTTATAATACTACACTTTCTTATATTTCACATGTTAATATTTAAATGATTTTCGACTTACAACTTATGTAAATTGTTATAATATACGTTATTATATAAATTGTTATTTTTTTTTTTTTTTTTTACGTGTGTCAAAATATTCAACAATATATTAAATGACTAAGAGAGATTAAAGCTTGAGCTTAAAGTCATTTATTAATGAAGACTTTGCTTTACTTCTACGATTAAACATAGAATAAATAAATCGGCAGAATTGGCGTATGATATATATATCGTATTCAAGCGGGTTTATCGCAAAATTTAGCGGACGATTCTTAGCAGCCGTGCACCGAGTTCGGCGGCAAGACTAGATAAATGTACGAGGCTGTAAACTCTCTTTTTTCAAAAGAGGCACTCTCTGGCTCGTATCCCGTTCCACACATGGCGCCGCCAACCCCTTCCGCCGGTATTTCGGTCTCCGTCTGTGGCAAGTCGGGGCAATGTTTTAGATCTTATCCCCGAAATTATACGTCTGTCTGGCTGTCTGCTCCTGGCCCTCAGGACGTTGGCACGCGGTATCAAACGCTAATCGCATGCCGCGCTCTCATCCCTCCTACATTAGGTACCCACCACCCCCACCTCTTCCTGTCTGGCCCGTTTTACATCCTCTCTGTCCTTCCGTCTTCTATCCCGCAGGATAACGGACGACGACGTTCATTCTTTAAACGCGAGAAGGGGAATAAACGACCAACATTCTCTCGATGTGTCGTCAAGTTTGAAAAATCGCGATTAAAGTTTCAATCGCGATATACATTTTCCTCAAATAACGATTCACATAAATTACATTAACGTATAGGACAGTGTATTGTAAAATTTTTAATTTTTTAAAAGCAACTTAAATTCAAATTTATGGCTCATCATTATGTTATCATTTTACGAAATTGCCTAAATTAAAATTTTTAGAGACCATAGAGCTTACGTAGAGTATTTAAAATTAAATAATGCAATGTATTTTTGAACTTATCAAAAGTTGATCTGTCACTTTGATAAATTAAACGATTTATTTGTGTAGAGGGCTATCAAAATGTCAGATTTAACGGAGTTCTTGAGATGCGCAAGCGCGGCTATCGCGCAGGACTAAACTCACAACCCTATCTTCTAGCTATGTTATTATGCAACAAGTTGCTTCGTTCATCTTTTACATCTCTCCTTCTTTGATCACCGGTTAGTTATTAAAGACGCTTTTATCGGGTAAGTTTTAATCTAATTATATGCATAATCTCTTCTAAAAATATCGGAAATGCTCGTTTCACTTCTCTTTATGCTACTCTTCGTTCACGCCGTAGCATTTTTGCCCCGGATGAACGCTCGCGTTTCCTTGCTTCTTCACGAATCATATAACGCTTTTATGAAGCATATAACGCGTGTATCTGTGCGCTGCCATTGTACGACGTGAAAAAGGAATTGTGAAGAGGAGAGGAGAGATCGATAATCGAAATTTATTGCACCGTCATGCGCGCGTCACGGTGCTTAGTTTTGGCAAAATAACGTGATATCATCCTCTCTCTTGAAAAAAAGCCCATGGCTGAAACCCCGTAAAATGCATACGATTACCCTCGAGTTGTGTCGAGAATGTATATCCTGATCCTTGTCGAAAGGGTTAGGCGCGATGCTACGATCACTCATAAATCAAGATTTACCCCTGTCGTACTCTTAATCGAGCGTGCAATTTCAAGTCCAGGTCGAATACCGAGCTGACTGGAAATAATGACTATTCATATTTATACAATGCATATAAAAAATTGAGATAACTATTTAAAAATAATTTAAATATAATTTAAAAATTAAGCAGACTTTTCTTTGGAGGTACCTTGTATTAAATGCTTCTTATATCTCACACATATAATAATGACATTTATTATTTGCAAAACACATTATCCAGAGTTACGATTTCAATTAAGTACAAGTACGTATTCGACCTTGAAATCAATCGATTAAAAAGAACAAATAATGAGACAATGTAACAAAAATTTGTAAAAATCCCTCTCGATATCAAGCGTGCCTAGTTACCTGCCAGTTGAAGTGGTGCAAATATTTAACGCGGGGAGAACAACCCTTTTCGTCTACGACGCGTGTGGAAAGCGTGTTTGGTTAGTTGACTCGATGATTCGACTACGATCGGATATCTTGTAATATTTTACTTTCACGATTATAATAGTATTTTGCAATAATTGTATTAATATCGTGGAACGAAAACAACTAACATCAAGTAAAAAAAAATATAAGATATACGTATGTAAAATAATTCATCCTATTATCTTCAAATTACAAATTGATATTGGTTTATTCGCGCGCGATCCAAGATATCGATTTAAAAAAAGTAAGATCGTCGCATCAACAAGTGTTTATTAATATCTGTCACACTGCTTTCTCAAGTATATAAAAGAAGGAAGATAATTTGATTGCTTCAGTGTGGTTGCGATATATAAAACCTCGGTGCAACGTTGCGTCTCGTCTCGTCTCGTCTCGTCTCGTCGAAGCTGATGCCAGTTAATGATGATTTCATCTGCGTTTACGTGGTCGTGTACACATACCTTATTACAAGGCGTACGAGAACCGTAATGCGGGGGATTATTACACCGATACATCGCTATTGCATTGGTGTAACCAAGAGTCACATTCGTGCGTCCTGCGGTGAAAGGGAGGAGGGAAAGGAAGGAACGCAAGGGAGAGGGGTACGTTTCCGTGCACGTATAAAGCTCTCGCGAGTGTATATATTACGTACGTTGTTCAATTTCACGACGTCTCGCTTCAATTCAGACACGACGGATTTTCCACCATTACCCGACCATATTTCTCTCTCTCCCCTCGCCCTCCCCCTCTACGTTCATTTTACCATCTTCCTTCCTCTCCTTTTCCTCTCTTTCTCTCTCGTGAATTTTCACTCTCTTTCTCTCTCTCTCTCTCTCTCTCTCTCTCTCTCTCTCTCTCTCTCTCTTCCTTCCTCTTTTCCGGTTTCAGGGGCGGCGCACCACTTTGTGAACCAAGACAAATTGGAAATATCTTGTCGCGGTACTGGATTCGACTCGGCGGAATATATTGGGCGACAACGGTATATCCGGTCGTACTGACTCGTTATTAAATATCCGCTTCTCCGTATACACATACGTTGACTATCTACGCTGCGCCTAATACATTCGCTTCCTCGTGTTGGTTATAAAATAGTCGCAGGATATTGTAACGAAGTAATCACGTACAATAGTTTACAATTTCCGAAATAATTCGAGTTTATCGCAATGACGAAGTAACGAAAACTTTATCTTTTACTAGCTAGTCGTATGCACTGATTAACGCAAAATTTAAATTAATAACTCAAGATTAATTAATTAATGTGTTGATTAAATGACAGTTCATATCATTAACTATTAAATTTATGTCAGTGTGAAATGCTGATCCTAAATCTCCTTAGCGTTTTGTCATCTTCTCTGTACATCCTGACAAGAATTTCGCAGTTACCGACTATTAGATAATCGCATATCACTCTTTTTGACACATATACAGAGCAAATAATAAGTATCATTACAGGATAATGCGTCCAGGGGCTTAAAGATCGTTTAGGCACATATTGGCCGGATTAAAGAGCGAAAGATCGCGACGCTTTTCGATCGCATTAAGGGAAGGGTTTCGTTCGTGGAGCTCCGAGAAAGACAGCGCCCATTAATAATCCGCGTCCAATATAATGCCGCATTAGAGAATAGTGCTGCCTGGCCCGGAATAAGACCCGTGAAAAGATCCCGAGGGGTGCCGCGGGTATCACCGCAAAAATGTTTGTAGCCATCGAGGCGGCAGGTAGACGGGTCATCGTGTAAGGAGAATTTGTGAAGTATGTTTTTTTTTTTCCACGCAAACTTTTACGGAAGTCTTTTTCGTCGAAGACCCTTTAAAATCCGTAACATGAGTCACAGGTGCTATAAAACATCATAAATTGCTGATGTTAGAAAATCTGAATTTTTATTTTATTTTATTTTAACTAAAAACTGCGGTTTAACAGTTAATATGAAAATACTTTTTACATTTGCAGAATTATGCCGAGTAATATAGACAATTAAAATGAACAATTTATTGCCTACTTTCTTTGTGCATTTTACGTTAATACAAACTTTTTTAATATAATGATTATTTTTAAAAAATGTAAATATCGGTCTTCGAATAAAATATGAAGAGGGTAATAGAATAAGGTAACAAGCTATATTTATTCTGAGGAAATCACCACTATAATGCGGAATAAACTTTAAAAACAATATACGATAAAAATTGTTTGTCATTGCAAACAAGAAAAGTCTGTTTCCTACAGTTCGTTTCCAGTCGATTTTACATATCGGGTCGTAGGTATCTCGTAGGTATCCCGGGATGGAGGACCCAGGTAAACGGACCATCCCGTAGAAGGGGTTACGTAACCCCTTGCGTTAGAATGAGTACAATGCATGAGAAATAAGAGAGACTGGCGCGCGGGTCAAGAGAAGAGGATGAGAAAGCTACCTACTGAACTGTCGGCACAATGACACCAAATAGGCGGTTGATTGCACAATACTCCGATGTTTATCGACCCATCATCGATATACGTGCCTCTTTCGCACGCACGTACAACCGGGGTACACGTGTGCACGCGCGTAAGTGTCTACGTGTGTGTGTGTGTGTGTGTGTGTGTGTGTGTGTGTGTATGTGGAGTCAACAACCGAACGTTACGCCCAATTTAAGACAGCGAATGCAGCACCGTTCGATGCGCATTAGAAGGCGAGAGAATACGGATCGAGCTATCGAGGATTTTATTCGATTGTCGAGCAACGGCGAGTCGCGCCGATGATAATCCGCAAGGTCAGCGATCTCATTGATGGAATCAATGACGTAGAAGCAAGAACGGCTAAAAATGTTTGAGACGTTTAGCCGAATAAGAGTGAATTTTTATCGTTAAATCGCTGACACATTGAAAAATTATAACGTTGCGTGTGCAATACTTAATAAATTAGAAAAAGAGGAAAGAAGTTATACATGTAATAGGAATAGTTATATATAAAAGTAATTATATAAAAGAGAGTTGTAATTATAATGTATATAGCGATAATCATAATAGGTTTCCTTTAATATTGCAGTCGTGAATAAAAAAATTTAAAGCACAGTTTAATTACACCGCAAATGCTTGTTCTACGTTTTAAGAGATAAAAGAAGTGGTAAATTAAGTTTTTTAAGCTGTTTGAAGTTTGGAATCAACGACTTAAGCTTCTTTTCGCGAGGGTTACTTTTAAGAGAGTTTATACATTTACAATATACAATATATAATACAAAAAGATAGTTAAAGATGCTTTTCTCTCGTTTTACATAATTATTCCTAGCGGCACATATAATCAGTACGAAATTTGCACATAAGAGAAAAAGGGACGGGAGCTATAAGATAAAAATAAAATTATCATGTCATATATTAACTTGTATTGAAATTCCATTTCAATTATTATGCATTATCTTATCGGGAATTATTTCGAAAACGATAACATCGATCCAATCGTTCTCGTCAAATTAAAATCAGTGTGAAAATCGGCGAGCAATAGGCCGTGTTCGCTAAACGTCGCGTTGGATAAAAGCAAGGAGAGAAACGCGGGAGGATGAGGAACGAGCGAGAGAGCGACGTAGAACGGAAGAAAGAGTACGCCATGAAGGGAGATCTCACAAGGGGGTTTTGGGGATTGGTTGAGGGTGGTGTGAGTATGTGGGGGTTGAAAGGCGTTGCCTGGCAACCACCCCCGGCTCTTCGTAATGGCCGCCACACACGTCACACACATACTCCCCCTTCGTCCTTCGTCGCGTCCTTCTCTCTCCCGTCTTTCCTTCACCGTTCTCGTCCTTCTTCTTCTTCTTCTTCTTCTCACCGCGTCGGGGGTGCACCCTCCACCCTCCCCCTGCGCATAATACATATCCTGCACCCTATACCAGCCGCGTGCGGGGTAAATTCTTAAATTTTGCCCGAATTGAAAATTTCCATATCTTATTCCCGCGGCGGCGCGGAGCCGTTCGCGCTGCTAGCTGCAGCAGCCAGTCGTCGCCCTCGTCGTTCTCGTCATGCGACAGCTGCAATCGAACCGAAAAATTTCCCAAAGCGATACCTTTCCATCCCGCATTCTCCCGCATTGTTAGTCGAGCGGAGACAACAAGCGCAACGCGAAATTTGGGTTTCCAGCGAATTAAACGACATACGCGTTGAAGGATTGATCCGATTCCCGATTGTAAGAAAAATTGAATTTATTAAAATATTATACTTATATTGAATTTATTATACTTTTTATGCAAAATTGAAAGGAACGTTGCATTCTGTGATTCTGACTAGCATTATCATTACTTACAAACAAATTTCCATACGATATTTTTATTTTCTCTCTCTCTCTCTCTCCCTCCCTCCCTCCCTCCCTCTCTCTCTCTCTCTCTCTCTCTCTCTCATTAAAAATAAATTTTGTGTAGTATAAAATATACGAGAAGCTAAACGGAATATTAATTCTCTATCAAAAAGCTACTTCTACGTATTGCAGTAAAACAGACAATTTCCGACGAGGAATTCCTGCCGATATTACGCGGAGCTGGTAGCGTAACACCCGGAAGCAGGAAGCAGAGGGTCGCGAGTCCTTTAATCGGATGTCGGGGCACGTGTTTCGCGGTGGCAATGCTCGCAGCTGCCAGGACACTTATGCAAATCGTGCCTCGAGCCGGCTGAGCTTTCGGCTTTATGCACTCCGTTTTAGTTGGCGAATTTGCATCGGTTGAATCGACTCCCTTTCTCTCCTCTTTCCTCCAACCTATCTTCTCTTTCTCTTTTTACCTTTTAGTCGCGGATATATACCTGGCGAGTATACGCGAGTGCGACTGCACGTACGTATGTATATCGGGCTGCCACGTAACGCACGACAATATCGGCCAATTTGCATACGAGAGGCGCCCCTATAGGCCATTTCAAAGCTCCGTATGGAACATTAGCGTCCACGACGTCGACGGGTCTCTTCTTTGAGTCGTATTTCTTTGCGTCGTACTTTGAAAGGATGTACTAAATATAGGTTACTCTTAGAATATAGTTGTGTTGCACACATTACATTAATATGGAATTGATATTTTATTTAAAGCTGTCGCCAATTGAAATAATTATGATAACTTTCTTTTTGTTTTTATTCGCACAATTTTATTTTACATAAAAAAAAAACATTGCTAGAAAGTTAAAGAATCGAATCCAATATCGTGAAAGAAAATGACTTGTTATCGTATATATACTTCAACATTTGATAGTAAAACGGTAGAATAATGTTACGTTGAGGCAATAAAACTGAGAGAGCCGAGGTACCATATGGGAGATTTATGAAACATTCTGTAGAATAGTGTTGATGATAAAAAAGAATAACCAATCCGAGTATGACTGGAGTGGAAAATATTATTATGCATACACATCTGGTATTATATGCGTACTGTATGCACACATGCGCACGAGTTACACGTGCATGACGCAAATGTGCCGTATTATTGTATTATTAGATATGCTTGCTGCAGTGATTCACAAGTAATTGTACACGCAGATACGATTATATGTCTGTTTATTCACAATCGTGAACATTTAAATCGCTTCTGTATAAAGTTTAGCGATTATTTATTTATTCAAAATTTTCAATCACTATAAAAATTGCACTGGGGTATATCGTTTGTGAAAATATACAATATCCAAGATAGATACGTGGTAATGTAGATGTAAATGTCGTATAAAGAAATTCCAAAAAATTCTCTACATTTAGGAAGAGCGCCAAGATAGTACTCTAAGAAGACGAGAAAGTAGCTACTATTCTAAAAACGAGCACATTGAAATTATGATACCTAAAGCGCATCCTACCCGTGATCAAGGAAGAAAAAGGGTAACCGATCCACGTATGCCAGGAATGAAATAATATTGTCATGCAAATATATCCGACGATGTATATATAGTACACAGAGCTGCCGCGCAGTGATTTACATACACGCATGGATAGAAATGGAGATGAGGAGGAGGGCACGGAGATATAGAGAAGCAGAAAGAGAGAGAGAGAGAGAGATATGTGCGCTGCTTTACATCTACCTGATTATTCGTTCGAGGCCTGGCGGAGGGGAGGTTGCCCGATGGCAAGAGGGTGCGCGAACACGAAGAAACGAGAGAAATAGTAGGTAGAGGGGCGAGGGATAAGAGCAGGCATAGATCGCGCGTCGGGCATACGTACATATTTGCAAATACATTTAGCCCGGCTCTACAAGGCTGGAAAGTTAAAAGGGCAAACGACGTGAGCTCGATACCCCGTCCGAATCCGCTGAACCGCAGTCAATTTAATGATTTCGTCCTACTCTCTTACCGCGCTCGTTCTTTCCTGCTCGTTCGATCTCCGAAGAAGATAAGATATGTGGGTAAACCCGTAGGCAAGGGGAAGAAAACGTTCTTCGCCCCGTGATCGTGGTATACTTCAAGGATGGACGGTCGAGTACTCGGATGAATTTTACGCGGCGCGTGACATTCGCGAAGTTGCATGGAATATTTCATGATGAGATGTATAGAATGTATATATAACATTAAATCTCTATAGTGCGTTAAAGGATTTTACAGGCTTTCAAAGGAACAAAATCGTGTGAGGCTTTAATATAATTCGAATTAATTCAATATCATAAGTAAGCTTGCATGAAATTTTAAAATTAAGAACTCTGATTTTGATTCAGTGTGTTATATAATAATATACACTGTATTAAAATTAAAGTTCTTCTCGTTCATATTCATATAATAACATGCGCATTAATATACGAAAAGTACATTGACAGACAATATACTAAATGTTAACTGTGATATTAAGAATGATATGTAAAATATGAATTAAAATATAAGATTAGAATTCCAAACGTACAAAAAAATCTGTCGGTCTTATCTAAATATACATATTTTTTTGCTTAAGTATTTAAATATTTAAGTAGAAAAAATGGATATTCTCCCTCTCTCTTAAGTATCTGAAAGACATATATATTTTTTTAAAGAAATACAAATATACACTATATAATATATAGAACATATTTAAATTATATTAAATTTAATATTGTATTCAAAATTCGCAAAAAAATATTTTCTGTAAATAAAAGAATACAAATCTTTTTTTGAGGAACATTTATACTTTTCAAAGCCTTCTGCTTTTGAATGAGAATCTAGCCAATGAGGTACGATGCAGGTAATCGCGAAATACTATAGAAGGGGTTGTGCGATCCCGCGGTAGGTTTAGAACGCTGTGGTGAAAATCAGAGGGTTAGTTTCTTATAGGATATGGTACAGAATACATGGAATGTGTAATAGTGAAACGTATCATAGCGATCCTGTATTCTGCGCGTATATAGAATAATCAGTAGTTAAAATAAATGAATGTACATAAGTGATATAGTAGTGGTCTCACAGTAATTATATTTTTGCGATATTTGTGTATACTGAAAGTAGTGTGAATCATATTAATATTTATTACAAATTTAAGATTATTTATACTGTGTCAATAATAACTGTGTAATGATAACCAAACGTTTTAAATCTCAGAGCCATCTTCTTTCTGATATATAATCGAAATTTTACTTTTTCAAATTATATACTAATAAGTTTTAATTTATTTATTTTTTGGGAGATAATAAATAATCGTGGTCTCCTGCTTAGAAAATTATTCCAATGTGCTACAAATGTAACGTTTGTCTGTCATTACATTAAATTGGTTCTCTTCTTTCGGTAATAATTGAACTTGGCAACGGGCGGGAATGATACCAAAAATTATCAGTACATCCTATCTATGTCTAATAATGCGTGAAAATATTTCAATCACTAACAATCATCCGTTATTAATAAATTTAATGCGATATGGCTCGGAAAAAAAAAAAAAAAAAAAAACTAAAATATAGCCAACAAAAGAAGAATGTCTCTTCCGTCCCGGCTAGGTACAGTAGTAATTTATTACCGCTTACGAATCTAAGGCAGCTCATCTCCGTTTATCCGCAGGCGGTGCCTGAAATCTGTCGACGCGCGGGTAAGTGACATGTTCCATTCGCAATCGAAGCCCCGGCGTCAGAATCCGCGGAATTCGCGCGTCGCGTCAGACGGCGATTTTCGAAGCCGGGCTTAGTAACCGGGCACGTACCGAACGCCTCCGCAACTTCTGGCAGATACAAATCCTCCTGACGTTATTTGCAGTGCGGCGTTAACCCCGGGCGTGTGCGCTCGACAAATCTCGATATGGAAAATCCGCGAAACGTATAAATGTAGCTGTCAGTCGCAGCCTGCACCCCTAACACCTTTATCCTTCCCCGACGAGGGCGGGAGAGGATGGCGATGTTCTTGATGGTAGTAACGTCAATTCTTCACACACGCGCGTAACCGAGAAAGCACACCTCGGTGTGAAAAATATACGCGCTTTTCGTTTATTTTATATCGTTCTAATGTATCATCGGCAAAGTACACATCGGCTGCGGTTGTGAGCATCCTATCTTGCCACTTAATGTGCAATTTAAGCAATGAAAAACAGCTGCATACCAAAAGTTTTATGCGATATTCATTATGTTTCTATATATAAGATTATTATATCTTCTACACTTTAGAGTTATTTTTATGTCTGCATCATAAAGTTAATTAATATTGTATAACAGCACATTATAGCTACGTTTTATATAATTCCAAGAATTTTACCATTTCTTATAATTTGAATAATTTATATAATTTACTTTTTTTACGACTGTAATGGCTCATATTTATACAGAGTACGAGTCTCTCTTTTCGGCATAGTCTAACAGTCGTAATTTTTCGCTACATTTGCTGGCAAACAAATTTACTCCGCCTAATTCCAAATTTTCTCCCTCAGTGGTCCAAACGCAAATTACCGTTTTTTTTTATATTTCTTCCACCACTATTTATGCTTCATTATTAATAAATTTTAGTCCCTTTGAGTTACGATGAAAAATATGCTGTTTTTAATCAACATAAATACTTTCGTTTCTTTATACAAACGTGTATAGCAAAATATACACAGTAAAGCAATCCGAGTTCCGGATTTATACCTATATTTTGTCTTATATATTTTCCTAAATTTAGCTTCAAAAAATTATATTATTTGTTTTATATCTTTTTAACTTTTTCAATTTCGTTTTCTCATTTTAGCATTAGATAAATATTTGCAGAAATGCTTGGAAAATATTACTGTCGACTAATTATTTTTAGAACTAACGAGACAAAAATGTTACATTAAATTTTATGTCAAAAAGAGAAATTGTAATTATATAATGAAATGTGGATAGATCTGTGTCTAGTGTATAGTAATACAGCCAGTAATATTTCATGTTAAGTGGCCAGAAATACGGATCCTTCCTTATCGAAACACCGAGTAGCGTATAGCGTCTGATATATTCCGCGCAGCCTCCTGAATCCTTCTTATTGTGCGCGCTTTAACCCCACTTCCGGGCCTGTATCGCGTGTCTATTTCGTCGTGTCGACAGAAGAATTTTCTAGGAAAAGCTTGCGACTTTCCAGGAGCGGCATCGAGATATGAAAATTCCTGACATCCTATATTCGGGCCTTGGTTGGTCGGTCGTTTTCCTCTCTCGTCGTGAGCACACTCCCCCCCCTGAGGCCGTCGCTCTGATAGGGTTTTGCCACTGGCTTTTCCATATCCGCGTGCGCGCACACACTCACTGACGCACATCCTAGCTACCCTTATCACATATTTTTGCATATCATATCGCTGTTCTCAGGGCCACACCTTCTCGTGAAAAGAGAGGAGGGCAGAAATCGCTGATGCGCTAGCGCGCGAACGATCGCGAGAACGAATGCGACGACACGAAGATTCGATATGATGCAGAAACTAAACGTACTATTGTACTACAAGATTATCGAGTATCACAAGATTAGGAAGCAAATAATATAATGCGAATATTACTTTTTAATCCATCTAACTAAAAATGAAATAAGTAATAACATTATCTCGAAATGGAATTAAATTAACTGATTTTATTTTCGGAGCATTTCTCTTCGTGTAACTAGTTACATTTATCATTTTAGTTATTTAATTTGATATTAGAGATAAACAAATAATTATCTATAAGAGAGACGTTGATTTGTTTACAAGATTAATAATTGATATATGTATATTTAAAGTTATTATTAAAATTAGTCTTCTTTTCGATTGCCATCCTTAGTTGACAATGCACGGATGTTACTTCAGAAAACATGATTTTCAATGTAAGCGCTATACATGCGGGAGACATGTATCGTGACAAAATATTTTTCACCATAATCACTTAAGTGATGTAGGCAGCTGTCATAAGACGACACAAGCTTCTTTCTCACTATATACTCCATTTTTGAATGGAAGCGTAGTGTGCGCAATAAACAATATTATTGTACAATATACCGCCATCATTTATATCTGTCTACCATATTATATACGAGAAAAATTTTTTTAAACAATTATCATATTACAAATATTATTTAATTGACATTCTTATTTTTATAAAGCGTATCGCAAACTATACACTTCATGATACCATGTACTTTAATCTCTGCGAAAATGTTGCTTATTCACAGACAATGATTCTCGAAAAAACGTAAGAGGTATTTGGGCAAGTTTCGGAAAGTACGGGAAATTGAAGAATAAAATTGTCATATTTCATATTTGAATGAGGGACACTCATACCTAATATATTTGCATATTTGCAAGTACGTATTATCTACCTTGGGGGCATATCATATTTATATTATTAAACATTGCAACGCGCGGTTCATGCATACATTCCAAATTTTCTCTTTTTTACTCGTCTTCTTGTCCACCACTTTAAGTATATCCTAGTCCTATATATTCGAAATATTCTGCTACATAGCATGTTCTCTATTCGAGCACATTCTTTTATGGCCATAAAACATATAACTTCATTTCAAAGACGATAAACGACATGAATGAGATGAAGAATGATTTAAAGAACGGAATAATCTCATCATTTTTATATACATATACATAATAAATACGAAGTTTTCGAAGAAAAGTCTAATTCGTAAAAATTTAGATTGCTTTGAAAATAGTTATTATACTAAAGTGTGTTTAAGTTATGCTTCTAATTGATATATTTATACATTATATATTTTATGGTTATTATTCAAAGAAAGAAAAAGAGAAAAAAATATTGCAAGTTGTATAAATATCCGCATGAGATTTCTTTTTTTTAATTTTATCTTATCTCGAGATATATATTTTAAATGATTTAATTACTTCTTTTCCCTGTCAATTAATCTGGATTTTCATTCTCATCCTCGACTTCTCGGAAAAAAAAAGCAAGAAAACGACTTCGCGCACTCAAGGTATAATGCTTTTGCCGTAAACTGGGACTACTCTAAAACACGAAGTATTGATATTCTTATGAAAACCTTGCGAATGTAGATATTCATTCATACGTTCTCGTATTCACTATTGCCACCCTGTCTACACCACTGCGCTATTCACTCGAGACGTTTCGCGGGATCGAGCCGTGGTTCTTCTCGTTTCTTCCTCCTTTCTCTCTTTCTTTCTTTCTATCTGTCTCGTTCTACAGGGCACCATAGGGGGCGAAGATACGAGAAGAGCCTCCCGGTAGCTGGGTGCAAGGGTAGTTTCCGGAATCCAACGGAGATAGTTTTTTCCTTTCGTCTCCCCGCAGAAAATGAGAGAGCCGGAGGACGATACGAGAGTGTCTTATATGCGGGTACAACGGCCTCTTATATGAAATACTTATACTCGAGGATATTCAGCAAGCTTATATTTGACTCGCATGCAAATCTTCTCCATACTTGATTTCTCGTGGATGCGAAGCTTCGGGGTATGATGGCTCGTTTTATGCTGCAGCCGTTTTCTTTCTTTTTTTTTCCAACTTTATCCTTTTTCCCGTCGACTTTTATTCGTTAAGTTCGGCCATCATATTTTGAATGTTTTAGAAATAAATTCACGGTGACCTCAATAATTGATATTTCGTTAAAAGTTAGTCACTGACAGTGTAAGCTATCTGGCGATTATCTTATGATTTAACTATTACGTCACATTTTGAAATAAATCATATATAAAGCATTTTAGCAATATATAACAAATTAAACTTTGGATATGAATTTTCTTTGTAATATGTATGTTTCTTAAAAAGATGAGAAGGATATATAGAGATACAGAGAGATAGATTAAAGAGTTCGTGAAGGTGAAGAAGCGTTATATTATATATAATGATGTTAGAATAGAAGTTCGAAATTAAGCCGAATATATCGAGCTGATTGGAATATCGGCGTCAAGCCGGGTGCAATGCCGCGAATCTTGGAACATCGCGAGAACAGAATGGAATGCATCGAAGCCGGGACAATTTTCGTCGAGAAAATACGACGACCTTCTCGACCGCGGAAATAATATAATCTCGCTATTTTACTTCAAGCCACTATGCGCACCGTGGAAACGCGACGCGGTAGAGCGAGGACTATAGGACGAGCTCGTGAAAGAGTATGGAAGTAAGAGGGGTGGTTGCATCTGTAACTTACTACCCGGAGGGTGCACGCAGAGGACGAAGAACGGTGGCGAATGGGACAGGATGGTCTGGCTTAAAGCGCCAAGACACACTGTCTAGCTGCGAAATTGTTTGGCGAAATACGCCGAGACTTTGTCACTTCTTTCGGGGTACATTTTCAACCGGCCCCGCGCCGTCGTTGCGAGCTAACACATCCTTATTTTGCACGCGCGCATTCGAGCCGGAATAACTCCGTTGGAAAAACAAAGGCTTCATTCACTCCTCGCGTGTGAAAATATTCCGCGGGTTATATCCTGAGGGTCGGTAAATAATTTTTATTCTCCGTTCCTTTTCCCTTCGAGGACTGTCTTATCAGCGAGATATTGAATTGAATTATTATGCTGTGTTAGCGACTCCGTGATCCGTGTAACGCTAATAAAATTGCAAAGACGAAGAGATTTATAACGAACATCTTCAAAAAAATATTTATACTTAAAGTGTGGATATAAAGTGTGGATATGCGCATATATATATGAATGAATATTTGCTTTAAAAAAATACTCGAAGACATTGAAAAGACATTAAAAATTATTCCAAAGCATAATCGCATCAGTAACAATCCGAGAGAAAGATTCGAAGGATGCAATATGGAGATCGCATTTTTCTTCGTTGGCGTTCGTTTACTCAACGCTCGTGCACACCCTCGTGTATATACATATGCGCGATATGGCGAAGGCGGGTGTTACGAGGACAGGATCCCGAGGGAGACGCCTCGAAAGATAGGCAGTCCGGTGCCTGCGAAATATGTGTATGCCTCCAAGGATCCTACCTCGATCTTACCAGAGTCGAAGACGCGGCAGAAAGTCACTCTGCATATCGCGGCAACTTCCTCTTGCTTCTTTCCCTTTACATTTCTTTTCCCGGACAAAAATAACAAGAAAGCTCACGTAGAAGCCTTTAGTTGTGAAACTTTTCATGATTAAAGCGAAATATATAGAGGCTACGTTGCTAAGTTACATCATCACTTAAACAAATATGTAAATTGTCATCTATTTTATATTATGTATAAAATTCGATCGCATACAAAATAGATTGTTTTTTTTTAATGTAAGATTAATTTTTTAAAAAAGTACTTGTTGCTCGCATTGATAATTGATATACATATAGTGAAATATCTTGTTAAAAGTCTCAAACACATTAACTTGTAAATTAATGGCAAATTTTGTGCAAATAAATATGTAATAATATTCTTAAAAAAGAAAAAAAAAAAGAAAAAAAACCCCTGCAGAGAAAATTTTCTTTATGCAATAATGTAATGTTTTTCAAGTTATTGAATATATAATTTAGCTAATAGCTTAAACTTGTCATTTTCAAACCTAGGTACATTTCAAATCAATTCAATTGTTTAAATCGCGATTAAGTGTTACATAAACAAGAAATAATAAATTAACGTAATCTTGTGAGTAACGCTACCGCACTCATGCACATAACGGGTTCTCTACTTCGCCCATTACGACTCGACGAAGTCCCTCTGAAATAACATCGCGCCGAGGAAAATCCTGACCTACCTTAAGAAGTTTCGCAAAGTACTCCGCAGTAACTTTCACTCTCGTTGAATGAACTTACCTGGATCTTAACGCTCGAAGTAACAAGGAACACTTTTCCTTCTCCTGTACATGCGACGCCAAGAAAAATAAATATGCGGCAAAGAGAGGGAGAATAACTTTCTTATATAAATTTAACGTAGCAACAAGAACCGCGGTTGCTGTCTCTATAATATAATGTAAACTTTATGTTAAAAAAATGGAAAAAAAATTGTTCCTTGTTTATAAAATATTATTTTATATTTGTTATATATGATTATGATACTCATGCCCCTGCTTTTTCTCTCTTCTCTCTTTTCTCTCTCTCTCTCTCTCTCTTTCTTATCCCATAAATAAAAATAAATCTATTCAATTAGTCTATTCAACACATAACTTCATTCCATGTAACGAATTTAATTTAATAGTGAGAGAAAAAAAAAATGAAAGATAACTTGCTAATTTTCCACTGAAAATAGTAATATTATTTTCATTTAGTACGAAAAACGCACACACACATACCGAATTAAATCTCTTATTCCTTTTGGTAGAGTTTAATGGTTACACCATTAGTATCTTTCGCTAATTATTTTGTGTGTGGAATCATATAGATTATTAATGGCTTCGAAATAATTATTAGTATATATGTAAATTAACGATAAGTTGTTTACAATTTTCATAGTAGATTATTGGCTAAGATTCAACGACGCGAAATGGCTAATCTGTGTTCACCTTAGACTCTTGGGACTCCGACTATCGCATCTATCGATTTTGCGTTTCCAGTAATTTTACGTTTCCAAGGAGAGTCGAGGCCGGAGAATACGGGAGGCTATATAGCCTGTATGTATGTATGTATATCTACGCATATAAGCATACAAGCACATATACGCCTATATGCTCCGCATGTCCCCTGCACGAGCACATGTCCTATTGGGGGTAAAAAGAGGGCGACGTTGCGACGCCATGACGGATGCGAATAACCGTAACGGGAAAAAAGATGGAGGACGCGTCTATATCTCGTCACTATTTTCCGTCGATGTATAATTCAAAAAAATTATATGAGAAAAAAAATATATATATATAATTATATAACAATTATATAATTATAAAAGAATTTTTTAACGCACTAAAAAATTGTTCTCGTGGCTAGTAATTATTCTGCTGTAAAACAACATTATATAAAGAGAGCGATTTTCCTCTAAGGAAAAGAAACGCGTTCCGAGATTATTTAAGAATGATTATGATAAGAATGGGGGAAAATGACAATGTCGGATCCGCGAAAGATGCTTAGGAGCGTAGATTGAAACACATAAATGATGATGCCTGATATTAGGCAGACGCAGGACATGCTATCCTACAAAAGTCGCGGAGCGACGAGAAAGGGGCAAGGACGAGGCGAAACGGGCGGGTGGTGGGAGTGAAGGGTGGTTGGTTGGCAAGGATATAAGATAAGGATATACGTGTGCATCGCATCCAGGATCCTTGATCCTTTATCCCAAGAGAGCGCCGTGCTGGAGATGGAGCTTTTCGAGTCCGCCTTTCAACCGAGACTATGTGTACAGGTCGTTTCAAGATCGGAAAGTAACACAGTACCATCATATCAATATTTAATAATATTATTTCGCCAAAATTCATTCGATTGTTGTACATAATATATCAATACATATATAAAAATAAAAATAGAGATTTTTGAAAGATATATGCAATATTTAACCTCTCTCGAATTATATAAATCTTGTTCAAAAATCAAGTTTGAAGGACGCGCGTTTCGCGAATATCCTCCGGAAGGTATCGAAAATTTCTGAAACGCCTTGTATACGGTCGGCAATGCAGACTCGCGCTCCAGCATGATGCGAGATAGACCGTAAAAGATTACTGCGACATACAGCGTGCTGCTTTCTCCTTCTTTCTCCGCGCCATCCTACGAAGAGCCACACGGCCACCTATCCACCCTCTGCGACCCCCATCCTACGTTTTTCTCTCTCGACGCATCCCAATCTCCCATATCATATTATTCGCAGCGAATCCCGTTTTACATTTGCCTTCCCTACCGGAGCCTTCTTTTTGACATCAAACTGATTATTATACGCGTATTGTGTTGGGACTCTATGGGTGTCGATGTCAGCGAAATGTTGCAGTATATATAAGACATTGACGCGTGCTTTTCGCGTCTTGAATGTCACGGAGAATTTGACGATGTGTAAAAAGTTATAAATGTACGAGCAAACGTACGGCAAGAGCAACAGCAGACAAATATAAGCCAAAGTCTCTGTCTATATATATTATAAAATGCAAATCCCAGTTAAATATCTGTCTAAAGAAATAATTAAGTTACCTAATTTAAGAAAACGATGTACATTTACATATCCACAGCCTACATTAGTTTGCATCAGCATCTCATTGAAATTCATAACATGTCAAAATCCAGTTTACATCGTTTTCAAAATAAATTGCTCAGTCAACGTAAAGTACGATATAATCTCGAAATAATTCATTAAAAGAAATCCATTGAAGGAGTACGTAATATATATCACAGTAAACAAATACAATGTCTTAAGAGAGCACGATAAAAGAATGCGCAAAGTTGAAAAATATATCTCTATAAACTTTTTCTTACAAAAGTTTCGTGAAGACTTTCATCATTATAGATGCTTTACTTCCACATACGATGTTTCTGCAAAATGCAACCTCTCTAGCACGCAAGAAGCTAGCTGGTGCATCTTCGTCGAGAACTCTTGTTCTCTTGAAACTTGAGGAGAATCAGCCAGAACTTCACATTTCTTTCTCTTTCTCCCTTTATCTCTCATTTTGTCGTCCGTTCTATTCTCCGTTCTTTCCTCTCTCATGTTTCATAGATAAGAAGGAAAGAGGAACTAGTGCCTGCGATGCGAAGAGTCGCAATAGGATTTCGCGTATTTCGTCAGACGTCAGGACCATTATCGAGTACAGAAACAGAAGAGAGGAGAAACCGAAGCGCATCAGAGACGCCGAAGTGGAAGCCGAAGGAAAGGAAATCGGACGAAGAGAGAAATTGGAAAAAGGAGGGTGAGCGATGCGAGATTGTTATTTTCAAAATTGATACGCGACAGCGCGGAGGGTTAGACGGATGGTTTCGCGAGGGTGGCTTCGCGAGGGCTACGCGGGAGATGATTGTGTGACAGAAATGATATCGAGTCCCCGTCATTGCAGCATGTGTCGGATATATGCGGATTCTTTCTGAAGAATATAGCCGAGATCGCTGACTAATAATAAAACTCGAAGACATTCAAAATTAGGTCGACAACCGAGAACAAATAATAATGATGATGATTCGAAGTAAATCATTATTTTGAATGAGAGGATGAAAAGAGGATGAATGTGATAAAGACAAAAATAAAAATCCTACACACGGAAACTAATATTAATATCTATTAAGAAATTCTAACGTATTTTTGATTCCAACTCGCAGATTAATATTAATACGTTTTTCAAAGTAATATAATTAATATGATGTCGCGATATCAATGCCGTTCGTATTTTTAATTCGTGCGGCTGACATTCATTTTTACTACTATCATTTTACTAAATAATACATCAATATCTTGCATAGTTGTTATATACAAGAATGTGTATGTTGTATGCGTACGCTTCTCGTTCTATTTGTCATGGAAAGTTCATCTACTGGCGACTAACGGTTCTTTTCTCGAGAATAAGATCAATCTCCTGCAAAGTCGGCTGACCGGACAGTTCAATTAAACTTTCTTTTCAGCCCATCCAATGATACGTGTATTCATTTCATGTAGAGTGGGTAAACTCTGCGCTGAAAGGTCACATAGCGACTGTCTGAGCGAGCTATACGATTCAAAAGATCGTATCGGGAAATCTGAACATAATATGACTCCCTTCTGATGCCTCGCATGCGTAAACGTATTCGCCATTAGCTTTACCTCGTCTGGGATGGTATGTTTTGTAACAGTTCGTTTCGATATGCATATTGAGTTTTAAAGGAACCGTTAAGACATGACGTTTTTCAATGTTATATTTCATATACGAACATTATATAAATCTTTCAAACAAAAAAAAATTCATATATAAAAACTTCTGAAGAATTATCTTTAATTAACTGCAAATTTATGACAAAAGAAATTAGATCATAAAATTTTTAATATGAGATAGCGAAGATAAATAAAAAGGAGTACGTTTCTTCATTAAATATCGTGGTGACACATAATTTAAGAATCTCTTATTCGTCAAGAAATATACGCAAAGAGAAAACACTTTCAAAAAGTCGCAGTATACATATATGTTCGTAAAAAGTAATTTTCTTTATAAATTTTCTTTATAGATTAAAATATTAACTCTTTAAGAAAATAGAGTATAGATACAAAGCATCGAAGTACGATGGAATAATATCCACTAAATCTCTTAAACTACATCATACTCGGTCTGTCCGCGATCGGAAAGTACACTGAGCATTTAATTGCTATGAATAATGAATTCCGACGTGCGGCTCTCGACGACGATGTCTAGATAGAAAGAGAGAGGGGGGGGGGAGAGAGATATGTAGAGGGAGAGAGAGGGGGGATATATATAGAGGGTGGGAGGGGAGGGGGAGGGGGAGGGGGAGAGAGAGACGTAGAGGGGCTGGTCGTTTTAGTTGAGGGTAAAGGCGAGATGGGGGAGGTGTGGGGGCGAGAAGCGCAACAGGTTCCACTTAATTATTGAACACTATAACCGGCTGGCTCAGCCGTCACCGCCGTTTTTACGCCCCTCACGGCGAGCCGTAATCAACCACCTGCCCGCTATTACGAGTAGGTTGAAGTTGATCGTTTCGGTGGAACCGCCGCGATTTTTTTTTTTTTTCTTTTTTTTTTTCGTGTCTCGGCGAACGGGATTTTTCACCGTTGATCGGCATAGTACAATTTCAATTTTGGAGTATCGCGACGAGCGTTATTCGAATTATCTATCGCATTCTCTTCTGAAACAGTGGATCTACGTGTATCTTTGTCTGACACGCGAGAAATATTTCTTCATGTAAAATTTCGTAGTCTGGTTTATTTTCCGTCCGTAAAATAACAAGCAATGCGCAATAACGTGATACAGCTGCCGCACCATGTAAGACGCGCGAAGCGCGCCGAATTCTTTATCCGACGAGGAGTATATTTCGTTTTGGTGCACGTCTCGCATCTCGTTGGCAGCACTGCATGCGGCAGTACGGGAAATGGGCTCAGAGACGCTGAGACGGTATTGATTTTCTATCCGACGTATGAGAGATGCGTGTTTCGGATGGTCTTCTTGCTCTTTGTTTTCCCCATTCTCGTCTATTTAGCGTCAGAGCGCCTGCCGCCCTCGGCAAAACGTACTTTAATAAAAGATTCCGTTCTGTCGCTTTGAAAAAACATTGCGCGCAAGCCGACGAACGCCTTGTAAAAAGTGAAGCGTTAAATGTGTCTAACGTGTGCGTCATAGAATGAGACGATCGGCTATTTTATATTCCGCGAATTGTAGCTTGGATCGACTATCATTGTCTTTGTCACAATGCGCAATACATATGTATATTTGTAAAACGTTTGGTTTTCCTGAGATATTCTAAAGCCCTTATATCTCCAAAATATCTCTACTCATTTATGATATAATCTAGACGATTCTAGACAACGAGAAACTAATACTAATACTCTATCTCATACATCAGGATAAAATACATTGTCAAGTTGAGGATAAAATAATTTTACGATAAAAATATAAAAAAAGTCATTCACTACCATATAAGATGTCTAATTTCAAAGACGACATAATTTACTTTTAAAAAATTCGAGTTTTTACCGATTCCAGAATTTAGCGAATTTAAAAAAGAAATGGACTTGGTCGTCTTTAATTGAACGTTTTATATGTTAATTATGTAATTTTATCAAATAACAGAGTTATGTATTAAGAAATAAAAACATCGAAAATAATCGTACACCCTCCGACTCGCTGTTTTGACTCGGTGATTTTATTGAAAGTACAGTGACTGTACTTTTGCAATGTCAGAAGAGAGGGATGACTTATCGCGCCCCGGTTGGCGTTATAGACACGTAGAGGCGAGGGCGCCTCTCGGCGAGGAATGAATTTTTCTTCTCTCGTAGGTTTTTGTTCACCCCCGGGAGGGGGTGGGAGAGAAGTTTCACTCACTCTCTCTCTCTCTCTCTCTTTCTTTCTCTCTCGCAGAAACGTCTGACGTTGACGAAACGCTATTTGGAAACAACAACTATCGAGAAACTCGCGATATGAGTAAATACAGCGGTTGCCGCGGGCAACGTCTCGCGCTGACACATACGCGTCACGCGTTATTCACACGCATGTACGTAAAAGTGTGTAATCGCAGGTGCTACTATGTACGTGCATACATCGTCTCTACGTGCATGAGAATGTCTTCCGGTCTCGCGTTCAATGCTGAGAAGAACGAGGAGGAAAGGAGACGAAAGGAAGGAAATGCGGTTCAACCCGCTGACTGAACTTGACAGATTCGAGAAAAGTTGGGAAAGTGCGGTGGCCTGCTCGCGAATCGCTTTAGAGCATCAAATAAAAAAGAAGAGATTTGCGGAGACATGTTGGCGTGCGTAAGTGCGATGAAGAAGTATATAAAACTATTAGAAGATATACTGACGGAAGAGACGGAAAGAAATCTGGATAATGCGAATCTTTCGATTTTATGTAAAATAATATTAATATTATAGTTATTGAGAGTATGGCTCTATATTAATTACATAAAAATAATATAGCAATATATAGAGACGATAAAAAAAATACATAAGTAATAATTTTTATAAAGAATCCTTTTCCGCGTTTCAGACTTTGACATATGTAAGATTTATTTGTTCCTTGCTTCACATTACATCTTCGATAATGAATTTTTTCAACGGAGAAAAACACACGTGTCGCGTCAAAGTTCCTTCTTCCCATACTCATTATTTTTTCACAATATCGCGGCACGCAGTGTTGTTGCTCAATTATTAATTCTATTATAATCGTGACCATCTTGCCACTGCGTCTGCTCGTCGCTCGCAGTGACGCGAAAGATTGCGGAACGACACATCGTTTCGCGCGGGTTTTATCGCGTCGACAGTGCATTTCGGCGGCAAGCGAGCCGAGAAACGACGAAAGAAGGCCGCGCAGCGACGAGATGCCTTCGGCGGCGGGCAAAGCTCGCGAAATTAGCGAGATTTACACGGGCATAAACGCCGCGAGGGTGTCGTAAAAGTTTTCAGATGCAAGCTCTTCACACGACATCGTACGTATGAGAACGTCCGACGAGTTCTTAAACTCACCCCCGCCGTATGTATGGGGGGGGGGGGGAGAGGAGAGGAAAGGGTAGCATTCTTCGAGTTCTACGTGTGCCCGATTCAATGTGGCCGCGTCTCTCTCCTCACATCCCTCCTATCTATCGTTTTTCGCGCCAGCCATAGGTATCGCTGCCAGAACGGTAACGGCACCATAAAAATTCCGAATCGCTGCTACGGCCGAAGTTTCGTCGTTCCTTTCCGGGGGGGGGGGGGGGGGAGGTCGGGATAAGAAAAGGGCAAAGTGGCGGACCATATCCATATCTTCGCGTTCGATCGCTCGATCGGCTATTGATTCCCGTTCGCGCTAGATGTGCGCCGAGAATACGCGTTGTGAAGATAACAGAATGCACTCATCAAGTGTGAATTTCATATATGTACAACGATAGTTTGTATCTGCTTCTGATTAAAAATGTTGCTTAGTAAAAGCAAGTTTTTTTCAAAGTAAGATATGCCCTCTTCTACTCAATTATCTTCTAAATAAAAGAATGGAAAGCATCAATGTAGTTAAAAGTACTGAGAATTTTCTTCTAAAGCACGTGCGAATTATACTCTTTATAACTCGCATACATAATTATATCACATCAATTCGAGGTGACTTTTAAGCATATTACGTTCATGTTAGTATTACCTAATCGCGAAATAAATTAATTCGTATTCTCGGCAAAAAAGTAATGAGCTCTTATACCTGGCTTATAATTGATTATACCAATGCACACTAATAATAAGGAATCTGAAGGAAATTAATTATGAAATGCAAAGAAGGTGCAATTCCGCAATTTGATAAAGAAGTCAAATTTTTGGGAGAGACGTCGGCGCTCGTTTATGAGACACGGGGCGATGATTCGCAACAAGCTGCTCACGCTATATCGAGCCATTTATTCATGCTCTATCTACATCTACGACGTGCTCGGGGCTGCGCGATGAAACACGGCTGCCTCGTTCCCGAAATGGCATTTCGCGAAAACGAATTTTCTGGCTTCCGCAATCTCCGATCACGCTGCGCGCTCGACGAACACTGCAGGCGATAGAGACTGCAGCGCAAGACGTTGTTTCGACATAACGAAGGACTCTCTCGCAACTTTTGCGAAATACAAAGTACGACAGTAAAGCGGTTACAAAAGCCATCCGCGTCGAAACCCTGAAAGAGAGCAGCTGTGCATTCTTTGTCGTCTTATTCGATTTAAGGAGAACTTTTGATTTGCAAGAAGCTACGTATCAAGTAACAGTCTCTTTGCAGAGACAAGGTATCACATTCGGAATTCCGAATATGATAATGGAGATATCTAAAAACTTGGATCAATTGATCCGATTTATCGTGGGAAGTCGTTTACATATTAGAAATTAAAAAAAAGATATTTACGTTTTTTTTTCGGATAATTTTAGAAAAATTACAAAAGAGAGAATGACAAAATAATCTGAAAATTTGACATGTGAGACAATAGATTTTGTAATAATCGTAAATAATCGACATGTCATTATTGAAACATGTGTCATTTGTCACGAAATTTCTTTAATGACCTAAATAAGATTTTATTATATGCTTCATAAAAAAAATAATGTACGTATTAATCCGAATAGTTTCAAAGAAAGTATTTTAACGAAATTTTATTAAAAGTTATATCTCGAGAGTAATCTCTAGTTTTTCTAAAAAAATATGGAAAAGATAAAGATATATATATCTCTCTCTGTCTCTCTCTTTCTCTTTCACTCTCTCATACTTTTCGTGGATCGCCAATGTCTTCCGTCATTTACACCATGTCGGCTTATCGTTTGTCGACCAGGTCGTCTTTAAAGATCTAACGTGCGGAACGTCATCAGAAAGGATAGGGAAGGCAGAGGTTGATACGGGGTGATGCCTCTCCTTTGCGACACGAAGATTATCAATATCGAAACACCGTATCTCTTCAAGGCGCGTATACGTGTATTTTGTACACGTATGAAAAAGAACGTATCTATGAACGTGTAAACGCTCTGCGCCGGTTCGTACAAACACTTCTCATCCCCCTTTCTTCTCCCTCTTTTCATGGATTATACGCCCACTGGTCCTATGCACGCTATACAACCTTCTCAATCCCTTTTCATCCCTTTCGGTACCAAGCAAAACTATTTCGCGGTTCGGTTTTTGAAAGTGCGTGTCCTCGCGCAACGAAAGCCATTATCAGACATCTAACAATCTATCAATCTGAATCGTTCGGTGTTTGCTGTACACGCTGTGGTATCAAAAATACAAAAAAAATGTCGATTGTAGTTATTGAATCATCGATTTGATTTTAATGCAGAAATACTTATTACCCGAATATGTGCCATGTAAAAACCTTATGCTGAAAAAATTTTATCGCTAGTTTTTCATAATGAGTTATGTGACTTGAAAATACATACTTGCGCGATTTTTATCCAGTAATGGAAATTATTATCTCCTCTAACTTTTCTACGCTACAGTTCCATTTTTAGAAAGATATGACATTAGGCCGAGAATGGGATTAAACTATCCGATTATTCCCCAGACCCGTTTCTCCGGGCGAAGAGATAAGACAGCGACTCCGCGAGAAAGGCGGGCAAGTTTGGCGCGGTTAGACTTGGGGAGACCGAGACCCGGGGGTTGACGGCGGGGGTTGGCTGTGGATGCGAGATGGTCGCTCGAAGACAGCTCCGATAATAAATCATAGGATGATACATTCTATCGTTCCATCGCCGAGCGTTCGTTCCTCCTCAAAACCAGATCCCGGAGAGAAAGCTCGAGCTTTCTCGAAAGAGATCACCTCTGCTGCCGGGAGAGAGCTTGCCTCGTCCTTGCGAAGGAGGCAATCTATCACCCTTGGTACCCCGGCCCGCCCCCCGCGATTCACCTTACCCCCGCGCTCTCTCTCTCTCTCTCTCTCTCTCTCTCTCTCTCTCTCTCTCTCTCTCTCTCTCTCTCTCTCTCTCTCTCTCTCTCTCTCTCTCTCTCTCTCGGATGCCCGACCCTCCATCTCCCTCGCCGCAAACCATCCCACACATCCACTTATACTCCTGAACCAGCCACCGCTTTCATCCTCGTCCGTTCGTTCTTCCTCTTCACGACGTTGCCGCAGATAGCGCCGATCTCGCGCGCGGTAAACTTTATTTTTCCACGACATTTTTCCCTCGACGTTGTGCCGCGCCGCTTCGCATCGACCCCTTGCCGTGCCCTCCCCCCCCCCCCTCCCATGGTTTATCGATATTTGAGAAATTATAGACTGAATTTTACGGTTATCTCGCAACTGTGTTCGTTCCCTTGGATATTTTTAAGAAAGAGTCACGAGAATTTTTTTATTACGTAAAAAATTTCCAAAATAGAAATAATAGTAAATTTTGATTATCGATCTTGTCACGGCGAAAGAATGTTTCATTGTCAAAAGTATTTTACATTTTCAATAATACGCAACTGTATAATAATGAAAAACTAAGTCATTTTTAGAAAATTCTATTATAAGTATATAGAAAAAAATTTAAAAATTTGTTTGCATTATAAAATTAAAGAAAAAGATGCATGATAATTATATATTAAATAACTGTAAATACATAATAAATTTGTATGATTATACATGTATTAAATACACATGTTTCACTCACAATTTGAAAACTTCTCACATGTGCTATACAAAAGCTGATGTAGAAATCTTGAAGAAGAGCAATATCGCAAATGCTTGCAATCATTATGATTGCAACAAGCAATCTTTATATAAAAGCATCGATTTGTGAATTCAAGTAATTGGGGCTTAAAATATTTTTACGGGCATAATTTGCAACACTAAGTATGCGGAGTTTATAAATACGTTGACAAATATTGTGGAAGTTGCTTGATAAAAAGTACAAACTTGTTTACATAAAAATTTTCCGACAGAAATAAACATATTAGTTAGACAATTTATCATATTTTAATGTTTAACATTTTCCGTACAATGTATAATCACACACACACAAACATATCTCTATTATTTAAAGTTTAAAAAAAAATCAAAAGAAAAGCGAAATTTATCATGTATTTTAAGCTTTCTTTAAAAATTATAAAAGTCAGAAATGTTATATCTAAATAATCTCGATATATATTTATATACATATAAAATATTGTTGGCGTATATTATCACAGAAACAAGTAAGAAAATTCATTCAATATCTCACACGAATATAAAGTTTTCAAGGAGAAACAAGAAAGCAATGGAACAGAGAGGAAGGAGACAGGGAAAAGAAAAAACATTAAAAAACGCTGGCGAATCAGGCAGCGAAACTGAGAGTCTAGTTACTGACGAAATTTATGACCGGCTTTTAGCTGCTGAAATTGATTCGTTGAGTAAACTGATACGTAATGGAGTCTTTTACATTTCTCGTTTTGTCGCTTGCTTCTTCTATTCGAAACTACGTTGCGTGATACTTTCTTTTTTTAACTTAAAGATATTCTCTATCATTTTAATTATAATCATTTATTATAACATTTAATGTATTTGATAAAACGAGATTCTATGATGATATACTTGTGCGTGTCATTACATTTCAAACTTCGATCATACGATATCAAAGAACAATTTTAATATAATTAAAAGTGGCAAAGACTTATTTATCAGAAAAATGTGAGTCAAAGAAATATTTTTTTATTAATAGTTTTTTTTTTTTTTTAAATTCAAATGATATATCAATAGAGAATTGCGTGTCTTCAATATCGATATTTACGACATAGACGTCACAATGCTCTCTGTTTAGAGGCTTAATATTCTTCAGGATATAAAACGATTTCAAGAGCTACATCCAGTGCCAAACTCCGCTCGTCGCCGCCAATATAGAATCATAAAATCACTCGCTTCAATAAAGCTTTTTTTTTTCGAGCTGCGCGCGATCTCTACGAAGGTGTATAACCAATAATACTCGTTCGAGCGCGTTTTTTTGATTATTGCGAGCGTCGTAACAAACGCGACCTCGCCTTCTTTCTCGGAGGGTTATGGGCTTCCGGTTGGCTGAGTTCAATATTTTTTACTCAGTCAAACCCGAGAGCTCGCGTCCGCGTTTTCTCCTATTCTCTCTCTCTCTCTCTCTCTCTCTCTCTCTCTCTCTCTCTCTCTCTCTCTCTCTCTCTCTCTCTCTCTCTCTCTCTCTTTCTCTCTCTTTCTCTTCCTTTCTCTCTGTGTTCGACACGGGGCAAAACAACGGCCGCTCTTTCATATCGTCGATTTTCCGACAGACTGCCCATGAGACCGCGCAGCATATTTTTGCGTCGCCTGATAATTTCATAAAACGCTGCGCTTTCGGAAACGCTATCAACATTCCGACAGTTTGCTCGCGCGGCTCTTACGATCAGAATACAACGTGTCCGAACCGTTGGGGATGGCGGCGATTCTTATGGGGTTGGATTTTGTATCTAGGGAGGCTGCTCCTTCGTCCTCGACGTCAACCGTCGCTCTTTTTAAGCATGGCGTCTTTGAAGTATCATCCGACAATTTTAAGCCGCTTCTTCTTGGTCAGATAAAGCCATGCTTTGGAAGATCTTACGGATGAATGACTCGCGCCGCTTGAATCTCTTTGGTACCGGGAGAATACGTTGATCATTATGACAATGCTGAGGTTGCTAAATCAAATTTCCAATCAATGTTAATTTTCGAGTCTGCATCACGTTCAAACGTTAAAATAAAAGGCTTCAGAAAAAAATTTCAGTGATGTAAAATATTAGAAAGCGCGAGCTGTGTCAAACTAAAAATATATATATAGCGCAACAACGCAGAGAGATTTTTATTGTGAAAAAAAAATCTCCTAGAAGTATGTCCTTTTTTATTGCACTGTCTATGACAATAAAGAAAATTGCAAAATTAAATTTTTATTCATCATATGACGGAAAAATATTATTAGAGAGAAAAAAATTAATAATTACCCTGAATTTGTTAAATAAAATTTTCACTCAACCGAAAATATTAAGTTTCCAACTAGGAAAACCAGCCAAGTCGACCTCGGATAATTCGAGAGACACGATATTGAAGAATCGAAAGATTTTATTAAAGCACGACGTTAATCCCGGGGGAATCCGTCAATATTGCATATTGCAACGGTACTCATCGGACGTATCTCACGGAAGTTGGCCGTCGTGAAATAATAGAGAGTTGAGCAATGTTACCGCGCGCCGACGTGTCTACGACAGATCGCGAAGTCCCGTCGGGTGCCTCCTCATCCTGCGCACGTTAGGAATAATAGAATTTTGATCGAATACAAACAATCGAGCGAGCGGCAACAGGAAAAAGTCGCTCATGGGAATATGGAAGAGGCTCTCTGTAAACCGCCCGTCCAATCATCGTGTCGTTCTGTTCGCGTATATTCCCTTCTATCTCGAGTCTCTCTCTCTCTCTCTCTCTCTCTCTCTCTCTCTCTCTCTCTCTCCTCTCCCGCGACTTCGTCTCTTTTCTCCTCTCGTAAGAGCGTCTCTATTCCTTTCTACCCCAGTGATCCTTCGTTCCTCGGAGGATCTACCGGTGTACTCCACCTATGTCGTCGATATATCCCGCCCTGTCCTTTACAATATACACGAATTCTGACGTATACATATACATAGATACGTATATACGTATACACGCACACATCAGCCCGTCGACGGCACCGCCGATGTTGCGAGGAGGACACGTACGTTTACTGACTGACGTTTCTCTTATTTGATCGTTGATTGTCATGCTAAAGCCCGCACATCCTATTGATTGGGGGTCCTTTCATTCCACCCACTCGTCCTCGGCGCGCGCGTGTGTCTTCCCGATCTAGAAACAGCGGGAAAATACGTACACGCGCGGGTGGTCGCGTGTACGCGCATGGCTGTGTGTGTGTGTGTGTTCGAGTTCGCAGTCGAACCGTAGGGAAAGGGATGAGAAGAATGCCGGGACAAATTTAGGGATCGTTCGAATGGAGATGCCGTGTCGATGTTACTCGCATTTGCATTCCGACTTTCGATACAAAAGCTTTGTTCCTCCAACTCCTATATATACATATACATATCTTTCTTCTCTCTCTCTCTCTCTCTCTCTCTCTCTCTCTCTCTCTCTCTCTCTCTCTCTCTCTCTCTCTCTCGGCTTGCTGCTTCCCCTCTGCCCCGCTTCTCTCTTGTTTTTGGGAGCTTTTCGTGACGTCCATTTCAACCAACGATTGGAATTCGTTCGTGAAACCTTCCGCAATCATATCTCACGAGCCTTCTCGATCATCGTGAGAATAGCGTGCGCACTATAACGAATATTAAAAAAAATCGTCCCACTATCGTGTCGCGTTACAAGCCGCCTGGACAACAATTTCCCAAGAATGCATTCAAACACGAATATATGAGACTCTAGAAGATTCCTTTTCATAATTCCTTATCGATTCTTACGTTGATATATCGCCATTACATTGCAGTAGCATAATTGTTTCTAAAACGAAGAAGTTTTGTAACACGATAGTATTTTTGTATAAATTTTCATCCACACTAAAAAAAAAAGTGCATTAAAACTCGCGAGCTTTAGTTCAGATCTGTAAACCGGGTCAGCGAGATTAGTCGATGGATCTGAATTGCGAGGTGATCTCCAGGGTAGCGGGAGCTAGGTAGGAGAGAACGAAGATGGAAGAGAGCGAAAGCGGAGAACGGGTGAACCCGGAGTGATATGTACGGGCGTCGGTATGCGGGGTGAATATTTCACGAGGAAAATTCAGTTACGACTCGAAGATTCTCAGGACACGTAGAGCCCGACCGTCACGGCGGAGCATTTCGGAGTATTTCAGACTTAGTTAGAACGTTTGCGTTCCTATTTAACGTCTGATGCCTGCGAATCCCGCGGAATCTTCCTTTTTAGTTTTTGTTGGCGCACATACCGCATTCTCATCCAAGACAATCAAAACGGAGCATTCAAAGTTGCGCAGGGTGCATGCATCTCTCTAATGATCTTTTAGTTAAGTAAATAGAATTGCAAACCTCTCATATCAAAGTGTTATAGATTATTAACTTATTGATTATTATACAACTCTAAGATTCTCCAGTCAGTGTGCACGCTCTCGCTAATATAGAATAAATACAAATTACTGTCGAATAAAAAAAATTTTGCTTAGTAAAATTATGCTGTAAAATTTGGGATTATTCTGGATCTCTGCCGCGGTGTTGCAGAATGTATGCTTATTTCACCAGGCTTCCCTAACGTAAATATCGATCAAGAGTTCCTAGCTCAACGTCATCGTTCGCGAGACGCTTTCGGAGCGCCCTCTGGGATAAAAATTCCTGCTTCTCTTCCACACATCCTGTGCTAGAAGTCTTTCGAGCCGGTACCACAGAATCGAATTCTTTGCCTCGTACGTAGGGTATGCGAAAGAAGAAGGAGGAATCGGGTGGGTGACGGGGGGGGGGGGAGGCGGGTTGCTGAAGGGTGGAATGGAAAGAGGGTTGGAAGCTGAGTCGACGTCTTTCAGTCGATATAACCGTGAAGAGTGCACGATACGGAACGAGTAAGAAAGAGAAACAGGGGAAGGGTATGAAGAAAGGCAGGAACACGTGGAAGGCAAGGAAGAGGGGGAGGGAGAGGGAGAGGGAAAGGGGGAGAGGACAGGAACAACTAGAAAGAGGCGCGGGATACGAGATTTCGTATGCCTGCCTGTCCGACTGTCTGAACCTGAGGGCACATCAGCAGCCGCCAACCTCGAAGAAGAACTTGGCAGAGAGACGAATACCTCTGCGGGAGAAACGACGGCGGGAAAGGAAGGGGATAGTACGAATAGTAGGATAGGATAGGTAATCTAATAGAAGGTGGGTGTTTGGGAGGATGGCTGAGTCGACGTCATTGGCAGAAGGCTGTCGACTCGGTTGCGAGCAGTTTAAGGTCGAATACGGGAAAAAGCGGAATTCTCCAGGGTAGAGCTGGTTACGTCGCACAGACACGCGTAACCTATATACACGCAAGAATAAATGCACGTCCTTCCCGTCTTGAAATCGCGCATCCTCGATCATTTTTTTCAGGTAGCGGTATTAGCATGCGTCATATCATCGTATCTTTTGTGATTCGAGGATGATGAAATATGAAAAAAATGACATATCTACGTGTAATAAAAGTTTTTAAACGAATCGAATGAAAAATGTTATTACTATGAAAAAGCGTCTAGTTCGTCGCGAATGAAACATTATGAAATGCTCCAATCTTAATATTATATTTAATATTTTATTTGTGTTGGCGTGTTATTTATGTAATTAACACGATATGATTTTTAAAAAATAATTAATTTGATATTAGCCGAGTTCTCTAAAAATTACGTCCGGAAATAATTCCAAATTTGTAATATGTTACAATAAAGATTTTGGATATGTAATAAGAAAGAATTGGATTTTGATCGCGACAAGTAATAAATTGATAGTTATGCCTTTCCAAGAAGCATCTGAAATATTCCAACCGATATCAAAAATGCAGGCGAGCGTTTTTGAAATTTCCATATTTCCGCTCGTACTTCAAATACCAGTATCTCGGCGTATACACATCGGGGGAGAGTGCGTGCACGTATACGCGCAGAATATAGAAAGCGATTTGTTGGCGGAGGGCGTCAGCGGGAAAAGGGGAAAGGGGAGAGCGGAAGAGGAGGAACGTACGAGCTTCGCGTCACCGGCGCACCCTTAGACTCCATCCTATTCCGCGATTCTACTCACTCATTCCACTCTGCTCACCCCCCCCTCTGGGAGCCAGGGAGACTTCTATTCCTCCCTTCGCATCTCGACACTGACGTCCCGACATCCACAGCCCTCGCGCTCCCCCCCTCGCGCGCCCATCTTCCTTCTCCCGCGCACCCTCTCTTCTCCTCTCCACGCTTTCGCGCCATCCCGTATTCTCTCATTCCCGTTTTCTCTTTCTCTCTTTCCACGCTTGCTCGAACTACCCTCTGGTTCCTCTCTTCAGGTCGTCGCAGCAATACCCTCTTCTCCCGGGCCTCCTCGCGCCCGTCATCCGTTCTGTTCCCTCTTCGTCACCCTCTCCGCGACAGCCACGAGGAGCACATAGCCTCGTTCGTATATCCAGTGTTGTAGATACGTCGCAGTACTGTCTGAAGAACCACGCGTATACGCCGGCAGATACGCGCAGGTGTATAGACAGATGCGCGTCGATGGCGACGTCAGATTTTCGTTTATACTTTTTTTATTACTTTTTTTATTACTCTTTTGGGATTCGATTTATAATGTTTCAATCATAATCGAACAGTGACCTAATTACTAATGTCGCGAAAGATACATATGTAATAAAGATATATATGCAATACATATGTAATAATAATTTTCTAGAAGATTATTAATATATAGTTCTTAGAACGGTTAAAGTAGAATCGAATATAATTGATGTTTAACAAAATGTTGTATGGAAATTGTTTAAAATTACTATGTCATTTAGAAACAAGTTAGAAACAAATAAAAAATGAATCACTAGATAGAAATGAATTAATTCAAACAATTCATCGGTACAATTCAATTTTAAAGTGCAAATAATTTAAAAAAACATTAAAAAATTAGAGAAAAATATCATTTGGAGATATTTTCTATATACATATATAAAATGCTGCTATGATATAGCACTCGAGATTATATTATCTTTTTCTTTTTTATTGGAACAATAAAACGCTCTTTTAAATTTCAATATCAAAACTATTTCGTTATTTTGTAATCTGTTTTAAGCGTATTCTATGAAATCATTTTTGATTAACGAAGACTTTATTAAGATAGATGGATCATTTATCTCTTTCTCTTTTGGAGTATATATATTATTATAATAAATTTGTATTTTTTCTTTTAGTATTACGTCTATTAAATTGAACAATTTATTAATGTTATTGTGTGTGTGTGTGTGTGTGTGTGAGGGAGAGAATTGGTGACAAATTAATGCATAGTGTTATTATTGTAAAACATCTGTCTTCTCGTCAATGATTTCGTGTACATCAGTCTTAAGTAAATTCCGCTTCCTATGTGTGTATATGTACGCTCTGTATCCGTAATGTTTACCACCCTCTCTCTCATTTAAGGGTGCACACGGAGTCAAGGTCACGAGAAGATGTGAATGAAGGAGAGAGGAAAATAGGCGTATATAAGCGGAGAGTAAGCGAGCGAAACCAAGCGAGAATAAGATAGGAGAGATGGGAAAAGCGAGAGAGAAAATAGGACCGAGTAAGGAAGATGAGATCAGAGAGAGAGAGAGAGAGAGAGAGAGAGAGAGAGAGAGAGAGAGAGAGAGAGAGAGAGAGAGAGAGAGAGGGAGGTGCTTCCCCCTTATAATTAATGTGTAAGGGTAGGTCGTGGTATGCGCGCTTCTGCCTTGCTTCCAAGGGAATTAAATTACATCAGCTGATTCGAGAGAGAAGGAGAAAGTGAGCGGAGAGCTATTCCCACGACTGTTCCGAACTTCTTTTCAAGCCCTCAACTTCTTTTCTTTCTCTGCTACTTGGATCAGTGATACCCAACCACTTGTTAAGTGACTTTTTAACACGCTATTCGTGAGATCGAATTTGCTGCAAACAATTTAACAAAATGAGTGAAAACTTTCAAAATCGAAACTTTATAAAATTTTATAAAATTTTACGCCGATATCGTAGTGCTAATTACGATTATCGGCATATTTATTACAATTATAATTTTCTAATCTATTATTTACATAATTTCGTATCTTTGCCTAATAATTTTTTGTCTTTGCGGCAAAAATAAAAAAAATTGCGAATTATATAACTAAAATTCGAAATCTAACAGTACAGCAATCATTTCGTAATCGAACTCCTTAACTCCACGCATCAGCAAATCGCGTCTAATCACGATCAGGGCTTATGTGAATCATTTGCTCCACCCTCGCGCATATATGCTCTTCTCTTCAGGGATTCTTCCGCGATCAAGAGGATCTTCTCGCAGACACTCGTCTCCCAACGTCGGAGGGTGGTTCGGGAGGAAAACGCGCTACGGGTAGGACGCACGTTGGTAACAATGTCGGATAAGGAATAAAGCTCGAAAGAGCCGCGCAGGAAAGAACGGAGGATGGGTGAGTATAACGTCGGAGAAGAGGCGGTTGAGAGAGGGATAGAGCGAGGATGGAGCAAAGGATGGAGAAAAGTCGTTGGAAGAGACGTGGGACGCCGGTGGATGGCAGAAGGGTGTGGTAAAGCAGGAGATGTACGGAAAATAGAAAGAATTCAGATCACGGGATATGTCGAGGGGGGCTGGCAGAGGCGTAGGTGAACGACGAGGTTGGTTCTGCCCAAAGAGTAACGGAGGCAAAAGCGAGGTAGAAGCGGGGGTGGGGGAGGAGGGGGGGGGCGAGGACGCGTTACGGGAAAGAGCGAGAGAGAAAGAGAGAGAGAGAGAGAGAGAGAGAGAGAGAGAGAATCTTCAGAACGAGAATGGAATCAATACGTGGAGGCAAGTGTGTGCCTCTGGCCCCACATGCGTGTTTCCATGCCTGGGGAGGCCAAACACGCGAGTTTCTACGAAGGGAAGGGGGGTGTCCCGCACCCTTGCTTGGTCCAACCCTCGGAGCCACGCGGGTGTGTCCCCCCCCCCCACCCCCCTTTGGATGTGTGGCCGTGTACGTAACATCCGGCTACGTGAAACGTTACTGGAATTCTTTGTAGGTGTCTTTTGAAGCTATGGCTTTGAAGGCTATAGAATCGGTGAAAATGGATTTGTCGCGAAAATCGCAATTCGATCGTCGAAACGCAAGGATGTCGCACGAGGTACGCGAATCATAAGATCAAAAATGTTTCTAATATTTTTCAAGAAATTATAACGTTCTCTTTTAATTTTTTAATATATTTAGATAGAGAGAAGATATATTATAAATGCTGGAATTATAAACGTTAATTATCAATTGGTTTCAATTTTAAATTAGTAAGAATATTATGAATATATCTTTTTAATATTCATCGAAATAAATAATATTTGAGCTAAATACTATAATACTATGCTTAGAGTGATACACTTATCTATCTCAAAACATAAATCGAATCCCCACGCCAAATGGAAAAATCCTCGTGCGAATTCTATCTCGAAATCCACATGGAGCGCGAAGTGAGTAGACGGAGATTTCGAGAGAAGTGTAACTCAATACGTCGCTAATACTACGAAAATATCTTTAGGCGGTGAATATCGTGCTTTCAAACGAACAGCATACTTTTACGCTATCGAGAGATATAAAAAAATTCCATTTAAAACAAATGTATTAAGCAGTATCAAAACACAACGATAGATAATCATTTAAAGAGAAATTTGACAAGTCGAGATATAATAATTGTATCATTACAATTTACATATAATATGGCTGAGACGATATATCTCGCGACGCGAAGTCTTAATATCATGCAATGAAAAAACAGTCCAAGGGATGACAAAGCGAGAATAGGTTTTGCTTCTGGAATAGAAGACCAAATTGATTGATGTTGTAAGTCTTAGCGAAGGACAGAGTGCTTTGGATGTACAAGGACTATCGAAAGCCCTTTGCCTGTATCCCTCGTCCTGCCAATAAAAATGAAACTCTCATCACGTATGATCGATTCTCGTCTGCCTCGAAAGGGCCGTACCATTATTTTCCTCCTACTACAGCGATCCTACCTATCACACGAAGACGCGATAGAACGCGTACAAGCAGGGTTATCGCGGCGGTCGGGGGTATCAAGAGGGAACGTTCCTCACTTTGTCAATTCTCAACGGAGTTGGGTTGCTACATATCTGCGCGTCGCTTTGACGCGGATGATGCCGATCTTATTCGTGTGTTTCGTTCGCAATATGAGCGCCAACATTAATTGCAATTAATCCATACGATTCGTTCATCGAGTATTTTATTAAATCAAGAAATTGTCGATAGACAATTTATTAATTATTAATATTTATAATATTTATAATATATATCAATATTTATAATATTTATAAAACAAGAGATACAAGTGAATAGATATATCACATTTCATAAAACAAGGGTCTCTATAAATTGAGAAAAATGAGATAATATATCATATACCAAAGTGTTATTATTCTAAGATATCGCGCGCGGCAGTTTCGATATTACAAAATTTATTTTTAAGGAGAATTTTATATAAGAGTTCTCTATAATTATTAATCAATATATATTTTTTCTTACCATTTTATCTTAATGTCTTGCACGGAAAAGCTAAATTTTGCTTTGCAATCTCGAATATAATAGATGCGCGCCAGCGAAATTTGTCCGTTGATAATTTATAGCCTTTGACAATTTGTAAAAGAATACATGATGTTAGATAACGGGAATAGCGTTTAATTTCATTCCGATCGCATCTCACAAAGCCGTGCGGTATTTACGAGTGTACGCGCGCCGCCTCTCGATAATTCCACTTGCCAATTCAGCCTGTACGAGTACAGGATCGATGAAAATGTTCCTGCATTTAAAACAGTGCATCCGCAAATACAATCAAAGTGAGAGTCAACAATGCTTGAGGTAAACCTGATTAATATCAGCGATTTTTTTTGTAAAGGAGGTACAAAAAACTTTGAAAAACTTTTATAACAATATACACTGTTGTATATCACTTTTACGTTCTGAACAATATTTGGATCTAATAATCTTAATCATTACATGGATCAGATATTTTAAATATTTAGTTGAAGTAAATACAATTGCTTTTTTAATATGTAACAATATTTTATATTTTTTATATAAATTTTTCACCATCACTATTTTTTTAATTCATTATAAAGCAAGTAAGACTTCGTGTAACATTAAGATTATGCTAGATTCTAAAGTTATGCAGGAAATTTTATATAATATACTATACTTTTCCCCAACAATAGCAGATGAGGGAATCTTTTCTGGAGAATTTGTGTCATTTGGATTACATAGGTCACAAGGATAGTTCTCCATCGTCTTTTCGTTAGCAAATCACAGGTCAGGAGAAGATCCGCGCGCGAAAACGCGCGTAGATTTCCGATCGCATTAGACGAAGGATAGAATAGAAGTGGAAGAGAGACTCCCCCATGAACATCCCTTGGCAAGGAAGCATGGGGTTGCTATGGCGACCGCTTCGAATTCCATAGACACACGTAACTCCCTCCAGTCCCCGCCATATGAGAAGCGCTGCACGCGTCCTTACGCGATCCTGATTGGGCGTTATTTTTTTCCGATAAGGGGCACACATGTCTCCTACGAAATATTTTTTGAACATGGCCCGTGTGCGTGGGCGAACGCCGATGTGTGGGTGGTTGGTGGAGGGTAACTCGAGGGTGAAGAGTCTCCTTCGTGTCACGTGTAACCACAGTTCGGTTATGATCTTCTATGATATTCTATCATATCTTTCGATTTCCAAGGAGAACGAGAATACTTACAAGAATACGATGTATGGTTTCGCGAGTGCAAGTGTATATAATTGTGCAAGCGACTGATAAATGCTATAATGTATTATTCGTATCTTATTTATTGAATTTTAAATTCTAGTGAATTGTATGTGTGAGTCAATTATATATCATATTTTAATTATCGCAAATTAATTCAGAGAGTGAGAGATTGCAAAATGTTTACGAGTCACTAGATGGTAAGTGTTATGGTAAGTGTTAAATAAAATTAATTTATTTGATTTTCGCCGAAATTAAGTTTTGAAACGAAGACAAAGTCATTTATAGGCAGATATATATTAATTTCTGAGATAAGCACACACAGCACAGATAGACAGATAAATATTATATTCTGAGATACTCCACGTATATGCGAAATATATGAAGCTTTAATACGCTTTAATACGCTATAAAACGTGAAATATTAAATGTGTATATGATAAACGAATGAATAACATTTTGAACTACGTTGTGTATTCACGATTGGATAAATATGATAGATACATGGTGGAATAACATGTCGTTTGGGCTTATGTTAATTTTGTCACTCTCACGGGAAGTGGTACCTTTATGTTTGTGAGACGAGACGCCCTTAAACTCGACAGGAAAGGGCTTCGGCTTGTGTAAACTTGCGGATAAGTATCTCCTAAGGGCTTGACAGTTTCCCAAAATAATCTGATCGGAAATAAAATCTTATCTCACGCATAAAAGATACTTATTTTCGATAAACAATATCGAAAATTTTAATATCTTATCTTGTATATCTTCAAAACAAGATGTACGACTTATGTATATTCATAGGTAGAACATCAATCAAATAAGTTTTGGAAATTTATATTATGTACATTCTTTCTAACAAGTTTAACATATTATTTCAACTTAATTATTAATTTTATTATCTGATACATTCACACAAGAGGAATTATTATTTACTACCTATATTAAACGATGCATATATAATTATAAGTAAAAGTTAGGATTTTTATTTTAGCTTTGAAATAGTTATGACTGTGCAACTTATCCTTGAGAAAAAAATTTTTTTAATTTATTTTATTGACGAAAAATGTGAGCCGAAACTTCTCCGGATATCCGAAGCGCGGCAGACAAATTACGGAAACCAGCCCGCGGCGGAATGGAATTAATTTTGCCAGCCCATCAATGTCGATTGATTGATCGACGGTGCTCACACATTTTCCCCTCCTTGACGATGACAAGGAGCGGGTCGTCAGCTGGAAAGAGCCCGATTCTCGCGCGAAAGGTGGCGACGCCTCCGGTCCATTTCGCATCCTGTCACTCGCGAATTCCGCGGATGCCGAAGGCGCCCTCGCACCCGCAGGGCGTGTTTATTTGGCCGGAAGTCCGTTCATAAATCTGGCTGTTTTCGAGCCTCAAGCTGTGAAATATGATAATAGATGTGAGAGCGATGGAGAACCGCCGCGTAAGCGGAGATAAATTCCAGCAGAAGAAAAGAACGCGCGGACAGCGATCTCCCCCTCCAGAGAGACTTCTACCTTTTGGCGGTACAAAATTCGCAAAAGTAACCACCGCGATAACACACCTTTCTTCCTCCTCTCCCCCTCCCTTTTTTTCTATACACATCTGGTATAACATCCAGTATCTCGCGAGAGTCTTCCCCTGGAAAAGTTTGCGGATTACTTATGCGGAGACTACGATGCGTTGTGCCGGATAGTGAACTTGGTGATAAATATGTTTCGCGGTTTGTCGCGAGTATGTCTTTTTTTCTTGTATCCGATTTTTTTCCCGACTCTTTTCAAATAATTGTTGACTTCGATATCCGCGATCGATTCTGGCATGTTTTACGTTATGAATCAAACTTAGGCAAACTTTTCTCTTAATATAATTACTTTTATCACACGTTTTTTATTCTTTATATTTAATCTATAAATTTTCATTGTTATGTTTAATCGAAAAAAAAAAATCACTTTACATTAATCTCTATCATTTTGTGATACTACAATTCATTTGTGGTTTAATAGAGTTACAAGTCACTTGTATTTAACTGCTGAAACTATGCTATCTTCTCTACTTTTATTTCGCACGGATGAGAATTCCGACAAAGTTGTCTTTCTTGTCTCTCATTTAAGAGAGCCAGACACTAAGTAGAGGTTGAATCAAGTTAAGGTAGGTCGTTGCTCGTTACCCCTCTCCGTTACTTCGCTTAACCAAGTTCCTTCGTTCGCTCCTTCCCTTCCTCGAGCGCTTTCTCTCTTTCACCGAAGTGACGGGCACGCGCTTCTCCTCTCGTGTCTTGTCCCGCACCATTCCTTCCGCAATCTTCTTAAGACTTTAGGGCGAGCATGAGGGAAGGTGAAGCCAGCAGATGGGGTAGAGTATTAATAAAAACTCGCATCGCATCTTATCATCCCTCGAGCGAGCCCTCTCGACCGCCGTGTGAGAAACGCTTACCGCGCGCACCGCCACTTTCCCTCTTTATCTCTGTCACTCCTTCCCTTAAGGAGAATATTGTTTAACCCCCGAATAACTCTCCCGCTTGTGATTTACGTGCGACGTCCTTCATTTATTTACTTATTAAATTCGTGTCATTCCCCGCGCTTCTTGCTTCTATGTAAGATGTATGTGAAAATACGTTTGCCCTTTTATCTTTGACGCAGTATCACTTAAATATCATTGATCCAATAATGATACATTTGTATAATTACGATTTACATTTAATCAAAACAGTAAGATTATTACAATTGCAATGTTCTATTGAGTAATTAAAATCTTGCTCTAATCAAAGCCGAAAGAAGTTTTTATCTTACAAGTCTTTAAAATGGAAAGCATTGTTAAAGCTCACCAAGTGAAATGACAATTAAATTAAAATGACGAAGATTAAAAGAGTTGATAATAACGTATCACAATAAAGTATACCTAATAATTCATAGAAAATGCGCTCCCTCAAAACATTTTAAAATATGCAAAATTTAAAAATAATTCTTTAATCATTATTCTTGAAAAATATTTTACACATACAATAAATATTTTCAATGGCTAATTCTCTGATTTCAAACTCCTTCTTGAATTATGTGTACATTTATATATCGACAAATATGTTAACTAATTAAATCTATCCATTACTTAACATCTAATCGAAAGTGTTCGTTTTCGCAAACGGTTTCCTCTGAAAATCATGTGACAAAATTTCAGTATCGGCCGTTTTATCCTACGGATAAGATAACGATATCGGCGTAACACCACTCGTCGTAGGGGTGGCTTTCGCGGCGCACGTGCACCTCGACTTTAACGGACTTCCATTAAGGGAAAATTCTCGCCGGAAGCGGGAGGCGGTTTAAGCCGAGAGGGCTGGATGAAACCGCGCGGGTGACGGCAGTACTAAAGGAGTGGCGATAAAGATGAAGAGTATGCGAGCAAGAGAAGAGAGAGAGAGAGAGAGAGAGAGAGAGAGAGAGAGAGAGAGAGAGAGAGAGAGAGAGAGAGAGAGAGAGAGAGAGAGAGAGAGAGAGCAACGTGGTGAAGAGGGATGGTCGGCGGGAACGGAGAAAGTGGATAATGGAATTTCGAGAGCGAGAGTCGAGGACAAAATGGCTGGCACGCTTGCTGCCTCCAGAGCAAGCCGGCTTGGAGGGTGGTGCGACTGCACTCGGGGAAGGGTGGTAGGTTAATTAATTCCGGGACATAAACTCACCCTTCCGTCTCTTTCCCTGTCTCTCCCTCTCCCTCTCTCTCTCTCTCTCTCTCTTAAGCAGACTGCGGGCTGTCGTATTGCATAGAGAGAACGGCATGGCTTCATAAACTATTATCAAGAGCAAGGTCGCGCTTAAACTGTGCCATCCTGTACAGTTTAAAGGGACCACGCCAGGATGCTTAATAAAGACGCTGTGTTGAAAGAAAGAATAAATAGAGCACAAAAGTACATATATGTGTTTATATATGTGTTTACAATTCCAATGATTTTCTTTAAAATGTATGAAAAAAATGGAAATTTATGAATGCAGAATTGGTATGATTTTTTTATACATAACGAAAATTTTTTATGCTCCGCAAAAATGATTAAGAAACTATATACAGGATAAAATCACATATGTGTAATATATAAAAATATTTCTTATATCTGTAAATACTAAAAAATGTACTTGATACATACATATAAATATACTAAACACATGTTACAAATATCGTAATGGCAATATTCTTGTGCGTTAAAAATTTTTTTGTTCCCTATAAATATACATATGTAAGATTGGATGCATAAATATTCTATACAATTTGTACTAATGTTGTCTTTATTAGTATAGATAAAAAATTATAGATGGAAATATCATTGTTTTAATAGCAAAATAGATAATTTTATAACAAGCTAACATTCGTCTTCCAAGTGTCAACATAAGTCTTCCAAAGTATTAGAAAGACAACATTAATCTTTTTTTATCTGCTTATAATTAAGTGCATAGCAATAAAATACGATCAATATATTTCATATATTTCTTTTTAAAATAAGAAATTATGAGAGTGCAGCAATAAAACAATATTGTCGCTAATTATGATTTGTTCTAACAAGCGATAAATATTCCGCGCTATTCAAACCAATTTCTTTCGTGGACCATTACGTCTTTGCATACTGCATTTGCTATGTAAATGTATACGGGCATTCATCAGAGGCAATTGTGTGACACGTCGCCACGGTGCTCTGCACGCGAGAAAGTATTTTCCTTTCAGAAACTTGAGAGGTACGCATGCGGAATTATCGTCGCATGCCTGTGTTCGCGAAATACTCGCAATTTTCGATGGTATGGGGCACCATATGCTATCGTCGTGGCACTAGCTCGCCACGGCGATGATTGAATGCGTAATCTGTGAGTAAAATTCTCCGCGTTTTGGCGGGAAAGTTGGCGGTGCTACGACAGAAATTCGTTTCACGCGTGAAAAATGCTAAACTATGTTTGCGGCAAACGTGAAAACGCGACGTGTATCTCGCTTATTTTGGATGAGGATGTAAATATTCTAAAAACTGACATCTTACATAAATGAATGCGTCTGTATAAAAACATAAGGTAAGACGAATATCAATTTAGTTTAATTTTTAATTGAAAATTTATAGTTGTATGCCTAAATACACAGTGAATGACATCGCTAATGAAACCGCATTGCCGATTATTCATCATAATATTGTTTAATAATTAGCTTTTATCAGCGGTAAAAAAATGTCAGAATGATGATAATATGTCACACTTTGATATTTTTACTATTCTTGATAATATCGATACATTTAAAATTAAGAACTCTATAACAAATTTCGAAATAATCAAGTGTTATTTCAAGTGTTTTAACTTAGGATTTCGATAACGCGCGACTCCATGAGTCGAAATTCGCGACATTCTCAGCATCCGTCGCAAAAATTCAATCTCGACGGAATCTTTTCCAGTTGCCCACAATAACGTCGAGAAGCGTGAAACCGTTACACGCGCGTTAGACTCGCCATAATGGACGCGATTTGCATAGGGGACCTCCGCTCATTATTCAAATCGAATTATGTCGGCCGATTGACACGTTCTCAGGTGGTGGCTTTTCAAATTCCCAAGTCGGTCGCCACAACGGGGGTTCCTGGTGTGCGCGAGATGTCGTGAGAGAGGGACGAATTTGCATACGGAATTGAACTCTTCCATTCTGGCACTACGATCCCACCCGGGAGACTCGCGCGCTTGAAAAACATCGACCGAACGAAAGAGGTGAGGGAGATCGCGAGGCGTATCTCAAATTTGGAAATGTCGAGAGTTAATTAGTCCCGTGTGGTGATCTCCTTTACAGAGAAAAGAAAATGAAACGACATTCCCTACATGTAAATCTCTCTCCTTGTTAATAAATAATTATATTTTTCTACTAAAAAAAATAATTTTAATGCTGCCAAAAAGGAAAAAAATAATTTTTCAGACTTAAAACGTGATGTACAATGATAATTCAGACAGTTGAGATGAGTAACAAACTAAGAGTATATATGTTGCATCATAGATAGAATAGACATGAGAAAAAAAATTTTAAGACTTTTGAGTACCGATATTTTGAGAATTTTTAGATTATGTAGGTTTTATACATATGTGAACATATTCGAACAATTCAAACTTGATGCACGACAGATATAATCGACTCATTCTCTTAATCGTTTTGTATTACGGCACGCATCAAGAAATATGCGCGGACAATAGACATGTTGACATATGCATACATTAGAAGCAAAACATCTGCTGGTCCGTGATGCGTGGTAGATGGGCCCTAAAAGGGCCATACAATGGCCGCATAATGGCTGGGTGGTACTTTGAAAGTATCGCGAACCAAGTTATATGTACGTTACCCGGAAGTACTTTAAGGTCACGGATGAAAGAATGTAAGTGGGAAATTTATTTCGTTATCGAGAAAATGACATTTATATGGTAATGCAATAAAAATTAGCAGAACGGGATAAACATATTTAATGGCTTATAAAATTTACAAGATAATAGTTGGTTACACAATCTGCAACTTTTTTTAGAAATAAAACCGTATACTTGAGAGAAGAGAAAGAAACGAAGAAGAGAGAAAGAGAGTCTTTTGTTCTACTTTTAAAAGAGAATGTAAGTACGATCGTATTTCTGCGAGCACGAAATGTTTCATATAAAATACTGTGAAAAATGTATGCACACTATTCGATTCAATGGAAATAATCGAAGATATATCGCTTCAATGATTTGTCTAGTAGATATTTTTTTTCACGTAATGCGAGAAGGAAATAATCTTCTGTTTTCTTGTTTTATAAAGTAAATATAATGTACCGTTTACACACACACACACACACACACACACACACACACACACACTGTTATAAAATAATATATATATAATAATAATAAACAAAATAATAATAAATAATAATTTGCACAATTGTTTAAGACACAATCTCTGAAATAAGATTCAATCTTAACAATAGAAGAAATGCATCAATAATATACAGCGTTGCAACGTTTTAACGAAACGAAAGGCAGTTTGTGGTCGAGTTAAATATACTTTACATATAATAATACGTTTTCATCTACATAAGGAAGGTAGTTGGACGACGACGTCTATTACGTATGGATGCATATACGTGCGCTGTATGCATGAAACCTGATTAAATATGCGACTTCTTTAATGCACAGGATATGTCAAGATGGATCAAAGAGACGATTGAATAGAACGTTGGACAATAAAAGAGAAATATTATAATATCCAGTTAAACACACAAGCGACGGCAAATAATTTCTATAGATTAACTTTATCGGATAATTCTATTGATAATGCTTCGACTCGACGAAGAGATCGATAATTTTCCTTGTTGTGATTTCTTTGCTATTTTCCTTATCGAAATGCGAGAAATCAGAGCGCAAGGATTCGAAATAAATTTATTCCTCGTGGAACAAAATCCTCAAATTTACTACTTCGATTTTACTGGTCCTCATGAAATCCCTCGGTAAACGAGATTCGATGCGACCATGTTTCGATGAGATCGATAGTCTCCCCCTTACTGAAGGAATAGGTGCTCGTGCGCCCGTAAGCATGCAACTGGATCCACATCCCTGTATAAGGATTCTTTACTCCTGAATGTGAATGCTACCATCTCACAAAGCTGCAGAGGTATTATCATGTTACAGGCTCTATATATATTTGTTTCAAAATAAGCTTACATGTTCGAAGAGTGCGATAAGAATTCTAGTGTTTAATGCCTAAATTTTTGCGAAAGAAAAGCTGTAAATATAATTATCTAACAACATATATATATATATATACATATATAAATCAATATAATTCAATATTGATATGATTAAAACATAATTATATTTATAGCGTATAATTTATTTCTCCATTAGATTCAAGAATTGATAAACTATAGTATATTTTAAACTTTGATTTTTATTTCAAATTTTTAATACTAATTTAAAATGATAATATTTACATATATACGTTATATATATATATATATATATTCGCAGAAAAATGCAATCCGTTTAATCTACGATTCAATAAACCCAGGCATGAGAGCTTACCATAATATCGCTCTCGAGCACACGCGTTGTCTTCGTGCACGCGAAGGGGTTTTCGACGCTGTGTTCCGCTCGATGTCCCTCGCGCGAGCGAGCGCGATCTCGCTGAAAATTGAAAAACTCGAGAAAAATCAGGCACAATCCCGGACGCGCAAGCCGTTCTCCGGGGACAGCAGGTACAACGGAATCTGGACGAATCCGATTGAATTGCAGGTTGTTGCATACACACGGCTGAAACGCGCACAACAAACTCGGTTAGCCCCGAGTTACGAGGAATTCTAGTTCTCTCTCTGTATTCACGTCTCCTTCTCATACCTGTCTGCAGGCTACGCGAGAGAAGGTAGACGAATATACTCGCGTAGGTCGGAGGGGCTGTTAAATCGTGCGGTAAATTCGCTTGCATTTCACTCTCTGGCGAAGGAGTTCCGAGTAATACGTCGTCGTCATGGAGGGCGTAAGACGAACTCGAAGCTATTGGAACCGGGTCGAATCGAAGGTCTTACCGGGGCTCCACGCCGAAGGGGGGAAAGGGTGGTTGGAAGTCTGATCAGTTTATAAGCGCACATTGAGTTATTGGTAGCTCATCTGCCTCGTCGATATCCGACTGGATGGCTCCTTCTCTCGCGGAGGAGAAGCTCCTCTTTCTTTCTCCACACGCAGAGAAAACCGTCTGTGCACTTTAGCGAGAGCTTCGCGAAATATTTCGTTCTTATACTCGTCCGAAGGCATGGCGTGCGTGTATGCCGACGATATATTGAGATAAAAATACACGACGTAATGTGTAAAAGTAATAAAATTCCTGAATCCAGAAACATCAATTCTTTATATACATATGTACTGATGGCAAAATTTGAAAAATTCATCGCACAATTTGCGCATAGTACTATCATACGTAAAAAAAAAAAAACTCGATAGAAATTTCATAAAATACACAATTTTAATGCTCGATCTAAAATAGCAATTAACATATCGCTTATAGAAAACTTGAAATCGACATCTCTTGCATATGACATATGTATTCGCGGCTTTCTTTGATTGGAAAAACACGTTTGTTTCCACATGTTTGGAGTGGATTGCATATATATCGGCAATTATCAGATAATTCTTAACACGTTGCACATAATTTATCGCGCACGCGTTGCATTGACAGGCGATAGAAAAGAGAAAAAAAGAGCGCGTGCAGATTGAAAACAAAACGAAGAGCAACAGCAACCGCATCAATCGTGAACGGGACTCGACATCACATTTATAAGAATGATCGTCGCGCGAAGTATAACTTTTCTCGCGTCAAGCGAGTGCACGACTCGTTTGACGGTTCGCGTTATTAATGGATCGAACGGGACTAGATTTTTGCAGACCGGTATACAGATCGCCGCTTCTGAGAAGCGGACGGGTTCCATCCACAGAAACTGATGACGATCGCGACTTCAACAGATTAGACAATTTGTTGGAAGATATAGACGCGCTATGCATATATTCACCGCAATAGAAAGTTCCGATTATAAAGCGCGGAACTTTAGACTGGTCGTGACTAGTTGCTTCAGCGAAAACTCGACGTTCGCCGAAGTGAGATTATTTGTCGGAGATTATACCAAAGATAAGAATAAATGTTCGGATTACGGTTATGCATAAAAAAAAGGTGTGGTAGTAACAGCTAGCGAATCGAGAGACGATAAATCTGTTGCTAAAAATATCATAAATATGCAGCCTGACTTCCGCGATATGAATATGTATGCGGTATCATTTTACGATAAATATACATATGCGCAGCAACATATAATCCAACCGGAAAGAGTTCAATAAGAATGAAATTTATTGCTTATGACTGCCATTAGCTTTTCTCGTCACGTATGTATAAGCCGTTCCTACGGTACACGTTCATGGATAATAAGCTTCTTCTGCAAGAATTTCGCCTGTCTCTGTATGAATGTATATTGGATGAGCTATCACGTTTATTGTTGACAAATGTCAAGATCTCACACATGACAAAAATAATTTTTATCCAACCGATTTTGCATAAAGGAAAGAAATGATACCGCCGAATGACGTTCATTCAATATGATAATCAATTTTGAACGATCGGAAGATAGATTGATGTATCCTCAAATTGAGGGTACGACAGTTGATGTATCGCAGCCATGCCGCGACAATGTCGCGGATAAAGGAATTGCGGCCAAGTCCAAACATTCGCTCGCGTACTCATCCCGAAATCGCAGACGACACGCGAGGGGATGGACGACTGGAAGACAATCCTCGAAGTACTTCACCGAGATTGCAAGAAAAGTGGAGGAGGATAAGGCCCGAAGAAATCGGAGAAGCAGGAGAAAGGGGGGAGGGGGGGGGGGAGGAACAGAGACAAGAAGAAAGAATTGCCAGTTTGTCGGCTGCCGGAGTTATGTGAGTGCAACGACGTAAATACGCGCCTTTGCCGTTCCTCGATGCAACGCTTAGCCGAAGGGGTTTGGGGGATGCGGGCGGAAAGATTTCGCAGACAAGCGGGAGAAGGCCAGATAAAGAGCACCCGAGATCTCCGTACGCAGATACACGCCGGAGATTCGAGGCACAAAGGGCGGGCGAGACGAGAAAGACGACGGCGGTTAGGAGATAGTCGTAAACAATCTGTCGAACACAATCTCCTAATGCACGCCTCTCTTTTGGCACACGAGACACCCCTTCGAGCTCGAGCGACCCCCCCGCGCGTCGAGCCACCCTCTACGCGGCAACCACCCCCTACTTCCCACCCCTGTGTTCATCGCACATCGCTCGGTAATAGGAAGTTATATCCGCGGGATTCGCGACGACCGGAGGCGCCGAACCTATCACCGTCGCGCTCTCGTGGTTTTTTGCCTGACTACGGGCAGAGAATTCTCCTCGTAAATGGGGATCCATCCTTGTGACGTCTGTATTGGAATTCATGGCTGTCTAGGTCCGCTGTATCGGCTTGTAACTTCCGACATCGAGCGAGCTATTTCCGCGAGCACGACTCTTCTGAGCTTTTTTCGAACCGATGAATCATAAGAAGAACGCGACATCAGTTTCGTATTTACAGTCGTCTATTTCTTCAGTCACGGTTTTAATCAAACTTAAGTGCGATTAGGATAATCTGCGTAAAATGTCTTTCTAAGTTAGGAGAATTTCCTGTCGATAAGTAAAATTAAATTACAACGAATGAGACTGATTGGTTTTAAAATATTTCAATCGTCGACACACATAAACGTACAAAATTAGATTTCATATCATTTATTAACTTTCTACAGCGAGAAATATATGACCATCGAATTCCCGGCTTTATCAACTAAACTCATTTTCGCGCGTTCGTTTCCCCATCCGTAAATCTAATCGCGTGCGAAATTTATTTCGTGATATTAACTCACATAATTTTTCGATCGCATATCTAATTATCGTATGCAGTTCTCGGGTTTTGATAATCGTCGTGCTCGTATAATATATACTTGTATATTAATTCGCGCGATAAGATAAAACTCGCATATGGTGTATCGCATTCATTAAATATATTCATAACCATATCAGATATATTGACGATCGTATTTTTCCATATCCCGTAATAAATTGCGTTCCTCGTGACATTATTCTTCCGTTTCGCCCGAGCGAGCACTCCAGAGTGCAACCGTTTCTGCTATTTAAATGGATTTAATTTGTCATGATCGGCTTAGAATTAAATTTCGTTCTATTTTCAAGTACACTTGAAACTACCGTTTCGCGAACGTCTGGAGACCTAATATCATTCCTCGCGTTCCGCGTTGTAAGTGTGCGATTACGCCGGCAAGAAAAATCTGTTGAAATATATATGGAGAAAATAACAAATAATAACGGCACTTTCTTTTCTTTTCTTATCAGACACATGCAAATTGGATTTATCCCCCTTTTCGTCGAGTATGCTTTTAGCAGAGCAGTAGGCACTTATTAGTTAACAATGTCGAACATTGTTATATAAAGCAGTACTTTATATCGGATGTTTTTAACTAACGTAATTACTGTTAAATGCGTAAGATGTTAGAAATATTATTACCGATAATATTACATCAATAATTACATACATGTAAATTTTTGAAATTATTGTGAAAATATGTGCAAATTGAATACTCTAGAAAAAATTTATATGTTGATAGTAAAAAAAGTTAATAAAAAAATCATAACCGTTAGAAAAAGAAATGAAAGAACGATATATAAATGCAACGTGCGGTAAGAAAATTGCATAAATATCGTGTGGATTATCAAATGATATTATATATCAATATGTTATAGCCATGTAATAAATGCTTCTTGTAGAATGATCAAGAAAATGTAAAAAGAAGTAGGTGCGCACACATACATAATCGAGACACTCGAGAAATATACAAAAAGAGAAGAACAATCTTAAATTTGCACTGCGGAGATTTCGAGTGACATTCGATTAATCGAAATCAGCTCCGAGTACTCCGTTCCGCATTGCACTTACGAATGCGGATTGCACAGATCGAGGATGCATACATTAATGCGTGCTGTGACATCATGCTGTTAGTAATCTGGTATATGTCAACCAGCGAGAAACGTTGAGAAAAATCGACGGAAATGCGGAGCCTCATAAAGTGCGGGATCAGAATGACAGGAATTAAGTACAGTAAGGCGTTAAACTACCTTGTGCAACGTCTTTGAGTTTCCTCGCAATTGGTGTATATATTATCTATGACATAATATTTTGCCTCCGTTAGCTTGGGAGGTCTTAATGCATATGGATAATATGTAGGTAATCGTGTTTGCCGACTCTTTCATTTTCCGCTTCAAAGACTATAATGTCATAATGGAGATTAAGTAAATTAATTTAGACGTAGAACACTCGCACACATATTTTATAAAGTTTCTTCGAGGCAAATGTGTGTTGTAGTGTTTCTCAATTAGTAGTAAATAATAAAAATATCAAATCGCAATATTTTATATATGTATATTCTATACTTTTATATTATAAATTACTTCTTTTGCATATAATAAAAAAAATAATATTATATTATATAATAGTTAAATATATAAAAATATTGAAAAAATTAAAATACTTTTTTATAAAATAAAATATAAAAGAATTAAACTATCTCTTTCAATCTTGTATAGAATATTACAATAATTTTGAAGATAATTAAGTATATTTCTTTTTTTCAAATTCAACAAATATAAGAAGTTCACAGATTATAATTTGTTCGTAACAGCGAAGCATTATAATTCAACCCGATAATATATCTTTTATTTCGACATGGATTCTGCAAGGTGCCCACTTAATTGAAATGATATCGGGGAACATATGTTCTCATAATTAATGCAGTTTCACTTTGGATGCACTGCGTATGTGACAGTATATACATTAATGTCATTCACAGTCTTACACGGCTGGTAATCAGGAAGCATTTGCATGGCGAATTCTGTGTACGGAATGGATTCAATTAAATTGAAGAAGAATTAATTGAAGATAAAATGGATAAGCCAGGACATTGCAAGCGAAGGGGAGACAGAAACAGAGTGACGATATAAGAACGATTCAATATCTGCAATTTATCAGATTAAGATGATTTATAATTCGGTCGGAAGACCGAGAGACTCTTCGATATCGAGTGAAGAGCTTTGCAGATTGAAAACAGTTTCGGTATCGAAATAATGTGAGTTTACATTTAGAGTCGTATGGTTTCATAAATTTATGCCAAGTTTCTTTATAAATTTCATTAAGCTTTATAGTCATTAATGATATAAATTTCATTAAGATTTATTGTTATAAATATTACATTTATTCAAAATTAGTATCATTTCTTTTTCCACCTAATATTCTTTTACTCGTATTCATATTATCAAAATCATATAAAATATTAATCAAATAAAAAATAAAATTTTAAAAATTGTTCGAGATAATTTTAGGTAACGATATATACATTAATTTATTAATACAAAAAAAAGTGTTATCAGATAATAAATAAATACAATGTACAACAAGCTAGGCACGCATTAAAAATCTGTATCACGTAAAATAATTAAATGATAAACATTTATCATTCTGATTCTGTTCCTAAAATAATATAAAGAAATAAGAAATAAATTCTGCAACAACTTTTATTTGAATGCAGATGCTTATACATTTTTTCTAATTTATAAGAATTTTCACGCTGTGAATATCATGTTATCAGTCCATATCGATATGCCTTAATAAATTCCATATCGATTGGCATTTGATGTCCTTAGACACGAGGGACGGAAGAAAAGAATTTCTTCCGTTATGTCGATGGCCAATCATCCGGAATGACTTTGCATGGTACCGATACTGATCCTATCGTGGATCAATTATTATGGTAACATTGGCATGCGCCTGGATGCATCCTACGAGAAGACAAACACGCCTTGGATCGCTCATGCATTCGAAATCCATTCGTTCCTACTGCACATCTGCCGATCGGTCCGAGTAATGTTTTTGTGTAATTTTAATCGAATGATCGTACAGGACGCGGCTGGCGAATAAAGGGCCGGCGATTATAATCGATTGAAATTGCGTTACATTTTGATTCCGAGAGTGCAGTCTGTACTTACGCCATTTTCATATATTAACGGTAATCGAATCGTTATTTTGTGACGTGATGCAGATGCTGCAATATGCTCGCAGTTCGTAAATATGAACGTGCATGTACATTCCTCGCATTTTATGGCTATCATACCAATCTTTAACGTTATCGTATTCATTTATTCAAATACTGATTCGCGCAAACATATGCCAGATTACACTTACAGGATACACTTTTAGAATTATGTTAATCGTTAAAACGATTTTGATGACGATACAGCATCAGAATTACACGTGTCGATAATAAATATAATAGAAATAAATTTTTAACGTATAAATATACACGTGTTGCTTTTCTCATTAAATATAAAGTAATAAATAGTTTTTAACTCTCAATCAATAATATAGTTGTATGCAGTTTGTATTAAAATACTTCTAGTAAACTGAAAATATTTTGTATTCGAGAATGTAATTTTATTTAACATTGAATACTGACTGATTTAATATAAGTATGCAATTATAATTCAATTAAAATACATATTAAAATAAAAAATATGTTATTACCTTCAATGATTGTGAAAGCTCGTAATTGTATTTAAAATTATATTAAAGATATATCTCAGTCATTTAATATTATTTAAATGAAAAGCAACATACAATGAATATCATTAATTAATCTGTATGTATGTATGTATATGTGTGTGCGCACGCATAGACATAATAATTGCATAACTGATATTTCGTTGATTCAGGGACGGAATTTTCGAAAAGGTCTTCCGTCGCGATATTGCGAGATATGTAAGCGTGCACCTGCAACATCGGTATATCTGATTTACGAGAGAAAAGGTTAATTGTTCAAATTGAAAGCGACGTGGAAGTTGGGAGCGAATCGAAACGTATTATTAAATTAATCGCTGTCATGTAATCGCGAAGCTAATTAATACGGTCGAAACTGATACATCGCATTGGAGTCGATAAAATCTTTCCTCTAATTTTTCGTCATACGCGAACCATTTGTATCCTGGTTATCAACAGTGGAAATCAAACGAATTAATTGAAAACTAGATTGTATTACTTAAATAGATTGTATTAGCAATAATAATATTTCTTGTAGGTACTTGAATATGATACATACTTCAATTTCTCCGATTTGAGATTTCTACAGATTAATTGTAATATGCTAATATTACTAAAATTATGAATCATTTATGCAGAAGAAAGCTTTTGATAATTTCATTTTTTTAAGTCATTATTATTTGTAACACAAGCAATCTCTGTCAATAGCTTTCTTAGAAATTTTGGAAAACATAATTCATAATTTATTATTTACTATTTATAATTTACTTTTACTTTATTATTTACTATTTATACTATTCATAATTTATTACTTATTATTTTTTAAATTATTATTTACTATTTCGAATGTTTGGAAAAACATTGTATAGGATTAAAGCTATTATGTCAAGTCCACTTCGTAAGTAGTTAAACATGATTTGTATTCCATTTCAACATCACACTTTTTCAAACTTTTATTATCACGAAGCAATTATAGACAGTATGAAAATTGATCCAAAGCAATTTTCTTACATTGCTATGAGTATTTCGCGGAACTTGCTCAATTAACATTAGTCATATTGACGACCGCGACATTACGAGCAAATTTACATTTCTGTTGATCACAAGTAGACGACGGAATTCGGCTCACAGGCCTTTAACGGAATCCTCGGGGAACTGGAAGGCACTCTTCGTGCGCGTCCTCCATCTGTCGAAGAGACAGAAATACCTCGGTGCCTCTCATCCTGATGCATGTAACGCACCAAGGAGAATATAATGTGTTGTTTACGCGGTTGCCATCGCATGCTAACGCAACCCATTCTCATTAGAAACTCGTAAAACCCGGGGACGTTCCTTGTGGCGAGGATGGAGAAACGTCCGACGTAAGATCTAGGAATGAGGAGAGGGCGAAGGTAGAAACCAGTTTCCTAGGCGTTACTCCTTCGAGCAAAGAGGAGTACCTTCTTTCCAATATGAAAACCCACGTCACGGACAAATAAATACTGCTACAGCCTGCGACCCTTTCATACCGGTCGCTTCGTGCACAATCGTAAAAGAAGAATGCATCAGCATACGCACGGTTTCCTATTTCACGGGCATTTTTAGAATAAATCATAGAGTTGTTTACTACTTCTGAGGGCTACTGAGAAAGATTATCGTCGAGATTAACGCCTCGCTTCGGCGAAAGCATATTACACGCTAATCACATTTGTACCTGTCTGTCTAAACGATGAATCTAAAGATTGAAAAACATTGAACAAATTTTCACGTATCTTAATTTGCGGTTTAAAAATAAAAAAGCCAATCAGCAATTAGAATTTACATTTTGTTATTTTGGACATAGAAAATAATACGCCGTTGATATCTTTATCTTAATTTCCAAAGTTTTTATCTCTACAATGGCCAAAGCCTATTTGATTAAATAATAATAAAAATATATCTGTGAAATTTTAGAGATTACTGTCTAATTATATTTTTTATAATTAATGAAAGATTTCATAAAACGCAACATAGATAACGCAATATAGGTAACTTATATTTTTCTGCAAATTTGTATTCTATTATTTGTAATTTTAATGTTCAAAAGATATTGTGAATTTACTAAAAAAAAAAAAAAAAAAAAAAAAAAAAAAAAAAAAAAAAAAAAAAAAAAAAAAAAGAAAAGGTAGATAAAATCATGTAGTCAAATATATTTACGAGGTCGAGTGTGATTTGTGGCGTTAGGGTCGATAAGCAGCGAATAATTGCGCACGCGAGATGCAGATTTATTAGAAACTGTTGAAAGCCATCGATCTCGCACTCGGCCGCGTATTACGCCATAAGGGGATAAAGCGAAGTGTAATAAGGCACGATGAGGAGAAGGTCAGTTCCTCAAGCGATGTTTACCGGCCGCTATGCGCGTGTAATTCTCTAGTGGCAATCCCTATCTCTCTTCTTCGACGTTTTGCATCGTAAACGGAAAGGGAAGGGACGTAACAGGCGCCAGGTTCATTAACCCGTCGTATGGACATCGTTGCAAGAGATGCAATTCGCCAGCTGACGATACGCTTAACTGCAACGAATTAACCATGATGCAGGGTGTACCGGATAAGAGGATGGGAGGAGAATCTCTAATGCCGGAGGAAACCTGACCGATAGAGACGGCTAATGCGAGGGGGAGTAGATGCAGACACCGCGGCGCTTACGATTTTTTAATTTCTAATTATTGCGTAATGACCCTGCACTCCGACCCCCGACACCGGCGTGCAGACCTTATGTCTCGATAGAACGGCTAAGACCTTTAGTTATGGGTTGCGATAATTGCCAATTTCCATGGGGCTCTCCTTCTAGTTTCCGATAGAACTCACATGTGTCGGTCGATTCCGGTAGTAGGCTACATTCATAATAAAAACTACCCGATACGTAAGACGTATCATCTCTTATAAAAAGATATTGCCCCGCATTACATATGATACGCGTTATTCGCTCTTTTCAAATATGCGCGAGCAATTTTTATTTTATTAAAATAAAAATATACAATTGACGAAGGGGAGGGGGGGAAAAAAAGAGACACGTAAAAATCATCGGCGTTTTGTGAAAGACTACTTTGCTACTTCAATAGTCGCGCTTAATTTTCTGCTTGTACGGACGGCTCAATTTAAAAATCGCCGGCGCCGTTGTGGAGATAGCCTTAAACCTGGTCCATCTGCACTACGGCACAGATCATAGAGAATGCAGCTCGTGCAGCCAATATCCACTTTGTAATCTGTGCACAGACGTTTCCTACACGGATGCACGCGGAGAATCGCAGGTAGATAGACGGGCGGGCAGGTACGAGAACAGGATAGGTGGATTCCTAGGTATGCGCATCTCTTTTGGCCGCGTTGCACATGCAAGCCGGGTATCTGATTCCCCGACGGAAGTCCCGTTCTTGCTCAATAACGCAGACGATCTGCCGAGAATAATGATTGTTTCACGGGCAACGGATTTGTACGTACACACAATACAACGGACGAGTTCACGTCCTACGAGGCGTCTCTCGTCCGTGTATCCCTCGTATAGCGTTCGCTAAAATTAATCTCCCAGGTAAAGAACGGTAACACACGTTCATTTCCTCCGTGATGGAAATCGTTTTCATTTGAAGGAATTCGGCGCGAGGAAATGGAATTGATTTTTATCACACCGGCAAACTACGTCCCGCTATAACATCGCGCCTAATGTTAAGCCTCAGCGGATGTGAATAAATTCTGCGGAGTACGCGTCTGTCGGATCGCTTTGTATACCAGAACGATCAATGATAAAGAGCGATATGGATTCTTAATTAGGAGTTAATTGTCAGTTGTATTGCAGGTGGAATCCGTTACATTCGCGTCTTACACCTGTGTACTCGCGTATCTCCGATGTTTGAGAAAGATGAGAAAATTGCATAATCATATTACGAGAATTGGAAGAGATGGAAGAATGTGAGTGAAAATTGAATAACGGAGATGAGTAGGAAACACACGTATGCACATCATTCCGGGTTGAGAGACTGGACGATATCCAAAATTATGCACATGCACATGTCTTGTCATATTATTTTCATATGTTCATAACCAACAATGTAAAAATCAATTAATATAAATATCTTTTAATGGAGAAAGATATACATTATAATTATGCAATTTTCCTATATCTGTTTCCGACGAATAAATCAGCATCTTCCGGCGCAGATAAAACAATCGCTTCGATCATATCATTTGTGGACTTTGGCGATTAATATACATACGTCGGCATAACACGTGTAACATTTGCGTCACGACGACACAACACGTGTAAGATTTGCGCCACGTTGGCACTCGGGATAAAATACTCGGAATAAAACGATAACGATGGTATCTGTAAACACGTAATAAAAAGAAGCATCGAACTTTGACGCCAATGTATTACGTCAAGAGCAGTTCATCAAGATCAATTCTAGATCACAAAGAAATGATTCGGCAATCACCTGCCCCATGTGCGCAGTTATACCCGACGACAGATATTGCACCTGTAATACACCTGCATCCGATCGCCCGATTCGGAAGGAATTTATCGCTCCGCGCCGATTATCGGAAGTTTATCTGCATTGTCGGATATTGCAATGCAAGATTTATTATATCAATACGAATTGGCACGTTAAGATAATCAATCACATATTTAATAAAATTTTTGTCATGTCGTTGTTTGTCAACACAAATATTATTCTGAAATCTATGAATCTTTGCATTAATAATAATTATTATTCGATTATTGTATTATACAGGATTGAAATCTATTATTCTAATAATATCATTTAGAAGAGATAACGAAGATATTTAAATGTAAATTAAACTGTAAATATAGAAATGTATCACTCACGAGAATATGCCCAGAATAAGACCAGACGAAATTCTCGTGAACTGATGGTTTATCATCTAATTAATCGATCATTATATGTACCGTGAGTAAATGAAATTTGTGTAAGTGAAATTTATGATGACCACGGTTAATTCACCAGTGGCCGAAAGTAGGAAAAGTGGACAGGAAATGAGGGCGAGTTCAATTTAATGTACCCGGAGTTTCGTTTAATTGTTATTTACGCCAAACGATCACGCGATTGTCGAGAGAAAGGAAAGAGACCCCATTTGTCGGCGATAAGTGCGAAAGGGGCAAACTGAGGTAGAGAACGTAAAGACGTACGGCTGATTTAGAGGACTATAATCCGCGACAATTATCACCGCATCGAGATATGGCTTTAGTCACGCAGGTTTCTAAATTTATCGCCCCGTCTAATATTAAAGTGCACGTATAAAAAAGACAAGTTTAATCTTTTTGCAATAAAATGTCGCGAAAATAAACGATAACAACAGATTAATTTGCATTCTATGCAGTTGCGATAAGTAAAACTGATATACTTTCTAGACGGGGAAATTAAACTTATCTATAATATTCATTCATAGCCATTAATTAAAGAGAAGTTTCATAGTAATTGAACATTATTTTTCAAACATATCTTCATATTCTACGATATCCAATTTTATAATCTACAAATCTTTTTTCACTTGCGTTGAATTTCTTCCTCATTAGAATTTTGTTTTACACGTTTACTAATAAAACTGCGAATACACAGAGAAAATTATATGAAAAGAAATCGAGACATCTCTATGAAGTCGTACGCGCGCGTAAGCATCCTACGAAAACACAGTATCGACTTTATGACACGCACTGTAGAGCCACTCAACCCGTTAAAAGAACATCGTCATGCACTTCGGCAGGCTAAATTCGAGACGGTCTGTACGTTACGGAGATATGCATTTATACCGCATCTATGCGTCTGGCGCGCACGCCGCGCGTTCGACACGCCGTACGTTATGCACCTTGCGCACTCTCGGGGCCTCTCTCCCCCGCGCATCTTTCAGACGGAATGCCGGAAGTTTCGATATTTTTATCCAGGCGGCGTAAAAGCCGCGACTACAATCCGCCATGCAATAAAATCGGCGACAAGCCGTGAATTCGTGACACGACGCTCATAAAGGGATTTATGTGAACATTCGAGAGAGAAAGAGAAAGAGAGAAAGAGAGAAAGAAAGAGACGAGACAACGTGGCTGACGTCGAAAACGTTATCAATGACGAGGACATATACGCATACGTGTGCATTTAAATTGCATGACCCGGCGGATAATTTTTATTGCATAGCTGTATTGCAAAAGTCAGCGGTTTTACTGCGCAAAATAATTTATGAGAAGATATTAATATTTTTCAAAATAGCTGAACTAACAGAGAGTCTGCGAGTTCTACTTGTGTTGTCTATAAGATAATCATATAAAGATATCATTATAATGCTTAAGTGTTTAGAAATTTCTATGAAATTTCTATGAAATTTTGCATTTAGTATTTTACACTTACATATGAGATCGTTTTAAAAATATATTGCGCGTAGATAAAGCACACGTGTATTAGTGTCTCCAAAAGTTATATAGGCAGCGAAGAATTCATAGAATTTTAACATACACAATAAATCAAATAATCTGCGATTTGCAAAAATGCACTTTTATATAAATAACGCATTTATTGCGTTATTATCTCGTTATAAATTCTGGCTTGACAGCTTTATAACTCTATTGTTCTTATCATACAATCTTGCAGATCATAAGCGGTGCTATGTCAGTAAAGACATTCCAGACGTATATAGTAATAAACCTATTTGTAGTTACAACTTTCGCACAGAAATAATCAGCCAGATTAAGCCAATACGTATGTTTAAGGAGGATTTCCACTATGTAATAAAGACAATAAAGAATACAAATAACGTAGTATATTTTATCAATTTAAAATCTTTTATTTTTACTGAAGCAATCAAACTAACACACATACATACATATAAATAAGTCAAATTTTTATAACTAAACAAATTTTATTATAAATAATATTCAATTTTTTTATATTAATTGAAAATATAGAAATATATATATAATATCCAAATCGATTCTCTCTCTCTCCCTCCCTATATCCCTCCCCCTCTCCCTCCCCCCCTTCTCTCTCAGTATCTTTATTATTTATTTAGATTAGATTTAAAATTGTAATTTTTATATATTAATTTTCTCATAAGCTTTTAAATAAAAAAATATTAATACTCTAAATTAATAAAAATTTTCGTAAATATTTGTGAAATTTTACTAAAATTTATTAGGATAAATTCTCACTATCGCTCTTTCTTTCGAATTTTTCGAAACATTCCATCCATTTCAATTTAAATCTTGTATAGATGTCAAATAGTTTTAATCAAAATGTGGAGAGATCCTCCTTAAAATATCTGCATAGCTACATTACGAAATATGCGAAAGCGAAATATTAGAATTAACATGATAGAAATCATACAATTTGAATCGTTACTTTTTACCGTCAACAGATTTAGTTATCAACGATCTACATTTGATGTAAATGTCAGACACGTTTAAATGTACTTTCAATCTCCAGATAATCAATTGCATTTCGCGCATAATAGAGATTATACCATTGCCGGAAATAGATTTACATGTCTTTTACAACGGAGAGATGAGTCTGCCTTAATAGCGATACACGAGCGCAATTAATTGATATTAAATAAAGCAGGTGATAGAATTAGCGATTTTGAATCTAACTTGTCGTTGAATAATCTCCAAATATTATCGTTATAGACTAATTTTTTTTCTCGAGTATTGAGAATTATAAATATCATAGACCTAATCGATTTTAAGACTAAAAATATAATGTTTATAATTATACATTATTTTTAGAAATTTTTTGTACTAATAATATTTATGAGTCTATCGGCATAATAAAAGATTAATTGTTAAAATAATTAGAGATTGTTCAAAAAAATGTTCAAATAGATTTAGATTAAGTTATATCATAAATTTTGACATTAAAAGATTGTGGAAAGAAAACTATGTATCAAAAAGGCACATACGGCAAAAAATTGTCTTTTCGATTAGTCTCGCGACAAACTGTGTTTAAATACTCGGCTCGTTTTGTCGCAAAATCTGCAATAGATCCGATATCGAAGAAGAAAGAATTGATTCAGGATGCGATAAATATTGAGAGAGATGCAAAGATCTTAATACAAAGCAAGGATGATAAAGGAATTGCATTATCGCGCTAAATCTCAGACATCCGAGATACGCAATCAATCTTCAATCGGTGCAATTGATTGATCCCTTTCCTATGTCGCATTGAATGTTTTTATTCGGATAACCACAAAAGACGGTTTTCACAAAAGTAAAATTATGTATCTTTGTAATAAAAATATGAATATGATATAAATATATGAATATGATATAAATTTACTCAACGTTTTTTATATATTAAGAAACAAGGCACTTTGATTGCAACTCAATCTTCATTTTTATAACAAAAAATAAATTGTAAAATTCATTGTGCTTCATCGATTAATCAAATTAAATTTTTATCAGATTAATACTTTATAATTCTTCTTTATTATAATTATTTCTTAATTATTTTATTTTACGATAATTTTGATAATGGTCATTGATAAATATTTATACTGTCACATACATACATATATAAATTTTACACATGGCTTTTCATGTACATCTTATAAAAAGTATTATGCAAACTCACCGTGATGCCTTCGGGCCGTCGTAACCTTTTAGAGAACGATGTTCTTCCAAATGGTCGAAAAGATTTTTCAATTCAGAGAGCTGCTGGTTCCTCTCTATCATCGAGTCTTTCAGAATCTAAAACATATACAATTATATATGTATAAATGTGTATATATATATATATATGTGAGAAAAGCTACAAACTATATGACGCTACAATTTCTATATAGATAAGTTTATAAATTTATTTAAATTTTATATCTTTTTTCTTGTACTATTTTTCTAAAAATTTATCCACACACAGTTGGTTTATTTTAAATATTTAACGATGTAGAAATTTTTGCTTAGAATATAATATTCATTTCTGCGAATAATAAATAAAGCGTAGACTATTGCACATAATTGTGCAATAATATGCTCAAAACTATGAGTTTCCTTGCATATAAAGTGCATATCAGTTTAAAAGTAAATAATATAGTTATACATATATGCATTAGCAAAATCCTGTACATATTTTTTCTTGAAATATAAAAATATTTTAAAATTAGACTATTTTTTCGAATAAACTATTCCCAATTCTGGCACTAACATTATATTCTGCTTAATATCATTATTGCATATATGCATAGAAAAATATTATTTTGCTATAGTTGTGGAGAAGTATGCAAATATTTTTTTGTTCATATTTAGAAATAAGGATTTAAACTATGGATTAACTACAAATTTAAAGAATTCACAAAAAAGATACCATGCAGTTTCGTTTAGAAAGAGAATTGCATTCATTCAACCTTAATCGTGCCAATCTTGTCCTCCACTGTACACGCTATAGAGCAAAACTAAAATACAAAAAAAAAAGAATAAAGAAAGACCAGGGAGCGAGAGATGGAAGGGGAGAAGGAGGAGGTGGGTCGAGTAGCGTGGATAAATAAAAAAAAAAGAAAAAATCGGAACCACCACGCTCCTCCTTGAAAATAAAATCGGTTTTCCGATAACTGGTTATTTGCTCGCACAAGTGGCTCGCTGACTGGGCGAGCACGTCGGAAGCGGTTTTCGCGTGTAATATTATCGAGTTATCGGTAGGATAGAGAGGAGAGCATTGATCGTGCCGGGTAGAGGCCGGGGGAAATGGACGAACGCGAAGAAAGAGATCGGAAGAGGGTGCCTGCGGGGGAGAAGAGGGAGGGGGAGGGAAAGATCGGTGGATAGAATAGCATGAGGAGAGAGATGTGCAGAGGGTAGACGAACGTGCATTGCACGAGTACAATATATCCGCGTGATTACAATATGTCGGGGCTCGAGAGACCAATATCAACCTGAAGTCGGCTCAGCCAATGCTGATAATCCCTATTGTTGATGCCTCCACTCGACTGCCTCTCGCGAATGGATACATCTTGTTTCAAAATTTCGAATGGCTCCAGCGTAGCGAATACATCGACGGAGGTGAATGCTGGCGTGATAGAAAATTCCCTCTGAAGTATCTCCGTAATTTCGGCAAGGATTTGAAAATTACAGAAACACACGACGTGAAGTTTCCTCGATTTCGAGTGAGCTGCGAGGAATGCGTTGGAAATTTTAACGAGAGAATCTATCTTTTCCGCTTCTGACCTCGGAGGTTTCCATACAGTTTTCAAGAACATCTCCGAGTAAAATTCTCGTTGGAATTTCTCGACTAGTAATAAGAAGTATGCCAACTACGCTCAATTCAATTCAATGTTATCAGCTGCCAACCATTTTACATTTCAAAAACTTGTATCTTCACATTAAATGTAAAATTTTCACAAGAGAAATTAAAGACTTCTCTTCTTAATACAAAGATATATTTTATTATATATTTATCAAATAAGTGTAACGCGTTATGGACTATTTCATTAGAAGACGAAATGAGCATACATCTTGAGTTTCCATAAATTGTCACAAAATTTTTCCTAATTTTCCTATGAAACGTAATATGCTTCAAACATAATATTGTTGTATACTGTAATAAATATATTCGCTTCAATTGTCGTAAAGTCGATTTTAGCTTGGAAATGAATCGAAAATGACGTGCATTGCTCGTTCGATCCATTATCGGATCGGCGGTTTCTGCGCTCGAGACCGCGTTAGAAGAGAGGTCGGCATAGCGGATATGTGGACGGCGAAAGAAACGAAACCTGTCCTCATCGTTTATGCTCGATGTCGGCAGGCTAGGCTGCCTTTCACACATCCCACACGAAAGACGAAGCTCGGTCTCTTTCAAAACAATTACACATTCTTCCATGCCAGAGTTCTCCCACGTCCTATCGTCTTGTCGCAATATTGCTCGTAGTGCGCTTTGTCGTTTTCCGTTGATGGATCATGGCGAATGCGCGTGATTTACTTGGAGAATTAGCATAACGAAAATGTCGCCATAGGTGTATTCTCATTTGTCGCGGCTGATTTATCGCCCTCGATAGCCGACGATTACTGTATTTGTAAGAGTCATCGCGAGTAGCGGCAAGACAGCCTCTCTCTGGAGGAATTAGTACTACATTACGTTCACTCTGATTACATAAACCTACTTGCACAAATGTATTATACTGTGCCTTAATCACAAATTGCTTGTAAAAAATTCTTGATATTAATTATATTCACTTATAATTTCAGAACTGCTGAAGAGAAATTCATCCGTCTACAGAGTCGTAAGTTTTATATGTAATGCATGCACCCTTACAGAGTTGCGATTTCTTAAAAATAATAATATTATTATTATTATATATGGTATTTATCTAGTATTATATTAGAGTAATTATTTTCGTCCATCATTTTTGTGCTTCAATCCTGTTAAAGAATTATCCGAATAATATTACACTTTACCAGATTAATAATTCAATTACAAAGATATATGTGTAATTTTTTTAGTCCACTTTTTTCGTTGCGATTCTCTTTCAAAATTATACAATAAAATTAAATTCGTAGATTAGCAAAAGACCGAAAACAAGTAGCTTAAGTCATCAAGATTGTTTTTCCGTCATGATTTTTCCTTGCGCTATTCTCTTACCGATGCTGTCATATATCTCATTCACCTAAAAGCAGCCCATCTCGATTTACGAGATCCCTCCGCTCTCATCTTCGTGCACAGAAGAGCGCACGACAGGTTTCCCATCTTGCGCCTCCACGGAAAACATTCCACATTCCGATAAAAATGATGGACGATGCAATTTGAGCACCTTTCTTGCGCTAGAGGAATTAAAAGGCTTCATCGTAACTTGCGACATGTTTGATACGATGGTAAATATACATATAAGAAAAAAAACGGTTAAAAATGGTTTAATGAATTGAGTGGTATTAACGACAGCGACAAAAAAAATTGTGCCCTTATTATTAATAGCAATCGATTAAAAATAAGTATGACGAGAACAAGTTTTAAAGCTGTTTAAAGATACCCATGTGTTTGTATATCTAAGAAAAAAGAAACTATACGATTTAAAAACGAGGAAAAACGATAACTTCCTGGATTTTAATAATTACGTTTATCACAGGTAAACGCGCAAGAAATAGGATTCAAGTAATTATTATTACTACAGATATTGTAATTGAAATGTGAGATTTTGTGCAAAGATAGCTTCGCCTTCCGTTCTAACACGCCGTTTAATCCAGAGCTATTTTGCGATAGCTCTGGATCTGATATCTCGCTATAAACGATCGATTTAATCGGCTCGGTGTGCGCAACTCGAAGATAGAAGAAAAACTCACACACCCGGATACACGCGCTCTCGTAATACCAACATAAATGCAATGTATGGAAAATAATTTCGGGACCGGTTTAAAACATCGAGTGCACCACGCCTTGTTTACATCGAGCATAATTAATATCGATTTTTAATTTCGAGACCTGTCGATCGTTACAACAGCAATTAATTCGATCTTTTTCAATCCGAACGCGCGATACGCCGATCTCGCGATCGGGCATGATGGTTATCGGCGAATATACGGCCTGATAAGACGGTGCATCTGACTTTGTAATTGTTTCTTTCGAAGAAGATTGCCTGCGCCAGGAGGAGTGTCCAATTCAATTGCGGTGACAGAGGCTACAACATTAATTAACGGGACGAGAATAGATACGCGTACGCGCGAACGCAATCGGATTGCAACTTTAATCTCGTGCACTCGATAAATTACACGCTCTACGCATCTTCTCGTAGAAAAACCATCGTAATTTGAAGCGAAACTGCGTCAATAGGCGTAAAAAGGTTTATATCCTTGAACGGTTTTTCGATGAAATTGTTTTCATATTCACTTTAGCTTGAGTATTATTCGCATCATAGAGAAGTTTATCTTACTTCAAAACGCGCTTGCTATTTCGATGGAAGATATGACTGTGTTTATCGAAGCTCGCACGTTATAGCGATTATTTTTGAAGTTTAAAATATAAACGTATGCAATAATTTGATTTAATATATCCAGACAGAATAAACTGTGCTATACTTGGTATTTCAAATTCTTAGTGCTTTGAAAGAAATTTCATCAATGATCGAAAAGAGATGCAAAGATGGTTTTATAATATCTTGGCTATTATAATTTGGCATAATAATTTGGCTTACGCAATTCCATTGTGTTATAAAATTGTCCTTGGACATTCTTAACAAATGAGAAGATAGCGGAATATATAAAAATTAGTAAATTAAAACAGACAAAAAAACTGATTTCCTCTTTTAGATATATAAAAATGTCACTATTGATTATAGAGTCTTGAAAAGTCCGAAGTTCTCTTATTTAATTTACGACTTATTCACGATGGCATTCTCACAATTCTTATCCTTCACGAATTTTTGATGCCCCATCGACCTTATCCACATGCTGTCTTAGTGTCGTTTAAATTTTACAGCAGAGTAATATCTACCTGTCCGGACTGCAGCGGAAACTGCCTGAGATTTCTTGAATACGTATTCGTATTTCTGTGCCGCAGTATGCACGTAGGCGCCAAAGTGGATGCGCGCATAAATTCGCTCGCGGTACGTTAAAAGATGTGAAGTGATTTCGAGCGTGCGCCGCATAACAGGGCGAGAAAAAGGTACGCGTCTTCGCGGAGCTACATCCGAGTAAACGCGCGCACGCGAGAGGCCGTGTCTCTCCTCTCTTTTATGTGTATATATATATATATATATCGTAAAATATACTTAGGCAAATATTGAAACTAAATACACGCGTCGGTTTTTTTTTTTACTCACATGATCGTAGTACTCCACCCCCTCCATCCCCCCGGGTTACGCACCGCGAAACGTTAATAACGAGTTGTTAGCGATAATAAGTATTTCCGATAAATACATAACATGCGCTGCGATATTTAAACGGTGACTATTGTATCCGCATGGACGTTCTATCCCTTATGTTCTACTGTGCCTTGGCGCAGACACACGCTGCGTAAATTACAGCCTGCCGAACGCTCGCGATACGAAAAGTGACACGAAGAAATCGGTGGCATTGTAACGTTTACTTTCACTCTACTAAGCAGCCGGTTATTTCCAAAAGTATACCCGCGTGCATAGTAATTGCCGAGTTGATGGTCCGTTGCGCAACGAAAACAGCGGTTCGGTTAAATCTTACCGTGTCCATTGTTGAGTTAACAGTAATAATTGTAGTTTACGGAAACGCAAACAGCTCCCAGTGGCTACCGGCGACGTATAAAGTAATTACCGCGATTCGCTGTTATGATTTTCGTGGGGAACGAATATCACGAAGTACGGTCTTCCGAGCGACGCGGCCGCTCATATCCGACTTCCGTTCGTGGCGTGTTCGGGGTGTATCAATCTACCAAATAAATTTTACAATATTGCCACTTAAGCTCTTTCGCTCATCTTTCGCCCTTTTCCGTCACATTTAATACGTGTGTATGACTCAAACTTCCTTTTATTTTCTAAAGATCTCGAGACTCTAATAGCAATCAGAGGTTGATTTAAAACGTTTTCGGCTAATATACATTATACATATTTTTAATTACTTCACAAGAAATAAAATAAATTCGTAGGTAGATTATATAAATATAAAAAAATATAGAATAGTAATATGTATATAAATAATTTTACACATTTATAAAAATGCAGGAATTTATAAGTATAATTGTTATATAAATTCTGATTATATATATCTTATTCTGTCATATATGAAGAAAAATAGAGTCTAAAATTCTATATTATATCGAAATAACTATGCGCTAACTGTAGGTGTAAGAATATTATATTTACTTTACTTATATGATCGTAAAAATTTTTAGATTGATAAGAACGAGGCGGATCTTAAAACGTTCGAGTCAAAATCCGCCTCTGTTAGTGATGTACGGGCGCCTCTTGAAAGCCGAGTGAGATTGATGGGTCATTTCCGATAATTATTCTCGATCCGCAGTGCGATGTGGGGATATCCTAATACCACCTTCCCTCGGCCGTATTGGCCATTAGCATAATCACATTATGTGAGTGCATTCTGAGCGCGTGTAGGTCGATCGCGAGTGGGATAAATAGGCGAGTTGCGTGCGAATAAGCTGCCTTGGAATTTCATCTTACGGCATCGAGAGCGAGGGAGATGCAGAATGAAACACGGGAAGAACGTGATTATTTCTACCGTTTTCCCATTCCCGTCGTATAGGGGCGCCGCCCTAAAATTTGTTATTATAAATTTAAACGCAAACAGCCACGCAGAGAATTAATATGCTAATGTAATGTTCATTAATTATCACGCACTTCCGTATAACCGTTAAATCGCTGTCTAAAGCCTTATATACGATAGCCTTGAGAATGCAGATGAACTTTTCTTTTAATCCTTTACGTAGTAAGAAGTTAGTTAGTTTAACAAATTACAAGGCTTTTAACGACAATCTATATTCAATAATAATCGTCGTCGTATTAAATATTATCCAACTAGTCGTTTCATAATTATGTTCTATAAATGCAAATTACGAAGCAGAAACTGGTATTCGTGTCGTCGCATATACGCAAGATTTTTATCCAATTCTCGATGAATTCTTATTACGGCGGATAATAAAGAGCAATCAATTATAAGAGAACCTCAGGTTATGCGCAACAACAATTATCCGTATGTTCGCCCATAAACGCGAACCGCTCATCCAATCCTTCGGGCACTAAGAAATTAGGCAAGGCTCTCTCGCGGAGAAAGTCGGCGTTTAACAAGGGCTTTGAAAATCGCGCATGGGATAAAGGTTAACTGCGGTGAGGGAGGAGGAGGATAAAGCGGGGAAAGGATCGTTACAGCTCATTAGCCTTATCGCCCTGTCCATCGCTTAACCTCACGCCTTTTGCATCATAGTAAGACGGCAAGCGTCCGCGCTTCTCGCGCGGAATATCGCGGAATTTTAATAGAACGTCAATTTAACGACATCGACGACGATTTCGTGACGCCGTCGGATCATATCGCGACGACAAAAAACCCCAGCCAGGTACTCGTAACAAAGATATACGAACGCGCGCGTTTGTACACGCTCGCTTCTTGTGTGATGTAAGACGTAAGACAATAAATTCCGCAAACGAGGGCTCGTAAGCTCGATCGAAAGGTCGCCGCGAAAGACGGAACGGCCACGGATATTCTCCGCGTGATTTATGCACCTACGAAAGATCGTGAAGATCGTCGTGACTGATTCAAAAGACAAGTGGAATAAATGCCAGAATACCAGGATCAAGTTCCACGGAAATCTGTATCGACGTTTCCACGTTTCTCGCCGAAGACTTGCCCTCTCCTTCTTTATCCTGCTTCCATTCGTATCGTGGCATGACGCGAGATTAATTTGCGCGACTGAATTTCATCATTAGTCCATGTGTAACACCGTATAATTCGTATTTTCATGCGTTTTTCTCATAAATATTTTTCAGAAATTACGAAACCTATAAAAGCAATACTGAACGATGACTGTAAAGATAAAGAAGCGTGCGAAACGATATATACATGTTACAAATTTTATGTAACTTTATAAAATGTTAGATTACGCGTAGTGATACGCAATCAATCGCGGGATATTCTTTTTATATTTATGTCACGCATTTTAAAGAAGAAATTGAAACCAATAATGTTTCGATGAATTCAGATTTCCATGACATAGACACACGAAAATAATCTCTCCATATTTATTCGCGACGATGGAAACGTGACAATCTAGACGTAAGGAATTTTTTTGTGTCTGTGGCGTGAAAAATTAAATTTATCGAAGTTATATCGAATTCAATTTAGCATAACCTCTGACGAGATACTATGAAACTTCAATATCCAAATATTTCACACCATATATTTCGCGCTGCTTTAAGCAATATTATAATAACTACAAATGTAGGAGAGAAACTATTAATTATTTATTGGACAAAACGTTGTCAATTTATTTTTACGAAACCAGTGGCGAAGCAACGTTGCACAGGTATGAAATTATGTTAGACCACGCATATACATCAGTACATCACCTTTCGAGATATTATGAAAATACATGATATTGCACTTATTTTCCAATAGTCTTGAGAAAAAGAGAGACAGAGATTTGCTCACCGGCGTGAATGAGTGTTTACTCACACAGCTCTCACAACTTAAAACGAGATTCCTCCTCTCTCTAGTCTCTCCGTATCTCTCTAATAGATATCAGTCGAAGAGTTTCACACACTCTCGAATATCGTTAGTTAAATCTATTTTCGCCCGGCGTGGGTGTCGCGATATTCCGGTCCACGTTTCCACGTGGGCTTTAGTTAAGTAACTATCGTCTCTCATGCAATTGTCATGATTTGACTCCAGTCTCGTATGACAATCATTTTCGAACGAAAGCCATTTTCTTGGCATTGTGCTTGGCATAATATTTGTATATCGCAATCTTACTAGTTGGATATTCCTTCGCACAACTCCTATTCCTGCCTTTCCCGTACTATGAACTCGTTCCGTTCGTTTCTCTTTAATGTAACGTCGTACTCTGGTAAAAACAGACGGCGCTATAGTGACGTTTGTCGCGGAATATATTTATGCAATTTCGCCGATATTGGCCTCTATTTACGAGCCGACATATAAGTCCTCGTAATAATGGACATGCGATATATCTCAGGACATTTCTTATTTCAAACAGTATTTCCTTATAGAAACCACATTCTTGGAAAGACTCACTTGAGTCTTCTGTTATCAATTCAAAAATATGAAATTCTAAATATGAATTCTATTATATGTATATTTCAATATATATACGTTTCTATATATACGTTATTATATTTTCATAATGTTATTTAGTCACATATTTAATATATCAATTAATCCTTCAATTAGCAAAAATGTCAAACGTTACCTGCTTTATTTAATTGACGTTACTATTTCCAAAAAAAAAAAAGAGAAAAAAAAATCGCGAAAATATTACGATCTTCATCAACTTCTTTACGTCAGATATTCGCGAATTCGAGGATGCTATATGCAAGTTGCGTGCACATACACACAAACAGAGAAACGGTCGGCTTACGCCGCTCCCACGGGTTCCCAGGACGAAGATGAAAGAAGAGCGCTGATACCGCGTGCAGGAGAAGGCAATCATCTCTCGCGAAGGAGACTGCAGAAAGAGAGAGCCTTGGCGTGTAGCCTCAAGACGCAGCTACAGCCGGATGATTCGATTTGATGGCATTAATCAGCGACGAGCTGGCGCGGATTAAAGTCGCGCCTTCGAGCGGTGTAACGTTTCAATTTACCGCACGAGCATTCGGAAAGGTACGCGGGTCGAACGGCTAATACCGTCGACCATCTATAATTTAGTCACCTTCATTTGTACTCGCGAGTTCGATGTGAATAACGCCGGTGTCGTTTGTTACTTGAATTCCGAAAGCGCTTTGCGGATTATTAAGTTAGGGATAGCCTTACGAATTTTTCGACTCTAATAGTTCACCTTGAGCGAAAAATAACGGCTAACAATCATACACGTGTATTTTAAAGAGAAAGAGAGAAAGAGGAAAATTAGGCAAGTGATAAAATTTTACCTAAAATTAGATATTTAAAGATCATTAATTCAATCATTAGAAATATACATTTTTTAGTTCATTTTAAAAATTATATATATTAATATAATATATTAATGTGCACAGATAAATATAATATTCACTCACGCGCTTTTAATATTATATTTATTCGTAGATTGAAGTCATAGAAAATAGATATGTTATTTTAACAAAACGCTAAGGATTTATTGTCAACACTAATTTTATTGGTAATTTATTATATATATATATATATATATATATATATATATATATATGTATAATACTGTATTTTTTTCTTCGTATTACAATTATAATTATAATCTCGAGGAAAAAAACTTACGATTAAATTTCTCGATAATAGATATTACATGATCGTTATTATTTTCCACATGATTAATTTTTACTCGAGTCTCGTTATCACTTGATACAAAATAAAATTCAACTACATCAGCTTTATTTTAAGCGACATTATCGCAATTATTTTCATTAAATCCTTGATATTTAATATCGAACTATTGTAGTTTATAGCAAAGCGGATTAAGAATGATCGATAAGAGTATTGTGAAATGGATCATTCTCCTCGTAGAACGCCGGTGTTCCACTGATCGACGATAGGTGTACTTAAATATATTCCATTCGTCGTTTTTATGCGCTTCATTACGGTGAACATTGCAAGCAATCGCACGTGTGATATGTGGCATAGTAAATTGTAAACCGGCTATTGCCTCACTAACACAAATGAAAGTTTCGTATCGGCGCCGGCGGCGCGAAAATGACGGCTTTTTCCAATGGAGTCGATGTAATTTCTAATTAGTAATTAGTGATCTCGCCATACGTGTAAATAACGAATTGCGCAATCACCATTACGTTTGAGTATTGCACCACGCGAATCGTTGGTTTTACCTTCAGTTACTCCAACAAATGTTTTGCTTCCATTATGGAAGATGAATTACTCAATATCGACTTTTACTACGAAGCAAGAAATTTCAGGCTAATTCTTCTCGTTTCATTAAAAATATGAATATTAAAAAAATAAAAATATACATAATCGACTTTTTTTATAATTAATCTAATTTTACTATATGAAAAATTACGCAAGTTAAAAAATTTAGATGTAGCACGTAACTCTTTCGTAATAGATTAGAAATTTTTGTTCCCAGTTGCGAGTTTCAAAATAATTCTCGTGAAACAAGAAGAATGTGAATTTTCAAGTTCTATTTCCTTTGTGACATGACTTTCTTTGCAAGACTTTCCAATTTACGCGCGACAGTCTCTGTTCATGCAGCTGCTAAAGGTGTTAATGAACTTCTTTTGTTCCCAAGTTTCTTATTAACACCTCGATCGTTCTTTGACGACGCTTGATAGAATCGTTACTCATCAAAATTCGGGCGCAGCTGTGGGGCATCGGCAGCTTCCGCCTTTTCCCCTCTCCTTTACATCCCTCCACCACTTCTCATTCGCACGCAAATTCATCAGTACCCATCGATCCATCGATGTCGCGTAATCGCGTCGTGCAGCGCGCAGTAGACGAGGAATAAAAGGAGACGCGTGTTTAATGCACGCGAAACTTTTTATCACGTGGCTTGCCGATCCACCTTCTCGTCGCACGCGTCAGACAAAATGAAGAAAAAGGTAGAAAAACTTTTCCCGATGAAACTTGAACCTGAAGACCACCCCCCCCCCTCCCTCCCTCTCCGATATCCATCTTCTGATCTTCAGGAACGCGGTTAATACCCGGATAATCTGTGCGCTTGTCCTCATAACGAGCCTGACCGAGCGGAGTCGCGGAGAGATTATTCAAATTAGACGCAACGAACCGTTCCGCGTACAGTCTTCTAGAGAATTACTTTCGACCACTATTCTCATCATGAAGGAAAGTAGGGTTCCGATATATAATTACTATTAGAAATGATAGATACATGATCGACGATATCAGAGCATGTTGACATTGAAGATCGTCGAGAATCAGTTTTGTTTTAGCAAACCAAGAGTACACGGTATTTTGATATAACGTTGATTATGCAATTACAGACGATACAATCATCCGCACGCCTTCATCTAGCAGTGTAAAAAAAAAAACGATAGGCATATTACATGAGTGGTCTCTTTAAACAAGTATGCATGTGTGAGAATCAGAGCAAGAACTATCGATTCCGAGGATCGAGTTGACTCATATTGTGATTAGAACCTGTCAACGAACTGAACGCGTACCCTTTCAGTATTTGCTTTTTTCCGCACTCAGTAATGACTGCTCTTAATTGCGTATTTAACGTCACCCTGTGACAGCGAAGAGAAAGCTTAAAATAAGTAGACGAGCAAGAATTAAAGATACGTGTTCTCTTCACACGCATTCCTTTTGTTCTGTGCAACTTTAGTGATAGTAAATGTTGGCTGTTTAAGTATAAAATGTGAGTATTTATAATTCGCAATTAATCTCAATATAATCGAGTCACTAAAAATCCTGTTTGCAAATCACAGATAGAAAGTATAAGACAAATAATGTTGCTTTGATGTGATTTATGAGATATTATATCCATATTATTTATATGGCTGTATTATCTATATTATCTAAACGACTATTTTATACATTTTAATACCTGATAGAATACAAGAGAGTCCCGTAATCAACAAGTTTCTTTATGCCTTGAATTTATTAGCTAGCTATTTATAGGCAGCGTTAGTTCATGATGGTATTGGTGAGCGTCATAATCATAAATTGCATCGTAATTATTCATTAATTGCTTCCTTCAGCTTCCTCCATAACGATGCATATTTAACATTGTTATAAAAGAAGATTTATGTTTCAAATTACGTATACGATCAATATTACAGGAATACGTATAGTCGATTTCCATCGTTTATATTAGGATTATTCGCGCATTATCGCTTTTGCATTTGTAAACGTTAATTATACATTATGATCCTATTGTTACATTACTTTTTTACTACATAAAATATGAATATAATAAGTGAAAAGCAATATCAATTATCTCTTTCGTATACATTCTTCGTATATATTAAATATATACGCACGAGTACATAGACATAAATTATTTAATTTCAGATAATCGTAAATATTTTTTTAATAAAAAAATCTTATTATTTGACTTTAAAATTTTTTATTATTATGCATGACATATATCTTTATCTACATATATCTACACAAAATTTATATATTGTTTTATTACGAAGGATGTACATATATAGTTATTTTTAATATTTGAGAAAATATTAATTAATAGTGATTACTTAATAGAAAATATAGTGTCCTAGTTTTTTTTATATTTTTCAGAAAAAACCGAAAATATAAATTACTTTATATACACCGCATATATTAGATATAAATAGTTAATGACATATTTAACTATGATATTGTCTTTGTTAGATGTAAAACATGTCAATATAGCACGCAGCACGCGCTTTTATTAGCACATCGTAATATTGTCGAGACAACGGTATTAAAGTCTTAAGATGCGCTTAAGGTTTTAACTTTGGGTCATCTTACGATGCGCCATTGTGTCATTAATAATCATAAATAAGCGCGTTTACCGTTCTCCTGCACGGCGGATGCCTAGGATTTCTGCGATTATCGCCGGTATATAAGCTCTTTCTCATTTTCAATTACACGGGGGTGTGGAGAGAGAGAGAGAGAGGGGAGAGAGAGAGAGAGGGGAGAGAGAGAGAGAGGGGAGAGAGAGAGAGAGAGAGAGAGAGAGAGAGAGAGAGAGAGAGAGAGAGAGAGAGAGAGAGAGAGTTCGGCTATTTCGATCCATTTCCCCGCTCCTATGTACCAGCAATTAATACTTTATAAATCAATTTTGATCCAGTGCAGGAACAGCGCGATTCGATTAGGCTCGCCTTTAACCAACGCGCCGCGATTACGCGGGCCACGACCGCTCCTCCGGGGGTGGAAGCCCTCCTTTCGGTGTAATAATAGCCCGAGAACCGAGGATAATTGCTACCCTTCCCGCGCGTAGAAATGGCCATTCTCACTCAAGATAATCGATCACAGTCGCACGATTAATAAGCGATAAAGTCGCTGAACTCTGCCCTTCGCCGCCCACCACTTTCCTCTCTCTTTCTCTCGCCATTCTTTTCTCTCTTTTTATTTTTTTTTCACTCCAATCACCGTAATCCAGAAAAATTCCAAGAGTACCAGATACCTGAGCATCCGAGACGACGGGAAAATTTGCCGAACGCGTGTTTACCGCTAACGGATTATTACACGCGAAAAATATAATCGAATTTTACAGTGTGTTCAAAAAATATAGAGAGCATTGTTATCTTGTAAAGGTTTCGTGTGGTATCATAGACGATTTAATAACAATAGATTACTTTACTAGAAAAATTTCAAGAGCGACGTGTCATATCAAGACAACGATAAATCGCTTGAATGAACGTAAAATTTATATTCATATGCACATTATAGTTTAATTTTTAATGAATAGTCCATCATAGAATTTCTCATCACCTTAAAGATTAAAATAATCATAAGTTTCATTTAAGATTATGTTTTCTTGTCGTTATTTTTTCGATAAGAAATAATTGATGATTGATGAAAGATTTATACACAGGTTTAAAATAGGTTTAAGATATTTTATATGATACTATAATAATATTGGATATTCTACAAGAGAAACACCCATATAAATATAAAAGCAAATAAAGACTGAAATATCTTCAAATATCTCTAGGAAATTTTTTAAAATTTCTGCATTATATTAATGGATAAAATATATCTTCTTTATATTAATATATAGTACATGTTAAAATAAATTCAAAGAATATCGGTTTACATGATAGTCTCTCTTTTCTCCATATTTAACATTTTTTTAATAAGAAATTACCTTGATTTTCAGCTGTGTTATATTTTATGGTTTACTTTATATATATATATGTATACGTGTGTGTGTATATGCGCTTAATTAAGTGCAGCAACTTTAAAAGTACATCCACTGTCGCCGCGCGCGCGCGTCCAAAGGGTATAATTATACTTATATTAGTAATGAGAACCAGTTTTTCTCGGACGGTTAATCGATCACTGTCGTTTCATTAATAACCTGTAATATCGTTCGGCGTGAATGCACTCGCGACGTGCGTAATCAGCATTGTATTACGCACCTTCGTTTACGAGCGCATACGAACTCTGATCGGTGGCAAGAACTCGGTTGCCGGTAAAATTAACGACGTTGATTTGTAGACTCGAGAGTGTGTTTATAATACGCGATGTTGTGCATCATGACGAAGATATGCATAATAGCAAATGTGTTAGTGTCGCGAAAACATCAACTTTTGCATGCTGATAATCGATTGTATATCGATTGTAATCTATACATATATGACATGGTATGATGGTGAAATAGAATCGTTGCTATTTACTCTTATTCGATAGATATTACGAGTGATTCATTCGGCTCAGATAAATGATAATATCGCGTACATCTTCTCACGTGTGTGTGAATAATTGTTATGAAATAAAAGGATTGCAGTAATAAATACGTATCTCAATTGAAAATCAAGATATTTTTTCATAAATGCTTGTAAAGCGATCAGTATTACATATATTACATATTATGCAAATTTTATTAAATTGTACTTGCATATTGGTTAACTTAAAATCGTAAAACATAGATAAAGTAAATATTCATTCTCGTTCGCTTATATTCCATATACAATTTATATTTAATAATGGATAATTTGTGGATTTATTTAATTGAACATATGTCTTTTGCCATGAAAAGTGCATAATTTATGCACATTATTACGCTTTGCATACGCAAATTCTTATATATCCCTCAGTGCGATAGATTTGAAATAGTATCAAGAAACTTGAAATGCGTATTAAGTTTGGAAAGAACGTTCTTTCTGAGTGAATAAAACGATTGCTACTGATGAACGATAAAAATTATACCAGAGCGCACGTGCAGTAATGTGATACACGAGCGCATCGACAATGTAGCGTTGCCCAGCATAAAATGTTATACGAGACGTTATCCTGGGAATTTAATCGCGCACATATATACCAAGTCGGCGGTACAGGAATATTAAATTTACCAATGATAATTCGCAATCGCTAAAAACTGGACTAATTATCATATATTCTTTACTACAATGTGAATGGGACAAGAGAATCATTGTTTCAGTTAATGCATATTGCAATGATCGCAATTATCAGAAAAAGCTTCATTCTAAAACTTTTTCTGATAATCCTACAAAAATTTCATATTTATAAGCATCTAGAGAATTAGAGAAATATATATATATATATATATATATATATATATATATATTTTCTAATTCTCTAGATATTTGTAATGTAATATTTTTATAGGATTATAAATTGAGGAATAAAATGAAAATCATATGAATAATATACTTATGCGCATATAAGTTATTATGAAAAAAGATGGAATATATTTTGGAAAGATTATACATATTATATACGAGGTAACAGGAGATCTGATTAGTAAGAAGAGAATCTTCTACGCAACTTAGTGCGAAATTTGAATCTTCGCGTTAATCAACTTTGCTGTAATATTAATGCGCATATTTTTCCTTTGAAAAATGTTATGTTTTATTAATTGTTATAAACGAATGAAAATATTCTCAACCTTTCTTGTATATAAAAATATTATAGTTTATTTTTTTCACTGCAAAACAATATTCGTATATAATAAAGATAATTAAAAACTTTAAGAAGCGGTAAGGCGTAAGAATTATAGTAACAACGTCTATTTCTCCTTGTTTTGATTTTTCTATGTCAAGCCGCAATGTTTATCCATTGATGCTTATCGATGATTCCCAGAAATTTCGGAACGCACGATACATCGTTCAAAGTGTTCATTAGACCTTAGCGAACGATAAGACGCGAACGGTAGCGCACAAGTCCCAGCTACGGCGAGTGGATTTGCAACAACGATAACGAGGGGATGCTCGGAAGTGCCGATGCATTCCACGATACCCGTACGTACACGACGAAGAAACAGCGAGGAAGGACGAGGCTGGGAGAAAAAGAAAAGAAAAGGAGAGGAGATAGAGAGGCGCGAAGAAAGAGGAGGAGAGCGAGATGAAAGAGGGCGCCGGGAAAAGGGAGAGAGAAAATCCCTTGTATGCATTCGTGTAACACTTTACCATGAAGCGATTGCACAAGTGGGAACGCGACCCCCATAAACCACCGTCGACCCCGCTTCTTTCCACGGTGTGAGAGGAGAGTGCTCCTTATTACCGTCGGCTTGGCGAGAAAATCAAGAAGCCACGGGCATGTCGGCATCGACATACCTTTTCTCGAGCCGGAGATTTGATAAATCTTTGAAAGAAATCACGGGAGAGCGACGATGACTAAGATATTTTTTTTAAAGAGTAGTAAAACATCGTGTTCAAATGCGTTCGTGACAGAAACAAAATTTGCAATATATTCACATGGATATATTATCCGCAAAAATATATGTTCTTTCTTAACGATCAAAAATTGAAAAAAGCTGAAAAATAATGAATAGCTAATTGTAAAGAGCTACATAGTTCTTTAAATTTAAAGAACAAAAATACAAAATTTTAAGGACACAAGACATTAAAAAAATGGATAATGCATGAAAAACGGGAATCAAGTGCCAATAGAAATATACGAGGTTAAAAATTAGATCAAAATATCTATAGTAATGTATAAAAGCAAAATCATATCCTTAGTCATAAAAGAGAACTTGAAAGGCTGTGTGATAGATTTAGATTTTAAAATCGAGATATCAAGCTGCGCAAAACGTGTCTAGATACTATAAAGTGATACCTAAGACGTGACTGCCGCTCCTAGAGATGATGAATGAGACCATTACATTGGTGTGTCAAATATCTCCCATAATTAAAAATTGTGCCAAAGTCGTATATCAAATTTAGTTTTGTTTTAACGACACGTTGTAGCCGATATCGATATTAATCTTTGCGTGAACACATCTAATTTTCTTTATGCAGCGAATAAATATGAAAAACTCGACTTCATGTATATCGATCATGGCATTAGTTTGTATCATAGATTGTGATCTCTTCAAATAGGCAACATGCTTTTAAGGTTTTTTTTTCTTTTCGTGATATATTTTAAAAGAAACTCTTCTTTAAAAACAAAATCTAATTTTATTAGCAAATTTCGTAAAAGATTAAATAATTCTTGTAACGTGTTGAATGTTATATATTTCTTAGCATCAATCACTGATGCATTTATCTCGATTTCTTGCTATGAAATTAATAATTCCGTCGTCACACAAGAGTGCATGCTTTCATGTCTAAAAGTAAAGTTTGAAAGAAATATTTAATTGTTTGTTCTCTCTCTAATGCCGCGATGAAATGAGGCGTGGCTATGAAAGGATTTATATCGCAACGATATCGATCCGCATTTTCAATAAATCGCGATACTATCTGTAGACCAGCGCTGAAACTTGTAGTAGTAGTTAAACGAAACATTCAATGCATTCGCATAATAGTATCATTTATCGTCTCACGCCCCACACAATCTCTTTGCTTTCGACGATTTATCAATTCTATATTCGACTGTATCGATGTATGGATGTCAGTTGTGGAATATTTTGATGAGACTCGATATTAAATCGAGTTTCACATATATATAATTAAAAGTGTCTATCGCAAGTTGAAAATTTTTAATTATTTTTGGCATATTTCTTTTTATTATATTTTTCACACACACACGCGCCCGCGCGTAGAATGTCTTAAAATTATTGCATTCAAATTAAAGTATTGAGAAAAAACTCATCAGTAAAATTTTAATTGGACACGGAAATACCTGAAACTAGAAAATGGAGAAAAGTGGCGATTTATAATCAAATATTAAGCAAAGATAAATTACAATTTAACCAAAGCATGTGTACACAAAATGACAAATTTTAGAATATTTTACATATATATAATGTGTAACAAAATAAGAAGATAAATATAATCAATATCATTAAACGGTAGCAATACTTAATCTTATTAAATGATTAGTCACGATATGCCTATGTAAGAAATAAAATCCCGCGTATGTCGGATATGCCTTTAGCATACTACGATTTAATTGAATCGAGATCAGCAAATCAGCTGCAATTTTAACTAATCCTAAAGATAAGAGTAAAATCTTCTCTATTTTAGATTAAATATTTAGGTAATTATAAGTGAAAATCTAATTGCCTACGTTTTAAAAAAATTATTTCTACGGAATTTTAATTGCGACAGCGGGATGGTTACCGTTACCGTAAAAGATTAATTCTTTGCTGTATCCAATAACGGTCAAGCAAATCTATCAACGACCGTGCGCAACATTGGCCTTAGACGACCGCACAAGTATCGCAATTAAATCTGCCTCACGGTCTACCAAGTTGATGTAGCGCCGCGCGCACATGCATCGGTCCTACACTACCGTCATTATGATTGTTGCCATTGCACGCCAGTCATATCGGCGGGCGAAAAAAAAAAAAAAAAAGAATCTCGCGCGAAGGTAAGATCCTTATTGCGCGCGCGTGATTACGCTGCGAGCGCGTGGACAGCTCGCAGCCTGACGTTAACGAGCGTTACGACACGCTGAAATTATGCTAAAAGATCGCTGATTTCTGCCGCGCGCGCATAAACTCACGCGGTATCCCACACGTCCCGTCGACAGCGTGCGCGTTTAGCGACTTCATCGGCTTTTCCATTATTATTTCATTATTTTCAAGACCCTCGGACGCGACCTACACGCGTGTTTACACGGTAGTGGACGGTAGTGAATATGTACATATATATATGTGTATATATGTATTATGTATATTCGCGGGCATCATTAACCGTCAACGCGCCAAGATGGAACGTGCAACATCGTCCGGGAGACAGATGCGGCTATTGTGATGCAAATCAAGATTTATCGTAACATTTCTTGCACTGCTACCACGCGATATCGTATTGCAACACCGGCGGGACCATTAAATACTTCTTCTGGGTAGCGCAACGCGCCTTCGCGCCCGACCTTTCCATATTCGAGCGTCGTGCGAAGCGCGCGATCGTTTCCTGAAATTATGTATGTGCAACTTGGAGTCCGCAATAATAATTAAAACGTGCCGCCGATTTGTAAGAAACGCGTGCATAAGTTTAACGCCGTTCTCCAGAAGTTTCTTTATCGAATTTCTTCATCGAATTCTCTTTATGGAATTATACAATATTTTACTTTGACAGCAAACTATGCAAATAAAATTAACGAATTAATTCACAATACTACTTGTAGAAATTCTCTTCCAGAAATTCAAAATAATTGTGATATATATTTATACATATATATGTGAACACTTTTATAATTTTCTAAGAAAATAATTTTAAGATACAAATTTCTCCGCGTGATGATGATGATCTGAACAAACTTTCGATGTATATAAATATCATAAAAATAAGAGATTTTTGTTAAACAAATCTGTTAGTTCATATTAAGATCATTGTCTTATATTCATTATCTTATGAACCATATTGATATCGTGAATAAATAGTTGGCAATAGTGAACATGTTAATTAGTTTCAATACTGAAACAGTTACATAATACTCATAAGGCACGGTTCATTGACATATAAAGCATGCAATTAGCGCCTACATCTGTTATAATCATTACGCATAAGAAGCGATAATTAACACTCAGCGATTGACAAATTGATCATCGCTGTTCGCGATCACTCGCTCGATGATTAATTGTCCCACTGATTTTTCAGGGATGCTGAGGGCAGAAACGAGTCGTTTCATTGAACGCTCGCGGCTTTAATCGAGGGCTTTATAATCTTCTTACCGTATGCATCCATTACTTTCATTTTCAACTTCGCCGTGCTAAACGTAACTTCATAATGTATGACAGATATCCATTTATTATATTGTATGTATAGCGGAAAGAATTGTATCTAATGAACAGGTAATTTCAAAATTATTTCTTAGCTTCAGCATAAAAATGTTAAAGAAAGTTAAGGATATGCGTTTAAGTTTCGAATAAAGTCCGATATCAACATCAAAATAGAAATCTGTACCGATATAAAAGCCTTGTATTGTTTGATAATCTATTCAAATCGCAATATCCGTTTAGTAGAAAATTGCAGTTTCTTTATCTTTTATTGAAACAAAAATAATGGATTGCAAACAGTGCTGAAAGAGGTGTACAGATAATAGATCCGCTTTAGAGCTTGCGATTATGTCGCAGTCATTTAACGACCACTGTCCGGCATACAGCCCTCGTGTTTTAATTAGTCGGGATGACGTCAGATTCGCAACACGCGATTGTTCAAAGATCCACTGGTTTATCACCATATCATCATGTATGAGTCTCACGACTCGAGCAATTTACGTGCTCGTTGTTGCACCGAGTGTCCTCGTATTGTGATACCGGCGCGAGAATGCAATAATTTATACCCGTCGCGGATCCGCGAATATGTATATCGTGAGAATTCTGCAAGCGACAAATAAGCTTCTGTTTTTTGCTTTAGTTCTTTGGTATCAAAAAATTATTTGTATACTCGTTATAGTTTAAAATTGTATCAAAAATACATAGAAAATTTAAAAAACTATAAAAAAAAACAGAAATGTCGATTATAACGCGCCATCATGCATAAAATAAATCAGATAAATCGTAATAAATTATCTTTGTGTGCTATAAGTATTCTATAACATTGCGGATATCAGTATACATATCGACACACAAAAAGAAGCAAATATAGAAAAGAAATACAATTTTACATGCCATCTGAACAATTCAACGTATCGAATGTTAACACATCCATTAAAGTCCTCAAAGACATTTCCTCCCTTAAAAAAAAAAAAATATTTGACAAAAATGTTGCTCAGTCGACGAAGCGGCTGTTTGCTACATGCAGTAAATCGTGTTCGGGTGCAAAAAGCGTACGATCGAAAATGATTGTCCGATCATTTATTGAATTAGCGTTATAGAACGCTTGCACCGCGTGCACGTTCGCATTGTATGATGCGTTTCGATGAACACTTTCATGTTTTTTCCTCCCGCGTTTGATCCTCCCTTACACGCAGGCCGACATATATTCCTCGTGTCGCCAATAATATAAATCCGTTACCTGACCGCTTGTTATATGTATACACGCATTCATCAGGCCTTCGTCGATAAGAAACGCGCGTCTCTCGGAGTCCCAGCCGCTTATTAATATCGACTTGAATCATGCTCGCCATTTTGCGCGCAGGAACAGATGGAGATATTTAAATGTCAATATTTCTGTTGGATACACCGGCTGCTTCTTTACGATCGGTCGTTAGAATCGATGTAACGTAGCGATGTACCGCGCGTATATCCGGCGTTTACATTTTACGACTTCTTCTTCTTCTTCTCGAGTGTTTTCTTACCGCGCGCACTGAAAACGCTCGATCTTTTTCTTTTTTTTCTGCCGTATTTATGAACGCCGATATGTAGGATTACATATTCATTTACTCAAAGTGAGATCTCATTTTGCTACGAAAGAGAAGGACACCATGGCTGGGGAGAAGAAAGATCGATGACACATTTTGATTTCGTTGGATGTAACTAGAGATTTATGCATTAACTTCAAGCAAAAGTTTAAAATCTGATTTTTTAATTTAAAAAATACGGTTTTCTCTGGAATAATTGATATAATAAATATCTTTGATGAATGTGTATGTTTGTGTGTGTTTGTGTGTGTGTGTGTGTGCGTTTGAAAGAAGAGAAATATATAGAATTTTAGGGAAAAAACAATGAAATATAAAACGAGATCGAGACAGGTAGCTTGAGAGTTTCCTAATATTTTGTCTTATATTAGTTAAATATTTATACGTCAGAGCTAAAGTGTATTAAGTCCATTTTTGTGAGATATGCTTTTATTCGACCGATGTATTAAATATTTGAGGCTCTTTCAAATATTATAGAATATTAAGTCCTATGTGTAATATTGACACAGTAATATCGAAATATAATATAATAATGTAATAATAGTATAATATTGAGTACAGTAGTATTATATAATATTAATGTCAGAATTCCACATTGATGAATATCTGCTGTGGCATATTATTGCACATTCTTATTACACTTTGCGGAAAATTGTCCGAATAATGTTATAATAAGGTCTACTTAATTTTTAAATTCTTTCTCCAGTAAAATTTCGATTTTGATATTTGATACACTTTAGCTCTGAGATATCAAACATTAAAAATAAGTCAATGTTAAGAGTTGATTGCCAGTGATATTAAAATCAAGGTTAATAATTTTGGACGACCAACTGGCTATTGATGATAAACTTCTTTATTCAGCGACGTGTTGAAAAAAAATATTCTCTCTGTGGAAACACCATCTCTAAGGTCCAGGTGTGATAAAATCAATGTTAAGAGTTGATTGCCAGTGATATTAAAATCAAGGTTAATAATTTTGGACGACCAACTGGCTATTGATAATAAACTGTTTCCACAGAGAGAATATTTTTTTCAACACGTCGCTGAATAAAGAAGTTTATCATCAATAGCCAGTTGGTCGTCCAAAATTATTAACCTTGATTTTAATATCACTGGCAATCAACTCTTAACATTGATTTTATCACACCTGGACCTTAGAGATGGTGTTTCCACAGAGAGAATATTTTTTTCAACACGTCGCTGAATAAAGAAGTTTATCATCAATAGCCAGTTGGTCGTCCAAAAAAAAAAAAAAATTATTAACCTTGATTAAAAATAAGCTTATGATTGCTTTAAAATAAAATTAAATAAAAAGGGTTAAAATAATTTTTGAATATATATATATATATATATATATATATATATATATATGAGAAATCAGAGATTAATAAATTCATAATATGTAATAGATACGTTCGTGGCTAGAAATTATGACATATGCTTAATCAAGACGTTACCCTTTTTTAAATATATTTTTTTAAAGACATATAATACATGTCTTGCAATAATCAGGAAAAATCAAACATCATAATATTCGTTCTTTTAATGTTTGTATGAAACTTTTTCAAAACCACATTATATCTTTACGTATGTCGCTAGTATCCAGTAGCAGCAAAGTCGGCGAGCGAGGTCAGTGGAGCTGTAATTTATAGGGCCGTCAGGATATCGGCAATGCCGAGTGGCTCTTTGTGGCTTTTATGACTTACGGGATTGCCGGGGGGCCTCTTCTTCGAGCTGATGGTCCGCGTGGTTTCTCAATGACCCGCCCCCTCGGTATTCAAAAAATTTTGACGACCCGCACGAAATTGTGACGTCCTCGTAAATGCGCGTTACTATCTCTCGTGTGAACTTTCTTCTCCGTTTCTTTCTTTATATTACTATGGCATGTGTAAGACTTGACATTTTAGTAATAACCGTTTTTACACTCAGATATTCAGATATTACTCTGAAAGATGTCCAATAAAGTGATAAGCGTTTACATACAAAAATGCATTACAAGTTCTGTACTTTCTCTTGATTATGCACGCGAGATGTGAGATATCTGAAAGATCAAGTTTCCCATAAGAGAAATTAAATAATACGTGTCTTTATTTCTCATCTTTCTAGACTTTAACACTAATTAATTTCATAATCAAATTAGAAACTAGCAAAATATTATTCGCGAAGAAAATAAGGTTTTAATATTTATCAAAATCTCTAATTTTTTACTTTAATGTTAAATTGATAAATAACATGTATTAGTTAGTTTATTTCTATGATTTCAGAAAAATGCTTGCGGATATTTTATATGTATGCACCATAAACATTTTTTTGAAAATTAAGATTATTATTGCTACGCATATAACGCTTTTAAATCTGATGTAAAATTAATATTTTCATAAAATGGAATCACGTGTATACTATGTATAAGTGAATAATCTTGAGTCACAGTGAACAAAAAAGTCGTAAGATAAGCACCTGCTTGTTATCTGCAAATAATTATCAAGCTTTGTAGAAATTTTTTCTGCGTTTTACCACTTCGAAACCGACCGTGATGCGAATTCCTTTCCGTACTCGCGATATAAACGCGCGGATAAATTAAGATAGGTTGTCCGTCGAACATCTGCGATCGTAACACCTTTATCGACATAAAAGGATTCGTAGAAACGCGAGAGTAACGAATAAGATTACGCCTTTATTGCTCATTACTGGCGGCATTACTCATTAACGCTCTAGTACGCATTATTACAACGCTTCTCCGCGGCGCGGCAATGTACGATATAATGCCGCAAGTGATTAATGCAACCGTAGCTTTGTAATATTTTTCCGCGACCTGAGCATTGCATTTAAGAAAGACTGTAATTCGCCGAATAGGAAAGCAATTTGCAGAAGACCTCGATGCTAATCGGCGAAACTCACCGTATTCTCCCGCACATTTTTTTTCAAGAATCGCGTAGACTGAAACACTGCGAGTTTTACATGGCTCGCTAATTACAGGAAGGCGATCCCGTCTGGCTTGAAAAGGTCACGAAGTGCTGAGAACTATTATCACCAAGTTTAGTCTTGCCGATTAAATCCGAAGAACGTATTTTCGCGTTCTCAAGACAGTGTCCGTGAAATCACGCTTGATAAAAGAAACATTAATTTTCAAAAAAAAATCCCTTTAAAAATTGACAAAAGTTAATTCTTTTAAAATTAAAAAAAAATTTTACTGTATCCTTTATCCCCAATTATTCTCGAATTTATTAATGTATAAAAATTACTGTAAAGAGAAATGTCGAGCTTCTGATGCATGAAAAAACCTCTTTAAACATTATTTTCGCATTTAAACAAAAACATTTCTTCTATTTGCTTCATGAGTGCAATACGAAAAAGCGTGTAACGCGTGAAAAAGAGCCTTTTGACGCATCGCATTACGAATAATAGTCGGAATCAATGACCGTGCACGTGTATATATATATATATATATATATATATATTCTTCCCTGTAATTCAATAATTAGTCGAATTACATTAAAGGGTGATGAGAAAGCACAATCCTATAAGGCTGACAAACGTGTATAAGCGCAGTGCATCGATACGTATACTGTGACCCCTCGTCCTCCATTGTCAATTTATGCATTTTATATCGGTAACATGCCGCCTTTTTTGTTTAATTAATTCCAAATCGCTTAAGAGCCCTTGCGCATTCGCCCATGGATAATGCACTTGATGTTTCATGCTACGGCATCGAGTTCGCGTACCTGTGTTACGCAAAACCATCAATGTTTGCACGCTAGTTTATCTCACATGGTATGTGCATTCTTTTATAAAGGATGTTTGAATATTTATATGACATTTCACACATAAATGCTAAATAGAAAAATTTCAATCTATGAAGTCAATGACTAATGAATCGTCACATGACAACATCAATGTTATACATATATATATATATATATATATATATATATATATATATTATAAAATATAATATATTAATATGATATACTCCTTGCGTGTAACTCACAAAAAATTAAATATTTCGATATGCGTCTGTAAAATAATATTGTAGTATATTTTCCGTTAGAAATGTTATAACAATTAACTATGTTTTATCTATCGGTGCATTGTAAGCGGATTAATTTTTAGTTATTGCTTTGAAACTAAAAAAACAATTTATTAATATGATTTTAAAAAAAGGAAAAATATAATAACACATCTACTATTTTTAAGATATGCGATGATATCATATGTTTCAGTTTCTAATTTTTAATTTTTAATTTTAGCTAAACGTTAAAAGCTAAAAGTTATTTCGTTGTAACATAAACTCTGTACGCGCGTGTTCATGTTAATTATGGGAAAGTTTTATTCCATAAAATTCATTTAATGGTTAGAAAACACTGATTGAATAAAATCTCATCTACCATAGACTTTTGCGCTCTACGATGTTTATGTATAACGATTTGCGAGTTTATACGATATAACGAGAGTATGTATGTTGCAGTATTGCTTAATTTGGTCGGCATTCAGAGCAGAACGTAAATCAGAGTTTATATTCCCGCACGTTTTTCACTCATTTATAAGAACTCCTCCACACGCACGTTATCTCAGAATTAGATCTAAATTGTTATAAGGAACTACCGGAACACGCCGGAATTACTCGCAATTATAACAGCTACAAAAGTTTCAATTTCTCCCATGCGACGCGATCCAGCGATTGCGATGCGATAAAATTCCCTGGTTGTTTCTCGGAATAATGTGGTCGTAAGAATTTAGTCGGTATTAACTATATCAACAGAAATTAACTGCAATTATTGTTTAATTAATTAATTACGGAAGTCTAGTTTCATTATACGAAGTATATAAAAACCTATGTAATTAATGCTCTTATTTGGTTTCGACATTGTTTACATATAGAACACATCCGCTATATACTAATTAAACATTTGTAGCATATGAACGTCTCACATAAATACGAAATACTAAGACAATTTAATGCTGTTTTATTTTAAAAGTATGCTAATAATCTCGTTAAAATTCGCTAAAATTCGCATGCTCTAATTATTGTTCATATCAATAATAGCATACGGAGGTCGTCAAAATAAGCCAATATATATATTCCAAAGGAAGTATCTCCGAGAATTCTTGCGCTTTAATTTACGATACCGAATTCTTCGACGCTTGTTACGAATTGCTCATTCTCGTTTAGTTTCCGTCTTTTTTTTTTTTTTTTTTTAAGAGAACAAGGGAGAAAAGTGGGGCCTGTGCAAACTCGCAACATCCTTCTTTTTCGCGCCGCAAACTTTCTGCAACGGCGCACACACTGAGATGTAATGGAATTTGTTAGGAATTTAATTTCCCACTGCAACATTTCCGGGATGCTCACCAGCGTGATCGCTTCGAGAATAGCAGAAGTCGTTAGTAATATTTGCGAAATAGATCACGGTCTGCATCAATAGAGATGTATGTACATATGCAGATTAATCGATTTATTTCAATTATAACAAAAATATCTTGTTTCTAAATCATCTGACAAAAGATTTAATTATTCTTATTAATAATAAGATTCAGTAATTTCTTAATTGTGTATTTAATTAAAAGAACGTTCTAAAAAGAGAGAGCGAGAGAACAAAAAAACTAAAGGATGCAGTCGCATCAGCAGGTGCTTGCTTTTCTTAATTTTGGCTTTTACATTCTCTTAAAATTTTTCTCGAGTGTCACTGAGAGATTCATAACTTTGCATTTAAATTGAATTAAAACAAATAAGTCCCAATTCTAGGATGTTTATGTATTCCATGTGCCAGCTGGTGTTTCTACCGCTCCTGTCTCGCACTCTTCTTCTTTGCTTTTAACTTTATTTTATCTTTTTTTCCTCAGCTATTTTTTGTTGATCCACCTGTGCGACATATTAGAAGAGACGGCACAATTGAAAGAAATACAGACAGATGGAAGCAGCACAAGAGTGACGAAGAGTTTTGTTATGTCTGAAATGCATTTCCACCCTCAACTTTTGCAGCGCGCGCGCGTTGCGTCTTAAGGACATATGTGATATAATATAAGCGCGCGAGACGGATATGTATATGCTCGTATGTGTGTCTTTCTTCCCATTCCTCCGCTCTAAGACCGTTCACCGTATGTGGATGACTTCGAGATTCCAGAAGAAAAAAAAGGGAGGAATAAATTATTTAAACAGTGATGGGAGCGAGAGAGAAAGAGAGAGAAAGAGAGAGAAAGAGGGAGGGGGAGAGTGTAGCTAGCTTTAAAACCAGCGGGCGCCCAGCTGGATTTCTGGAATGTTTATCCCGTCATGATGTTTCCACGATGTCTCCACAGCGCATCCGCTCTTTTCTATCTTATATATTATTCATTCTTAATGTATAAGTTCATAATCGATACACATTTAAGATATTGTTGACTTTTTCAAAATTTGTCTAGTCATTTAAATATTTATAAATTTTTTTCTATAGATATGTTATTGTAGCTTATGATTAGATCTTTCAATGTGCATTTATGATATTGAGCTTTTGGTTTAATGCAAATCTTGATTCTGGCAAATGTCGTATGTTATCTAATTGTGACTGTGAATTGTAGAAATAACGTGGAAATTCACGTAGTTCAAGTATAAAAATACAATATATGGTATAATTTTTAGTGAAATGTGTTAGAGAAATGTATTTATACCATACGCGTGTAAAAACGGTTAAGTCTACGTAAATTAAAAGAGGATTGATACTCCAATCATATCAACTCAATAATTAAAAAAAATTAAATTGAAGAAAAAAAAGAAAACATGCCCTTCCCTCTTTTTATTCGACAAAATAAAAATAAATCTGTCAGCATTATATTTTGTCACCCGTTACGTAGCAAGCATCTACGCGTTACAGGCGGTATCCATCCACCTGCCAGACTTGAACCGGTAACCCTATTCCTTCGATATCTGGAATCTACAACCCTCTCCCTAGACGAGGGAATGCTCTCTATTTTTGGGGGCCCAGTCCCTAGAAAAAAAGAGCCCCTTGTAAAATAAAGTTTATGCGTCCTACTAACTACGAGTTCACGGCGAGTTAAGCCTCTTAAATCTCGAGCAGCGTTGGTCGCGCCACATCGTTGCACCTTCTTTCACTCGACGATACTCTGTATAAAGATCTGAGATTTAAAATTTTTTCTAAGAAACGAGATAAGATCCACATCGAGTAATACTGAATTTTAAATAAATCTAGTTTTTTTACGCGCGTGGAATCAAGATCGTTGTAACAGCAACGATCAACGTCTGAAAAATTATTATAAAAATTTTGTAGTGTAATAAGGGTATTATGAATTATTTTCTAATTTGACCAAATTTTTGAAGAATAGAGATTTCTTCCAAAAACTAGAGAAATCATCATCAAAATACTTCTCTTAATATAGTTGTATGTGTGTATTCTAAGATATTATAAATTACACAAATAAAAATTATACTAAAGAATTTTTGATTAAATCAATTTCGCGCGAAAAGTTGCATAATATGATTTATCAATAAGCAATTCGAAAATTTTTTTACCAATACGTGTGCTCTATTTTCGTAATTATATTATCGCGGACAGGCGAGGGAACAAACACAGGAAGAGTATGTCTTGAGCCGATAAAGTGTCGGATCGTTTTCCGGTCGTTGAGGAGCTCTTCCGTCATCCCGAAATCGCCGATCGTCTGCCAGGCGCTGCTGTTAACCGGGCTTTTACGGTCTTAACCGAAAGTACGAAGGGAAAAGGGAGGGAACAAGAAGGCGTACGTATAAGAGGACATTTCCGTGCTGTTGTTTGTATGCCGTTTGCGATAGCGATTCGTATACGGTAACGACTCCTTCGTGTTTCCGGTATGTGTGTTTTGCCATCTTCCTTTCGCTTCCATTCGCCGCGATATCGTTCTACGGCAGCAGTGTTTTTCGTGTCTTAACTTGAGAGTTTTTCCATTTCATTGAGTAGCTAGCCGCTCACGGATTTTTATGATATTGCTTATTATAGCTTGTTGACAAAAGAAAGTCAGACATTGCTCAAAAACTTTAATTATATTATGAGTTTTGCAAGAGTCTGAAAAAATGTATATTTCTCCAATCTTGAAAATATAATAAATCAGATTGAAAGGAATTATTAGGATATTTGAAAAGAATTTTAAGGACAGTTTAAAAACTTATTTTTCTCTTTCTCTCTCTTTGCATAATTCGATAACTTATCAAATTAAAAGCGGTATAGTAATGTCATTTGATTTTATTGTACTTCAAACACTGATGTTATTTTCAATTTTTTGATTGCAATTATATCTATCATGTTTACTTGTTCATATATAAAAATTCATATATAAATATATATAATAGATTAAATAAATTTATAAGAAATATAAAAGAGAACGCGTAACGAACTGTAACTATATGCGTCATCGCGGTAAGAATGCAATGCGCCGAAAAAGTTAAGGCTGCACTTTCAGATCGCGTTTCTAGACAACGGGTTTATCTCCAGCATTACATTTACAAGCAATAAAACTCAGATGTCTCTGTTGGATACTTCGCGTCTCCCCGGATCCTTTTGGAGGTTCTTCGTGCACGGCATCAAAAACGCCCAGTTCTCCATCTATTTACACTTTATCTGTTGCACAGTGATGCAACGCATTAAAGAGATCGTAGCGGTAAAACTAACTCTGAAGAGCCTTAGAGACGAGATAAGTTTCCTAAAGGCCGGTTTTGACGCGCCACTCCATTCTAGAGTGGCGTGTATCGGATCGAAAGAGGATTTTTTTTTTCCCCCTATGTATGGGTGTATGTGCATGTGTATGTGTATGTGAGCGTGTGGGGGCGAGAGAAAAAAAACTACGAGGAGCCCAGTGACTCGGAGTTCAGGTCAGTTTTGTGCCAGTGTCATGCGCTACAGCGTTCGTAGAGCTACACACGTGTGTGACCAGCGTAATATTAGAATACTATTTATTTTTTCTTCGGTTGTGTGCACAATCTTGGAAAAGCGTGATGCTGAGTTGTAGCATGGAGGAAATAAGGAATAATTAGGTGCGTATACTCATGTGCAGTACTAGTAGTAAACTCGAATGTATTAGTTATAATTTTTAAAAATATTTTGGTAACTTTATTTTCAACAATATATATCTTTATTACGGCTATAATATTGTTATAGAATTTCGGTAATTATGACTTTTATTGTGATCCTGTATATATAAAGATCACAAAATCACGTATTTTAAAACTCGTACTACTTACTTATACAGAATCATATCTGAGCACTTTAAGAAGCCAAGAATAAAATTTTACCTATTTTGTAAAATAAATATTAATAACAAGTAGCATATCTAAAGATATATTAGTAAACATTTTCCGTAGAAAATATTTTACGGGAAAGCTATATATATATTATAGATATTTTGCGTGCTAGATGATAGAGATAAAGATCGTTCAGTCACGTTGTTGTTCAGTGCTCTAATGACGTTATCTCTATAAAAGTACCTGGGAAACGCTAATGATTAATTCGCGTTTCTGGGTCCTAAGATGAATAGATACAACGTATATTCTCAGTGGGCAATTAAAGCCTCTATTAGAGCATAGTCATGCGGCACTCAGCGATTCATGTGTGGTAATCATCGCCATTATCTACCAATAACATGCAATTAGACAAGTACTTGATTACAAGACGTAACTTGGCAAGAGACAAATGTACCTACGCACGCTGTCTGTTACACAATTTATATACATTCCCGTTGTGCAAGCACGATGTGTGGGATGCACACAAGATATCGTTGCGTTAAATGTTTCTTAATTCCTAATTTCTAATATTGCAGATTATACTCAAAAAATTGCCGATAAATATACAATATATATATATATATATATATATATATATATATGACACATGTATAAGTGATACCACTCGATTATATCAATCCAAATATGTATATATTAAATATATGTATATAGATAATTAACACATCGGAACTCGGAGAACTTTTTATATTTTTTTTTACTTTAAGTTTTACAAATTTAATTTTGTTGAATTAAGTGTTATCTCTCTTCAAATAAAAATATATACTCCTTCCTCCGTATAAGGACTAATTTTTTAATATTCAAACACTTCAATCTATAAAAATTAAATTTGTAAAAATCGAAGTAAAAAAACAAGTTCTAATATATTAATTATCTAAATATATTTTGATTGACATATTTGAGTGATGTCATTTCACACGAGTACATTATTACGGAACGGACCGAAACTTTTTTGCACCTGCGAAAGACCATTGCTTATTTTGACTCCCGCAAATCCAACCCTCTAACAAAAAAAAGTAGTAGCACAATATGCCACAAATAGGATAGTCGGTTCCACAAAGCTGACTTTTCGACAAGGTCTGCTATACACGAAGCAGATTTCAGGTAGGCAGGTTATCTGAAGAGCGGTCCTATGCACACACACACACACACACACACACACTTTGAAACCGAACCGTAGAAAGTTTTAGGGGAATTCGCGCAAGCGACAATACAGGTGTGTACAACAAGAATTCTCGGTGGGAAAAAAATACTCTAAATCCCATAATACGAGAGGGTGTCTCTCCGCTATAAAAGATAGGCGTCATTCCTTTCAGCGAATTGGTGTTCTCGGAACAGTCGACCGTAGATTGAAAAAGATCACTTATCGTCAGGTAATTGCACTTATTGCTTCATCAAACTGCGTGAAACTCGAAACACAAAATTTACCTTCTATTTCAGTATTTCCCAATCGTCAAATCATTGCGGAAGAAAATGAGGTTTTTGAAGAGATAGATGATGTAATCACAATTAATTTTTAAAGATATTTCTCGTTGGAAAATTTCAAGAATCGAAAACGTTTTACGTTTAAAATTCGTAGCGAGAGAAAGAAATTATGTTAGCCGTAATTTCGTGATAGTTTAAGTCAGTCTCACTAAAAAAAAAAAAAAACAAGTACGCGACAATTCAATTAACGGACAATTACCTTTGTCCATATCTCCTTTAAAGGTATATATTTCGATTGGAATATATATCGTATCCGCTGCATTTTTTTTTCTTCCGCGATGTTAATAGAACCTCATTCTTTCGGTTCGCGTATCCATTAGCGGCCCGACGGCGGATTTTATTGACTTTGTGAAATACTCAGTGAGTGAGCGGAAGATAAAGGAAATCGTAAAATCTGCTTTTGCAATGTGAAACCGCGCGTTCGTCTCGATATGAATACCTAATTCACGCTGTTTGTGGGACCCTCGATTGACCTTTCTGTATGCCGGCGAATAACGGCCGTTCTCGAAGGAACGTAAGAATCGCGGACATACGCCGTAGGTGGCGAAATAGTCGTCGGACATCATACCGGGGATTATTTATCGCTTTGGAGGGTCGTAAACTATGTTTCGTTGTCTAACGTCCAGTATACGACTGTCCTATTTCGCGCTACGTAATAACGCCTACGTGCGCGCATGTGCAACGTAATGCAGTTGTGACCAGCGTATAAGTCGCTGGATACTGTTAAAATAATTGTTTGCTATAAATTAAACGTGTTATGTATATAATGATTCTAATAGTGTGACCACTATTTAAAATAGTGTAACCACACAGTAAAATAATTATGTTTTATCGTTAACGTGTTTGGTAAATAAATTGATTATCGAGTCAAGAATAATTCAATATTTTCAGTATATTGCAAATATTATATCTTACTTGTAGTTCATTAAAAAAATATTTATGCACAATATCGAGTTAGAATGCCTTTGGAAACATGATGTTTTTGCATATGCACATTCGTTACACGTATGAATAAGAAATATTATTTTATTATATAATAGCTGTTTACGATATCTACTGTACAATTTAATTTTACTACACACGTTACGAAAAAAAAAAATTTTTTAATATTCTTTTGTAGTAATAAATATATAGATTTTTTTGTCGTCAAATATATAATATCTTAAAATTTATTGATCGAGAATTATCGTGAATTAAAATACAAAATAAATAAGATTAGATTAGCTGTAAAACGGATCGTCAATAAAAAAGGGGTTAACAGCCCCTTCCATCTCACAGCATCTTCATCGTGCAATGACGTAGCTATTAGAGGGATTGATACGCTTAGCTTGTTTAAGCGAAATCAATTACGGCCGCCGACAGGCCTACTGGCATAATCTGTCGGTTGTTAGGTACGAGCCGCCTGTGCGACGTCATCTCGGTAGGGTGCCATCGCCCGGTGGGCTTCCAGGTATTGCGAAACGCCGTCGGCGTCCAATCAAAGCCGAGGATCGTACACTTAAGCTCATGTCATTCGATTGAATTAATCTCCTGGACTCTTGCTTACCACGGAGACGCAATCCGTTATCCCTAATCCGAATCGTTTAGAAAGAAAGAAAAAAAAAAAACCTACCGAGTCACTCGCTGATATTGATATTTTCCTCGCTATTCTCCGTGTAAGCGTGTGAAGCAAAGTGATTTAAAATACTTTCACCGAGTACTTTACAGATTGTTTTCGATTAATCGATATTTAAAGGTTTAGCGAATGTAATTACCAATAGTATAATAAAATAGATTGATGGTGTAATATTTATATTGTACACACACACATATATAAAACAGAAAATCAAATCAATAACTTGATCTGAATTAATTCAATTATCAGTACTTAATACATACTTTAGACATAAAGTACCTACATTCTTAATTAGTGACGTAGAAGAAATCTATTTAAATATGTTACTGCAGAATGTGACATTATTATAATTAGTTTCAAAAAAAATATATATATAATATTTCTCTGCAAGAAATATTATTTTAATGTAGATTGTATAAAATCTCGATTTACTTCTAACTTGTCGGGAGTGTATGAAGAAGACGCGAAAAGCTTTTATATAAATTTCGATGCTGAAGCATCATTGATATATATTTGGACATACCTGCGATGCGTACGCAAAGGGTAGCGTCCGGAAGCAGTAAGGGTGTAATAAAAATGCAGATGTGGCTGATATTGTAGAAATCGATCGAAGCAACTCGACCATTCCGCGGCAATTGATCGGTTTCCTGTGCACTTAGCTGCACGAGTTTGCACAAATTGCATCGACACGCGCCATCGCGGAGAATCCCCCCGTTTGCACCTAATTTTAAGTTAATCGGCTGGAAATATCCGCCACATGAAGGTATCTGTTTTGCCGACTCTGTGTAGAAAGGGGTGAGAGGAAGTACCGACATGGTCTATCGGCCCCTTCCGGCAAGGTCGTCTTATATCGATCTAATGGCATCGCGTGCTCAAATTCGCGTCACTTTATCTATTTTTAACAAGTGGAAGTTGAGAACACAAATGTAAAATAAATATCTACGGTGGAGAATAATTGTGTGCTGTGATGAGATTTACGATAAAACTATAGTTCTGATAGAAACTGAAGTTTTTTATGTTATTATTTTTTAATAGTAATAATATGATTATCGTCAGTGTTTGTATATGTAATAAACTTTGTCTATTTTTGCCTGCCAACATTTTACATATGAATTTTAAATTATTGTTTCAGAAATTTTGCTTTTGAAATAACAATATTCTATTTAAATCACTTCTCCCTGATTTTCTTGCAAAAGTTTAAGATTATAAATATTAATATAAAGTATTTTAATTTAGTTAATCATATATTCTTATATATTAAAAAAAAAATAATAAAGAAATTAAAAAAGTATTAGAAATAGTAAAGGGGTAGTATTTTATCTCTCGAAATCCACTACCAGATGTCGTGAGCGTTTAGTCCATGTGATGCGATAAAAAGTAGTATAAAAGACGCATATCGATATCATGTATGTTGCAGGAAACTTCTTTAACAACATATGCAGAAGTATATTTCAGTTATCGGATTGTTATGTAAATAAATAATCAATGAATAAATAAATAAATAGACTTTTAAAAATATTTAATGTATATCTATTAATATTATATTCAAATTTTTAACTTTATCTCCAACATATACATTTTTACAACTTGTTATTACGTGTACTTGTTTCTTAAATATTTCTGAAATTATTTCTCTCCTTGTATAAATCCAAAACTGCTTCGGTAATAAAATATTTTATTAAATCGCGACAGACGTTCCCTCGATAAACGCATTCGATCAAGCACTGAAAACAAAATAAAATTTAAAGCTATATAGAAATTATAGGTACAAAATTTATTAAAAAATTCCCTCTTTCCACGTATACACTTGCGTGTAGCGTTGTATATGCGATATCCGCCAGAACCTGTTCCTGCAAAGCGGATTTAATGCACATTCCGTTAGACGACGTGTACGTAGGCTGGCGCCAGCTATCGAGAAGCATCACAAGCGCATGCCGCCTCTCACTGGGTGACAAACTTATATTTGGCGGAAAATCTTGCGTGGCGGAGATCGGAAAAAAGAGGGGTGGTTGACGAAGCGAGGGAGAGTTTGAAGGGGGGAGACGATAGGGGAGCGCCGCCGAAAGAGGGTGGAGTTTCACCGCGCAACGTGTTTGCATCGCCGAAGAAGTAGGAAAAACGGCCCGCGCGTGCTCGCTTTTTTTTTTTTTCTTTTTACGTCCTGTCGCCGTCTCGCTCGTTCGAAGGGGGCTGCTAGGCGTGGTTTAAAAAAGATTTAGCAGCTCGTGAGAGGGGGAGGTGGAGCGATCGTAGCGCGGAATTCCGTAATATCGCGGACTGCGACGTCGCGCGGAAAGCCGTCGGGGTGCTGTCGGGGTGCCGTCGGGGTGCCGTCGGCCCCCGGTGGGGATGAAAGAGGAGAATTCGTCGCCGCGAACGGTTTTGGTGGGACACGCGACGACGGCGAACGCGTTGCACGTAGGGAAAGCGACGAAGGGGGGAAAAACGATACACGGCTTCGGGCAGAGCGATCGAGCTCGACAACAGCCAGTTCAACAACGCGCACCAATCCTCTCTCAAGATATTTTCTTGTGTTTGACTTATGTGTCACCTTTCCACACATACTCGAGAATGTACCCGTGTACCAAAAAAAAAAAAAAAATCTCGCTAAGACAATATGCCAAATGATCTCCGCGAAGGGACTGTTCAATGTTCTATATTGATATTTACATTTTTTTCCGGCTAAGGTTGTCGAACCTCAGTCAGTTTCTCGCGGCATGAGACTACAGAGATGCATTTGATTTAGAAGATGGCATGGAAAATTCTTAAATAACAAAAAAAGAAAGGAACGAAAAATGTGCGTGACGGTGGAAGTGTTGGAAGTGCCCGTCGGATGGAAATTCAAGTGTGAATTGATGTAGTTATGATTCTGTGCGCAAGAAAAATTGTCAGGGAAAGTTTGAATATTTGGCAAGAATGTGTGCACAAGTTCCTTGGTTCGTATGTCAATATTCTCTGATAGGTGCTGGGTTAAAACGTGCTTGCAATCAAATTTATATACGTCCAATATAATAGTAACTTCAATGACAAAATAATGTAAAATTTATATAAACAATGACAAATGATATTAAAAATTATTTTTAAACCAAATGCATATAGCAGCATGATAGCATCGTCTGAGCATCATCTAGCATATTTTCTTATGTAGAAATACTTATCACGGTCAATGTTTAATACTTGATAGAATCAGACTATATGCGATCTTAAAGGGAAACATCCAATAAAGTCTTCCATGAAACGGAGCCATTCGCTAAAGTGCAAGAGCGAATGCTGAAGTAAACAAAGCGCGTATGTATGTGTATATATGTACGTAAAACATCGAAAAATAATTCATTTTCATAACTGTCATTTCTCTCGATAGAATTACAACGCCTTTTGTAATTTATTATTAACACATAGTTGAAAGCTCACATAAGCTACGATAACCGAACTATAAGTAAATTGCGCGGCAAACACTTAGCGTTAATGACAGTGACACGCGATAAGATAGTTTTTCATTATTACTTAGCTTAATGCGTCAAATGTCTAACAGTAAGTTTTCACTCGGCAAATCGATCTGTCTTTCTCTCATACGAGATGAATATATAACTAAAAGTATATACCTGTCGCGCAAATACATATATAGATAAATTGGCAAAGACTAGTTAAAATACATACTACATAAGATCAATCGCACGTGTGTGCATTATACATTATAAATTATTTTCTAAAGTTTTTAAAAATTCTAAAGCTAAAAATCTATGGACTTTATCGAAGATTCATCGCGTAAAAAAAAAAATACATACATATATATATATAGCAAACGGAATATAACACTTTCGGTTATCTTCACATTAGCGGATCTGTCTACATTCGCAAAGTCGGTATATTCGCAGCGTGGATAGCGCGTAACGCATGCTGGCGACGTCGGAGCCTTCTGTCCCCCACTTTTTGAATTCGATCTATCCTCCCCACCGTGTATACATTCGATTTCCCTACCGACAGTATTGCAACGTACCGGACGCGACAAAGATGGAAAGATTCGCGTGTAGCCCAGCTCGAGCAAAACGGAACACGTGCCGTTACAGTGGGGGCGAAGGAGGAGCGAGGATAACACGAAGGTAGGGGATATATCTCTCTCTATACCGCGACCGAGAGGGGCGCACAGCCGGCTACTCTCACCCTCGCATTTACCACACCCCTTCTACCAACCAGTGGTGCGCGTTTTCTCCCACATAGCGACGTTAACCGACGGGATCTTTGTTGCCCGCCACGCTCGAGCGGTGTTTCGGTCGTCGAGTTTGGATGCTGGTGCCGCACGGCGGCGATCGTGCGAAGTTCCAAGGTCGTGGAAGGGTGGTGGAAGGGTTAGATGGTGGGACAGAGCGACGCCGAAGAGAGGAAACGAGCCGAGGGGAAGGGTGGACGAAAGGCACCCCTGGTGGGGACGAATCCGGAGAACGTATCCGACGAGGATGGGGACACGCTGCTCTCAGGACGCGCAGAACATCAGAGTGGGTCGAGAAGGACGGGTGCCTCTCTTTCTCTTTCTCTCTCTCTCTCTCTCTCTTTCTCCTACCACCTATCGCTCCGTCCCTGTTCCTTTCCATCATTTTTCTCACTTCCACACTCCTCGTGGAGAGGCAGAGGAACAGAGCCCCCGATGGCGGGGCGAGAGCCGGCTTACTACGCGACGAAACGCTACCACGGCGCTCAGTCTTCAGCGATCAAACCGCCAGGCAGTATGAACCTTCCTGAGCATAGTCTCTTCTTCTACTCTCTACGTTGTTCTCTTCCTTTTTTTTTTTTCCTGACCACGGGGTGACGACAATAAACATAAAATTAGAAAACGACTATTCTACTCATGGTTGATTTAACGATTTGGAGCGGGATTCGACTTCGAGGATCTTCAGTTACCGATGTCAAGAAGAACTTGAGAGATACGAGATTGTTAACAGTTTCGGTGCATAGTGTGAAGACAGTTCAAGTCCAAATCAGTCCTTGGAACGACTTGTAAATTGTCTTTCGTGAGTAATTACTCATATCGGAGTGAAGAAAAAGAAATGAAATTGAAAGCTGATTAATGAATCGGAGTCAACAGATGTTCGCAAACATCTATCAGAAGGAAGCTCGTTATCATTTGAAACTTCAGAAAATGAAGCTGCGCGAGAGTATCTTCGGTTATAAAGAGATTAAGAAAGAATTGGGAGAATTATTCAACACTTGAAGATGATATAAAAAAAAAAATCTATGAAGCCGTATCGCGCGAATATCCACGTGAGAAAAAGCAATCGCACTCACAAAGACAGGTGCGTGCAATGATACTGAAGTGGAATCGCATATATAACGTAGGCGAATGACACGAAAGTTTGTGCTGCACCGTGTTAAACCACGTGATTATACTAAATCGCATGAGTCATCTTCTTCATTTCCATTCACAAGCGTAAATTCGCGATCTGGATGGTGTATAAAATCGAGATAAAGTAATCTTCAAGTTTCAACTTATGCTGCTTATGAAGATCATAAGAACGTTAAAGGTGCAACGTAACAGTGACCACACTGCGAGTATTCGTGTTAACGTTGTCCAATAACGATAACAATGTAAAGAAAGGAACTGCAACGAGGCGCTATGAGTGTACAGGAAGTGTAAAAATGTAAAAGTGGTAAAAGTGGAGTAAAACTGCACTACATGCTATTCGCAGGCAAAAGTTCCGAACGTAATCACATCCACTATTCGTATATTGACGAACTTGTTACTTGGACGTGTAATCCGCCGACGGCACTTATGATACGAGATATTCAATACGATCAGATAAAGACAAGTGAGGTAAGAAAAATATCTTGAGAATATATTTGAATAATTTTGAATAAATTTCACATTTATTAACACTATTATTTTATTGCCGAGAGAATTTAATCGCAAAAAAAAAAAAAAAAAAAACGACGAAAATTCTGTTTTCCCTATAAAAAGTTATTTATATCGCGACAGGATTTAAAGGCTAAAGTAATAGTTCTTTTTCTATTTTTAGACAATGTGTTCTTTCTGCAGCTAAATTGATAAAATTCGAACACGCTTTGTTTTAACGCGTTCGAATATTTCTTGATAACATATCTTCTTTAAAGGTAGCTTAGAGAATTTGAAATTTAAAATATTGCTTTACAACTTGATAATTGAATGTTCTTTACATATATGCAATAATTTAGTATTTTCAGTATCTTTCCAATACTTGAACTTTTCTATATATGGCCACATTTCACATTTTAAGTGAACGCGTTTTTCCGCAGAATTTAAAAAGCGAACAAAAGAATTTTTTTCGTTTGAAAAATTTAAAATGAAAAATTGCTATTTATTTTTATGTATATTGCAGTAATAAATGTTGATAGTATCGTATCCGTATAAATGATACATTATTCTCTCAGCGCTTGATACTTTAATATGCCCGTTAATAAAAATCAATTTTTAAATTCACCTATTGCTACACGTTTTTTTTCCAGCAGAATAAATGCAATTTATAAGCGCATTTATAAGCGTTCATATATTCATGTTTCGGTAATGTTCACATACTTCATCAAACGTATCGAGACTTCCTAAAAGACTACGGTATCTCGCCGAGACTGAGTTCCGCAAACAATTTTCGAGTGATCATCGTTACTGGAATAGATCCACCTGTTAGACAAACAAGTTGACCGCGAATGTCCTTCGCTTTAGTGTGCTTTAAGGGTCCACCTGTGGAACACGCGAAGGTTTTCGTAGATCTCGGATGTTGACCTGCCAGATCGGAAAATTTGTCAAATCTGCGGAAAGAAAGGGCACGTGCCACGTCACAGGTAGCAGCACCCCGGGGTTGCATTGTATGTAACGTCAAGTCTGCGAGTCGTGCCGCTCTTTTGAGGATCTTAATCCTACATTTAAGAGAATCCGAAAGTCAAGCTCTCGGATAGAACTTGTCGGAGTGAGGCGGAGAAAAGAAGACTTATGCGCGCTTCTCGATAGTTTCACGCACCGTATCGACAGAATATTCCGATCTTCAAATCCTTTAAGATTCAATGCCTTAATATACGCTTTTTAAAGATATCTGATCGAGGGAATAAATGGTTGTTTTCGTAGAATATCATTTAATTTAAAAAAATGTAAATAAAAGTGGATTCATTTAAAATTAAAATATCACTATCCAAGTTCTTGGGCGTTTTATATTTCTTCGACTTTATGATTAATATATCATCTATTCGTTACATCTACGAATTTCTAATAAACCTTCCAAAAATTTAACTTAAATATTATATAATTCTGTATACTCAGTTCTCATACTATTCTCATTTTTCATTTTCAAATGTCGTACAAGTGATCGCGTTACTCGTTTCATAAAAAATGGTACAAAATCTTCGCTAATATGATTTTAATTCTTAATATAAATTATTCTGGTAATTACTATTTTGTGACTATCAGATTTGATTATATAATGAGGTATCCATATGACGAAGAGAGAGCGAGAGAGAGAGAAAAATAAAGAGAAATCGGTCGCACGAAATATATTTTTCAACATCAAATCGGACATTTTCTGTATGTAGGATATAAACGCGCGTTTTCTAAGGATAACCAACGAAGAAACACTGAGATAGAAAACGAGGAAAGATATGGACGCGATCACGAGATCTCGATTGAATGACGTATCAAGGAGAATATTAATCGCACGCGATCGAGTCGTTAGAGACGGATATTGCGATAATATTTCATAGCGACTAAGTTCCTTTATTGCGCAAGACCAATAAACGGACGTACATCCGCGGGTATGTATTTTTTTCTTTTTTTCTTTTTTTTTATTATTAGCGGAGACCAAAGATCTCTGTAAATCATTGTTAATCCTTTTCGAAATCGCACGGAACAATCGCAGATTTTCTTAGTAAGCACGAATACTAAACGTGTTTCCGAATTAATGTTTTATCGTGATAAATATATAGAAAATACGCGATGCGCCGAAAAGAAATTTTCCATCGAAAAAGAGATCGACAAAATGTCGCAGAAAATGTCAACTCCTTCGCGATAGAAAGGACCTACCTATGTCACAGAGATTTGCAGGAGCGGTCGTCTCACTCTCAGCCGTCGGATACTCGCCGTGCTTAGTCACTTCATTTCTCGAAGGTGCAATTAGTACTGCGCAATTGAATGGAATTATACTTCACACGAGCCATTATTTTTTTTTTTTCGGCGAGGCTTTAATTAAGAATTTAGATTTATTCGTTTCGACAAATTGAATATGAACGTAAAGTCTCACACAAACGAAAAAAAAAAAGATGTTTCCGTGCAACGGATAATGAGGCTATCGAAGAGGTGAGATGCGCAGTCATCGCTATACTACGCTAAATATTTTTTGGGACGACTTTTGAGATTTCGCGGACAATGTATCTCATCAGAAACAAAGGTTTCGTCTAGAGGAGACAATCGTAAGGACAGTCTCTTTGGTCGTTCGAAAACGAAGCTGTCTATATAAGCTGCGGTTTGGTACATACCCTCGGGGCCCTCCCTTTTTTGGGTCTTATAGAGGCCATTATCCGATCGTGGAATTTGAGATCTGGCCCTTTCAGCCGCGCGTCAAATTATCCTTGAGCACAATGCGCCCGTTGATTGATATCTTCAGTCGTTGCTCCTGCAACGTGGCTTGCTCGTCTCGTTCTTTTTCTTGTACTCTCTCTTTCTCTCTCCTCCGCCCGGTCTCCCTCGCTTGCTCCCACCATCCCTCCCTCCTAACCCTTCTTCTCTATCCAACGTTCTTTTTCTTCTCTCTCTCTTTTAGGATCTTCTCGCGTAGCGGACCCGTACAAAGACGGGCCCGAATGCTTCTACTCTCGCGAGCTCACGCAGCCCTTCCACTTGATTTATTCTAAACCCCTGGTGCTCGCGCTCTCTCTCTCTCTCTCTCTCTCTCTCTCTCTCCCCGATACCGACTTCAAACTCGTTTCTGCCGTCGAGAAAAAATGATGTTACGAAACTGGAGAGCGCTCCGTAGTATTGTGGTCCCTGCATTGTACATATAAAATTCTATCTCGATGAAGATCGCTATTGTAAAACGCATCGACGAATCGCTCTCTTCTCAAATTTATTTAACGCATATTTTACTTCGCGCCGGTATCAGAATTATTTCGCGGCTTTGTTTCACAAACGATTGTGGCGTGATTCATTGGCGATGGCTGCCGTCGATATAAACTGACTTACTTAACCATCTAATATTTTGCAGCCATTTAAAAAAACATTTGAGTTCTACATAAATAATTCGTTAATTATTGAAATAATACCGGATGTAACTATATTTTCTTTCTTGCGCACGCACGCGTTTTCCAGGTGATAATACCGGAAGTGGAATAGCTTGAAGATAATCGCTCGCGCGCGATGTACGTTCGACTACACGATTTTCCTAATCTAAACTTCGTGAGTTAGGAATCAGCGATGGAAGAAACGAGATATCCGTATCGGTTGCAGCTGTCGGTGAAATGTCACGTCGTTCCTGCCGTGCCACGAAAGCGACACTTTAATCACCGACAATTACGCATGGCCGAATTAGGTAATTACCTTACATGCTCGCGCGAGCGCACGGACGAGGGAAGGAGATGGGGGGGAAGGGGGAAAAGGAAACCCGTTTACATCATTACTTAGTCCGTTTTAGCTCGAGTTAATGTAATTAGCAAACACCAAGATAGGGTGTACGCGAGCGCATTATGCGCCGAGTTCGCTTCGAAAACTCGTGTCTTGCCGTTACCCCCATATTCCGCTTTCCCGCAACCATTTCGGCTTACATAATGTCGGTCGGTTCGTTTTGAAACTTTCCCGTCATTAGCTATCTCTCTCTACGCGCTGCTCCGAAAAGTGCGATTTCTCGCCGAGAACGATTTGCGTTACGCGGGGTTGCGTGTTACATATTGAAAGTTACATATTAAGCAAAATCGACGGTGATGAACGATATATTGCACATGAATTTAACGTCTATAATATGCGATTTCCGATGTGCAGCCGATGATCTTGTCATGTAAATTGTATTTTATTATTTAGAAGAGGGTTTTATGATATGCGGCTATTGCAGAGTCAAAATTCACGTTTCGAAATTTGACAATATGCATAAAGTTGATCTTGAGAATAAGTTACCGAAGATTTTGTACAATTTCTTATTAAATAAGCAACGATTACTTGGGCGATACCGAAAATAAAAAAATGAGAATATCTAAGAGTTGAGAGAGTAAACAAAATTATATAATTTTCGAGAACTTAAAGATTCGTAAATCCAATAAATAGATACTATTCATAAAGTCGGAGAAATGTAAAACTTTCAAAAATTTGATAGTATTATTTTAATTTTTCTGACATTAGTAATCGTCATCTATCATTATCTAATTATTGTTACGAGATTCCTATTTTTTTATTTCTCCGAAATTAATTTTTTAAAATTACTATCTATGAAATCACTTGGTATATGCATCAGAAAATTTCGTATAAAAAATTTTGTATATATACATATATATGTATATGTATATTAGTAAATATAAATTTTCTCGCAAAGATCAACAGACACAAACGGATAGGGACTTTGCGAACGATTCTGCGAATACGTTCTTTCGTGTAGCAATCTGTAACCAGTGAAGAATTCCCCGAAGAAACCTCCCATCCATATTTTTTCATCCGTATGTGTACCCGATGATTCATGTATTCACTTTTACGGGCGCGCATCGATGTATTCCTATTGCATTTCGAACAGTCGAACGAACGCCGAACGACCGGAAGAGAGTTTTCCGCGTCGCCGCCGCTAAAGGCGGGTTCAGAGAGGATTTTCCTCGCTTTTCCACTGGCTGCTAGAGTAACGAGGTTACGCCTTAAGTATTTGCTCGTCGATTTCACGACGATGGGGTCCTGCCACCACCGACGCCTGTCGTCCACCCCCATTCCACCCCTTCACCTCCCCTCTACTGATTCGTCACGCGACTTCTTTTACCGTAGCATCTATATTTCGAAAGCTCGAAAATTCATATTCTTTAAGAATGTTTTACGTGACTTTTCTGTCTTTCGTCAAAATCGATATTCATCTTCTATTAAATTTAACAAAAATGTCGAGGCGATCTATAGTAATCTCTTGAACACGTTTCTGCGTTCTGTATAGTGTATTATACATCATATGGTTCATATAATATTCGTATACTTTTTCCATGTCATCTGTAAATATTAATCCGTACGTAGAGCATAACAGATTTGTTTATTAGTCATTAAAAAATATTATTACAATTTATCTTTCTTAATATCAAGTATCTTACTTAATATCGAATTATTAGAAGAAGAACAAACATTCATTAATGTAAAGATAAAAAAATATCGCACAGTTTGAAACTAAACTCTCTATCTCTTATTTTATATCGCACAGTTTGGAACTAAACTCTCTATCTCTCATTTTATTTTTGCAGTCGTAGGATCGAATATTAGAACAAACGCTGACGTGCACGATAATTTCCTTTTACGATCTTGGTTCTTTTGGTATCTATTACAGTTCAACCTCTCCTATTCCAAGATAGCGAAGTCAATTAGCTAGGAGAGCAGTGTTATTCGCTTGAACACTTGTTGGTATTTTACATAACCATCGTTACGTTGCATCATCGTTATGTTACATAAAACGCGAGTCAATGTTAGTTATTAAACTTAGTAGTGATGTTGTTCAACGACTAGCATTTCAACATTCCCATAGAATCTTCTTCATTTCATTAAAAATAACGCGCGAGCAAATACACGTTCCAAGATAAATCAAGCTGCGAAAATAAGTAAAAAAATTAATGCATTTTATAAAATTTGTTTGTCTCTGATATTATAAATTAAAAAAAAAAAAAATATATGATGCAGTTTCCTCGTTGCATATTTTGGCTTTTATATTTCGGCAGCTTTCTCTGAAAGAGAATTTTTCAAATGTTACACAGCTCCGATCGCGCTGTGCTCCATGGGAGAAAGAATCGATGTCGAAGGTATTGATCCTTTACAGGTGTGTTAGAGGTGTTATCTATTCTACCGTCTCTCTTTTTTTACTCTTCGATTTTTCAGGTATATATACCTAGTCGATAGCTCGATACCTTCAGGAGGGTGCATACGATCCTGCTTCAGGTCATGCGTAGCGTATAAATATTGTGCACAAATAAGGACGGGCCGCGCTTATTTATAGGAATTTTATGAAAATCGCGTCTATACCGAAGGGGGTGACAATGAGCTGATGCAAAAGAGCTCGGATAACCATCTGGGTTCGCACAGAAAACTTTCTCTGATAGAAACTGCGCATACGAGAAATATTTCACCAAAGCATTAATTTAACATATCATATGTATGCATGTAAATAAATTTTTTTTTATGTTTAAAATTTTCGCAAATTCTCGTCCTTCATAAATACAAGTGTTCTTATCATATCTACATGTGAAAAGATAAAGGTGCATAAAGGTTTGAAGAAATTCCGTAAACAATAAAAAACAAATATCATCGCTGATATGTTTCAAGGTTTGTTTACAGCGTATTTTATAAAATATTTTATATTCGCAAAGATATTTTATTAATAATATGTGGTGAAAATTGTTGAATATAAATGTAAAATATTCTAACAATCTTTCAAAAATGAATACTGCCAAGAATTTCGTGAGAAACTACGCGACGATCGTTTTATGTTAATAGATGAAAAAAAGTACCCTCTCAAAAGTTTTTCTCTCATAGGGTTCCCAAAGAATATTAATAGGTTCCATATCCCCATCACCCTACTGCGCAGAATTTTCGTGTTAAAGGGTTAAGAACTACCCTGAGCCACCACTGTGTGTCCTCTGACTTCTGTTCTAGGTAGCAGCAAATCTTCTCGCGTAAGCTTATTTAATACGTTGGTATTGTAGAATAATATATGACGCAGCAGTCCTAGCAATATTAATTTTAAAGGAAGCGACGACAGGATCGAAACAGATGCAAAGTAACGTTAGAAAAATACCTCGCTCGTCGTGATAAATGTAAAATACGTAGACATGTAGAATATATTTTACAAGTTCCAATTCTTTATCTCAATTTCTATAATATAAATTATGCAGATGATGAACTTATTAAATTAAATAAAGGCGAAACACAAAAGCAAAATTCACGAGATCATGCAAAATTGATAACGGAACCAAAGATTCTTGTGTGCAAGAAGGAAATTAATAAATATCGAAAATCAATGAAACGAAATTTAGCACGGTCATTGGATTCCGAAGAAGATATTATTACATGAAATAATCTGTAGTTGGTGCTCCCCCTCGCGCCTTTTCTCTTTTCGTTTTGCCTCCTCCGGTTGATGCGATTTATAATGAACACTCCGCTTGCCGCGATGCTCGATCGCCTAACCTCGAAGACGTTTTGCCGGTTTAAAAATAAAAAAGAAAGAAAGAAAGAAAGAAAAGACGCGCGATGCACAACAATAATATGAGAAGGGAAGAAAGGGCGGGCAACAGGAATACGTAATGCGCTAAGGACGAAGATAGGGCGCGTCATGGACCAAGCATGAAATTGAGTTTTGAAATCGACTTTCGACAAAAAGCATATTATCGGATAATATCTCGTGGGATAAAGATAGATTTTATGCGCAAACTTTTCAGTCAATATTGAGATCGTGTCAGACAAGAACGTGTAAACAAAGGCTTTCACATTTTCGCTTTTAAATAATCTTGAAAAATCCTAGAAATATAACTTGTAATTTTTTCACATCGAGTTATATCTGATTTATAAGATTAGTTTTGTGAAAGATCAAATATCAATGATATCGGCATTGATTAGCAGTGAAATGCTTGAAAAATATGCGACGCGTGTGGATTTTATAACTGTAACGATACGATACGATACACTATGTTCCCTTCCTTGCTGAATTATTCATTCGTTTGTAGGTACATGAATGTGCTTGTACTCGCACGTCACACAATCTCTCGTGGCTCAAGAAATAAGTAGCATTAGCAACGCATTCATTATACTAATTACTATTATAAAGTACTGTCATACGTTCAGACCATGCGTATTATCCCTTTGCCTTAAAAAAGGGTTCGAATTAATACCTGGGCCGACTGCCAGGGCGAAGGGCGACTCGGAGGGATCATCATGGAAAGTCACGTGTAAAAGTTATTGCAAAATAGAAGTTAAACTAATTTTGATCGAAATACTCCAATTTTGAAGAATTAACTTAAAATATGCGAACATCACACCATGTTTCAATTATTATAAATTACAATAACTTTCTTTAGACAGTCAAATAATTTCTTAGTAGTTCATTTTTTGATTTTTGCTTTTTCCTATTAATTAAGATAATCTGATGTGCAGTTAAAATGTGTTAATCGCACGATTATCGAAAAAAAAGTCGTGGAAAATTATATCTCAGTTATAGTTTGTCATTCAATTATTCCTGACATACACAAAAACTATAGATACACTTGTCCAACTTTTGATATAGCCCAGATGTATTTTATTATTAAATCGCGAAAGTTTAAAATCTGCTTCACAATCGAAATGACATGACTGTCCGGATATTAATCCACTATTCTCTTCTTGTTTTAGATTCAAAGCTAGGAAAGAAGATTGCAGCTACTCACAACCAGTGGCACCGATCGGTAAGATGCTTGGAGGATCGTTAAGCCGTAAGCAATAACGCAATATAACCTGTTTTAAGAAAACGTAATAAAAAAGTTTATGATAAATATACCGTTTCGCGCAACAGTTAAAACAATACTTTAATAAAAACAGATGTCGCGCGTTCGTAGAAAATTATTCGACTATTTTCCGGAGCGTTAGGTTTTAGGCCTTCTTCGATACAGATTCCTTCCTCGTTTTAGCGTCTGTCTTTGCAAAATTTTAGGTTTAAATTTTCTGATCCATAAATCTCATTACGTTATCTCCTACGCAATTATCAAATATCAATCTCGTGGAAAGTCGCACATTATATTGTTGGAGGAGATTAGGAAAAAAATGTTGCGTTAGAAAATGTGTCATCGAGACTAGATTTATCTCGCGCGGTCGAATCGAACGAAGAAGCCGGCAAGACGATACGGCCCTGCCCCTCGGTGGGCAGATAGGGTATAATCATACCAAGTTTCGTATCTCGAGGGGGCCACGGGAAGATGGTCCAACATCTGCCGCTGCAGGGAATCTCTGCCCACATGCTGGCCGATCCGCGCGCGCACGAACACACGCTCATAGATACACGTGTATACACGTGTACGCGACGTGCACACGCACGTACACCGACAAAAAGTGATACGTTGGTACATGACGGTGGGACGTCATGTAAATTCATTCGAAACACATGACAGGGCTTAGCGCGGCGTTTCTCTTGTGCGCAAAGAGTTTCAGAAGAGAAATCTCTGAAGAGTGCGCGCGTGAGAGAGGGCGAGCGGAAAAACAAACGATAACTTCGACTTTAACTTCGCGTGCCCCCTTTGTAACGATGTTTCTCGTCGGTGTAACGTCGTTGCGCTTGGGAGTCGGATAAATTCTCGGATTGCTTTTGTCTTCGAGAAGCCGTCTCGGTGTGAGATGTAAAGTGTGATATTTTAGTTGGTCGCAAATTGTTTTGCGTGGAACGGAACGTTTAATGAAAATTCTGTCAAAATTGGATCTGGACAGTGGCTGATGATAATACTAATCGTAACATTCTACGTATCTGAATATGTTTGTCAATCCATGTGATTAACGAGGAATTATTATACAGATCTTATTATACAGATGACCAAAAATTATTATAATTTGAATATTGGCTATCATGTATAATATGATAGAAGATATTGGCTTTATTAAAAGGTGGTTTGCCATAATTTATTCGCGAATACGTTAATTAGATACCGTGATATTTTAATAAATATGTTTCATCTTCTATAATGCATTAGTTTATTATGTTCTTTACCGTGAGAGAAAAAGAATATATTAATTAGATATAATATAATTTAAGTCTCTTGATAAATATTCTGATATTATCTGTACTTATGTTACATTCTTCGCTATAAAGAAATAAATTTGTATTTTTAATAATTTTTGTCCCGCAGTAAAGTATGCGACTTTTTTTACATTGTATTTCTCGCATGGTATATATTAATGGCGCTATATATATGATCGTTGAAAAGGGAGAAATAAACTAGAAGAAAGAATCATTAAACTCCGCGCGCGGCATTGCAGGAGTGCCACTAATTAGAGTCATCAAGCCAGTTGAACAATTATGATTAACTGTATACATTGCCTAAACGCTCACACCAAGCGTCACGTTTACGAGCAGCTAAGTTCGTTCTATTTTACTTATACTTCTCGTATCATTTTTATTAGAGAAAGAAAATAGATACTTGCGATAATCACGGACACATCATCTCCGACGCATAGTATATTATAGAAAATATTTTGGTGGTGATTTAAGTGGTGTATTAACATTAGAATCAATTAGAAGCAATTGTATAAAAAATAATTAATTGAAAAAATGAGCAAGTGCAAAAAAGCAAAAGCAAAAAGATGAGAATAATACTGCTGATCGGAGCGATTCCTAAGAGAGAGACGAGTCGGTTCACCGTCATTTTCTTCTTTTTTCGAGAGAAAGGAACGTCTTTGTTATACATTCGGCAAACCGGAAGATAAAGAGTGGCAAGGGTCTTTTAGACGAGAGTCAATTTCGAGACGCTTGCGCGCCGCGTAGAAAGAGAGAAAGCGAAAGTAAATGCTGTGGCACAGTAAAGATAACGATTTAGGTTTGACTTTATCGCCGGGAAGCCAGGGCCAATGACTCGATAAACTCACCTCAGGTCTCGACGTTACTCAATTTATAAGCGCTATGCATATGGTACCTTTTGAATACCAAAGTGTATCATCAGTTTTTCTAACGCGAAACAAAATGACTAACTAATTAACGTTGTGCATAATTACGTAGATATAAATCATGCTCGTTCCTATCGATGTTAGGATAATTTTAGATATTACACAGAACAGCTATGTCCATATAAAATAGATATCGCACTGTATAAAATAAAACTAATTACAATTAATTCATTCGAAAAATAACATGAAATTATTGTAATATTGAATATAATGATTTCGATAATTTATACAAACTTATATATAATTCTCTATATATAATTCTATATATAATTGTCTAATGTTTTTGGATATTTAATATAATTATAAGAATTTTCTATTTTCTTTTCTTTCTGCGATTCTTATAATAAAGTCTCCCGTTAGAATATCTCATTAAAAGAAAATTCTGAAATATCATTATATTGTTGAAATATAATTATTTAAATTCTGTTATTACCGGGATATCGAATGTGAATTATAAATTACATTGCTAACATGTTCATTACCAATAACGATATACACAACATGATCAATTTTGTACTTGGTTAGTTTTTAACGAGGAGTGAAATTGACTCGCATGATACACTGAAAATAATTGGCTGATTCTAGCGAAAACAAATATAGATAATAAAGGTAACGACTTCAATAAAAATTTTTACGCTGCATTTTTTGAGAGAGAAAAATTCTAAGGCTTGTACGACTATGTCAGCCGCACAGACGGAACAGGCCGTATTTCTCCGTGAAATTTAACGAACCTTCTTGCAATGGGACACCATTAAAAAAAATTCTTGAGCGTCATGTCGCAGGACGCACGCAATGGTGATGAACGCCACGAGTGGAAGGGAGAAGGAAGAGGAATGGATGTAAAGAGAAAAACAAGAAGAAAGAGCGACGACATCGCGAGGCGTTTCACGCGAACTTATGCAAATGCAGCGCAACGCGCACACACCGCGCAGTTAAATAATGTTTATGGCTACATACACAGACACTATAATTTATAGTTCTTGCATTCCGGTAGGACCGCAGATAACATTTTCAGATAAGGATAAGGGACAACAATAAGTATTGTGCATTTCGGACAGATAGCACCGTGAAGCTTAATATAAACTGGGGACCTCTGACTTTCGATAGATATTTCTCGACGATTTATAAATTCCACGTAAATATGTGATAAAACGTTCAATATATTTTTTTCAAGACTAAATAAAAATTCCGATAAAGAATAATTAAATATCATAAGCCGGAATTTATATTAAGATTTAGGAGAACGGGATTCATATAATGCCATGAATATGAACACTATTTTCCATAAACTTAAATTTCATAGTAACACGATATACGTTATTTTTTTTGTTGTAATTACAATCATGCATCTTGCAAAATTCTAGTCGCTATTACGATCGGATTCTTCTTTCTTTACTTCTTCAATCTTATGTTCACGAACATATCGCGCTTCTCGCGTACGATCGGCGCTTGCCGATTTTTCGACAAAGTAAAAAGAGCTTATCGCGCACGCACACAGACTAGGTAGTTTTAATTATTTAAGCTGACATCGAGTGCACTCTCGCCGAAAAAGTTTGTGCCGCGGTAGAAACTCGAAAGTGCATTTCGTGCACGTAACGAACTTAAATGGTCAGAGCGTGCACACCGGTTGCCCCGCGACCATTATCAGATCAATAATTGCGAAGGAGAACCAAACTTCTCGAACTTTGAACTGTTTCTAGTAAATTCATACTGCCACCGGACTCCAACTTCTCTTCGTAACTCGATAAAAGATATCGATGATCTTTGAAACAGTTATTAATGGCCTGATAAAGTTCCAATCAAAAATATAAAATATAATTAAATATAGTCAATAAAAATATAATTGTAAAATTAAGTATAATTTCAGATTCGAAGGATCTCTCTACTAATTTTTTTTTTATTTATATTATGTATACATAGAATATTATATGGATTAAATGATAATTAAAAATTATATAGATACAATATTATATAGAAAATTTGAGTAGACAAATAATGAAACATAAAAATGGAAAACGCCGAATTTTAATTAAAAAGAAGATGTCTAGTAAATAAGTATCGTTACATGTGCATCGGAATGCACGTGCTTCTAATTTTGCGTGACTATATTCTACGCACAATAATCATTTAGATATATTAGACCAATGCAATCTTGGCTGACACACAACTGTTGCGGTGCATAATTATTATTCGCCACACGTTATGGTATGTTCCAAACCGCAAGGCGGCACGGTGTCTAGAATCGATATTCTCAGGTTAACCATACTCACACGTATATGGGATAGAGGGGCTCATGGCGTTAATCGTCACGTTGTCCAATTAAGGTCTCGAGGTCGTTAACGAGCAAAATAATTAGTACAACGACGATGGCGAGGACGACGAGGACAACGGTTCGTTAGTCTATCTCTTCCTTCTTTAAAACCGTGCTACTATCGCGCTACATCTGGCAAGACGGCAGACGCAAAAAGCGCCAGACGTATCCTTTAAGTGACGGCGAGAGAGGCACGTCATGAATTAATATGTCTAAAGAAAGATTAACATATCGAATGTCTGCGTGTATGCAAAATCATTGCGCGCCTCGCGACCGAGGTACCTGTACTCGTAAAGAGAGCCAATTTTTCAAAGAAATTAATTGCCGAAATTTCTTTTTGCCAGACTATCCGATATTAGAGATGCTTTACGCACGCGCATCCCGTTCTCTTTGCAAAAACACAAGAAGTTTCCGCTGCGAATCATTCGAGAAACACGCGTACGCGTACGCTCTAGGGTATACGTCACGTTTAACCGATTGTCATCGTGTTTCGCTATTGGCCATCGTGCGCCCGATCGCTGATAGTAATTGGATTCGATCGGAAAATTCCATCCGTCCGTGGGAGCTTTGGGAGTTAAAGCGCGGCGTTAACGAAACTTTAACGTCGAGTTAACGACGCGACACGCTGAGCCGGTAACCCATAAATGCGCGGATGCCAGGGGGTTAAAAGCGAGAGGGAGAGAACCGCGAGAGGGACGAAAATGCGAGAGAGGGAAGGGAGAAATCTGTGAGCGCCACCCTTTCGTATGCAAATCCCGGGACACCTGGAGCCAAAGGCCGCATGCAAATCGGCGCTCGGGCCATCTGATCGAAACAGAACCTCCGCCTCTGAACCGGTCCGTGTTTTTTGCGAGCCCCAAAAATCGCACGTCTCTGCCATATTTTTTTTCACCATGGTAGAATCTCGTCGCTAAAAATTTCGGCGTATACGCGATCTCGTTATAGTTTATAATACTATGAAATCAAGGATTGTGCGCGATGTTCGCGAATTATTTACATACGAGAACAAATATATGTATTAACATTTATTAATTATTTTCCCTTTCCATTGTCTTCCCCCATTAGAGAGAAGTTACCGACAACAATCGATAATGTAATTCAAAATATTCTCTCGATTTGTTCCAATCATTACAGATTTCTTATAGACAAAATTACCATTTGTCCGCGACCACAAGTCCGCTCATCAATCAAGCGAGGATCGAATCGGAGCACGATAAGTACATAATAACCGATATATATCTAAAATGACTCGTTATTACGTGGGATGGCCGATCTAAAAATTGGTACGCTCCATTAACCGCGAAAAAAATTGTTAATGTATGATTGTCCGGCGAACATGACACTGGCATGGCGATCTCATAAGGCGCGATCGCTCCGAGCCATTTGATTAATATCGAGCGATTGAGGCTACCGTGAATACCGCCCGTTGAAAATAATACCGCACGACGAAACGCGCGCATCGGCGCGCGCGCGCGCGCGCTCGTTTTTCCATTGATTTATTCGGCTTGCAAAAAGCAAGCGAGAGAAGCGCATTTATCGCGACGTGATTATCTGCGCCAGTAGCAAGCAGCACACCGTGGAATACGCCGCGCCCCTGTCGTAATCATTAATTATCGCGCAGATAAATCGATTGCGCGCGTGTCCCTGCGCGCGACACGAGTAATGCCGGCTCGATACGCGCAGGCAGGTAAAATCGAGCGGCGGCGTAAGGAGAGGTGTAAACTGGCGGGCAACCGATAACGCGAAAAAAAAAAAGAAAAATAATAATAATCGCGCGCGACGATAACGCCGATGAAAATATTATTGTTTGCTCACGACGCATTCCTCACGGGCGCGCACTCACGCGCGTGTGCGTTTTCATCGCTTAAAAAGAGAGTTGTGTAGCTGAGAACATCATCGTATTTTTTATTGTGTACGGCAGCATCTCAATGAAGTAAATATTCAAGAGAGTGTATATCATGTATAATATTTTGAATATTTTATATCATATTAATTGTATCATGTCTTGTGTGTGTGTGTGTGTGTGTGTGTATGCGTGCGGGCAGAGGATAAATTATTCCATTTGTGCGGACTGCGCGGAGATACGCGATAACCGAGAATTTTTTTCCGACACACGCAATGCACATTATTCATTTCAATTTACGCAGGCTGTTCGCCTAAGGATCATATATCTGTTTTTATTCCTAGTTTATTCCTAGTAGCCGCAAACGAGGAGGCGTTGTACCTACAGTAACGGTTCCGGTTATCGTATGAGAGACGGTTTCAGTTATTAGTTATTTCTCCGACAGAGAACTCGTCGCAGTATAATACATGGCTATCTTTAATAGTCGACGATGCTTTTAACACTATTCTGAGTAACCTGATCTAAGGCCTTAGACGCCACGGCTGCGTCGCGGTGTGCAAAATAATTGCGGCCTTATCACCGTGCGCTTATCCTTAACCCGTCCTGAAATAGCCGGCAAAACTGCGATCCGCGAAGCAAGACGAACGCGTGAAACGCGCTTGTATCGGCCAGTCAGATCATTATCGACCCCGTCGTGTTGTCAGACCTCGCCTCCTTCGTTTTTTTTTGCCTCTCTCCTTCATTTGCCTTCCGCGATGCGTCTAATCACACGATCTAAAGTCGTGGTGTTGCAGTATCCGCGGCTTCTACCGCGAAGACGTCATTTCGGTGCCTCGGTGCGGATATGCATACACGACAAAAATAAAAATAAAACTTTGACTTCCGCTTTTGTAAGACACAAACTTTGCTTATTACACGAATATTCGTTTTCTCTTAAGTTAAACAAAAAAAGACGGATGACGTTGCTATGTTAATAATGTGTATCGTATATAAGTATTTCTTTTTACACGTGTTAAAGAACGTATAGTTTTGGATTATTATGATTTATCTTTAAAAAAAAAAACTTGAAAATCAGATATAATTTACTTCTATGTGCGGAGAATCACTTCTCGAATCGAAAATAATTTTATATCTGCGATATTAAAGTATAAGTATAATTAAATAATAGAAACGATAGAAAAATTTATAAATATTATTTTACTTACTAAAAAAATATATGCTTAAATGTGCATGCTGTTATTTCTTGTATAAAAGCTATAGCTGATAAAAAATATTCTTTTCTGATTTTATCAATATTGCACTTTTACCAATCTTGGATTTATGGATTAAATGGATTTAACCGTGTAGCTGTTTCCTGTATTTGTGTACATCTATTGAAATGAATTAGGGATTTGATGAAATTAAAATCAAATTAAGAGATGATCTCGACATGCCATTGTTTTAACCTAAATTTCTTTATCAGAAAAATAATGTTTTCTTAAAGTGAATTAATTCTAGATATTGAAACACACGTTGAGCCTAGATATGGAACATACGTCGACTTCATATTTATCTGCATTTTTCAATGAAAGGGTATATTTTTGTAGGATTTATTTGATATAGCGAAATGTACAATAGAGTAACGAATTGACTATGTTACAACGACGGCGAAGGCAGGACTGATGACTGCTGCTCGCTCCTGCTCGTCGTTTTATATCGGTTTTAACTTAACGCAATACGTGAAGAAAGCCGACAAACGAAACTTATTATTCGTTAACGGTCTCGGAGAACCGTATGATCTAACCGCAATACACGGCGACAGGAAGTGCGCACGTAACAAATAAAACTTATCTCCTAGTGGCGGCTCGCTAAAGGATCCGGCAACCGTATGATCCTGCCGTAATACGCCGCGACCGAACGCAAGACTACGCGAGCCGGTACATCGAACGTACTTTTAATCCTACATTTTTGAAAACCGAATAGAAACTGTAACTTGAAACTTAGCTCTTTCTGTGTATAAATATATTAATTTCTAGGATAATCTTGCATTTGCCGAACAGTTCACGATTACGATCATAATGGGAACGCAGAAACGGTGTGAAATATAAAGAAATTTGCATTGGTACTCGAGTGAAAAAAAAAAAAAAAAAAGAAGAGATGTTACACTACAGAGATGACAGAAGGAAAAAGAGAGAAGGGGATAATCAACCATCTCTCCCTTCTTTCGTCTCCGGACCTTCCCCTTTCCCGTTCTTCGCGTCTCCTCTCCTCATCATTCAATCTGCCCGGTATCCTCTCCGATATCATTGCGCTTACCGAGAGCGCCCGTGCGTGTCGGACGTACGCATGCACGCTCGGCTACGATGAAGACGGACCGTCGCGCCACGCCGGTCGGCCATCTTGGCTGATGTCATCTCGTGCGCCGAGCACGCAACCGCGAAATGCCGACTTCCTCGTTGCGATAGTGTGCTTTACTTTCCTTTTTTATTTCTTTATTTATTTTTATTTCTTTCTTCTCTTATTTTACTCTCTTCTCCCTCATCTATCTTCCGTCGAGTGCGCTTCCTCCGCAGCGAGTCGATCTCTTTTTTTCCCCTTTTCCTCGCCGTGTACGCATCGTCGACGACAGTCCTGTGCAGACGTTCGCGTTTCGGTTACGAAACGAAGCGAGACACCCTCCACCCGTGGTACATGTAAAATGGCGGAATTTAATGGAAAGGCGCCCATTCGCGCTATTCGTCGCTCGGACTATGGGTATGAAAAGAGGCGGTTCACCGATTCTTATCGCTCTTTTCTTCAATTACTGTAGAGAAACTGTGGAAGAATTTTCTGTCTATCGAGACTCCCCGGTTAGAGATGAATTTCGATGCCGCGGAGAAAAAAATCGCACAGGATTTATAGCTTGCGTTGCGCGCGATTTTAGTGTCGATACCGGAAAACGAATGTTATCGATCGGTTGGTAAATTATCTCGTAGATCTTGCTCCTGACGAGAATTTATAGTTGACTTAAGGGCATGTGTGTCGATTGTTAATTTTTTGGAGATCCTGCCGCAGATCTTTTCTAAGCATCCCCGGAATTTTCTGGTTCTACTGACAATGAGTGAAATATCACGCGTTCAATTTCGCAACACTTTGACATTTCTTACAGCCACGTGGTATTTTTCTTGCAGTACATTTATTTAAATAAGAGAGTTCGGGCAAAAATGATTAATTATGAGTTTACGTTAATTTAAATCAAGTTAAAATGAATCGCGGATACAACATGGTAAATTTTTTGTTCATTTTGTTTACGTTAAAAATAAAATTATCATATTAAAAGAATTAGAGAACATAATATTAAGATGTCGCATTTAAAAGACACGCGTGTTTTCTCTGATATAGTAATTTGTAATTCATATTTTCTAGCACACGATTTAAAAATTCCTGAAATATCAAACTATGTATCTCGACCCTAGCCGGCTTATTGATTGCTTGGGGTAAGTTATCGATTACCCGACGAAATGTCAAATTAATGTGGGAATATAAAACCCACGGTGACAGTCATTACGCAATACGCGCACGACCGCCTCGCATGTATTATTTCTTTAACTATACGTAACATACGTTTCCCTGAAAGCCTATAATAATCGCTAGCCGACGGACCGTTAAAGACGTTAATCGGCTATCAACCGAAGGAAAGTACTAGGCATATGTCCGCCAGCTCTTTCGAGCCGAGCTCAAATTGACATCACGATGGCGCATCGCGACAGACGAACGTTTAAATTTTTCAAGACAACGAGTATTCCCGCTAATGATGATCGTTCGACATGTCAAGTCGATATCGCAAGACGCGGTCATTTGAATTCGGTTCATTATATTATGTTTCGCGTTATAAGAAGAAATTTGCCAGAGAATCTTCGGATTTACTAGTGTATGGTAGTAGATGTTTATAAGTGTTAAATCGAGGTGTTAAATCGAGCTGTCTTTATGGATCCAATAAAACGCGATACTCGCATTTCGTCGATCTTTGTATGAAGAAACCTGTTCGTGAGATCGGGGTCAGGTTGTAAAAATAGATCTGATACGAGGACACGAGATAGGGGACACGCGGGAAGCCATCGCTTATATATTATTTCCAAAAATATGAATATAATTTATTACGTCCGGTGCTTTTTACGTCGACACCTCGTCTCCTCTCGACTTCGCTTGAAAACATGCTCCGTCGGAAAAAAGGTGATAAACGAGATCGATATCCAGTTAAATTACTAATCGAATCTGCGCGCTTCTTTATTTATTTGTTTGTTTTTAATCATCTCGTACAATTAGCTGTTCCACGAAAAAGAAAAAAAAAAAAAATTATACGAGATCGCACACACAAGTACCTCTTGGAATAATCGTAAAATTCCGTTGGAATCTTACAAAAATTTTTTGCTAAGAAGGTAAAATTTTCGTTTTAAAACAAATCATATTTGTGTCACTTCTTGATTATGCGTTTTAAATAATCTTCTGAATTTCGATAATCGCAATTAAGTTTCTCGCGTTTTTTTAATCAATAGATAGTTTCCTCATTAAAATCGTGCGGATTGAAAAATCTTACATGTATCTTTCTCGTGCAACAAACTCAGATTCAAACCTTCCACAGGCAGACTTACTTTTTCACAAAGTATCCTCCGTTTACGAGAACGAATTAGGATCGTTCGCAAAGACTCGAGTACACCGAGTAAAATTAACGATTTGTATGTGCCATCCGAGTTATGATCATCGTCGTGTCGCGCCCTGTACTAGGGGAATTACCCGTGACGGTTACTCTCGTCCGCTTTACTGCTTACCGTGGCACACAGCTCTCACTGTAATATGCTAATAGATAGCTCTCCCCGCGCGCGTAACGACGGATCGTCGTATCATGTTTACGAGGTGAGCCGACCCCGAGGTTTCCCCTCGTGTCCCCCACACACGATGAGAGCAGAGAACCTTATGAGGATCGTCAAGAGAGTCATTCCCGCCGTGGTATTCGTTGCGCTCACGTAATTGCTGGGCGCATCGGTTAAAGGTTGTCGTGCAAACCGACGCAAAGTTTCACGAAGGGGGAGAAACACGGTAACGGTATCGAGAAGGATGATAAAATAATCGGTTCTCGACACAACCGTGTTTCCCGCAACCGTGAGTTCCCGTTCGCAGACCTTAACTTTTACGCGAGCGAATGATGTATAGTACATACCAATCATATCAATTGAACTTCTATTAGCGGCGAAGAAGGGTTTACAGATTACACTGCCGCGTTCTTTTTAACCGCTAGTTTGATACTTTGTTTGATACCATGCTGGTTATGCGTAACGTGTAATCCGTTCGTATATACGAGGGTTGAACGCCTCTGCGAAAAATACAATGCGATCTAAATTATCAATTTATCATCTGGACGTTAAACGATAAGCAGGTATATGTATATCGCGAGCAACCGTGGGAGGTTACGGATTACGCTCCACCGTCAAGCAGCGTCGGAAAACGAAGCAAAAATTAATTAAACCGGGCGCGATAGTGGGCTTTTATCTGGCAGGCGCATCGGTTGCGGCGATAATTAAAACCAGCGGACGGTCCGAAAAAATTTTTAATCAGCAGCGTGGCCGGCGAGGACGGCGAGTAGCTCGTCCGTCGAGCTATTCGTGTTGATTCGGCATAGGCAAATTTTGATTTGGCGCCTCGCAAAAAACAAAAAAAAATCTATGGGGTAAAAATAAAAAAAACCCCGCTGTTTGTGCGCGTATTGGAGCTAAACGGGGTTGGCTCGCTTCCGCACCCGATTGTCGGGCCCGGACGATTGACTGAGAGATCGGGTTGGGGGGTTGTTGTAGTACGCGGGCGTGGTGCGCGCGATAAAAATGGCGCACGCTCGACGCAGCGAGGGTGATTCCCCTCCCCCACCCCTTTTATTCCCGCATAAATGCCGCGTGTGTGATGCACCCCCAACAGACCGCCCCGGACTACTCTGTCGAAAAAACACTGTTTCCCCCTCCCTACGATCTCTCTCTCTCTCTCTCTCTCTCTCTCTCTCTCTCTCTCTCTCTCTCTCTCTCTCTCTCTCTCTCGCCATCCCTTCATTCAGCTGCCGCCACCCTCGCGTTTTGAGCCATCTATCCATGATTGGGAGGCATGAGCCTGTTTAACCCTCGAGCGGCTTATTATGCGGCAGTCGTATGAACGGGCGGATGGATAGATGGATGGCACGAGAATGGTTTCGGGATCGGAAGAGGCCGGGTCGACGACAGATTGAAGGATTTTGGAGGGTTTCGGCGGTTTCTCGTGTCGTGTCGTGTCGTGATGCGCGAAGAGAAGAGGTTTCCTTCTTTGTGAGTTCAAGTGGACGGAGCGAGCGTTAAAGGCGCGGGCGTGAAAGACCTGTTTTATGTTGTAAATTGTCGTGGGTGACAAACGATTCGATTAAAGTTCTCAGGCTTGCCGATGACAGGATTTCTATGTCCGTGATAGCGATGCGGTAATCATGCTAATCACGATAATCGGCCGTTGAAATATTTTTCTCATTTTAATATTTAATGATACGTCAAAAGAACTTGGTAAATATCCAGTCTCTAGGTTTTTATAGATAATTATTGGATACTTATTTGAACGATTTTTATCTATGATTCGAGAACTGATATCGTATGGTATGGTATACTAATGATATGGTACACCAATTGATGTGAGTAATTTATGGGGTGACAGCGTAGGGATGAGTTATAGTGCTCCTCGACAGCTTGTCATAACATTAGTGCCACGGTGGCACTAATATGGAATAGATACTAAAAGTAATCAATAATTAAGTAAAGTTATCCGGAAGCCCAACTATTTGTCATATTATGGGCTTGGCGCATGAAAAGTGCTTATGAGGTTTCGCTTTTAAAATATAAAATGTTTTTCTCTGAACGCCTTGAAAAGTTCATTTTCAACGATTATCCGATTGTTTACGCGTAATTATATCTAATTATTAACAACATTTCAGATATATACGTTATATATAAATATTATATACATCCAAAATAATTCGAAAAAATATATAACTACATTAAATTTTTGTCGGAAAATTACAAGCTGTGTTTTTCCCAATTGATGAACATTGTGTGGATTGTATCGTTCGAATGTCTGGAGCAGCCCGTACAGCATTCTGATAGCATTGTAAAAAAAGGAAAAGCGAACGAGTATACATATATAAAAAACGAGGCCAGGGTGGTGAAGCGACGGATAAAATCATCCCCTACAATCCCATTTCCGAGTGTAATAAACCAGACGATTGCTGGAGAACGCTGCCGAGCAATAAACCGATCCGAATGGACGTTTCGACGTGTATACCGATATCGTATTCGAAATCCCATAGAATGTCCGGCTCGCTTCACGCATCCGTGATCTATCAGTCGATGCATCGCACGTATATACGCACCTTCGAAGAATTGTATTATTTTTGTCGGGATAGCTAATCTAATCACTTTATTTAAAGAACACTTATATCCGGAACAGAAAATATTATATCCAGAAAAAACTTTTTCATATATCAAGCGTAGATATCTCTGCAGATACATTTGATATTTTTTGATCGATAAATAAAAAATTTCTTTGAAGAAAATTATAGCTTTATTAAAACAGTTCTAAGTATATTGTGTGTGTGTGTGTGTGTGTGTGTGTGTGTGTGTGTGTATGGGTGATAGTAATACGCGTTACGTATTTCAAGCAATATTTGCTTTAGATGGGTAATTTTTTTCGAGATATTAGATATGTCCATGTGCGTGAATTATAAATGCGCTGATTGACAGATAGAAAAAGGCTTGGTCGCTCGAATGTATCGCTTTAGCAGGAGGGATATATTCCAGGGTGTAACTTTAAGTATCGAGACGTAGTGATATTTCGCCGGACTGACCGATGCAGAGTACGTGCCTGTAATGTAGAAAGGGTCATGTTCACGCACGAGAAAACCGATTATCCATTGCACAGCGCAACGGTCGCGTAGATAACTCTATCCTAATGTGTAATAAGGAAACGTAGTACGTGCGTTGCACGCATTAGAAGGGAGAAAGAATGGTCGGCACTAATTGTTGAGTTAATAGCGAAGGAAAAAGTTAGAGTGATTTCTGTTCGTACATAGTTGATGTTTCTGTTATTATTTCAAACTCATCGACATATAGTTATTATACGAGTTATACAGAGAGACTTTCAGATTTATGAATAACATAAGCTACAAGTATTTATTTTATAGCAATCTTTTAAATTAAAAAAAAATTAGACAAGTTTTATCAATTGCGACATTTCGCTAATAATTTTTTTGTAAAACGATACATCAAAGAAATTGTTCTTTACTACATTTTAGAAATACATCCAATAAATTAGAGAGGAATTTTTCCCAACTAAATATTTCCCCTGAAACTTATCTAATTGTAAGATATTACTCCAGCTTTATGCAAACTTTGTTAAACGCTCTACGAAAGCGTAACTAAATATTTAATCCAAAGCATAATTCGCTCGATCGAATGTTTTGCAGAGCAACATTGAAGAAAGGATCTCTCTCGCGTTAAAAACTGTGTTATCCTTTAACTTTCCAAACGGCGTGTCGCTCATAAACTCAACCGTCCCGTCAGCCTTGTCCCTGGGAATCTCCGTGCAATGACTATCGCTATACAATATTCATGCTGCCGTGCCAAGTGTCTCGCAATAACTTAGTTATCTCACGATGATTGTGACTCAAATATGCGCATGCGGAATATTAATGACCGTCGGGAACAACGCGTGCGCGCGCGAAGACGCGACGCGACGCTGCTTGATGCATCAGCGCGCGAGAGAAGCAACGGGCACTCGCTGCAATTCTGCGTTTACGCAGCTGCCGGTGGTGGATACTGCACAAGGGTGGAAGGGATGGGTGTAATGGCGACGTGCAACAACATTGTCGATAGTTATTGCTTTGTTATTGGGCCGCGGTGCGACCCGACGCGCGACACGACGCGTCCGCTCCACCGAGCGCGATGCGGCGCCGAATATATTGTGCGGAGGTCGTTTTATTGGAAATTTCCCGCGGCCCACTTCGGGATTTCCGCAATTTTTCCGTTCGCGTGGCGGACGTGACGACGCGGCGCTTTTCCACATTCGCTTTCTACCGACGCGCGTTTTTGCGCTTTTTTTTCCTTTTTTTTTTTAAATTCCTTTTTGTATTTTTTTCGCGCGAGTGACATCGTGTAAAATTCGAGGCTTCCGAGTAAATCCGAGTTTATTATTAAATCAAAGCTCGTAACGCGACACGCGCGCTGCTTTTTTCATTTTTTTTTTTTTTTTTTTTTTTTTTTTTTTTTTTTTTTTTTTTTTTTTTTTTTTAGAATTTCTGGGTCACTAGAAAGAGAAAGAGAGAAAGAGGAAGGAAGAGATTTCCAAGTGTATACCATGTCTTTCAGATATTTAAAACGTGAATAAATTATTTTCTATGAAATTAGATATTTCAACACAAGAATTTAAGACTGTTATACTAAAACAAAATGATGATATATCAAATTGTAAATGTCACAAAAATTTGATATAATTTTATAAGTCAAAATTTATAGCATATTTCATCAAAAAGTTGAATATACTACAAAGCCTACACTGACAATTTGCTTCATTTTGGGAAGAACGTTCGATCCAGTCGGATCCAATCACGAACGGAACGCGAGGAGGGAGAACGTAGGCTGCACGTGACTTAATTGATTTGATTTCGAAGGGTTTTCGTCCCAATTTTGACGCGTACTTCCCTGCAACGTGACATTTAAACATAGAGTGGTGTTCCCTCTTCCACTTTGCTTGCCTTGCCTTTATGATTTTCCGAAAAGGTCGCCCGGGGTTCTACAAATACACGTCTATATAAGTTTCGCATTTCGCAATTGTGTTCGTCCATTGTGACTAGTAGCTAGCTTCCATTTTGCCTCTTTGCGTGCAATTGATTTTGAAATTACATATAACAGAGGAGAATCATTGTTTCATGAAAATATGGCTCGCATTTTTTTCTAATTTTTTTTTTCAGAAAATTCTTTACCGATATACATATGTAGAAATACTGACATGACCAAGAATTGATGGTTATTTGGAAGAATAATTTATTATTTTATGCGGAAAAAAAAGTTAAAATTTTTATTTCTAATAAATGAGAAACTTGATTTCTTGTTTCCTCTTACCATTTAACGATACATCATTAATTTACTTATTGTATCAAAAAAAAAGAATTCATAAAAATATAAGCTTTATATGACTAATAAAATTATAATCAAAAGAGAAATGAGAGAGAAATAGATTTTAATATCTCAAATAGATAGTAATGTTAAGGCCGTTCTGATACATTGTTAGAAGCTTGATATTTTTATTCGAACAAATGTTTAATTTTGTTCGGATGAATTTTATTCGAATTTGATGTTTTTATTTCGATAGAACACGATCTCTTGTCTCTATCCGTTAATCACTGTATTGTGCAGGAATCGGTTTAATCGCGAAAGGATGAGTTGTCGTAGCAGGAAACCGCAGTTGCTCATGATGATTCCACGTTTCGTCACACGTTCGTTGCAAAATCTAATTTAGAGCGCGGATACCGCACGATAGTCGACCTGGCGTCTGTACTCGAGGCAAATTGCGAGCGTGCAGCCGATTTCATCAACGTTCGCGCGAGGATATCATCGATCTTTTCGCCTATTACGGGGCTAATCGAAGCTAGCTCACCATTGCCGGAAACCACAAGCGCGAACGATGATTCAGTGACTCCGTCATATGCTCGTTACAAAATCTAATTTAAAATTGAGATGATGCGCAAAAGATTAGGGTGTGGAAAGCTCTATCGTGTCGCAAGAAACGGCTAGCAATTATACTAGCTCCGCAAATTATAGTCGACGATTGCAGAAGTCATAATACTTGATTCTACATGTTAAGTACTTTTAGAATCACTCGAATTGCTTATTTTTTATTCGATGAAATAACGGCTACGTTTATTCATGCTTTGTTAATTTTAACTATAGTGCAAATTTATAAGTATTACTTTAAATATACAATTAATTTTCGACGCATGATAAAAGTTACAAATCACATAGCATAGATGTGTATCTACAATTTAGTTTTTTTTTTATTTGCGTTAAATATATTGAAAAATATATATCTTACGTTATCTTTTTCCTAATTTATATTGCTAGCATGTAATGTAAAATTTATACTCGTAGTACAATTTACAAGTATATTTTAAAAAAAATAATTCTCCATTCGCGTACAACATAAATCATGCGATACTCTTATATAAAATTGTTCTATTTCATAATATAAATTAACAAAAAAAAAAAAAAAAAAAAAAAAAAAAAAAAAAAAAAAAAAAACGAAACTGAAATTAACTTCCGACTGAAAAAAATTCAAGCAGAAAATATTAACAATGCATGCTGCGGCATTCAATTTGACAACCGCACGACTTCATCATTTCCCGCGCATCCTCGAACACGAACGAAGCCCTTCTCTCTCGCGTTCCCTTTCAATGCGATGCCTATCCACCTACGACCACGTAGGCGTTTTTATGCGAACATTCCCGCGCCCTAACTCTCGTCTCCTTTTCGAGCCCGAGTATTAAAGTTCTGTTTTACGTGCCATCGCGGCAATGACGAATCCCGTTCTTCTTTGTGCTCTTCTCTTGGCGCAGCCAAGTTAATGGCCGAAGCTTCCGTGGACTTTCATAATTTCGAGGGAGAGAAATCCCTTTCCGGGAGGCGCGTTTCGGAATATCACTTTTCTTTCCGCCGGAGCTTTTCGAGAAGTTTGATTGCTACAACGCGTCGTGATGTGTCGGGAAGATGTGAGCATTCGGCTTATACGCGGGAAATAAACGATTCCGGGTGATGAACGATTTATATAGCTAAGAAGAGTTGCGTTTTATACGAACAGCTGCTCTTTTTCTTGCTTATAAGCGCATTTGTGTGTAGAGAAGATAGCGAAAAAGTCGCATCGTATTACATGAAAATTTTAAAATCTAACAAATTCCGGATTATCGAAAATAATTAAACCTAGAAATAATTAAATAAAGAATTAAAGAAATAATTAAATCTAAAAATTTACTACAGTTGATACTATTAATTAAATATTATTAAATAAAATTATACTAAAATTAGATTTATTTTTTCATTGTTCACATATGATTAAATTATATTCCAATTTAAGCTAAGTTTTACTATGGTATAGTTATAGAAAAAAAATTATTTTAGCAATGAAAAATGTCGGAAAGTCTCGATGGACTTCCAAATTTCTTCGTATTATTTAAAGAGACATTGTACAGTCGACAGTATAACAATTGATTATAATCGTAACATATCAATTTACGTCAAATAATTATGCCGGCTATTTTCAGAAAAGCAAAACGATGGACGATAGCGCGTCTTATGTAAGCTGTTATACGTTAATGTCGATATCTCTTAATTCACGTCGGTCAATTCTTGCATCCGATGTCAATTTATTTATGCAGCATCGGCATCTCATCCCTCCTCTCCCCTACGGTAAATACATATTTTGCCCTAACCGTTTGCCGCGCGCAGTATTGTAACAACAAGCAATTTCGTTCATCGGGCGAGCACCTTGCTATTCACCTTGAAACCGGTCCAACGGTGCTTCACTTCTGTTCGAGCCGATCGCATCGAATCTCCACGTTCGATCTCTCGTTCATCCGCAAACGAGTTCCATCGCGCGCGGGTATGAGAATGATTCGCAAGTACCGATGTTTACTCGTCGTGCAGTCATCTTCTAAATTGCGACGTGATCTCTCATCGACGCTGCGTGTCGATGAGAGATCAATGTGGTGGCAAAAAAAGGATTATTGCTCTGCGAGCTCTCGCGTTTCAAAGTGCTGGCGGAGATACAGAAGACAGTAACATCCGTCTTTTATGCTCAGTAATTAGATGCATATAGAGGAATAGCATTTATCGAATATATTGTACTTTATCTCACATAAGGGATACGCCATAATAACAATTCATTATTCTGATTTTAATGATCATTGATATGAAATTGTGTGTTGGTAGCTTGTATAGACTCTTTATGTAATTAATTACTCGCAGATGATCTATGATTTGATCTATAGAAAATAACTAATTATTTTTATCTATGTCGAAATCATATTCAGCGACCACATTTGTTCCATAGACCGCTGTCGTAACTTCTGAGGTGTCCCTTATATGGCATCATTAATTACTAGAAATAAAAAAATAGGAAACAAATTTCATTCGTTTGGCTATCGCTTGAGAATCCGCTTAAGAACATTTGGCCTTTCAAAATGTGCCACCCTTGGTGCCACCCTGATTGAAAATTCCAATACATGCTGCGGGAATATAAAAGGAGGAAGAATCGAGAGAGAGAGAGAGAGAGAGAGAGAGAGAGAGAGAGAGAGAGAGAGGAGAGAGAGAGAAATCGCTCGACAGTGATATGTAATGTAGCTGGCATGACAAGGCAAGAGCAATTAGATGTCGCCGGATGCAGCTGCAGGCGCGATTGCGTCATCATAGTTACTTTGCAACCTTGATCTCTCTCTCGGAGAGGTCTCTTCACCAACTCCTTTCCCCCCCCCCCCCTCTCTCTCTTTGCACAGAGTGTTTCGCTACCACCTCCGCTTCTCATTCCTTTTGAAACTCCTGCGTCGCCTCTTATTTAGTCACGATGACCGGCGTCGTGTCGCCGGACAACGTTTGTATTCTGCACTTGCACTGCGATAACTTCCGCGCCTTTTTACGATCTACGAAAGGCGTAACAACGTTTTACGACCATGCATGTACGCGAAAGCGTACAAAGTACCTAGACTGTTTCTGCGAATATTTCTCCGACAGTCTAATAAAAAAAGCTGTGTCCCGTCACTCAGAATTTTATGATAATGTGTGTGGCGTTTTATATATCATATGTACGTGTCGAAGCGAAAGTTGTCTATCGATTGACTGGCCCATGATCGATCCTCGAAGGTGCGTCCTATTAAAAGAGCTTTATCTCGTAATTAACATATGATTTCTCGAGGGCGATTGAACCTTGCGATCATTTTGTTCGATTGACGAGATTTGTCAGTAATTTAATAATCATTGAAAGGAAACTAACGGATTAACAAAAGTTGTCGATAGCTTTTATAATAGCTTTTGTCGTTTATAGGCTGCAGCCATCACGTTGCTCCATGCGTGCGGCGACATTATAAAAACGCGTGATAAAAACGGAACATTATGAGCATCATAATCCTTGCGAAGAATCGTAGGACTTATTGAATTACGTGCCATAATTTGAACTCTTTATATTTGCATGCCATTAAAAATAAATTAATAATAATTAATGGAGCTGACTTTAAAACAGCTTTTGCTGCTCTTTGAAGTCTTTGTGATTCTAATGTAGCAATACTACAAAAAAATATGACGAAATGGACCACTTTTTGCTATTTTAATGAATCGCGACGTAATCCTTACGAAGAATTGAATTGACTTATTGAATCGTACCATAATTTAAGCTCATTATCTTTGTATGCTAATTGTTTGAGAATATATCTTTGAATATCAACAGAATTTATTGTTGTGACTAAAGAAAGAGTTATCATATGTTTAAATATTTATATTATATTCTAAAAAATTGTATGTGAAATTGTAGGGAATAACATACACATATTGAAAGAATGATATTATAAAACTTTTTTTTAGTACATATCAAATATAAGATAAAATGCATAATAGATAAAATATAAAGAAACATGAGACATTCTCTTGAGAAACCTAGTGAGAAGCTAGCTATTTCGTCAATTCAGTCGGAATCGGTTCAAATTAGAGTCAAAGTGGTCACGAACATGGATGCGGGCGCGTAAAATATCTCTTAAGAGGGAAAAAAGTTCCCACGAATTGAGGCAACCACGATAGAGAAGCCTAGTTTTCATGTGCAACGAAGCTTCATCCTAAATTCAATTCACACATGGTTAAACAACCATCACGTTTCTCTTTTTCTTCACGCAATCGTAGTGTCACTGTCGTTGACTCAACCATGATGGCATAAACCCTTTTAGAGTCGTCACCTTTTAGAGACACTACTTTTATTGCTTTTTTTTTCAAATAACATGCGGGAAAGGAATCACAATAATGAGATAGTATTAGTCTTTAACGATTCCAACAATCCAACATTAACTAACGTCTCATTTTGCTTACAAGAAAAACTTTCAGATACTGGTGTGCACATACGTGTGCACATTATAAAATTTCTTTGCGTCATAAACTTATCGTTTCAATGTACAATAGGTAATAGGCGATAGGTAAAAAAAATAAAAAAATAAAAAAAATATAAAAAAAGCGGCGTACTAATCAAACACTCGCGATGCTATTTTTCACGATAACAGATCCGATCAATACTGTCAAAATAACTTTAACTGCAAAATTTACTTCTCGTCATATGTCAAACGAATTTCAAGCAGGCGTCAAAGATTGAATATCGACTTTTGTGACTCGGGGTCACACGATCTATTGCCTTCGTATTACACGTTTGCGCATGTATCGCACACTCTGTTCGGCCCGATTGGTTCAGCGGAAAGCCGATGCCGCCAGCTACTCTGAATAATTAAACTAGCTCCCTGATGCGTGATCTGATTGGTTTCACGCATGGAAATTCCCTACGTGCTCGCGTTTTGCGACAAAAAAAATACTCCATGTTTAGTTCAATCTGTATGCGGGCGTTCGCGTGACATTCGCGATATTAAATTTAATTCCGTTACTATTCTCACATGCGATTGATGAAGGAAACATTAATAAATACAATATCGCAATAATTGACTAATGCTTTATATATATATCGTTTTTCCAAATATTTAATTATTACGGATTGCATTCGTCTGAAAATATGGTGAGTCTATAGATATATTTTTACGTCAAAAGAATATTGATAAATTTTAATCTCTACGGTTTGACCGGTTGAGAAATGATGCTACGACATTTGATTAAATAGGAGAGATATTTAAAGATTAATGACGAGGGTTTGGAGAAAAATGTCAGCGCGCGTAGGAGAAAGAATCTTTGATATATTCACTGTATCATTATACTATATTATGCGTCCTAATCAGTAGATCGAGAAAACACGCTATCCGTGCGAGCGCAACATGATGATCGAATAAGTGTTTCACGCAAATAAAGACCTCGCAGTAATGATATCATTCGACTGACTCAACAGCGGTCACATTGACCAGGCTAACGCATTTAACGAGCAAATGGCAATCGATACTATTAATCGGCCGATAATCAAATCAGTCACATTTGACTTGGTTCTCCTTTGAACGTCGGATCAATGCCGCGATTAGAGGATACTTTTCTCTTTCCACATTTTGCATCAGTTTACGCGAAAATTCATCGCAAGTCCGAGCAACCTTTGGCAAACAAAGTCGCAACCTCTAGCAAACAAAGTCGTTACGTAGTTTTGGATCACGTAGCTTTATACTGATTTGTTCGTCCATCTTTAGGCTGCACGAAATAAACAGCTCGAATAAATAGAGACAGAATGTTTTATCGCTTACAGACTCTCAGCTTAGCTTAGAGCTCGAAATTTATAAGCAATTATACTCCAGAAGAGAGTCCGTAATACTTTTATTGAAAATATAATTAAATCGTGAAGCTTAAACTTGTGCTAACTTTAGTTTTTTTTTTTATGATCATATAATAAAGATATTCGTATATTAATAGAGTTCTAACAAATGTGATACCTAAAGACTATCTAAAGCGTATATGATGCAAAATCTTAATGAATATATTTCTTCTAATTATTCAATCATGTCCAGGCTTACAATTATCGAATTGATAAAGTCGATTCGCGTTTGCCATTAGATCACGCGACAAGAAATTCCGCCCATTCCTCGCCTCTCTTTGTGACGAACAATCTGCAGGAAAAATCAATCGTAACCAGTTATGCATTACGTACGTGTTCATAATAATAATTACGCCGCGCGATTCACGGACACGAACGCGGTTGTAATTGGAGCGTTCGAATCATCTCGCTTTCTCTCTCTCTCTCTCTCTCTCTTTCTCTCTCTCTCTTCCAACACTCCTTTCCGCGCGCTGCACAACCCGTCGTCGTCTTCCTCTTCGTCTTCTTCCGCGGCAGCAGTATGGCATCGTGTCATTTCTCACCGCCAGGGGCGTCAGTGTTGCTGGTAGACTTGGAAGGAAGTAGGGGGGAACCATGCAGGGCCGTGTGTGTCCTCGGTGCGTGCGTGTTTCTCCACTCGGTGCCCCTCCGAGACTCTTCAGTTCTTCGCGGGCCTTCGTACGGATAGGTTTCACGGGACCGAGGCTTTCTATTTCGAGCACCGCCGATCATTCGCGAGAGATTGAATTTCGATTTCGTTTCGATCGATGGGATTGCGATCGAACGGGAAACAACGTCATCGCAAAAATGTCATCGATAGATCTTTCTGCTTTCGAATGAAAATTACTCGAGACATTGTCGGATGTTGACTCGGATGACTTGGTGATTAACCGGCAACGTGGCAGTGCTTGTCGAGAATTCACGTGATCGCGCGGTCGTCTCATTCTTCTTCATCGTGTTTTATTTAATGCGACGCAACGCGGAGGAAGCTCCTATGCTCAAATTCATTAAATTAGTCTGCTCGCATTGAATGTGAAAAGATAATGCATCGATTGTTCGAACGTTGCTATAGTTCGAAATAATACTGGTGAGGGACGGAGTCTTTCGGCAGATAGTGATACTGGACACCTTATTTGCATTCACGTACTATGAACTTTACACTCCAACTTTACTGTAAGAATTTACGTTTTTTATCCGTTTTCTAATTATAATTTATAAATGACAAATATTTTACATACATTACGATACACCATTGTATTAATTTATTATAATTACTAAATTTATTATTTTGTACGTTTTTTCTTGTTTTTATATCTTTCCAATTATTTTGCAATACTATGTAAATTTTGCGTCACCATTTTTTAATCTATAAGCGAATATTTTATATATTAGGACTTATTTTAAATTATTAAATTTAAATAAAGATTATTGCAACTGTTTTCTTAAGGATACACACATATAAAGGTACGTATTCTCTTCATGAATGTATGAATAAAAGTGTTTGTAAAGTGGACTAAAACATACTTTGAAGCTCATGATGAAGAGCGGCCACTCATGGGCAGAAACACTAACGAAGGACGAAGAAAGAAGAGAGACAGTATCTAAATGAATATGGTAGAGATCCAGCAGCGAGGTATAGAGTTCCTACGTAGTGTTCAGAAAGTAGGAACTTCATACCGTGCTCTTGGACTTGCCGAAAGATCGTCGACCGATACTCCACGTGTTTCACGTCGATAATAGAGTTCGAGACGCGTGCAAACGCAATGCAAGGAGAGGAGAACTGACCGATGAGAGAGAAACGAACGTGATTAACGTATATACGATGTGGAGGAACAAAATCTGCGTCCCAATCGGATGACGAATGCGAAATGCGAACTGTGTAAGTCATGGGGTATAATTAAGTTGAAAGAGATGAAGAGAGGACTTTTTTTTTTTATACGAATATAGATAACCCGAAGATATCGCAGAGAGACTAGAAGAGACAACAACAGACAGACACTCCACATTTCGCAATATTTTATCACGATTATACCAAGAACTATTTATATGATGATGGTTAGAAACTTCTATGTTGAGAAACACAAATATATGCAATTTAAAAAACTTTATTGCTTCTCAACTTTGTAAATGTATTAATTAATTTTTTTCGCGTTTGCTAGTGATTTTTTAATAGCTATCATAATTTTCATTGTATATTTTTTATATGTATTCAGACCTCCACGCGTTTTCACACATTTAACACTGCACAAGAATACATTAATTTATATATGCATTTTTTAGTGCAAAATATGATAGTATAATTTTCAGTTCACACACATTAAATTGTGATCTTCATATTGAAACAACTAACAAATATATAAATCACATCAAAACCGTTTTTAAATTTTATAATTCACGATTACATTTTGCAGGCATCACGTGTTAGAAAATGTATGTATGTAAACGCCATTGTAACATTTATATTACAGATATTCCATTTAAGCGATCAATTAGTTTCACAATTGTTGCAATCAGGAAAGCATTTTGCAATGACACTGTAACAGCGTTATTTACTTTAAAATAATTTCGAAACAGATAATCATGCCTACTTTTTGTCTTTTTTTTTAAACTTATCGTCGTGATAACAATGAATAATAAAAATAAAATAAAAATAATCATGAGATTAAGCTAAACTTAACCATTTGCAGAACGTTATCTCAAGGTTACAATCACTATTTAAAATATATTACAATTTTTGTGAAACAAGACGATTGTATCTCATCCACAAATAGACAGGTTAATATCGCCGATTTATTCATACTCGAATAATATGCAACGCGTGAAGGAGACGCGTCTCGGAACAGCCAAATTCCATCCTCCCCCTCGTGATTAATAATTAGCGCTTAATTATCGATTCGTCGCAACATGCCGGACGAATCTGCGAGGCTCGTGACCCCGCGCGCGGCCACTGTTTACGCGGCGTAAAATCGACGGATTCGGCCGAGCTCGCGTCGAAACGTTCGGGTCGTTTGCGAGGGGCTTCCACGAGGCGCATTTTATATTTTAATTGACGCAATCGACCGGTTTTGAAGCGTGCTTTTTTTTTTATTTTTACGCGAACGAATCGATGCCTACAGGCACGGCTGGTGAAATCGTAAGAAGACAGTCGGGAATCGTAGGAAAAATAAAAGCATATTTATCCACGCGACTAGCGGGGAGAAAAAGGATTTTTTTTTAAAAACCGGCTGTGTACGCGTTTGCATTGAAATTAGCGTGATCGAGCTACGTTCGATTTTGACGTTTATTAACTTGGACATCGTTCAAGCGATAACACGCCGGTGAGTGCTTTACGAGGCGCGCAAAAGTAAATCCGGGCGTGGATTCCCAACGTAGACCGATCCGAGTTGATTTTCCGCGATGGAGTATGACGAAAATAGATTTGCCGCCGAGGCTGGACTTCGTCTTACGTATTCACGCGAGAGAATGTTCTTGTATTGTGCCCCATATCGAGCTTGTGCCCCGAGTTTGTACAAACACGTACGATAGGTATCGGGAAATTACTTCTCTCGTACCGAACGTATAATCGATGTATGTATGTACAAGATGATAATGGCCATCGCCACAAAAATACTGGCGATTGCGTATGTGTAGTAAATAAGATTATGTACCGCGTATTTCATGATCGTGCTTATAAATCGGCGAGAAACCGACCGATAAGAAACCAGGCTGTAAATTTAAATGATACTATCGCATTTGTGAATTTTTCGTCGTCGATAGAGCCTTATCTATCTATAAATAAATAAGAAACTGCAAAAGTGGATGTACTGGAGATTTTAGAAAACAACTAGATATACGAGTTGCACACAAGCAGAAAAAGAACTTCAGATAATATAATTATATTCCGGATTATAAATCAGTATTTGTAGAACTCAAGCTTAAATAGTGCGCAATCTCAGAGTAATAACATTGAAGTGATTTAACTAAAATGATTGTATTATCTTTTTGATGAAACTTCTTTTTATTTAAAATGTAATAAAGCATAAAAATCTAGATTTAAAAATAAACCGTGCGCTAACATGGAAAAAAATAAAATAGGCATAATTGCCTAAACAGATTATATGCTTACTAAATATCTAAGTTATTGATGTTTTTGTAGGTCATTCAGCATCCAAAATATCTGCGTGATGAGATATTATAAATGATGTAGTAAATATTTTAGCAGAAAACGCGTGGAAATAATATGGTTCATAAATAATTTAAGAAATTCTAGATCGTCATTGCTTTAAATCTCGCCAAGTATTTTATGTATGACCGCAATTCTTAGATTTGTAATTCTATATGTTATACAAAAAGTTTTTAGTGGATATTGTAAGCCAGAATATAAGATGCATACTATTATTTAATTATAAGAAAATTTATAGCAATTCTTTGAATATCTACCATTTTCATGTCAAATAATATTACGCTAACGAAGCTTTTTGACGTAAATAACTTTGAACCATTATTGGAGGTAAATAGGTTCACCAGACCATATGTGGCTAACAGTTCTATAATTAAAGCATACCGCGTTGAGAGCATGTACATACATGTATTGAAACTGTAATATACACATTCCATAGTCCTGTACTATCATTATCCATTATTAACACCTAACCGTCTGCAATGCGTACACTTGGGGCATTCGAGAGGTTGAAAAAGATAACTAACGTTGTTATATATATACATATATATATATATATATCTCTATTGTTCAATTACCACCTCTCGTTTTATAAAAAAAAATATATATATATACTTTATAATATATAAAATATTAATGTATATCATACTATTTATGATAAATGCAAAATTTATTGAAACAAAAAAAATAATTTATAATGTTTCACCATTTTAAACTCCTTTAACTAATTTTAATTAATGAAATTATTGTATCAAGTTCATCGAAGAATATCCTGGAAAACAGGATATTTTATACATCCAACGAGAAGATAATTCTATTGATTAGTGTCTACTGCGAGGTCGAGATTGTCTTGTCTGCCTCATATATCTTCTTCAGGGGGTTGTTCTATAGGGGTCCTCGCCGACAGGTTCGACCCGATATTGGTCCCGATCGATGTTTGCATGTGGTGACAGGATTATGTTTGAGTCACCGAATCAGTGCCACGGCCATTTGTCACCTCGAGATTAAATAGAGAACCAACTGCCTTCGAGGAACGAGGTAGGGATCCAGACATAAGGGTGACTACTACATAGTTCTGTCTCAAACCCACCCCCGAGGACGCCTTTACACCTTTCACCGAGATAAGATATTCTATGACTCAAGCTATTTTGTTATCGAATTAGCATCACACTACGGCTGACTATTTTCAATGCAAAATTAAAGATGTTTATTAATATTCGTTTATTAACATTCATTAACTTCCATGAACTTTCATGAAAATTCAAAAATATTTATGTATATAGAATAAAGGTTCAGAATTAAATATTAAAAATTAAATAACATGTATGTAGCGTTCATTAACCGCTTTAAAGAAAAATTCTGAATTGATTAAGAAATCTATGGTAAAAAAAATATGCGACTTCTCTACGCTATCAAGTCTTTAAAACAAACATGTAAAATAATGACAATATCGTGGGCAATATTATAAATGTATGAAAATATTAATGATCAAAAAATTTCCTTAAATATTAACGGAAATAAAATGTATTGTTGCGAATGAGAGGATTGACGAATTATTTTTTTATATAAAAAATTTTACAGAACAGAATTTTGAATTCGACTGAAAACTTTTAGCTTTACATGTACAAAATGATCACCAACAGGCTTGAGATAACCGAGGCACACACTCGAAAAGGCTTATCTTGAATGATAAAGGGCCAACCGGTTCTCGCTCGTGTTCTTGTTCTCGTTTTTCGATACTTTTTGGGGTAACGTCTCACGATGTATTGCTTGATGCAAGTATCTCCGATCTTTCGAACATGCGGTATCCTTTTTATCATGTAAAAAAGTGAGAGATAGCATTTATCTAAATAACGTCGGCTTTTGAAATCTAACACTACGTGGATATATTGCGCAACTGTTACATCAGAATTATCAACTAATGGCACGCACACATCTGCATCTTTTTATTCGATTAACTTAATATATTAATCGCCGCACAACAGAATCTGCTGAACTTTGACTGTCGCTTATAATGATCAATTTCTAATAAGGTCAAATGTCGAATACAAAGTGATGCTTGTTCTCTTTGGTGAAGAATTGATTACAATTTCTATTAATATTATATATATATATATATATATATATATATAATTTGTTAATAAAATTATTTTTATGAGAATATTCTTTATTTTTGTTTTCAAATCTCTCATTACGTATTATTCTAAACTTTAAGTAATATTTCTTTGATATCATTATTCTCTTTTAGTATAATATATTCACATTATATGGCAATCAATGGTCTTTTTTATATATAAAAAAAATAGAAAATACCATTGATACTCTTTTTTTATCAGTAAAACTTTTTATTTTTTATCGTCTAAAACATTTTGTTCAATGAAGTTTGACCACTTCTCCGCGAAATTTTTCGAAGCAAATAAATGCGCCATTTTTTACACGAACTTGGCATTTGAAACGGATCGAGGCATTTAGAAAGATGCAAAGCGCAGCCACGCAGCATCTGCCCGTTTTTCCACGCGGCGCGTATGCACGTACGTGGACAGCCCTGACAAAAATCACGCACATGAAGGTGGGGTGCATAAATTATGGCGCCCGCCATGTTTGTCCCGTGGCGTGCCGATTGGACGAGCGAAAAAACAGGAATCCATCCCCCGTTTAAGTGCTCCCACATACGCTCGCATTTCACCCCAACGGCGAAACAGCCCGTTCCGAAATACGCCATTTCTCTTGGACGATTTGGAAATCTAGCGATAAAAGTTTTAGGGGGAAAACTTCTTTGCGAGATTCATATCGCTTATAGGAAGCTGCTAATACTTCTCCCTAATATGTTACGCACCTATTATTTATCAGAAAAAATACGAGGGCTGTACGATTGCTTTAAGCTATACGTATTCAATCATCGGTTATTATATATCTAAAAATTTAAAGAAAAAGTTTATATAAATATTGCAAAAATAATTGTTCACAAATACTTAGAGATCTATTACTGGATATTATAAATATTGTTATACAAGAGGTATTTGTAAAGAAATATGAACGTTCGTATATGCAGGTACATATTGTTCAAACAATATGCATTTGTTTTAATTCGAGATTTTAAGCTTAGTCACACTATATTATATAAGAAAAAAAATTAGAGTGAATAAAAAATTAGAGCGAAGAGAATTGGCTCAATTACACTACGATTATTTTTCAATTTACTTGTAATGCATTTTTTAGACATAAATACATAAAAAGCTCATTAAAGAAGTAATGACTTGTATTGAGATTTGATTCACATATGTAGAAAGAGTTAAAAATTATTGGCTTTTGCATAGAATTGAAGTATAGGATTTGACTATGGTTTCTGCAGAAGCTTACACCTGGCGCCGTTGCGCATTCAGCGCAAATTGCATTTCATTGTACTATACAAAGGCAACACGTTGCTTACAACTTCGGACATTGAACTGCACTAAACGTATGACGGAAATTTTCATATAAAGTGTTCGCAAATCGACATATGAGAAAATGCATATTGACTCTATATTCAAAATAAAATAATTGTTTTAATGTTTATATGTAAAAAAAAACTTACTAAAAACAGTACATCAGAAAATGATTTTAGGCTTCATCAGCGCTTATTAAATCCGCGTATAAAAATTAATAAAACCAATGTTAAGAAATATTGTTGTAATACATCCAATTTGTTTTTCTTTATCATGCGTGATATCACACACACAATTAATATGCATCTTGCATATACTCACAAATTTGCATCATAATTATTAAAATTATTAAAAGCAATATTTTATTTTAGAAAACAATCAAACTATTATTATATTTATGGTCATAATTATCTCTATCGCGAAAATATTGTGCTTATTAGTAGAGTACGAACAGATAGCTTATTGATATCAATTTGAAATATGCGGCTGAAGATATGTATCTGTGCCATTAGCATATCGCGTAGCTTATCGCTATCGAGAAGAGATTTATATCTTAATTGACCAAGTGATTATCTAATATCTTTCTATTTGATACTTGCGATCCGATCTAAAGAGTCAGGTAAAGTCACTTAATATCAAAAGGCAAAGCGACCACGTGCAAGTAGATACATGTTTACCGGAATCTTCGTAAAAGTAAATACGTGTCTCTCTTTCGCGAAGTCAGCAAAGCGCATTTGCATAAAAGATACTATAGCGACGTTATCGCGTCAGAGTGTCCGTGCATACGTACGGATAAGCTGTTCCCCTCGCAGGAAGTCAGCGGCTGCGGTCGCGTCGCGCTAATGGAAATCGTAAACATTAATTAGCAGAGAACCCGCGGTCCACGCAACTAGAGAGAGAAATGGGATTCGATTCTACTGTAGCAACATTCGACAACTGAAAGGCTTCTCGGTCTCGCGAGCGAGCGGATGTTCCCTTCCTCCCCTCGTGCCTTTTGCAATATGTAAACCCCGATTGCCGAATGCGATTATGATATATCAGCGATCAAGTTCCGTTCCAATGTTGTTTCGTGTATGGTGCATTGATGGATGATTCGGTAGCTTTGATCAACAAGCCTATTATATCGAGCGAAGCCGGTCGCGTGCATAATTCGCGGTGCGTTCTATTCCATTGGCGATGTGTATATAACTTCAATTAATTGGCCCTGCAACTTCATCAATGTGTGAATTGCGAATTATTAATAACATCTGAAGCAGCACAATGCAGCCAGTCTTTGTATTATCAAAAGTCATTTCGTTAACTTGAAAGTATTCACGATGTTTAATTTAATCATCCTATATGCAAAAAAAAAATTATGTGTCTCTCTTTCTCTCTTTTCCTCTCTTTCCTGCTTATATAAATAATAAACGTAAAAATATTTCATTTTCTATAATACGATAAGTTATATCGAACAAGAACGACGCCGGCCTTGTTTCGCCGCTCGTTTCGACATGTTTCCGGTAACATCCTGCTATCTTCCATGCGTGTTTGCCGGCTTGTCGGGTTTGACCATTCGCTTACATTGTCAGCACCTTTTTTTATGCGATTGTCTGCGCCGTTACTCGATAAACTCTATCGTCGTTTACGCCCTCCAAGCGATTGCTTCCCGCTCAGATTCGATATGAGGCCTAACCACGAAACTGTAAAGACCCGGACAAATAGGCGACTACAAAATTTTGAATAAAAAAATTCCATCAATTACAATTAATCGTATACTATGCAGATAAATAATTTACGTATAGAAGTAACAAAGACTATTTCTATTTATGTTTCTAAATAAAAAAAAAAAGTGCATAGGATACTTTCTATTATTTTGCATTCTTTTGATTATATAAATCTTCTATAATACTTTGTAAAAAGCAAATTAGTGAACGAAAAAATGTAATCATTACTATTTTAAATAATTCACTTAAAATAAAATTTGTATTTATATTTAACAATATAATTCAAGCTATACCCGCACACGCTAACTTCCCTAAATTCAACTCATATATATTATACATATATTCATACATTATGAGTTGAATATTCAAACATGTAAATCCAGAATTTTTCGACTATCCATATTATTAAATTGTAAGATATTTAGGCAAATTTTGCCAGTTTTCGATTTCCAAATATTTGAATGTCAAGATTTCTTGTAAAAAAAATTCCTATTATAGTATTTTCATAAAAGATATAGTAATTGCCATAACTGCTTTTGTGTTGATGTGTAATATCTCTATCGCATCATCGTCAATTATTTTCATTCTTATGCCTCTTAACGCATTCGATATACCACGCTTACGCGATCCGCGCTACAGGTGCAGATAGCGCGTATCTATCGAGAGGCGATCGAGAGGATCGAAAGCGAGCGGAACAAAGTCCCCTCGATTCAGCGATCCATGAAGCCTCCGGACGCGAGAAGCGTTGTAAATCTCTGTCATGCTCCATAAATCCCACCCTCGATATTGCTCTGCCCGAGGTTATACAAGTATACGTATACGTGTATGACTCCTTTTCCGGCGTTACCATCACTTGAACACGGATTAAAAAAAAAAAAAAAAAAGGGAAAAACATCGACCAAGAAAGGGGAAAGATAAGGAAGTCCAGCACAGTACACCGCTCGGAAATTTCGATCTCTTAGCAGACATGCTTCATAAATTCGCTCATAGCGCAAGTGGTTTTTATCGTGAAGAATCTACACGATCCGCACAGGAGATCGATATAAAATTTGACTGATTGCTTGGATGTTTTCTGTGCAACACCTCCGGAGTGAACCCTATCTCAATGAAGAGACCGGAAGTGAGAGGAAGGATAATATACTCGTACTACATACTAACAATAAACTTATTGTTAGTATATTTTATCTTCAAACAATGCAAATAATGATAGACAGTAATATGTAATATTTACGTAGCGCATATAATGCTGTTTTAGGCTCGTAGATAAATATAAGTGCAGTCATAATGAGGTAAGACATTTCTAAGTAACCTTTGGAAAGTACTAGTAATGTCAAATAATATCATATTTGGATAATATGTGCAATTTCCGTCTGAATTCGTAATTAATGCACTTGTTTGCTTAAGTTGTTAAGTTATAAGTCCCAGAGCTGATTATAAATCGTAAAAATAATGCCAAGACAAAACATCTAACTATGTATAAGCATTGTAAGTCAGACGCATACTAAGTAAATACTTAGTAAATTAATTGGATTATGAAAACGTATAATTTTGCATCACTAATAACATATAGAATTATATGTATAGAATTCCTTTTTATTTATATACGTTATTATAATTCGTTTATTATTTTGTTATCTTTAAATAAAAAATCTAGAAAATAATTTGTATTCGAAGTATTATCTTGCAACCGCATATTGTGACCGATGCGTTAATAAATGCGTATAAATAAATATTTCTAATCGCACGCGTAAATAAGTTCTTTTATTAACATTATTATAATATACACGTCTTTGTGATAAAACGTACAAATTATAACTATCTGTATGATGAGTTTAAATAACATAGAATGTTACGGAAAACGCAGAACGCGCGGCAATTTCCCGGCGAATTACGAAAAATGAGGATAAGTTTGTAGCAAAGTTAGACAACGCGAGACCGAATCGAGAGACTGTTTCTTTCTTCATCATTCTTTCGTCACAATAAACGGTTTAACATGTTCGTCTGTTTATGAATTCTTGAAAGTAATATTGTAGTTGCTAGTAGTACGGTAGACGAAATCCGGTTTTTGACCGCGTGCAGGAAGCTAATTATCTTATGGTTATCCGAACGGATGTAGCTGCACAGTCGCCTGCGCTCAACAGAGAATTTAAACAATAATCTTGAAAAAGTATATACTAAATGCAAGCTGAAGATTTATAAGATAAACATTGAAGAAGGAGTTTTAATATATAAACGGCTATTTTTTTAATTTCTCTACAAACTATACATGTGAATCTCTAAAATGTCAGCTCTGAGAGAGCAAAATTATGTGTCACACAACATATTTCTATTTCTTTTTAATATATTGTAGGCTCACATTTACTTCGTTTTTCGTTCATCTATTTAAAGCTTATTTATACTCGTAAGAGACATGTTCAGGGAACATAAAAGTGCTGAGATCTTCCTCTTCTACCACAAGGATTCAGGATCCTTTGATATCTGAGTTTGATCGACGCCCACACAAAAAGGCCACTCACAAACGGAAGCAAACAGGCAAACTACGGAATCGATCACATCGTCTATGAAATTCTGGTTCTTGTATGCTTCTGTTAGAAAACATTATTTCATTAAATACGTATATGTTGGTCAATCTTTCTCATTATCATCGTAGCTTTAAAGCTACTTTTGTATCTTTAATTTCTTAAAAATCTTCTCACGCAATGATTCTTTGAATCCATTGACTTTAATTCTTATTTGGAGATAAAAAAATATTTAAATTCGACCACACAAGAGCAACAGCAAAATATTGACATTCTAGAAAGAGACATGCTGTGTCATGAATTACATTACAGCATGCAAAATTATAAAGCGATTTTTTAATATTCGCGAAAAGTCATCCAAATGAAAATAAAATCCTACGGTTCGTTAGTTTCCATGGCATTTACAATTAATGGGAAAATGGTACCGTTCATAGGTACCGTACATAGGTAATGGAAAAAATCGCGCACACCACCGACAACGCATGTGATTGTAGTTAATGGGAATATCCCGAGGCACTTCGATTTTCAGTATTAATTGGGAAAGCTATAGCCTGCATTTCCACGTATTATCCAGTAAAAAAGCGCCCCTTTTACGGAATTTTTTTCTCACCATTAGCTTGAAGCTAATTACACCTTTAGTCAACGAACAAAATTGCGTTTCGTATAAATTAAAATGGCTGCGTGTGGTCGCGACGGCAAGATATATTTTTCGAACGTAATAAAGAGAAATAATAAAGCGCCGATCCTGGTTTAATAAACGCGTAAAAATAATAGTCGTTAAGCACCGATGTATTTATTTCATTAATATGAATAAAAGCGAAAAACCGACGCGCGTCTTCCGTTCATATAACGAAATAAATTTTCGAAAATGACAATTTTGTAATCGTAATGACAGCTTTGTCGCTTTAATAAATAAATGGTGTACAAAGCCAATGCTGCGAATTAATACGTTGAAACGGCATTAATAAATCTGCATGCGCACGCAAGCAAGCTAACTTTCCGGTTTTATCAGTGAAATTAATGATTGTTTGAAAAAACGCTAACTTATCATCGCTGTAAATGCACACAAACGCATCTCTATATCACTTATTTACGATAAAGAGATGGGCCATTTAACTATAAAGAATCACATTTTCTAACGATAATGATTAATTTGTTAATTAATCATTGTGAAAAATCTCGTATAAATTAGTCTCGGTAATAGAAAAAGAAACTGCAAAGATAATATTTGTATATCTTTCTAAAGTATCTCATCCTATAGCAAAAACAATAAATTGTCCAACTATAGAAAAACTAATCATACAAAAATTTTATTCTAATTTCAAACTATATGGCAATTCTAACTTCTAAATGTAAAATATAATATATGAAAACATGTTCACACAAATATAATAATTTATATGCATGTTTAGTAATAATTATTATCAAATTTTTTTATTGTAATTAATGAATATAAAAAACGCAAAAGTTGTCAAATGTGATGTAATCATTATATAATCCGATATTTCTGAATTATTCTCTTTCAATCTGACATCGCATTACATTACGAAATACTTGACGATAGAGTCAGTAATTGTTCAATCAATAATCTAAAAAATAATCAAAATATTAATACTTATGCTAAATATTAATAATTATGTCATGTTTTCAAAAACTATTTCTTTAGATAACGGATAGATGTATCCGTGTATTTGTTTTTCTTTCGAATGAAATTATATACAAATGTACATTCCGATTACGCCATGTTGTTTCAATACATTTTTGCGAAGCATAAAAATGCAATGCCGAGCATAAAAATCAACAATGAAAATAGACATAACCTGCCTGTTATCCTGTTAAGTATTTATCTAGTTTCCCTTTACCTTCTCGCCGTAGATTAATCGTGTACATTCACCAACGACTCGCTCGTCCGCCACTTATCGGCACCATCGACCGCGCAATTGTGGTGTGGACTCGATTTCTCGCGATCTGACTAATATTTATTTTATAAACTCCGAGATTATATACTCGCGCGCGTATGATGAAGCGCATCGTTCGATTAGCTCCTTTATACTCGCCCGCTGAAATAATTGCTTATCAACGAAACCGCTCATCCGGCCAAGGCAATTATCGTTGAATCGCTGATATACTTAACGCACGATTAGTGCGCTCGGACAGATTGGCAGATCATTAGAAATGATCGACGATTCACGCATAATATCCATCAGTTAGAACAATCCGAGTGCCATTACAAGCGCGAGTATGTGGGTGTGTTCGCGCGTATTTTTCCTTTTTTCCCCTCCTTCTCGACTAATTAAAATTGAAAATTACATCGAGCAAACGCAACGACACCTGCACAAATCTACATACCGGATCGACGACTGTCGTATCCAGGCTTGCCTTTGCATCAGACTGATATCTAGACACACGCATGTACGAGGCATACGATGTACGAGAGGTATCACTTTCAAATCGATCGACCTTGCGTCACTACCGGCGCCTTCTCGAAAGATCTCGGAAGAATCGTGTGAAATTCCATGTATGAAGCTGAGAACGAATGGACGATCTTTTAATCGATTCCTAAAATGTAGCGTGAGATATCATATATTCGCGTTATATTTATTCGTGTACTCAAAAATTAAACTTGTAGAAAAGTCTGTAGTTGTGCACAAAATGCAAAAATTGTTTATGTAATAGTGAATTTATTGAGACAGAGATTAGTTTCAAAAAGTTCAGTCTTGCTTAATAACACTTCTATATTAACTATCATTAGATCATGATTAATAATAATATCTAAGATAATTATATGTGAGTCAATGCAATTAATAATAATAAATCGAAGACTGAGAAAGAGAGTGGCACGGCAGCGTTTCCCTTAGAACTGAAACGATACGCGCGGACAAGTTCGTTCGCCCACACGAGCGTCTATCAATAGCTTCTTTCGTCAGGTCCATCATGTAATGGTAGATCATTACGAGTTGTGAATTATGCGAACACACACATGCATTGAGAAACCGAGTGCCAGCATAAAATCACACTTACGGAATCGACATCGACGGCGAAAGAAATGATATCATCGGTGATGATTTAGTGATGTAAAAGATTATGCTGGTTTCTTTCTTATATAATACATTTACGCGATATATATATATATATATTTTTTTTTTCTTTTCATTGCATATCATATACTGTTTTGCTAATATTCAGCAATTATAATGAAAAGTAAAAGCGAAAATAAATCCGCGATAACACTTGCTTTGAATTACATATAAATTATTTAAATATATATTTTTGTCGAATTTTCATTAAGTGAACATTTGATTTGCAGAGATTGCACAGTATTTATCGCATAATTTTGATTTGAAATATTTAATATTTCAATACTCAAATTTTCCTACTTCTCCGATTTTTGCAACACTTCGAAACCAGCCATTAGAAAATATTTTCAAGGGGAATAGTTATATTATCGGCATTCCGAGCTAATATTACTCTGAACTCGTAGTAAGAACCAGTTGTTTTTTTTTTTTTTTTTTTTTTTTTTTTTTTTTTTTTTTTTTTTTTAAAGAAATAATTACATCGCATTACAATAAAGAGTCAGAATATGTAAGCCGTCGTTTATAAAAACACTTTGACGATGAAGAAATTATTGTGACATGAAATCTGTGTAAATATAACATCAACGATATGCGCATTCGTTTTTAAAGCGAGTTGCTATACGTATTTATCGAGATATTGATATATCGGCATTTTTTTATATCTATAATGATGCTCAATAATTGATCTTGTACATATATTATCGATTATTTATCTGTTCAGTTCTAAAATAATTAACCAACGCTTAAATATAATCGATCAGTTCGCTACGTATCTTAAGCCGTGATATGAATCATCTATATAAGATAATATCTGTTGTTCTTCTTTTTATAATTATTAATATAACAATTAAGAATTATAAATACATAAATAAATAGTGGCAAGTCACGTGAGAAAACTACTGAAAAACAAAACGCTAAACCTAAGCACATTTTACATATATTCGATTAATGTAAAATAAGATTATTTGAAAAAGTATAATGGAAATTGAAAGTTTATATAAAAATGTTATATATAAATTATATATCCTGAGTTATAGAGGTATAGCTAAATATAAAATTTATCTATCTTGGATGTTTTGATAAGATAAAAATAAAAAAAGCTCTCTAATATATTTAAATTTTTGCTAATTATTACGATAATGCGCTTTATTAACTGAATAAAAATAATATACTCGTATATAGATGTAATAAGATAATAAAATAAAACGAGATATGCATCTGCACGTTAATCTACAGTACTTTGAACTGCCTTTAATCATTATTGTTAGCTCAACGACCTCGTAAAGCGTATTTTTCTCTCTTCGAAACCATGCGGTTTAAAAAGTAACGAATAAAACCTTAACCGCGAAAAAAAAAATTCGGCAAAACTTCGCATTTCCGTCCATAAAAGGTCATTGACTTCCATTGTCACGAACAATACAGTACGCATGGCGTTTTCATTGCAACGGCGGCGGGTTCATTGCGCTCTTGCATTCTATGTTGCATACCACCTGTAGGGAAGTCATGCGCTTATGCATCGAGCATATCGCGGAACCATGTGCTCTGAAAATTGACGGTGTTTTCGCGGGAGCATCAATTACGCGACTATACCGGGACTAGACGGGGGCTGAGAAAGAACGGAAAATGTGACCATGTACGACGTGTTTGTATGACCGCGTGCGTGTGTCTGCATGCGTGTACCCGGTGATCGAAATCAACCGTGCTCGAAGCTTACGACATACGGTCCCTCGGAGTCATTGACACCGAGAATCGCCATGGAGTTCAATTGGATGCCCCTGTGATTTTAGACTCGCCGCTGATTTACGGATTGCGCCGAGAGAAAGGCGATTCGCGTCGCATTCGGATTCGCAACGGAAGATGCAAACTGTGTGCGTCTCCGAGATTATTCCAGAAGTATTCAAACGTGCCTTAAGCGTTCTATGATGTTAATTAAACTCTTCAACTATTAAAATTATTATGAAAAAAAAATGTCTACTGCTCGAATAAAATTCTCCATGTAACATGGCAAAATATCGATGTAATTAAGAGTTAATACTAATCCCAGTGCTGCCAGTTATCGATAGTATCAAAAGAAGTGGCTTCCGCGCGCAAAAAAAATATTTTGATATAATCATTACAACTTTCTAAGTCTCTAAATTTAATACAATCATATAAGAAACTTTCAATTTTTCAATCTTGCAACTGCAATAATTATAAAAATACGCAGTTTCTAAAGAATTTTATGCTATGCTTTCAATAGTAAGTCAAATTAAACATCAAGAAAAATTTATAAAATAATAATTTTATCATAACGAAAATTACGAGAAAAAGAGCATTCTACTAATAATTCTACTAAAATAATTTTTTCATAATTTACCTTCTATATTAAAATATTAAATAAATAAGCAGAGTAAAATATACATAAAATTTATTAATCGAGAGTTCTTAAAATAGCTTTTATGCTATCTGGATCTGCTTATTAAGATCATTCCTTCTTAGTCAGTAACTCAACATTACGTACAATTCCTAATGCACATAATCACTGATTACATAAAATGATTGCACTTATACGATAATCTCATTCATCGCAGAACCACTCTCCCGCGCAACATCTGCTATCGATAATGGGTTGACTATTAAACACAACTATCCGCAATCAATAAGGAATTCGCATTACGCATTGCGGCAACTAAGATCCCCGACGACTTATACCGCAATCAAGACTCTTTTCATATAGATACTCGTCAGTCTTTGAACCGACAAACAGAACGATTTTCTCTATTCCTATCTATGACGTCGCTCAACGTCATTAGTGATCATTTAACGAAAGTTTAAGTATTTATTTTTTCCGCTTATTTTTTACCGGTAATCAGTTTAAGACCTAAAACCGTAAGAAAAATTGAAATTGTTTATATAAACCGTCTCCTAATTTTCTTTCTAAAAGAACGTTCAGTTATAGAATAACTCATGATAAAATAATGATTATAGTATATGTAAAATATGTAAAGAAGTGTCACAACATATACACAAGCACACACTATAAATTGCCGAAATTAAAATAAATTACACGTTTAAATTTGTGTCAACGAAACCTAATGTTGGATTGCATCTATTACATAATCGTGAGAATAAACAACACACAGTTTGCGATACATCTACATACATTTAAAATATCGAACAATACATCACTCTCTTTTGATTTCGAACATCATAGATTCTCGAGAGAGAGATTCGTTACTTTGTTAGAGTTTTGGCAAGTGTCTCGCTATCGCAAATAATCAATGTCGTTAAAATGTCGCTCGATGTCACGACATATCGCTCTAGATTCTAGATCGCTCTAGAATGACAAGATCGATAGCACACAAGTCTATATACATTTTCATCGCGCCTAAGCTTTCCGATGCGCGGACAAGTGACTTATTTATAGATAAATGTATAGGCACGTCACATACACAGTTATATCACGGGAAATACGATGTGTAACTGTGGTGCCACTTTTTGTTTCTTGTAAGATGTAAGTTTAATCAACGAGTCACGGAAAAATCGCGCTGTCGTGCATGCAAAAGCTGCATGGCGATGTCTAAAGACACAACATCTCATACGAGAGATAGAGAAATTTGATAACGTGCAGGAAAAAGAGACATCGCACTATTATATGTGCTCTGAATTCACATTACGTGACTGTCGTTCCTTTAAAGTAACGCGAACCTATCCCGGTTAAACTTTAACAGAATAAAAAATGAATCATAAAATGTTCAACTATTTTTATCTTGCATTGAAAAACTGTCACATTAATCTTTAAAATACTTATAATTCTTATTAAATTTTTTCTAGCAATTATTTTCTATGAACTTTATAAGTTAGTTATTATATATAAAGCACAAATAATTTTTTATTCAATTCTTCAATAATAATAATTAAAGTAAAATATATTAGATGGTTATTATTTTAGATGATTGTAATATTTTAGATAATTGTATGGATAATAAACTAAGTGTGTCGTGTTCTCAGTCGGATATCGCAGATCGGTTTCTGTCTCGCTAACGACCAGTTGAAATCCACGTGTGCATTTTTACGCATCGCCGCGTAAAAATGCGACGAACTTTCGAAGCATCATATGGTGTTGAATGCGTGACGCGTCAATACATATCGTTATCTAACATGTGCGCGACACTATTGCACTCGCTTAATACCGAAATACGCGTGCGCATGTACATGCCGGTAAGAAACGGATACGGCGCTTCCACGTGGAGGGCAATGAGCTTCATGCTGAAAAGTGCAAACACGCCACGACCGCATGCGTCCATTGCGCGCTTTTTACGCCTTTTTAAAGTAATGACTACTGTCATTTCAGCAATTGTTCGACGAAAGGCCAATAACCTCTGTCATGTTTATGAAGGATACTAAGTATTAACCGTTGACGTCTTGAGGAATTTCTCGCTGCCCACATCCATTGCAATTTATCGACCGCATATCATTTTGATATTCGAAATAATCGATTAAATAAAAACATGTGTTTGTCTGTAAGAATTTTATTTGAATGGAAGAAAGGGGAAATATATGCTATATTACCAGTAGTGTTGTGTAATATAATTGAAATTAATATGTTAGCGATTTAAGGAAAAACTGAATACATTTCAGAAGTATAAAATATTCAGTTAAAGTTGTTCATAGAATGTCGATTTCTCTAAAGTGTAATCAATGATTAATTTCTATATGTTATACATATAACTTCTTCATCGCAAGCAAATATGACTAATATCAGCAACACAAAGATCGAAAGAAATATCCATGTGTGATGGCAACTATCTAAATTCTTACATGTACATTGCTTATCATAAGCAAGAATTTTTTAATAAAATTTGATAAGGAAAAAAATATATTCAATAGCAATAAACGAAATCAACAAACTACAATTTAATTGTGACACTTCGCACACGTTAGACATCTAATATCGAGTGAATGATATGATAAGTTAGCTGTGACGATCTGAGATCGTAACTACTCTTCGACCCTATTAAGAAGCAAGACACCCCCAAACCAACCCTCTTTATCCCACTATCCCCCGAGGAGTTTGCGCGTGACCGTTTAACGATCCACGGCCATCTTGGACGCATGGCGTCGGCGTCGGCGTCGGCGTCGCTCGTCACGTCATCCAACGGGATTGCGGTCTCTCCGGAAACTGCGAAGGAAAGCCTTCGTTCTTATCACTTACGATAGATGGCGATGTTGGTTCTTATCCGGTTTTCTAGATGCGCCAAGTGTAAAAAATAAACCTCTTCAACCCTCCCAAACATCCTAACATTTATAGAATTCTATGTATCTTATAGTCAGATAAGTGTGATAATCAGTCTCTTATAGATACCATGTTTCACATATTTTTTATTCATTTATTTATATTTATTTATGCAAGAAATTACTGCAATTTTTTCCAAAAACTAGCGAATTACTATCAAATGTGATGTATTGTGTGTGTGCTGTGTCTGTATTCATTCTTATTTTCTCAAAATTTCAAATTCCTATCTCTTTAAATAAACTTATCGTCTTTGATAAATTTTTCAAGCGCATGACAGCGACGCAAAAGTATAATCAAAAGACAAGTAATTCATAATCCATTTTATAATCCGTTGTAATTTATAAGTTATAAAGCTAAAAAGTCTATATTAATTATTTATTCCTATAAAAACCGTTTAATAAATTCTTATTTTGTTTCTATTTAAATAATCATGATATATGCACAAATAAAACTTTCAGTCTGCATTTAGAAGCTGTAATATGTATCGCATATTGAACAACTCTTGATGCTTTATAGAAAGCATTTCGCACGTTTTTTTTAGGAATATTGCACATTCAGCCGAATTATAGGGCTGTAATAAAAGCTAGGTATTTTGGTTAATCGAAGATTACACGTGGAACGGAGGTAACGTTATTAAAGAGATCTCGGACCGATCTTAACGGCATACTATAATTTCAGCGATTCATTATCGTCCGCTAGGATGCGAATGAAAGAGAGAGGGCGGAAGAAAGGAAAAGAGATTCACGGCTATTATACGGAGCGCATAAACGGCCCGGCACGAGAAACATAAAGGGCGCCTTCTTGCGTTTATCGATCTAATTGTCGGAGAACTTAATTGCGGGTGATGAGAAACGACCTTGAGGAGGGTCGTCGCCGCTAGCACAACCTCCGCCGCCGCAGAGACCGAAGTTCAAGCATCCTGGGACTTCCGTGAGAGAAGGTAATTACGAAAGTGACCTGCCCCAATGAAATTTGCCTCCTTCCACCAAAGACCGAGCGACTTGTTAATGAAGAAACCTCCGTTGCACGTGTTTTGGTCCACGTGGAGCGAAAACCGATATTCTTGTACATCAACAATCATATACAGAAATTAGAAGTATTATAATATATTTTAATAAATGTATGTAGAATAAAAAAAATATTAATCAAAGTTGTATTAACTTTGGAACAAATATATCTTCCGTTGTTTATTCATTTCGGATATTATATAATAATGAAAAATGGAATATTGAAGAAATGCACGAAAAACATCGACTTAACAATTTTATAATTATTAATTTAATAATTTAATTAAATGCAATAGTCATTTAGTTGTTATGTTATATGTCGTAAACTAATTAAATATCAACTAATATGGCTTCATACATAAAATTAAATGGAGATAACTATGCATTTTAATTCAAAATATACTGTTACTATATATTATAATAAACTTAATAACATGCTGTTGTAAATTTAATTTTGTTAGGATTATACTGAATTAGATGTTAATTAGATATATCATCTAGCGATATAAAATAATATTTTTGTTGTATTCCTTTATTGTCAAGATATATAATATACTATATGTAGTATTGAGCATATGTCTTTGTTAATCTAATAATATATTATAAGATAAACGTGTAGAAAAACTATTAGAACATATATTTTTAGTTTTTCTATATACAATTGCATATATTATGATACATCTTTTTTCTGCATCCAAATTATTAATAAAAAAATTAGCAGGATTATTTTAAAGAAATAATAATGCATTAGCGTCTCAATGTTAAATCAATTAAAAAATACCGTAACATATAAATATATTCAATAATAATGTTCAAGATTATTAAATACGAAATATCGACATAGCTGAGAGATGTATAGACGACAGAAAGTACCGAGGTTAGTAAGAATGAATAAGAAATAAGGACGGTTTCGATTCAAAAAGTCAGAGCAACTGCAGACGCGTCGAGAAAGAGAAATCTCTCAGCTCGTAACCGGTATGTCTCCTTTGATGGGAAATCCGTGAAAAGTCGAGATTGAATTATCCTACCGTCGTCGCAGGGCTAGAGACGGAGAGGGGGGGGGGGGAGAAAGAGGGGGAGAAAGAGAGAGAGAGAAAAAAGAGCAAAATGAAAGAAAAAAAGACTACAGACGGATAGGGATGACGCGAGAGTGGGCGGAGAAGAAGAAGAAGCGAGAAAGAGCGAAAGACCTGCACGAGAGAGGGAGGGAAAATGGGAGAAAATAAAATATACCCCGGCCATTGGCGCGACTTCGTTTCGTACATTTTATTTGAGCCAATTGGATTTATTTATGCGGGTGGTCCAGGGGGTTGGGGCCGCGCGAGAGGGTGTACGAGACGGAATAGCGCGAGGCTGGTAAAGGAGTTTCCCTCTTTTCCCACCTCGCCCCCTCACCCCCACCACGCCCTTTCGCTGTCCGGGACTCCACACTTTATTGTATATTTAATTCCTCGTTGTTTATCTCCGTCCCATTCTCGTATCTCGTGCAGGTTTAAACAGATATTTCAGCGGCAGAAAGCTGTTGTGAAAGCAAAAGAGACGGTGGGAAAGCGTGCAAAAAAGAAAAAAAAAAAAAAAGAAAAGGAGAGAAGATGAGGGGAATAAGAGAAAAAGGACGATGAAATCTTGCCGAAGATGGCATTATTGCTCTTTGAATTCCGCTTCTGCACACTTCTGCCGAAGTTTGTATCCTCAGCATATTGCAAAATTCGCAGTACTGAACGCTGAACAAGATCGATTGATCGATATTTAAAATATTGCGATTATTTAATAATAATGTGTTTCAAAATCAAGAAATATATTCTGGATTATTACTATCTATTACAGATAATAGATAGATAAAAAAATAGTATTGTATTTATAACTCTATGCTAGCAATGTGTAACAAAATTCTTTGGAAATGTAATAGATATGCTATAAAAATGTAGATAAAAAAATATTTATATAAAAATCAAATTTATATCTCTTACAGTTATATATGTATCAATCAACATTTTAATAACATTGCTTCTATACCTGTTGGTTACGATAACATAGCATATGTATATATTGGTAAACCATGTATTATTCTATCAGAGTATTCTGTGGCTACTCTACTCAAACAACAAGATCAATCCAATAAATTCTGTTGAAATTGGTAGAACCATTTGGATACAAATGCTAGCAGAATAGCTCGATTCCGCTTTTGAAACCACGAATGCCAATTTAGCTCGAATCAACCTCACGCGTTGTTAAACAATATACATTTTTACTTGATTATATAACTTATAATACAAATTGCATGTTATAGCAATTTACAGCCGAAAAATTTAACATAAAAAGCTGTAAATGTCAAAGTATCTTAAATGGTTTCATATAGAATCGAGGCTTTTTTCAAGTACTACTAAGCTTGACACATACTGAGTTTTATTCAACAGAGATATACAATTTGAATAATATCGTATTTACGAGTTGTTTATGTCAAATTTTCAATAGTACTTCGACTTGTGCGTTTGCAGTACTTCGTCCTCGTTCGCAAAAGGCGTTGAACGATAGTGCAGTTTCTGAGAAAGAACGAATGCGCCGCAAAGGCGGCCAGAAGTTACCAGAATGGTGGAGGAACTGGCTTACTTCCGGTTCGCCCTATTCGCGCCACCATCCGGCACGAGCTGCATTCTCACGCTCATCTACATACTCGGTCGTACATCAATATTCGGAGCGGCCGGGAAACGGGCTCCGCTTTGCATACTGGACCCCCCGCTCGTGTCATTTCATCTTTCGTAAGGATCCCAGTGGGACATCGCGTGGTAGATCCTGAGAAAGGAGTCGCGCACAAAATACACCCCACGAACCGCCGCCCAGTCTTCGTACGTGCCGATGAATTCAAGAAGAAAACGAATCCGGCATCAGCGCTCTCAAAAATCGTAACGCGAAGTAATTTCTTCAAACTGTAAACTGCCAAATGGGACACGAACGCATTTAGTCACATTTTTAACTGTTATATTTGCGTCTGAAAATGATTAGTTTGTAAAAATTTATATTCCCCATTATATTTTGTTTTCTTTTATTTTTCAATTTGATTTGATTATATTTTTTTTAATTAAACAATTTATTAAAAATTCTATAAGTTAGAAAGATATAGTTCTAGAGGAACAATATCCGTCGTTATTATAAAATATGCTTAATGGTTGTCGTTTTTTACAGACCAAATCGATATCGATCATCGGAATAAAATATGCATTTTAATAGATGCAGTTGTAGACACAACATGTGGTTGGTTGCTTTCTCGCAAGGGACCGCGACTCTTCCATTCTTCCTCCGTAATTATTATGCTTTACAAAAGATCGCGGACGGTGACGCGAGCGGTGAATGTGTGCGATCCTGGAAGATGGAATGTGGGTTGCGTAATTTAAATAATTCAGGAATGACCCTGACCTCGGATAGGTTACAGGGTGACCTGCAGCCGGCGATTACAATCACAATGCATCACCAAGTTCTCAGGGTAAGACAGGTAGCGCCGTCTGACTCGCATATATTAAATCAAAATTATTGGCTCTCTGTGTCTGATATATACAATCTATATATATATATATATATATATACAGATATATAAATAGAAAAAATTTGATAACGCACATTCAGCAGACTTATTAATTTTTCTGATGCTTTCAAAAATTAGTTACTCAATTTTTTCAACATTATATGTCTGAGAAGACAGAGAAAGACATAGAAGATAGAAAATAACAAAGAAGTAAAGAAATGATAGAGAAAAATAAGGAAAAATTAAGTGAACATCTAAATTCTCCAAAATTGAATTCGAAATGACAATGGTTGCATGACTAGTTGCATCATTCTCTTGCATCGCATTATCATCGTACTGAAAGCAGAAACTGGACTTATCCGCCATGGTACATATAGATCGAGAAGCATCGAATATTTAACCGGCACGCATTTAAATGGCCCGATTCGCAACATTAACATAACGGTAGGTAATTCCAGATGTCAAAGCTTGACTGCGTTCTACGTTCAAGGGTACGCATCTCGCAGAGATCCCACGGTAAGAAGTTAGACTGTTCGGTCTTGAAATCAGCGATTTCGAATATAGGATAGCCGATGCTTTTTAAATGATATGCAGGATGCACGGCGCACGAAACTCCGTGAGAAATTGCGGATAATCTGTTCGCCGGATCAAAGCCTTTTCGACAATTGGAGATATGCAAAATAGGATTCATTCAATATAAGCAGAAGCCGTTTTACTGTTGCATAGATCAATTGTAAGTTGCATTTCGAAAGACGTAATGCAAAACGCTATGCAAATGACACAATGTAGAAAGAAAGCATAATTTCACTTGTGTGAAAGACTGTCGATAAACTCAATTCATCTCAGTAAGTCCTTGTTGCTTCAATTAAATATTTGTTACGAATTTTTTGTGTAAATTCTTGATTACATATATTATTAAAACAAAATATAAGATTTAAAAAAAGCGTACGCGCAAAAGTAAAAGAAAATTTTTTGATAAATCATTGTTAAAATATTTTTCTACTAAGCTTTTCGCGATAGTACTTTTTAAATTAGTCACTTTTATTGTGTCAATAATTATTTACTATAAAAAACGTAAATATGGAGCACATATTTAGTACGCACATGCGTACATATATAGTACGCAAATATATGTATACCTTGTAATTAAACTTGCTTGTAATTTATTTATGGATTCAAATGGCATACTGTTGCACTCAAAATAGTGATGCAATTAACATTTCCATTTCGCCGAGAGAATTTGTTATATATTCAACACATGATGTTAGTTATCATAATCCGGTAATTAAATAAACAGAGATGAATCTGTGAGACTAGCTATTCACAAAATTCAGCTGATTTAACAATTACAATATATTACGGCAAATCGTAATTTGTTTATAAAAATTATCGATAATGTATAATCCTGCAGCAAATGATTAATATATTTTTTTTTAACTTTCGAGAAAGACCGTAGGAGAAAGAGAAACAGAAGTTTATATATTATTCAACTAGCGAAGCGCGATGTAATAGTATGGGTGAATCGATGTGATTCTTATACTGAATTTAAATCAGGAATATTCTAAGATTGTCTGCTCTATGTTTGATAATAATAGAAAAATTTTTGCGCACCCTGCAATGTGTTACCGTTAGTCAATAATCTATATTTAAAGTATAAATCTATATTTATTTCCTATCAACGTCAATATCGCGCACAGCATTTACGAGCAATCTAGGATCGTAAAATAAGATGCTTTCGATCTATGACTGTCTCTTCATAAACAGCGTTGCTAAAAGTGTGCAACACGGCAATCATTTCTTAATAATAAAATGATAATAATCTAATAAAATTTTTGATAATCGAATAAAATTCGATTTGAAAATCCAATGCGATTCTTTTTATATAATGACAGATAATATATCGCGCGAGAGAGAGAGAGAGAGAGAGAAAATTTAATTGAAAGCATATCGTCATGTCGCTTTCAATTAATCCGGAGACATCATCTTGTCAAATGAGGCAACGCATAGTACAATAACAACACGCGATCGAGATTTATTGACGAATAACGTGGTTGGGGCAAAATTAACGTTTTCGATGCTCGGGAGTAAACGGCCGAAGGGTTGTAAGCTGGTATGCAGATGAGCCGACATGGTCGACCCCGGAGGCGGATGTTGGCAGTCTGCAGCTACGTAGACAATAGGCCAGTACCATTATGTCCATCGAATCCTAAAACCCTATAGAGTCGTTCTTCTCTGTCTATTATCCCGCTGGTGGCAGGCCACATTGTGTAACCGGCCTACCACGGGACCTCGGGCATTGTCGGTCCACCTAATTATTCGCAAATCTTCCGCTCATTGCCGGTAACTCCCCCCCCCCCCCAATCCTCTAATTCGCGAAATTCCATCGCTTCTCTAAAGCTCCTGCATTCGGTCGTGATTTACGTGATCTCTCGCTCCCTCTCTTTTCCCCCTCGTTTTCCCGTCTCAATCAGATTTTCGCGATGTCGAATATTTAATGACTGATATAATACTCTTGCGTGTTTAATAATATAGAACTGTTCCTACAGAAAATAGCACGGAATATGAGAATCGGTATTAAGGTTCGCATATCAACGTGTATAAGACGTTATATTTAGTCAGAATTAATTCAATTGTAAATAATGCGTTAATCGCTTTCCTCAAATTATAGCCTCCGAGATAAGAATTGTATTTTTCTAGAATTTTCTTAACAATGATAAACTTGCGACTCAGTCTCAAATAATAATGTCGCCAAAATCCCATTATCCATGCATTTTTTAACAATGCAAAATCTAATAATTTAATTACCTTATTCATTTTAATATACTCTTTTAATATATTAAAATTGATATTAAAAATTGATATATTATAATTGATATAATTTAGTAGTTAATAGTTTGCTATTTTTCAATTACATTTATTGTTAGATACGTTAGGCTCTTTTAATTATGATCATATCATCTTTGTATATATTTAAAGCAAAAACTTACCTCAGGATCACTTGATTCCGCTCTCTTATATGTAAACAATGGAGCCAACTTATCGTAGAGGTTTACGCGTTCATGAAGATCTTTGAAGGGATTTTTAGTACTAAAGAAGTCGAGATCAATGTCCAAGATATATGGAGTATCCTTTTCGGGTAGATATTGACGTAATATCAAGCTGACGGCTGTAAAGTCATCTTTCTGCAACATAAATATCAGACAAACCATATTATAGTATATGTCAACTTTTTTATGTGTACTCTTTTAGATAAATAAAAAACATTTCAATGTTAAAAATATCTTCTTGATATTATAGTTCTTAAGGTTTCTGGATAAATAAGATTTTCAAATTAATACAAACGCGTAAATTAATTTTCCAATAATTATAAATGTGTGTATACATCACTTTTCCTTGAATTTACAAAATGTTTACATGTTAAACACTTTACATAACTAACAATCGCGCGGGAGGAAGGAATGAAAGAGAGGGGGATATACAGTTTTACGATTTGACATTTTTTATATTTTTTTCATCGCTGATAATCGCGCTATTTTAGCTATTTGTCACTGAAAGCGAGGTTATTCGCTGGAAGATATCGCGTGATGAAACATCAGAGCATTCAGCTCTGCGAATTAGCGACGCTATATTACTCAATCCTTTTTTTGACGCTGCGCGCTGACATCGCTGGCGAAACGTTGACGATAATTACCAATAAAATGATCGATTGCCGAACGTTATATCGAACTCACGGCCTGTTCGGTCCAATTTCCAAACAGGATTTCACCAACCATAGGAATATACGAGACGCTCGACGACGTGTGCAACCGTTCGTATGAACCGGATATTGTTCATAGCGGGGCAAAACGTGATGCTGCCCGCGTATAGAGGGTTTTTTGTGACGCACAAAAAACAATGACTGCACTCGAATTAATTCTGTTAGAATTGATACTCGGCCCCGGCACTGGGATCGCAATTTGCATGCGTTCACAACAATGAAATACAACGGCGCGCGCGGGGTGAGCTGTAATACTATCGCGAGGAAGAGGAAGAGGAGGGGAAAAAAGGGGAGAGAAACGGTAGGAGGAGAAAAGCAAAGCCAACAATCACCCTGAACAGTGGCTCTCAAAGCTTTTAACGGTTTCGATGCAACAAGGCAATTTTTGGAAAGAATGTTTCTCGATCGAATTGAGTGAATGTAAAAAGCATCAATTTTTTAAGCAGTAAAAAAAAACAGTATGTAGTTCTATAAAAAGATATTTTAACAACAAAATTAATGGAATAATTACATCTTAACGATACATAATATTTTCAGCGTATAGAATTCTAAGTTTATCTACAAATGAAAATTAAATGTCAAAGGATCTTTAATACTTTAGATTTGATTCTTTAGAAAAATTAGGAAATAATTTGAAATAATTTGAGAAAATCCATGCAAACTCATATATACAATCTGTTTCAATAAGAAATTAAGAAGATAAAAATATTCTATTATAAAACATTTCTCTAATTCTGAGAAGAATGTATCGTATTACGCTATCGAAGTTTCGATCGAATATACAGTTATTTTTGACCGAATATTATGAGTATGAGTTGCTTGAGTCGCAAATAAGTATAATATGTAGCTTAAATGCAGCTGCGGAATTTTCTGAAGCGCAGCGATTAATTTTTTATGCTCTCAATCTGTCACGTCGGTTGATAAGAGAGCGTTCGTTTTGCGCAACCTTCGCATCACGCTCTGCAGATGTTCGGTCTTGGGTCTGATTTAATACGATCTCTGAACCAGATTGCTGCGGACCTACAATCCAGTGGACGATGATGTCAACGAAAGCAAAAGCTCGTTAATATGTTCTTGATTAGAATCTTCTGCAAAGAAATTTTTTTTTGCTCGCTTGTCTTTGAACTAACAGATTCACAGAGAATTTGCATTTATTTATTAAACATTACGTCAATCTTTTTAAGTAAAATTATTTTCCACGATTTTTTATAGAATTTAACAATATAATTTCGCATTTAAACTCTATTATATAATATATACAAAAAGTTAAAAAGTTTACAATTTCAAATGCACATATCTAGCACATATTTATAAATAACTTTATGTAAAACATTGTTTTAGAATATGATAAAAAAAACATTATCGTATTTCCATAAGAAAAAACACATTTTATAATAATTTTTACAAATGTCACGAAGCTGCTTGAAATATCACAAGTACGAGCACGCAGCAAGATACATAATCGCAGAAAGTTATCTCTGCGATTTATGCTTGAACAATTTTTTAATTGTATTCTTATCTCGCGACGAGCGAGGCTTATAAAGCGAGACTTACATGTACAAAGACATGCAATATTTGAGTCGAATGATTCACAAGGTAATGTTGAGTAATTCTTCGGACGAATCATCTTGTAAATTATATTGAGTGAAACAAAAGAAAAGCCGAATTGCTATAGATTGTATACGATAACAATAACAATTATAAGGGATTTTTCCTTGCGTCATAGTTTTCCAGTCTAATAGTTTTTCCTCTGCACTTGATTAATGCCTCGCGGGCAAGCATTAACATTTAAAAGCTTCCTTCATGCAGTTTTCCATTACACACGGCATGCGAACAAAATGCGTTAAGAACTTTTCACTAGATATTGTGATTAATATTTTCAAACGAAACGTTATTATGTTACACGTATATTTTATTTGCGATAGTGTGGGTGTAAGCATCTAACTGTGCAATTGAATAAATTCATCCAGTCAAGTATTTTCCTTGTCGAACATTACTTTCTTGCGTTTATCTTCCGATTTGTAAATTTCCGATCCCACGACATCGTGTTACTTCATTATTTTTCTCATACGCCTGCGGCGTATATTTTTTTAATATTATGCGCAAAACAAGCACGGTAAAGCATAAATATTCCACGTATTGTCGATTATAATATAGAAAAGCGTGCAAAGCGAAATGTCATTGCCGGCTAAATTTAAATTGCGAAAGTCGGACATTGCACCCGGCGTAAGTACAAACGCGATAATACGTCGACTTCGATTTCGGCAGATATTTTCGTCCATGCAAATCGGAATTAGAACACGATAATGCTTTTACACATACGCATTAAATATCAAATAAAAGATAGATGCTTAAATATTTAAGAATCTCGATTTCATCTTATCTTATAATTTTCATATGTTAGAGCATAATATTAATACTACGCATATAAAATCGTCGCAAAAATTTATTATTAATTTTTAATGTTAAATAAAACAATTTAAATAAAACTAATCGTATTGATCTTTCAAGTTTTTAATATAAGAGATTGCTTTAAAAAATTAATATAAAATTCCACTCTATATGTTAATTATCTCTCTTACATGTTGAATCTCGCAGATTTAAAATGAGGAAAAAAACATATATATGTGTTTGAAAAATTTTTACAGTTTCCTAATAATACAAATTCTAACAAGCGAATTTCAAAGGGTATAGTTAGTCGTGGGATCTGCATCCTAACAAATGAATATGCGTGAACAACAGCAAATGAGTCTCGTGAGTAGCAGCACGTGGCCGCTCGCAAAAGGCTTACGTCTCAATGCGTGCGTGTCATGCGGCAGAGTTCGTCGGTCACACCACCGTCGCGGCCGCAATTAAGGCGAGCAGTGCCACATGCAAATGGTCGCATTGTCTTGACCCAAAGTGCCGCGATCTCGGTCGACTCATTGTGCTTTCACGGACAGCTTGCGCGACGGAGAGAAAGAGAGAGAGAGAGAGAGAGAGCACAGCGTCGCAAAAATCGTAGCTCGCTCATTTGCACCGGCTGCACAATACACGCGCTTCGGGCGGAAACGCGGACGATTTTCCATTAAATGGATTTCCATTCCCTCTAAGAGATTTGGATAATTGCACCGAATAACTCAAGAGTTAATCGAGAGTCCGTGCAGATGTAAATCGAGCTTGATGTAAGACGACCGAAAAATGTTCTAATTACGGTTATTGACTCAATTTACGGTATTTCTCGAGTTAACGAATCCATTGTATTTAATGGATCCCAAAATTAGAGTACTAGTTTCTCGAACTATACAATCGTTTTTGCGTTTATCGGATATAAATGAATAAAAAAAAGTTTTTTATTTTAGTTTTCTAAATTATCAATGTTAAAACGTTCTTGCTTAGCTTTTTATATTTGATTGCATTCATTTTCATTATGAAATTACAAAATTGCATTATATCAACTATGAAACATGCATGATGTATATCTAGCAATGTGATAAAACATAACAATTTATGTATAATGACTTACAAATAAGACGTTAATCATGAACATTTTATAGGTATAATTTTGAATAGATGATTTCTATCATTATATTAATATGATTATACATATAATGAACTCGAGAACAAATATAATAGTTACTTTCAATAAAAATGGGATGTTTTGAAACGGTGTGTTCCAATTCTGTATAATTATGTCTATCTATCCTTCAACAATCTCATTATCTTTTAACATAATCGCAAAAACAGATTGAGCTCTATACATCAACAAAATAGCATCCGTAATGACACGCTATCTCTGTTCTATTCTTCTATTCTTCAATCCAATATGCAATCACTCGCGAGCAATGTAATGAATGCGCATATAACGAAGATTACGCAAGCAACCGAAGTAAAATCTCCAAGATTCGATGCAAAAGTCAAGTTTTCATGACGTTTCCCGCCCCGCGGCTCAGACTCGTGTGCGCCAATAATTAATTACTACACGTTACGCAACGCGTGGGCGATGCCTACGCTCGGCGACGCTCGTTCCTGTTGAATCAGCAGGATTATTAAGCGCTCGCGTCTTCGATCTCGCAACGTTGATCGTCTCTCGATCGCGCGCGCAAAAATCCACCCGTATACATCCGCGACACGCAATCAACGACATATCTCGGCATATGAGCTCGAGATACCATCCGCGCGTTCGGTCGTTATTATCCGTGGCCGGGTGTTGATCCTGACGCATTGTTCTTGCACAAGGCGGATTAGTCTCACGGAACCCGGGAACGGCAGTTGGGGGCAGCGTTAATTAAAACGATACCCCCTGTCGACACGCGCCGGAATTTGAATCTCGCGCATATGTCAAACCTTTGCTCCCTCACCTACCTACGCGAACCGCCCTCTCGTATATGTCAAGTGCGTTTGCCGTTTTACGTGTAAATTAATCTTCAGCTACTATATTTAAATCTCAAAATGTGGTTAAATCTAAATTTTATCAATCAGGACAAGTGTAAATCATTTGTAAAATATATCAAACAGAATTTCACGTGTTTCTCGCAATACTATTATACCGATTGTCTATCGATTATTAAATGGATCAGCGCATTTAAATTTAGATGTTAGATTTAGGTTAGTCAATTATAAAATCTGTGAATTAATTGGTGCGTTCTACTTTCAAGTCGCTGTATAACTTTCCCCAAAACGTAAAAAATTTTGCTTGTGAAGAATAATTTATGTGATGACATTGTTATTTGCTCGCTGTCTTTTATTTAAACGATAATGCGTGCCAAATAATAATTTCGATATTAAAAACTTTCACGTATTATTTTGCAAGCATTAAAGATAATGTATCTTTTTCATTTAGAGACATCTACATATATTTACATATACGATCAATCACTTTTAATCATAAATCAATGATAAGAGCTTAATCAATTAATCAAGCCAATTGCGGGCTAAAATACTAAAAATATGATGCGGATGGACATGAACATTTCCTTGATTCGCTCATCTCCTCGATTATAATTACGACAAGTGGAGAACGGGCGTCAATTGAAATTTGTAGAACGTACATAAGAGCGTTCGCGCGAATGAAACAAACCCAGACGACCCAGAGACTTAATATAAGTCCGAAAGAGCATTCTTGTTCCGATCGGGCTCCTACGTTTCACGTCAGGCGACGATGTATCTTCCTACCTACGTAGATCCGCCGTACAGAAATCTTGCCGTACGGACGCTGTCAGTGTTCGTAAAGATGTCAAGTCTACCCTCTCTTCGATCAATGTCGCACGGCACGTTCGGCCAATGTCGAGAAGTCGGCGAGCGAGTCGTCACGACGAGTCAGCACGTTTTGTAGGAGGGCTTCGCAGAGACAGCCACCTCAGTTGCTCAGTATGCAAGCTCAGTGGTGGCCGCATCCGGTAGGTATGCGCTCGCGCGCGCAAGCTCGGAAACTCACGTTGCATTATGTATCTATCTGTCGATACCGGGCACCACGCGTGAGCGCGATGATAAGAATAGAATAATAGAATTTTCTATGAATCTCTCTCTCTCTCTCTCTCTCTCTCTCTCTCTCTCTCTCTCTCTCTCTCTCTCTCTCTCTCTCTTTCTCTTCGGTCGCGCCGCGTCGGGTAGAGAACACGATATTGCAAAAGGAATAAAATATCACGATACGGCACTCTTTTTTTCTGATATATTATATATATTTGATGAGCGATACTAAGCCGCACTTCCCGCTGCGTCTCTCGTATGTCTCATCGATAGATCTCGCCTCGTACGCCTTTCTTGTCGGTATCGACGCTGAAGTGCCGTTAAAGTGCCACCGCGTCAGGGTCTCGTCGAAAAAAGAACCCGTCGCGTTTCATCTTCTTGCGGAGATACATAGCTTCCTTGGGAAGCGAGCGGGTTCGCGTGCGCAACGGAGGCCTCTTCTCAAAGAAAAGGGCTGATTGCGAGATATTTCTTGATAAATAGAAATATAAATACGATCTCATAGGTATAAGTAATAATAATCATACCGAATACTGCGTATAGTTGCATTACAAAGATAATTATAGTAGATAAGATTTTTAAAAAAATTAGAAATGCGAGCTACAAGCTATCGTATAAAAATAAATATTTCGAATAGGAAACTTGGAGCATGATATTGTTAAAATTATGTGAATCACGTGCTACATGACATAATGTTGAGTACATAAAATATATGTACGCATTTTTCTAATTTTTCGCATTTTTCTTTCCAGGAGATATCTTCATAAGCTTCTGAGCTAATAAACAGCTAATAAATAAAATAGTATAAGTCATATCTTTTTTCCTGATATTTTCAATTCAATCAACTCATCAACTGCAGAATCGTAATATTCCTCAGCGACTGCAAATTTTATATTTTGAAATATTTACAGTTTTATATCGCACATTCAATCTTCATATAGCAGTTTGTCGCATTTCACTATAGCTCATTTTTCTCCTGAGCATATGTACAAGAAATAAAGTAAGGTCATAGCGGTGTACCATTTCGGTCCCGCTATCATCTGTCTCATCGCATTTCTCTGCTTCCGCAACGATACCGATGTCGACGTCGGCATAACGCGACCTCGTCGAAATAAATTACGCGAGATAAGTCTCGCTCCCATATTTGCGTGCTACTGGGCTATACTATCTTAACGCTGCCGCAATTCTACGGCTGGTAATTGTCGGCCAATTACCGTGGCGCTGACGTATTTAGTCGCATGCGAAAAGAGCCGTCCATTGTTTGCTGCCTGGTCTCGGTACCCGCGTTCCTAATTATGTATAATGTCCGCCGGGAAAACGCGGGCGATACATCCGCGCGCCTCGTCCCATTGTTCGCGCGAGCAATCGACGCCTTTCCCTAGGTGAAACTGTAAAAGGTATCGGAAAATCTAGGAAACGGCCGCCCGTTAGGATTCGATTGTCTACGTAATCGTCTGTATAATCAGATGTCATTGTACATACATTGATAATGTATTAGTAATGCGAGTTTTCCACGCATCCTTCCATGAAGCTCGATGTATTAACACAGTTCTCTTTATCTATACTATATCAATGTGGAAATTATGTTTTTTTTTTTCTTTAATATATCCTGCTTATTAAAAGGAAACTCATATGCGTATTAATTTGTTTTTAACAATTCGCGTATGTAAATTAAAATCGCGTACGTGTATCTTTGCATATGGCCACAACCTACCGCGGTATATATAAAACATAATAACTTTGTTATTGAATATCTTCTTAGTAGCAGAAAAAGTGTCAAATTAATTCCATGCTCTTGACTCGATTGAAATGTACAAGTCATGGCAGCAGCAAGTGATAATAGAGATAGAGAAGAATTGATAGGAAAGGAATGAGCGTGGCATGTAACACGTAATTTGTTTTTGCACGAAGATTTTTATGTTTATTATATTATTTGTACTGTCATCATACTAAAAAAAATAATGAGCGCGTTATACAATAAATTATTTTGCCCGTCATCTCTTCCTAACTCGTCGTAATTTTTTTATCCGTCCATCGTGCTCAACCGTACTTTTACATCGAAAGACGGAGCAAATACCCTGATGTAAATTATGCTGGTCTGACCTTTAATTCTCTAATCAATGACTCTCGCCGCGCCGCGTCATGCTAAAACACTGTAACACTTTTGCGGACACCTGTAGCGCTTCCAGTTAAGCAAACTTACGACTACCTGTTATTAGCAGGTTGCGCGCATGCAGTAGATAGAGGATAGACAACATTGTCTTGCTTCGTGGCATAATTAACTCTCGTGGTATTAATTAGTGCGCCATGATGCGGCTTATCCTGTCCACCCAGTCGCGAGCTATTTCTTACGCTTCCCTCGTTTTTACGTGACTTGCATCACGAAGAGACATTGAAACAATCACAGTATACGTTTGTGTTACACTAGTTATCGCGGTAATTCCACAAATTTCTATAACCGCTGGTCGTCTCAACAAACACGAGCGACAACTCTAACGGCAATTGAAATGATGATTTTCGTATTTCGTATTACTGCTGCGTCGGAAATAGATCATTGTATTCATTTCTTAATTATTTGATACTTTAAATTAAATATTGCTCTAAATATCAATTTATTTTTTGAACTTTTAAATTTTAATTTGCACTTTACATGTAACATAGATAGATACGTTAAAGAATAGTAAAAATTAAACCTATAATGAGATTATTACATAATGCACTAGCTAAACATTTTATTTCTTTCGTTCTCTTGTCAAAATAACTAAGAAAATTTGAAACATAATATTATAGCTTGTTCAATAATTTATGAAATGTGTTCAGTTTTACAGAATTATTAGCCCAAGTAATTTTTCTTTGCAGATACTTGCAAATTCTTATTTTCATTATCTACAACGTGTGTTTTTGCTGAAACTTTTTTTTTTGCGAATGTAAAAGTGTCAGAGATAGTCGACGCAAGAAGAATTCAGTAGTATGCACGAGTCTTAGATGCCACGAAATTCTGACCGCAGGCCGCATACAACAGTTGGCAAAACACACGCCAAAAAGAGAAAAAGAAATAAAGAAGAGAGAGAACGAGAGAGAAAGAGAGAAGGCAAGGAGTTCACAGTGGACCGCGCGGAAGGCGAAGAGAGGAGAAAAAAGAGCAAAAGGAGAACTCGATCGCGGCTGCAAGATGCTGGCGATAGCGCGTATAAAAGATGTATCTACATTTAGTTCGGACAGGCACCACTTTATTCGTTCGCCGAGCGCTAACAAGTGTTTTCCATCGGTCAAACACATTAAATAACGACATAACATTTTAAATGATGATCCTATTTCTGTATGTGTTAAAAACGTTTTATATAAAATATATATTGTTCACTAATTATTTCATGAAACATTTAAGTAATAATCTCACCTCTATTAATTAATGCATATAACGTTATTTATTATCGAAACATAATTATTATACGAATGTGAAAATGAATACTACATTTAAATTTAAATGTTCACACACATAAAAACAATTTAATTACGAGTATTACATATTAGATTCATAAGATATATAAGTTAAATATAGGTTTGTCATGTCTCAAATATCTTATAATCTCTACACGCTTAGAGTGTGGTCTTCGGACAAGGAAATGGAAGCAGAATAAGAGACCGCAACGTAGGAACAGTATTTCATCCTTTATAGATGTCGGCTCGCGTGCAAGAAGCGTTCAGCCTCACGAAGTCGAGAATTTCTGGCTTTGATGGGGGTTACAACATCGACTTCGAACTCTCGAGAATCACGATTCGGTGACGTGTGGCCAGTCTGTTATCCGGATACCGTTGTGAACGGGTGCACATAAACGTAAAGTTTACCGTCAAGGAGAAGGGTCAGTCAGTGCATGTCGACTTGAACGTAAAAATGAACATTTATCCGTGGAAGCAGACTACTTATAACGAGTGAAGAGTTGGCCAGAAAAATATAATTGCAACGATCTTTTACTTTATTGAATTTTTTTCAGAAACGCTCGTCTGTTTCTATCATCTGACGCATATTTGCTGCTGATAGATTTACGAGCGATCTATTGCAAGCACAGCGATAGAGAAATAAGATATTTTTATCATGAATAATTTTATATCAATATCGTCGTTTTTATTGTTTCATCGCTTTTATGTTGTTAAAAATAGCAGTACGCGATTTTTAATTCGAATCTAAAATACTTTGTGCATCAGTGTATATCCGGAAAACTATATTTTATAAATAATAAAATTTATATTTCTAAGTCTTTTTTGCATACATATATACTGTTCAAAATAATCTATTAATAGATTGAATTAAAATAATTATACAGATTGTACAAACGGCATATCTATTAAAATCGAGGGAAACATCTGTTCTAAATACGGTCAAAGTCATGATGATCATTTTATTCTTATCGAGATCAACTCGCAAATTTCTAAAACAGTTTATATAGTAAAGAATGTATGTATCGCTATATATTAATTGTATATACGTGTGTGTGTGTGTGTGTGTGTGTGTGTGTCTCCCCAGTTTGATATATTTTCCAGAATTTCTTGTATATATTATATTGTAAAAATACGAAAATAAACCCGGACGCGATTCGATAATGTATGTTAGCTCGCTGTATCGTGATACTAGTGTCGCGTATGAACACATACCAAGCTAAGATATACGAGAGAGAAAGATCGGGGCGTGCTGGATTAAGATGGCACGAGCGAATCCGTGGAAGTGGTCTACCGCTTCCTGGTAGCCCCGATAGTGCTTAATCGACGACTTTGCGGGAAGCGGTCTCTCGCGGAGAGCAACAATACGAGAGTAATTCTTCGGATCGTAAACAACCCTCGAGTATCGGAATCTGGCTCGTTGAATCTCCACGAGTTCGGTCGCGCTCGTGTGAATCGAAAGCGTGCTCCGGCAGCAGAGAAGTCAAATAAAATTGCCGCCATCGCGATCCTACCATATTTCTCGCGCATATCGTAATCATTTTTAATTATTCGAACTACTTGTCATAATAGACAGCTGTGCACGTTGCTCGACGTTTCAAAGCTACGGCACGCAGGGAGTGATTTCGTAATAAAATTTTGACGTCACACATGTGCTTTTTTTTAGAAAATTATACTTATATCATGAATAAAATATCCCATTTTATCCTAACCACATGTGTTAAGACAGAAATGTATTAGACGAAAGAAATTACACGAGATACTTGTAATACTCGTTACTTGTGTCGAAGATATATAAATGTTTATAGTGTTCTTTTACATAGTTTCAATTTGCGCGATAGTTTTAAGGAGTGGTCACGTTGAGTTCGCTCTAAATCATGCGTATTGCAACGTTGCGCTTGTGTTCACGATTAAAATAAAAAAAATAAAAAAATTGAAATCGATATAATCATAAATCGACCGTAAAAATCCACAGAAACAAACATCTATCGAACGCGTAAAAGTAACTTAGCGTCTCCGCGCGCGAAGTTGTTTTGCAACAAGTGATATCGTAAATATGATGATCGATGATGATTGACCGCGCGCGTTTACGACTTTATAATTCCGTCACCAAATGGTTTACACGCGCCGCGATCTCTCTCTCTTATTCCGCTTTAATTTACGAGATACCGGAGAGCGCAAAAGCGCCACGTGGATTACTTTTCGCACTGATCGCAGCCAGCAATTTTCTAAGCGAGAGAGACGGCCGATGATCGGTCTCCGATGCATAAGCGATACACAGGCGGAGAGAGAGGCGCAGGTCCGTGATTTCTCCGATAACGAGTATCGACTCGAGGTCTTTAACGGTGTTACGCGGTCTTAATGTCGTGGCATCGCGAGACGTGAGCGGCGATAAGCGCGCGCGGGCGCTGTTTAATTAATGATAATAACTTCGCCTAACAAGAGCGCCTCGCCGGCGGTGTTCCTCTTCATTGTCTTTTCGTGATGCGACCCGACGACGCTCGTTCGCGCGTCTTTCTCTCGAGGGAGCGAGTCGTATCGCTACGGTTATAGGTTCTCTTCTAGTTTCTTATTTTTTGCTCTCAGTAAGGATCACAGAGATCGACTTGCGGGTCGATCGCATCGTGAAACGTTCCGGTCGTTCGCAAATCTAACCGATCCCTATGATATTGCGCTACCGTGACTTATGCCGGCGATGTGGAGTTGTTTCTGAATTTTTTTTATGGACTTCCTTTGTTGCAGCCTCGATGGAATGCCTCGCGAGTTCCGCGCGCAAATAATGGTGAACTTCCCTATTATCCTGTTTTAAGCCTCATAAACTTCAAAACGTGGGCGCGATTTAAACGATTTAAAAGCGCGCAAAAAGCGTTTCTCATTTACTTTTAGCTCACCTTTAAAGTTTATATATTCAGTAATATCAAACGTTCTCCATATATTTTATTTTAGACAAAATACAAGTAGTATTTGAAAAAGATATTAGCATCGGAATAATGATTTTAGTCATCGTATTATAACAATAGAAAACAGCAACAAACGGGTATGATTGTATGAATACATGATGTGTAGTATGAATCGGCTTAAATAAAAAAAAACTCGCTTATTGCTTTTTATATTTTCACCGATTTTAATTTATCTTACTACTTTCTATAACCGTCATAGCAAGAAGTTAATTTTATGCTTAATCGCTATACTTTTTCTACAGTATACATGTTTAACGATGTATAGCTGATTATTATATAACATTAACACACATATTTCTTATTTTCATATTTAAATTAAAATAATCCGAATCTCAAATTATTTTTATCGTCACGCGATATTTCGCTGCTCGTTATCCGCTAGAAAAATGTTTCCATATATTCGTCCAATTGAATTGAAATATAATAAATACCAGACAGTGCAGCAAGTTTAATGGAGAATGCATAGCAAAGATACTTAAGGAATTAACGTCGTCTGAGAAACGCGTCGGATTCGATGGATTCCTGGTGCGCGCGACTGTAGCATAAAGAAAAGGAGAAGCCGCAATCTCGGAGGAATCAAAAAGCTCGCGTTCCGCGCATATTACGTGCATCCCCGTATATTTTACTTCGATAGTGAACGGGCCTTCGTTAGAGACCGCATTTTAGTCGGCCAGATCTCTTAGACTCTGGCTGTACAACTTGCAGCGACGAACAGCAGCGATGCCGCGCGCGCCGGCAAACATAACGCGGCGCAAAATCGGCGCGCGCACATATCTTACCCTCTCGCGCGCGTCGCAGATACGATGGTGCTAATTGCAATTTATGTCTCATTGCAGTCGTCGTCGGTGCGCCGCGACAAAGGGAGCTACGCCGCAGGCGGCCGTTCTCTACGTTTTAAAACGTTTCAAGAGGGAACCGTGTGTGTCACCATCGTTCGCGGCGGGAAACACTAACGCTTCTCGTCGACGTCTCCGCGAATCGCGCGACGCATCGCTTGATTAACTCGCGAAACTTCAAAGTTTCGAACCTGCTATCGAAATAAATATTCAAAATAAAATATTAAATGCAATATTTAAATATATATGATTTGCGCACATATTTGATATTTTCTAGACCATATAATAACACTGATATTATAAGCATTTTAATTAATTTTAAAAACAACAAGCTTCAACAATGTTCTGTTATTTTATCAAAATGATATATCGAGGAGTTTGGAAACATTTAAAGCGAGATATGTCGACAGAAAATATTAGATATAATGCTACGTCATTTTTTTTAACTTACTTTGACAATAAAGACAAATTGAAAATTTAATTAAATTGAATGAGCCCCTACGTACTTTCGGTTTAATTCGCGCGATAATTTCCTCATTTTCAATATAGAAATTATTAGTGCCTCAATATTGAAACAAACAATATTTTTTTTATCTTGTTATCGAGCATCCACACAATCGAGAGAAAGCGCATAATGCTAGGGAATATCTTGTGCAACACACATCATGCATAACTAAAAAAAATCTCTAAATTATACTATTATTTTCATACTATCTACTATTCGAGTACCGTTATTTGGCACAAGATTGCCGTCATTGCGGAGTAATAGTAACGCCTGGCGCACGGTGCCTGCCTGAAAAATACTTAATCGCTCGACAGTCGTGATTCGGAAAGGTGAGCAGAGGCGTGAACAAGGTGCAAGCACCGATCGTTTAAAATTCAATGATTCCTCGGCACGCTTCAAATCACGTCTGTCATCCTATTCCTTTGGTCTCGTAGACGTACAATGTAATTGCACAATGAATATAAAAACGATATGAAAACACACGTGGTACATAAATCGCGGATTATGTGTTGTATTTTATGTTTATTATGTGTCCATGAATAAACAGCCATGACGGTGCTATCCTTCCTTTCGAATTTCCTCTTTCGCCCACTGCTACAATTATTATTTATTATTATTAACTATTAATAAACGACGCACTATTATGCTATTCCTGCGTCGTTTTTCACAATTATTCGATTTCGTAAATTTTTTAAAGATTTAAATCGAATCTTGAATGCGTGATTCTATAATTTATTGTAATTTTACTTGAATAGTTTATATTATATTGTATATTATACTAGTCTTTCCAATTCTATAATAAATATTTTCTTTAAGCATATCGCTCTTTAATAAATACAATTTTTACAAACATTAATAAAAAGTAAAAAGAGAGATGTACCGAGATTAGTTAAAGAAGATATATGTATAATAAATCTCGTAAAACGTTTTAACTTGTAATACATTACATTTTTAGATATTTAAATAAACTTTCTCTTTACTGTTAAATAGTATAAAAGTTGGCTTATATATAAATCTACCGGGAAAAAGAATAAAGATATCGCTAGTTTTATTGCGTTATACATAGAAAATGTTTCAAAAAATATATATCCTCTCAATAAGAGAGAAAAAGAGAGATAAAACAATATAAACAGATGAAAAAAAGACAAAACAAAATGTTATTTAATTTTATCAATAAATAAAGCTCCCCCTCGTAATACAAATCCGATCGGATACTTCTTATTAAATTCGCAACGAATTGAATTTTCCTATTAGCCTCATGTTCCTCGTAGGCGCGAAAAACTTTGTCCTCTATAAAGTCCCTGAGTTTTTCTCCGCAAAAGAAAGTTCCGCAACGTCTCACGTCAGCGTTAAACTTGGTAATAAAATAATTATTTTTAAACGACCTCAAACTTCGATCGCCATGACCTATTCTCTCTCAGATTTGATAATATTATCAAATATAAAGATAAAGAGAGAGAAAGGAGAGAAAAACGTATTATCTATTATATAAAAATTTTTTAGAATCGTAACAATACTTCATAATACTCTTTGCAAAATAATATTTTTTGCACAATTTTTCATAAATATATATGTATAATACGTGCATTCTTTATGAGTGTATTATATACATATATACACACACACACATATTGTATACAAATGTATATGTATATGTATAAGAGTATTCTTTTATAAAGAAAATACAATTTCAAAAGAAAATTGTTTTGTAGAAGTTTCTTTCACATATTGGAAAAGAATAATATGGTTAAATGGATGGATGTTGAAATATGTAGGTACTGTACGTTATCATGTTTCGTCTTGCATTTTCCATCGTTATTGACAATAGTTTTATAGTTGAACATTGTTATTAATTTTCAGAATATAATACAGCATTTAAAGATAAACAATAACGAAAAGAAGAATTAATGAAGTATTTAAAAAAAAAAATAGATGCGATAAATTAATGACGTAACGATATTCATCAATATCGAAAACGTATTCTTACAGAATGTTATGTTAATTTTCACTTTTGGCATTCGTCCAGAGACTCGATTGGCCGAGAAGAGCCGCACGTGTACGCAGAAGGCATGCATGGCGCAGCTGGTTTGTACGCAAGCTTGCACCGTAGTCAGAGCATATTTATGGATTAGCATACAATGGTGTTTATTAAAGATTCTTCGAAGGTTTTCCACCTTTCACGCTCTCCTCTCCACGCTTCTTTACCGGGGAGAAGCTTTGCGTATCTTCTCAAAATGATTTGATCGCGAAAGCCACTTACATTTGATTCGAACTATTCTGTTCACTTTAAGTTAAGACAGAATAATCTAAATCACACGGAAAAATAATATTATAGAATAATATCTATATCTTCTTTCGCTTTTTTATGTCTCTTGTTATATAAATATTCCTATCAGAAATATTTTGACAAAAAAAATATGAATTTCTACTAATAATACTTAATTAAAAATGTTAGTAATGTACATATAAGTATGCAAACTTATAATTTTATAGCAAACAGAAAAACCATTTACTAGAATGCAAGAGAAAAAGTATTTTTAGCGAAACTCTGCTTCGCTAGACCGAGAATCCGTTATGCATTATTCGATTCGTAGATTTCCACGAATCAACACTTAAGAGAAGAGCGTGGAGAGCGCGAGCCGCCGAAGAACGGCATAAAGAAGGTCGGGGCTTCATCGGAAGCGGACTGCAAGAAGGAACGTTACGGTATTCCGAGACGAGATCTCGAAGAAAAGGGAACCTATTGGGCCAGCCAGTAGTCTTGAATGCTCGTTTTGGTCAACGGAGGTTCATTCTCATGCGACTTTAGCCACGGGACTTACTTGGAAGCATAATGTACGTTTAACCATGTCCTAACCGGTACTAGAAAACAAGCAAAGGAAGTACTGGAACGCGTCTCCCTCTCATTATGGCTCTGTCTTTATTCTCTGTATTTACGATATCTTTAAATTTTAGTACTGACCCGAAATTTTTAGATGTTCTAATGATATACATAAAAAAAGAGCAATCGATTTTTTCTAAAATGTATTAAGTTATACAACTGTATATGCATGTGCGTGCAAAAAGAAATTTTAAATAGTATGTGTGTAAGTTTTGTCGTATAATTTTTTTCCATAGTGATATAAATGATTTTTATAGACTTGTCTTCTATCAGAAATTTTGTTATTTCAAGTTGTTAATTTTTCGTATTTTCTTTTTCTTAATCTCACCGATCATTATTTCTCAAATGACGACATCGTTGTAGATTCATTGCTGGCTATTAGATTAATGCTTCTCTATGAAGCATGTATTTATAGCTAAACGGCGTAGAAGTAGTATTAAGGCCTGATTTCAACTTACAGGAGGTTTTACATTATCTCATATTTCTATCCTCTTACTTGCTTTCGAGAATGATGTCTATTAAATACGTCTACAAATTTTTTTCTTTACTATTATTCACTTTAATTTTTTACGTAGAATCTTTCGAGTATAAATTAGTTTTTTATTTTGTGAGTTCTTTAATTTCTAAGTTTCTTAGATTAAAAGAAGCACAGCAGTAATTAATTAATGGTGCAAAACCAACATTTTCAATAAGAAGAGAAGTGAGTCTGTGTGTAAGAAGTGATCAAACGATCGTCTCTGCTCGGCTAATAAGGATTGAAATTTTCTTCCGCGCGGCCCATCACGCCTCTTTCTCATGACATTAGGGTCGGGTCGCTCGGGAACCATAAGGCGACGCCAAAGTGGAACGTTGATAGATAGCCTCTCGACATCGTGTTCCGCGTCGACCGCAGTCAGAACGTACAGCGTCGCGCGCGCGATTCGCCCATTAATTATTACATAAATACGTATAGATTAATAATTATATGCATTAATGGCGGCATCCGTGGGTATACAGAAAGCCGCGTGGGTAGCCGCACAACGCTGACGACTACGGTGAATGTCGCCGTGTAACGGGTGTTTGAAATGTCAGCCATGCTCCACAACGAAATTACGTGCCGAGCACTTTTTTTCAACTTTCAAAACCGCTCGATGCCCATACATACATGGCGCTTTTAAGGTCATCGGGGCAATTATATCGGCCGGTAATCACAAGCGCGCTAGGCAACAGCCATTAAGCCCGATGCGCATCGGTGTTCTCGTTAATAAGTACACGATCTAATTACTCGCGGATGATAATCTCCGATACAGCGATTCCCTTAAGGCGTGATTAATACGCGTGTTTACGGAAATGAAAATTTCGTCGAGTACAGCGTTACGTCAGCACCGATCGAGATCGATTTTATTCACTAATATGCGCTCGAATTTGTTGTCTAATATTTTATTCTCTAATATACATAAATAGGTAAGATGCATTACCGTTGTTTCGAATGAATTAGAAAAAGATATAATATAGCATTCATATCATATTATCGATAATTACATTTATATCATTCGATATTCCTTAAAGGCGTTTTTATTTTTATCAAAAGTTCTTCGTAACTAAAATACAACGATACAAATGAAATAATATAAAATTACTATTAGACAAGAATCGACTCGACGTGTTTCGTGTTAAATATGCGTGAGATATGAAACGTATATTAGTTCGGCCGTTAATTCATGCGAATTCGTGCATTTTTGTCTTCGTAAAAATTTTCCATACTTCTATCATGTATCCGCAATTTACGCTTTTCCCAGTCATATTCTCTCATTTCTCTCGATATAGCAATAAAAATTCTGTTTCTCGGCGAGATTGCAACCGCTTTAAGACACACCTCGCTTACGCTCGTCAGCAACCTTAAGGCAGCAAGCCAACGCACCGATGGAATGCAGAGGCGAAATTAGTATCGCTGTCGTCATAAGTGCTCTCTCGCCACTTACAACAAACTGCGATACTTTTTTGCTTTACTCTTGTTCCCTTACATATCATTGGAGAGACAGTATCAGCACACGCGATCATTTAAGCGATCAGAAAACGCGACGCTGTTGGAATGCTGAATGATTGATTAAAGGACTGTCTTGCTGAAATCGTTAAATCTCAATATTTCTCAATTTTTAAGTCGGTATATTTTTTCATAATCTTTAACAACGCGTTATGTAACGTAATATATAAGATGTCTTATATATTTTTGATAATTTCTTTGCCTAGTGAAATTAAAGAACCACAGATTTTTTATCAGCTGTATTTGAATAAAATTGTATTGATAAAAAAAAAATTGCCTATAAACATTTTCAATGTTAAAAAAAATCTTGATCCGGAAGAAACACGAGGAGCAAAGAGGGAAAACACGAAACGAAGTATTTCAGACATAGCGTTTAAGGGTTAATGCGATAAGTGTATAACCGCCTTTTATAGCTCCCACTACTTAAACGAAAGCTATTGACGCCCGATCCAGGTTACAGAACCCATCGCAGTATGCGCCCAAACTCAGCGTCCGTTGTATTGCGAAGTTCCAGAAGCGCAAAACGCATTTGTCGATTTGCACTGAGGATGCGTCAATATTGACGTTGCTCTTAGGGAATATGTTCTCCACAGGCGGTTTGTGTCTCGGATCCTGGATAGGACCACCGCCGGCGGTGCGAGTAAGACAAGCAGCAAAGAGAAAGAATGAGAGAGAGAGAGAGAGGGGGGGGGGAAGGGAGAGAGAGAGAGAAAGAGAGAGAAAGAGAGACAAATACATATAGAGAAACGCGTTTCTCCGCGTATCCACGTTACGAGGATCGCAGGCGCGCTATTAAAGTGCAGAACAAATAGGAGAACTCTTCGATGGCATGGCGAGAGGACACGCGACGTTACGCACCTTCATGGGCGCGTGCACGCTAAACGGTTCCTTTAAGAGTACGAGATCGCAATTACATCGTGTTATGTCAATTCGTTATTCGATTGTCTGTATCGCCGCAAGCGAATAGCTGATGATAACGAACTCTCTTCCGTCAACAAATACTTTGACCGAAGCGCACAAATAATCAGCATTAGTGACGCAAATACGTTTTGTATTTTCTCCTATATACTTCACCGCATATGTATTAAGTAAATGTATATGTTTTGTAAATCATTCTATATGTATCCAATTTCGTGTCGAATAGTTTTACCTGACTATACTACTTTAATTAATTTAACGACGCTTCTTTTATCAGCATTTTTTCTTCTCTATTTTTTTGTATTATTGTATTATAATTACCTATTTAATTTTTATTCTTTGATTTATTAAATTTGAGATATACGATAGTGTTTGAAGGGAATCCGTCTTTTAAGAAACGTCAAAAATCATATCCGTCTATTAAATGGAACGAATGGAGGCAAAATTATTTATAACACAACTGACCTTCGGCTACCAGATTTTGGCGTAAAAACCTAATCGGTTCAATTATTTAATCAGTACGCAGAACACAGATGTATTATTTTTCAAATATACATTCTTCATTCTTCAGTATTAAAAATAAAGATTGTATTCATAAAATATCGCGTGAAATATTTTTATGTCAATGGTGATTGTTGTTTATTTATTCGATCATATGAAGAAGCTTCTGAAATTTCCGCGGTATCTTCTGAAACCCATCGGCGCCGGCGCGTACTTTTCTGATTTTTATCGCAAAAATCGGCAGTCTCGCTGATCCTACAAGCACGTAGCGTCACGGCCTACCCGGGGCCATGGAGAGAAATTTCTTTGCGTCGTTGCCCATTATCGTATCGGGTATCGACCGCACGCCACAATTTCTGCTCACCGGGTCACGTTCAGCCGCGAAATCGGTATGCGGAAGAGAAAATATCGATGATTATCACGACGGTTGCCGTCGGATGGGCCTCGACGCGAAACTAAGCTCGACGCAGGGCATAACGGTGCAGATATTGTCGGGCAATGCAGCTTCCTACGAACACCCTGTAAAGAGATGACGCCGCAGGAGACCCGACAACTTCGACGGACAACTAAATCCGCGCATCGCACGCGTGTGATTAATATCCGCTGGTTAGCATCTTATGCGCTCCTCTCGCGCGAGTGAACCCTCGGGACGAGAAATCGTTCTGAAGTGGCGTGTGTATAGGTCAAGTTGTTTAAAGACTTTGTAATTGAATGTTAAGAAAAATATTATGAAATTATCGAGGGGATCTTGTCTAGGCGATTGCTAACGCAATCGCAGATATTATCGCTTGCTGGCTATGAATATCTACTCATTTTTGGCAGACAGCATCGTCATACCGACGCAAACCAGTACATGTTACACAAATTGAGAGAATTCAAAGGATTAAATCAAGCTATTGTAATGTTTAACATTGTGAAATGTATAATATTTATCACTGCGTAATTAAATAAATATTACCGTGATTGACAAGTAAATCACTGTATCGTTTTATTAATTTAAAGAATCTAATTAATCGACATATTTCTAAAGAGCTTATGTTTAACCGAGCTCTTACTAGTGAGAAAAAAATATATAATACAAAATTTTCTCAATTTAATTATTTCGTAAGATATCCTTTTTCAACATATTCCAGAAAGATAAAATGAATAAACTGATTACACGCTGAGTTCACAGAAAGATATAGAAGACATCGGAACGCTAGTGTCTCCGCATATAAACCGACTTGCCAATTTCCGCTCGACGAAGAAATGTACAAACGAATTATCGCTGTTCTCGTGAAGATGGTTATGCTTCGACATTCCATCGCGTTCGTTATATCAAGCGAATCCGCGTTCTCGCCGTTCGTTCACGTCGTTGCCGCGGACTTCGTCGTCGTGGCAAAAAGGATCGAAACAACCTGGCCAGACTCTGATTAAAGAAAGAGCTAATTAATGATTAGCGCGTCGCATCGAAAATAGCGACCCCGTTTCTTCGTCGAGGCTGGCAAGCGGAAAAGAAAGATAAGAGCGAAGCAATGTTGCAGAATTCTACTTTTATAATATGTGACTAGATACATTTTCCTGCTCTAACAATCTTCTTATTTATCGTCAAAGAATGCATCTTTACAATTTTAATAATTATAACGATACAATAATAAATATTTTGATTGAGCGTGTTGCATACAGAAATAAATACCTAAATCATATAAATTCAGTTTAATTCAAACGTAAATAAAATTACGACGACATTAATAAATCAAATATTTTGCTTCAAGATTAAATTGTAAAAAACAGCATTTAATTTTATCTCTCAAGATTTCGAGAGATATCGTCAAAAAATATATAGAGAAATGTTAGAGAATAATGTCTTCTGGCAATATAAAATATCTAACAATAAATATAATGCAGATTGAGTACTATCCAAGTGCTTCCCTCCCATCCCCAACATTTTGTATACATACGTTCGAATTTGTGCGATGCATCTCATGCATTCCATGAGAAAAATTAATGGGCTAATTAATGATTCAGGTGTGCAGGGAGAAGGCGTGATTTTTTACATGTATATCCGTATACACACATGTCCCTATATTTGTGGGCCACCCAAATTCACATCGAACGCATCAAGAATCTCGTGGCTCCGGCATTAATTATTGAGCGATCACTGCTGTGTAATTAATTGACCGATCGACCTCCTTCGTTACAGCAGATATGAAAAATGCGACACAGCCAGTGCATAACTTTATCGATGCGACATTTCTTAGAAGGAATAAAAAAAATCGATAATTTATCTCTGCATCGACGTATGACAGATAACTAATTGCGCGTAAACAAAAAGAAAAGATAATATGACTGCAATAACGTGAGTAACTTCGCTTAATAGTATTGAGTGTATATTAGAATATTAACTGCTTTCCTTTTTAGATTAATCTGTATAAATTTAGAGATTTTTAAATGCTAATAAAATCTGTTAAATATATTGCAATAAAAATCAATAATAACTGTCTTAACATTGCTCAAATAATTACTAAATATTTATATTAATCTTATATTTATATGATTAAATAGATAATTTAGTTTAAGTTCCGATTATATAGATAAATAATACTTGGTTTTTCTCACATTTATTATGTAATCTTTTGAAACGGTCCTAGAATTTTTTCACGCATTCCGGACGGAAATATATACACAAGTAGAGCGATATATGCAATGTACTGCAAGTGCAGCTAAAAATACCAGACATCTCGTGGATGTGCGATATCTGTCGTTCATCGCGCTTAAAAAAGAACGTCCGGTTTTAGAGGAACGAAGGAAACGCCGTGTGCCTCTGCGAATATCAATCCAGGCTATAAAGTCGTTTCACAATTACGCGACGCTTGACAGGTGTACAGTGCAATGCGAAACGCTGAAAGGTTTGTCGGTTGCGCGAGGCAAGAAGCGATTGCGGAGAGAAACGGAAAAAAAGAGAAGAACGGCGAATAGATGTACGATTGTGAGCCGAAGAAAGACAGAGAGATTGAACGGATAAATGAGAGACGGCGGGTGTGAGAAGAGAGCGGCGAGCGCGAATAAACGAGCGCGTAGATAAGATGAAGATGGCCAAATAAAATCTCTCGAGGAAGAGGACGAAGAGGGAAGGACGAAGGGCGAAGCAAGGAATAACTTGGGAAGAGAGGAGAGCGAGGAAACGGCGCGAGCAAGACATGACGCGGCAAAAGTGAAAGACACAGTAGGAGACAAAGAGTGATGAAGGACGATACAAGTGAGCGAGCGGGACAGAAATCATACAGGAGAGCGATTAGAAAGAGACGGAAGAAAGAGACGGAAGAAAAAGAGATGAGAGAAAGAGAGGGAGGGAGGGAGAGAGAGAGAGGGGGAGAGAGAGAGAGAGAGAGAGAGAGAGAGAGATCGGGTCACCGACCCGTACGGAAATAGGATCGAAACCTTAGGTAAACGTAACTTTTCCTCCGGGCCGAGTTCAGACCGTTCGGCGCGTTTGGAAATCCGCCAAAGAAATCCAGGAACGCCGTATGCCGCGCCGTGGCGATTTCCCCCGCGGCTCGCCACGACGTGCCGTGCTTCTCGATCCATTAGCGCGAATTGCGGCGCCGGCTAAGGTAATTGGACAGCTTCGAGGAATAATAATAAGCGATATGTATCACGGGGTGAGCCCGCCCGACCGAGCAAGCGAACGTATGCAACTATGAGCCCGGAGATGAGGATCTGATTGGCGCGGCATAATCGACTTTATACGCTATAGCGCAACGCTGATTGCAAACAGGATCAAATGTGCGTTGGCGTACGCGTGCAAGAAGTGCAAGAAGCGCGACAAGGTATCGAAGAAAGGTGGAGCCGAGAGCGGTTGCCGATAACTCGGGTTTGTAATATAGCAGTCAAAGTATAAATCGAGAGGAGGGATAATCATTGGAGATTTTAGTGTTACAAAAGTAAGTGATAAAGATTAGCGAAATATTATTTGTGGCAAAGATATTGCTTAATTAATGTAATCCTAAAGCTTATATAAACGTTCGATAAAAATAAAAATTAAAAATTCTCTTGCTAAACCTACTCTCGCAAATACATTCTCATTTTAATTTATCTAAGAACTGTTCCGATTATAATAATCGAAATTAAAAATTAATTTTTAATCTTATATCTTATTGTTATAAAGATTAATTCTCTTATATATAGCTTTATTAGAATTATAATTTGTTTCTTTCCTGGGAAAAAAAAAAAATGAAATTTTTATCTCGACGAAGTCTTGCACATATCGTCAATTATACGCAAAATGCGTACTAAATAAAATATCTCTATATATCTCTAATATCTTTTTCTACAAATGCAGAGACAAATACTAAAAAAATATTATTTTTATGCTCACTTCAAGAGACACGACTTTCTCAGGTCGTGAAAAAAATTACTCGCGGTACACGGATATAACGGTGCACTCTATAAGAATGCGGAAAAACTGCCGGCACGATAGCGGCGAGCTTTGTTAACAGGATTTTCTTGCACGCGTGCATTTGCATAAAGGCATCCGCGGAGAGCGAAATCATGCCGAAAGAGCGCGCGATACCACGCGGAGCGTGGTAAAGCACCAAGAAAGTTGCACGGTAGCTTATCGCTTAGCTGGTATCTCGTTGTAAGGAGAGATGCTCGCCGGGTAATCTACATCGTGCAGGAAGAGATCGCGCGCCGACCGGGGTCTCGGTGTGTAGTACAGAAGTAGAAAGTCTTTCTCTCGTACGATGACCCCCGCCACCTTCGGTCCAGGAAGAGCCCGCCGCGCTCTCCCAGGGTAGAAAGAATACCACAGTTTCTTCATGTAATATAGGAATGAAGGAGCAAGTGTGGTTTTTAGAATAACATTACTTTTCATAGATAAACGACAAAGTCTGGTACATTTCTTCCGGGACACTTCGAACCTCTTTGTTCAGGAGGACAAAAAAATGTGTATAAACGAGAAATTGATTTGTGGTTCGGGGATCTTACTAATTTTTGAGATTTCATTATATCGAGGTAACTCGTTACTTATTAATGTCTATTTTTTATAACGACTCCGTGATGTTAAATTTAAGCATGCAAATTTGAGAGAGAAAGAGAGAGATTTTCTCATTTACAGTAATGTCTGAGAGTTATGTTAAATTATAAATCGATATACATAACTGCGAATTTATTGAACAAGCAATTGATGAGCAATTGATGTTATATTAATAATTCGATAATGAATTCATTTGAATGTAATATGAATATGTAAAGAAACGTTATATCTCTGCATTCACAGTAAATAATAACATTATCTTCGCTCGTCGGATACGAAAAATTATCGGCGATTAGCGAGATATAATATTATAAGAAAAAGATATTAGACACGTCCGGTACCTGCGCGTACCTGCCACCGGATACCGGTCAAACGACATCGGCAGTGGGAGAAAAACAAACTCCCCGAGTCAGATGATCAATCGCCGTGGCGTCAATCGCCCGAGCAATCGATCATCCGTGACCTCGCGTCATCCTCGTTGCTGTCGGAGAGATCCGCGCACTCTCTTCCGGTACCCGATGTATCGCTGGCGAACGGATCTCCGATCGGGAGACGCGTCTCGCCTTCGCGTAGCGATGCATCTGTGCCGTGAAGAGAAAACGATCGTGAGTTTCGTTAGACTAGACGCGCTATATACTTTAATGGAGTCGTTAGTTAAGTTTAACCGCCTCTCTCTCTCTCTCTCTCTCTCTCTCTCTCTCTCTCTCTCTCTCTCTCTCTCTCTCTCTCTCTCTCTCTCTCTCTCTCTATCAAGGCGCGCCAGCTGGCTCTTGGATCGAATAAGAACGGGAACCTCCTCCTCCGTCTAGCCTCCTAAAACGGGGTGGAACTCTTCGAAGCGACATGCACGGTGCTACTTTTAAACGATTTCCGCGAGAGACAACGTTGATGTCATGTAAGAATGAATGAGGGGTGAAAGGCAGGGGGAGGGGAGGGGAGGGGAGATAAGTTGCGCGTCCTCGCGCACGTGATTCGCAAGAATGGATGCGCGCTCGATTAACTTGACTTGGTGTTGCGATATCGCTATTAATTCGCAATGAAATAACTCTGTTTGCGGCGCTTATACGGGAACAACTAACGCTCGCTCTTTCAACGCTGGAAATAGAAAGCGTTCCGAAGCTGCTAATTGTGTGTTACGCAATTCGATTTAGAAGCACCGTGAATTCTAGCAGAAACGCGTAATCGGCAGAGATAGCCGTCGGATAGCGGGATAAAAAAATAGCTTCCTCCACAGGGGAGACAGGAAGTTCGATCAATCAGCGAACGTCGGCGTGCATCGCGCGCGTTTACTAGGATCCCGTGATACGAAACGCGGGGTTCGATATAGTGGAAGGAAGGTGGTGCAATGTCTTGCAGCTGACCTACTTCGCCGTAGCATGCTGTGTGGTATATATCGATGAAGAAACGACGGAATGCTACCAATGCTATACAGGGACTTTCACTCGGAAGGCTCGTTCCTGGGACACAACCGGGACCGCCATGGCGATCGATTGTTTTCGAAAGGTCGCCACCCGGTCCTCCATTAGAGAGTTTCCATCAGGTTCCTCTCTTTCATAATAACGAAAAAGGTCACGATAGTACGCCGCCTATCGCGATTTCGGGCACAGTATGAGTATAAAACTCATACGCAAGTGCGCGTATGAGTTATACTCATCATACTGTGTCCGAAATCGCGAAAAGCGACGTACTATCGTGACCTTTTTCGTTATTATGAAAGAGAGGAAATAGAAGAACCTGTTGGAAACTCGCTAATGAAGGATCGGCCAGCGACCTTTCGAAAACAATCCGAGCGATTTGTTCAAACTATTTAAATTTAACCGAATGTCTTTGTGTCGAGAGGGAATTAGAAATATTTTTAATGTCCGAGATGTCTGCAGAAAGGAATCTTCCGCATTATAAAAATTCATCGTTTACGTAATTTCTTCGATAAAAAATTCCTTCTACTTTATCTGAGATCGAAAACATTTTGCTTGTAGTATAATAAAAAATTATTATTAAAAAAAAAATATATATATATAATTACATCTTTATCCGACGAAATTTAAATACCACTCTCAATTTATTAATAATCAACAAATTTATTAAGTTGCTTTTCTTTTGCTTTATGGCTTTGATTGAAGCAAATTTTGTGTTACTATCAAGGAATACTTTTCAAAGGTTAACAAGTGCCTTTTCTCTTTTCTTCTTTTTATTGTTTTATTGACCATAAATTAATTAATTAATCAGCAGTGAAAAGAGAAAGGGGTAAGACAAAGTCAATATATATCCTTTCTTTCTTACAATTCTTAGGCGGAATTGTCTTTCGTGCCGGTTATCGGTGCGTCAAATCGAAAGGCAGACGCTATTCTTCTCGATGCGAATATAATTATTTAATAACTCATTGTTACTGGGCTAGGAATGATTCGAGCGAGCCTCAGGCCTTCTCTCGATGGTGCTCATCGAGCGTGAAACGATCCGAAGATGAGCCATGGCGGTGCCAGCCATTTTCTACTTCTCCTACTTATGAGAAATAAAGATTTTATCGTGTACGAACGCGGTGGAAAAAAAAAAAAACGATTTTATGCGTACGCCGACAAACGAACAATGAACCGCTTACTAATTATCCGCATGGTGTTGCACGGAGAATAGAAATATTCCAGTGCTAGGAATTTTCCATCCTTTGATATCTGTGCGTGGTAAGAATGTAAAGCAGTATGCTAGTGGTATATGTACATATGCATTATGTAAATAAAGTGTTTATGCACATGGAAAATCTATCATGCATAGAATATATCGGAAATGATTAAATATGATTTCTAAAAGACTGAATATAAGTTGCACGAGGAAATGTTAAGATATGTACTGAATATTGAAAGATAAATATATGTAAAATAAATTTCTTTAACGATACAAAATTTATAAACAGTTTATAAAGATAAAATATTTTATATAAACTTTCGTGTATTTTTGATTGATATAATTTAAGAGATTTTTGAATCTTTCTTTTAATATATCTTTAAGTTTTTCTTTCTTTCTCTTTCTCTCTTTTCTTGAATTTTAAAATATGAAAAAAAAGATACATTCTATTTCTTCTATGAAAGAATACGTAAGCGTGTATAATGACCTATTCGAGTAATAATGTAATAAGATCAATATTTAAATAAACATAAAAAATCAACTGCAATGATTAGTAATACGTTTGGAAATATGCTAACAATAAGTATAAATCGTGGACCGACAAGGAAGCGAGATTCATCTACTACTCTACAGGAGGTTCGATCACTTTACCGGTGTAACTTTAGTAAACAATGCATGTTTGGCCCTTTATAAGTTGATAATGAAACGATTCTCGTGATACGTAATAATTCTTTTCTCGATTCTCTTAGATTTTCTTTGATACTGTCAAACGATGATTCGCGTAACAATGCGGTTATATATTAAAAGCATTCTTACAAAGACCATAGAAATACAATCGGATACAATTGCTTCGATTAAACATTTAAATCTGAAAATCCAAAAGAAATTACTCAGCTTCGTATTTCAAATTGAAATTAATATCCAACATCCCACGTTATGTCACATTCAAAGAAAAGATTTAAAAATATGAAAAGAAGATATATTGTATATCTCTTAAAATTATAATCAAATTTTTAAGAAAAGTTTTTATTGGTAATAATTTTATTATAGATTTAGATGTGTATGAGTGCGAATTACAAAATTCTCTCCTCAAATCCTAACAAAAAATTGACTAAATGATATACTTGACCACGATATTGTATATACTTTAACTTTTGACTCGTGATAGATTTAATCCAGTTGACTACTTAGTTCGTCATAATTCGCGGATTAAAAAATATTGCTATTTCGAACTCAAAGTAAATTAGTCTGCATTTCGTCTCGCGAAAAAAATAGCGTATCCTCGTAATATTATTACTTGTGAAAATATTCATTGTATTAAACTACATTACATCGTTTAACATTCATTAAAAAGAATCTTTTGCAAATGTCAGCCGGGGTAATGCGGAATCGCACTTAAAAATTACATTCTTGGTCTATTCCTGTCAGAGCGAAAAATTGCTCGCCGGCCCGTTTCAGCCGCGAGTTCACTCATGTCGTTTAACTGAATTATCATTACTATTATAAAACTACTACTGGCAGTGTAAAATGCAGATATAGGTCGAGACATAAAGTATAAACCATAGAAGAGTTTAGACAGTACTGCTGACGTGTGATTGTGGCGGTCTGTACCGTTATCGACACCGCCATATGCACCGTCGGAGGAATTATGTGCAAATCTCGTCGGCCACGGAATGTCATTAAATTCGTCACGTAGTGCCGAATGGCGAAGTTGCTTGCCACATTAACAGAGGATTCAATCGCGGTGACCAAATGTTATTTCCGAGCGCTGGCCTTATGGCCGCTATTCTTCATTATAGTAAATAATGTGTAAACCCTCTTTCCTCCTCCTTCCTTCGTGACGTGCTATGGGATAATTCAATACAATATGCGTCAGTAAGTATAAGGCATCGTGATTTTACGTTTTGTCTAAATGTCGTGGAAAAGCCGAATATTACAGAATATTACAGAAGTATCATTTTTCTCTGATCCAGTAAACATATTCTTTTTATGCTTCTTGAGACATGACTCACGATATTATACTAAATTTTAATCTTCGGGGTTTTGGATTCAAGCATCTAAATATTAAAGATGAGAGCCTGTAATGTCTGTGATTTGCTACAAATTTTTTTTTTTTTTTGTTACTTTTCTAGAATTATATGTAACTTTAACTTACGCGGATTTATAAATCGCAATAAGAATTACAGAATTAAACGCGATAAATTATTTTTTATCAACTCGAGAGACACTGTGTCAAATAATTTAACAATTATTGCCAAAGATAATTTCGATCTCTCATAATTATAATACAATATTATCGAATATAATTTCTATAAATAGTCATCAGAATGTATAATTTTGCCTCTTAGAAATCTGTTTCTTATCAGATACTTGTTAATAATGATCTACATTTTCAGAAACTCGTCGGTGCTGAGCCGCGCAAAGATTCGATTTGAGATGATATCCGATAGCATTAACATAACTTTGCAATTAAAATGTTAATGAATAACAAGATATTTCGAAAAAATGTACGTATAAATGGCAAGAGTAAAAGTACATTACATTGCATTATCGTGCTATATATATTATATTAATTTACGCAAATATTACAGAACGCGTCTTGCTGATCAATATGTTAATCTGAACTGATAGAATAAATTAACGTATATATCATTTGAATAATAACATTAATTCGAGCAGTTTAGTATCATCCCACTCAATTTTTAACAAGTTTGTCAATCGACTTTATAACTTGGTTTCCAATCATCTAATAAAAACCCATCAAAAATTTATTTAAGCATTATATAAACATTAACCTTAAAATATTTATATATTTTATTAATATTATTATATATTTTTATTTATATGTATAATTAATGATAGAACGAAGATGAAGAAATTATCATATTTTTTTATAAAATACTCTATTTTAGATTTATTAATATGCATGCGCGTTTTTTTATCTTATCAAACTTATTATATTTTTACTTATTATATTTATAGAAAATATAATTATAATTAAATTGCAACTAGAGATTGTACTGATTTCAATATGATAAGCAACGATAGATATAAGTAGATAATCAAGTAAACTTAAAAAAATACAATCTTCTTTTTTGAGAAATTAAGGACTCATATATAATCATCATTATTTCGATCATTTATTATTTGATTAATTATTGATGTCCTATAAATATATATATGTATATAATATATATAGAAAATATATATTTATAGAAAATTCGTATCAATAATTAAACAAATAATAAATGATACTATATATGAGTCCTTAATTTCTCAAAACAAAGAAGATATCTTGTAATGTATTTTTGTGAATGTATTTTTTTAAGTTTACTTGATTATCTGCTTATATCTATCGTTGCTTATCATATTGAAATCAGTACAATCTCTAGTTGCAATTTTTCTGACTCCGACTATTTATAATCCGACGCAACTGCATCCTTAAGACTCCTTATATCGCTATCTCATGTGGATGTGATAGCGGAATGTACGCATAACTATGTACAATATTTAAATAAAGTCAGCAGTGACCATTTATTATTTATCGGTTACAACAGGTATTCTCGCGCGACAGTGTCGCGTATCGACATATTATAAGCACAAAATTAAAGCGACGCAGAAATACATACATATCCCTACTGGCATCCCGATCGAGAGTGCATCGATAAGCATTTATGGCTAGTCAAATATTTCCTGTTTACTCCGATATGTCGCCTTGGATTTGGTCACGGAAAGCTGATCTTGCCGTAGCAACAAAGTGGTCGGCATTTTTTTGCTGCGTTGCGTCGGGTCATATCGCATCGTCGCGACTATTTAAACACACGAGGACGTTCACGCGTTCATCTTAGGCGCGCTTGTCGATGCTAATGCAAAATCTCAGCTTATCGCTCGTTCGCTAAAGATAATATTTATCGACGGCGCCTTATTCTTTGCATGGGAGCATTTATTATAAACAATCTGCACATGCCACACGCATGAATTCCACGGCTCGGTTTACTAACATCCATACGATTTTTCGTCTCGTAATAATAAATCAATTCCAATCTCATATACAGTAGTTATACATTTTATTAGATATTAAGCAAAAGATAAGAAATAACGTTTTACCTTCTCTGTTTTGCTTTCTTTTTCTTTCTCTGTCCCCTCCCCCCTCTCACTCTCATGCATCAATAATTTCAAAATTAGAATTCATTATTATAATTTCGATATATATAATTGATAATTTCTGGTTCTTCTCCAGAATTCTAAAATTTTTAATACATTTGAAAGAAAGGCCACTAATTGTTTTCGGGATGCTAATTTAACAATAATATTTTATCATGTCCAGTTTCACAAGATACATCAATTGCTTATGTTTTTTAAAATAAATTGTAAAGTAAGAGTTATCTTTTATAATTAGTGTATATTGTGCCATTAAATTGTGCGTGTTAAGAAAAAGCTGCAAATTTTTAAAACTTTTCCCATTTCTTCGACTACAAATTGAAAATTATTTAACAAAAAAACCATCAAAGAACTAAAATTTCTTGTATAATGCGAAATTTTCCAACCGACTAATGTGAGATAGATTAATTCCTCTTTGCTATCACTTAAAGCATAATTTTAAACCAATTAATATTCATGTATAATGAGCAGGATACGCGCAGCAGGTATTAAATCAGTCAAGCCTGGAAATTTTCTTGGCTACTTATTCATACCGATATTCACATCGATTAATTCTCACATGCTCGCGGCTGCGGAAAGGCGAGCGCGTCGAACGTTTCTACGCGCGCGAACTCTCCGGATACCGTAAATTCTCCCGAAAAACGCGCGCTGGCCGGCGCTACAGCCGCGTGTAAATCGCAGACAGGCGGCATTAAGTACAAGCACTTGGTAGCGCGATTTTGATTTACGGCTAATTGCTCGGTATTTTTCCAGACTTCCTAACGCGCTTTGCATCTCATGAATGATAAAGTCATTTTCGCGCCGGCCGACACCGGGGAACCGAGAGCGCGTTAAATTCGCGGAGGCGAAAGGGTGGAAAATATGTCACGCCGCCTCCCGCACATCCGCGTTTCTCGTCGCATTCGCCAGTGTGCGTGAGTGCGCATATGCGTGCCATTGCCACGTGTGCGCGTGCACTCGCGCGCGCGAATTCGCTCGCTCGTTTTCACATTCGCGTGAAAGCCGCACGCCACGCCACGAACGAAACGATACTGTTAGCACCCACTTCGGGAAATTTCCGCTCATTAGAGAGCGTCGAAAGGAACCGATCTTTCATAGGTTTTCCGCGAGAATTACGAGTACACCCAGTATAACTGCCCCATATGATATATTAATTCATTTGCATTCGCTCTCGTAATCCATGAGCGTACCCCGCATTTGCCGAGTTCTCTTTCTTAAATGTCGGCCTTTCTCTTGCGCTGGGCATAACTGGTGATATAAAATCGCTTTATCAAGCGATTATCAAGACATCATATTATGATACTGGATCATATTATGATTAATGGGACTGTTAATAAAAATGCGATAACAAATATAATTTTTTCTTTTTTATGCTCAACAAGATGAAATTATAATTTGCGTAAATGTGTTACTTAATTTCCCCTAATATAAGATATATTCACGAAGATAACTACTAAAAGATCCAATCTTTTTTTTATTTCGTTATTTTTTTATTTATGGAAATATATACGTTTTTTTATATCTTTCCTAGTTATTTAAAATAATTTTTAATAGCAGAAGCACCAGTATTTCACGCGGTAGAATAAAAATAAGAATATAGAACAAGAATAAAGAAGAAATTATATATTAACATACAAATATCAAACAAAAAAAATTAAGAAAAATTATATACAAGGAAAATTGTTAACATATACGATATTTTTTCCACGCGTGTCACGAAAAATATAAAAATGCGTATAAAAATACAGAAATATTTGTGTGAAGGGAAGAGAAGCAAGATAAACAAGACGGTATGCTATGAAGAAACGGTAAAACAAGAACGAAACTAAAACCGCGAATGGATCTCTGTATTGTAACAATATACCGCAGGGCGCCTTTGTTAAGGCGTCGTATTTTCGTTCAGTGAGTGCCATATGTCGTCGTTTATAGCTCTTTAAGTCCACCAAAGGGTAATAACGATAAAGCACCGACTACATCCGTGAATTTTTTCATTGCTTTCTCTTATGTTCTCCGGTACGATAACGTATTATCGAAACAAAACCAGTAGGATTTAGCGATTGTATTAGAAATTATGAAAACAAGAAGTATGTATCTGAGAAAGAAATTATTAGCAGCAATATAAATGCCTTCTCTTCTTATTGCAAAATAACTATAATAAACATTACATTTCAAGAGAATGCTATTTTAAAATAATCTTTTAAAAATTAAGTACACTTTAATATCCCAGTGTTCATGATTATATAATGCTATTACCAATATTGAAAAAAAAAAACTAATAATCGCGTCCTTCATAAAATATGCAATAAGTTTTCATGCGTAACCTCGATTGAGACGACGTCAACATCATTTTACATACAATGTGTTTCATATAAATCGCTCACCGCAATCGTCTAAATTGCGAGTCTTATTTTCTCGGCTTGCATTATCTCGCGAAATCATTATCTCGCAGACCGCAGTTTAAACGAGCGTCTACTAGAGCATAATCGCGTCCGTTTCCCATGAAGCCTTGAAAGGACTTTTGCATCGAGAATAATTTGTTTACCAAATCTGCGGTCTCTGTACATGCGCGATACCGAGAGAAAAAAAGAAGAGAAACACGGAGAGGAGCCGAGGAGGGAGCCACGAACGTTTATCGCGGTTCACCGCGGCGATTTATCGACGTCGCCGTTGCTATCTCGTCCGCCTCGATTTGAACTTTGACCCGAGTTGAACGGCGAACACGAAATCGTGAAACGCCTTCTACGAGATGACGACGATGACGACGACGATGGGCGCTGCGTAGTTTCCGGACAAGGAACTTACTCGAACGGTTACGTTTAATGTACGCGCGTAATGGTTATCGATATGTCTACGTATATAACATTGATAACGCGAATTTCAGTTGATGCGAGAAAGGGGTTTGTAGGAAGGAGAGACAGACTTTATCGATAAGCGAGAGAGAACATAATTCTTGGGAGCATAACTTGTTCATCTCCTATAGAGTTTCAACCTATAATCTCTAGTTCTAACTATGATCTCTAGTTTCCGCAGGGATAATATAAACCGAGTGTTCCCCCCCCCCCCTCAAATATCGTCGAAACTATGATAGATATAATCACCTGGTTCGCAGATCTTATCCATTATAAATTACCTCTTAACTAATGAGACAATATGATATTGTATAAAATGCTTTTTACGATTCTTCGAAGACTCAAGAATCACGAAGAATATTTATAACTATTGATACAATAGTTTTCTGTCAAGAAACAATTACAATTCAATAGATATCAAACACAATATATCAATTCGTCTGCTAACATTGAAAGATATTAAAAATTAGAAATATTTGCATCGTTATTCGATACAAGAGATAATTGATAACTTATACAGTTTCCAGAATTAAAAATATAATAATGTTGGAGAGCTATGTAATAATCCAAAAATGGATTACACCACTGTTAGAATTATTTTTTTCCAGGGATATTTTTCACGGATATTTCCGCGGATGTTCGCGACATCGATCTCATTTTGTGTAACTTTGCCCGATTTTAAATGTTTTATTTTTAATATATTTTAATATAAATATCGAAGAGCGGTTCATTGTATGTGCCACTACGCGATAGCATTCCTATCGTACAATTAAATTTGACATATGCTTTGATAATGATTCTTTCATGCTGCTGCTTCGTAAACATATTTATGACAGCAGTCAGGCTGCCCACAAATAGAGGATGAAAAAGAGAGATCGCGTAATTGGAAAATATTTCTTTCGGTATAGGTCTTGGCAAAGAGAAATATATTTTGCCGTTGGTATAAGATGTCACGGATAAGCATTAATAAAGTCCTAGTCAAAATACGGGCGTTTCTTTACATATGCATATGTATAATGCAAAAATTTTTATATAGAATAGTTCGTATATTAAAAACTCGAATCTAAAAACTATGGAAGCATGTAAATCGTGAACATCTTATCTCGACTCATAGAATTCTCAGATTTTTAAATTTTTAATTTTTCTAATTCTTAAATTTTCAAATCTAAGATGTGGTTGTGCGTTAGACAATTTATCTGACAATGTCCTGATCGTTTAAAAAAGACGTTAAGCAATGTATTGAATTGTAATCGAATTCAATCTCTCATTATTGACTCATTAGCGACATTAATAGCAAATTTACGGTCGTAAATATAGTGATTACGACGCTGCATTTCCGTAAGGATAAATGAAAAAATCTATGAAATTAAAGCGTGGAATTATTGCGTGACGCTCAGCAAACATTAAATTGATCCTTGCGATCGGTCTTGGGTAACAGCCGCGTAATCAACTGCGATCTTTCACCATACCGTCGAGATTATCGTCATCAGTGTCGAAAACACGCCTACATCTTGTCATTTATTAGGTCTTCTGCGTCGACGGCAGTTACCGCTGCATGTTGATGTAATCGAATTGGCAGTCGTGATGAATCGCTCGAAATGTCACTGACAAATACGCTGGCAGCGCAGAAACGCAATTCGCATCGCTGTCACGTCTTTTGTCGCAGATTGCTTAGCTAAGTTGTGAATAAATTCCAGCGAGAGCTATCTTGCTCTCATCGAGAAAAGGAGTTGATCGCGAATGCCACGAAGATGCGCGACGTAACCCATGCGTTATACGAAATATGGAGGAGGGCTTTGATAATTAATGAAAAAATATTTTGTCAGCTAATAATTATATATAAAATCAATTGAATTATTTGTATTTTGTATATTACAGTTTTAGATTAATGCAATTTAAAATAAAAAAATAAAATATTAATAACTGTTTTGAAGAATTATTATTGATGTATAGCCATGAAAGAATAGATAAATCGCATCTTCTATTAAAATTTCAGATAGATTCGTTCAACCGTTTTCATGTAATGTTTCAAATAAAAAAATAAACTTATATGTGTGTGTGTTAAATTAGTTATTTAATGACAGATGCGAATGCATGCGGAATATGATTGCTGTTCCTCACATAATCCTGTCATATAAATAAACGTAAAAAAAAAAATCGAAGACTTTTATAATTTGATATCTTATCAAGCAAGCAAGCTAATGTACAGAAAAAAAGTTGTCATGTTTCCCACCGTTATGTTAAAATATTCGTCTAAGAACACGCCCGTATCTCTGAAGAAATATTTTGTACGCGTTACGCCACGTTTTGCGGCGGGACGGCCGTCGTAAAATATCGAAAATATGGCGGCATAATGCGAGTTCTTATTCGCGGACGACTCCCGACAAAAATAATAAATTATGACGTCGTTTACCGTCGCGCAATATCTAAATTAATACGTTGACGTTAAGCAGTTAAACGTATGTCGAAGCTGGCTTGAGAGACAGAACCAGGATCGACGTGTGGATCGCCAAGAGGTATCTCTCAGTTACTCGTGATGCTTACAGATCAGTTATAATTGTAACAAAACGAAATACATGCTGCCGGGCAAGTGGCAATTTATGTTATCGGCAAATGACAACTTGTTATCTTTACTTATCTCACTAACTCTTAACACATAGCGCGTTTAATTTCATATCTTTGAAGCGATACATCAATTTATTAATAAATTATGAAGATTTTATAAAATTTTTAAATAATTATATCAATTAGTGATTTATTGATTTAAATTTGGTGTTGCAAATCTATGAAATGTCACATATCTTGTCTCTTTATACAGCATTTTCTAAAAAAAAAAAAGAAAAGAAAAACGATAACGTTTTCGATTATTTTTTTTTTCAGTGAAACAGATTATTTTAAAAAATCAATAAGACACTGTATGTTGAACAAGAATATAGGAATAAACGCGAGGAATCTTGACAGTGATCAGTGAAAAGCGCATTGAAAACACGCGGAACTTTAAACGCGGAATTTTATTTACATATTTATTTACGACACCGTCCAGTCGATACTGTCTTTTATAAATAGAAACGGGCGGCTCGATAGAAAGTTTCAACCGGTTCTCAGGAAACGGCGCATATTAAGCAGAGAAATTTATTTTTGCCTGCTGAAAGAAAGACGGGTTATTACCGGACGTATATTACGAGACGAAAATATAAGATTGAAATTGATTTACGATAGGCGACTGCCATTCGGCCCGAATCGTCAGCCGCTCGCCGTGATTCAGCAACGGAATCTGTTCATTCGGTAACTCGGCCTAAAATTTGCTGACAGCGATGCTGACCTATGATTCCTAGAGAACGAGAACGTAGTAACCCAATACCTGCCTAGCAGTCGGCTCATTCATGCTCATTATCCCGACACTTAACTTGAAACTTGCGTGGAGTCGCGTGATAGATGCAGAGATATCTACAACAGGCACTGTCCGCGTAATGAGAGCGAGGAAAAAAGCGGTACGATAGATAACAACAGATTATTATACCTTTTTGTCGCCGTATTTGTGACACAAACAAGCACGCGCTATTATTATGACTTTCGGGATACATAACAGTAGCCGAACGGTATGTCGCGCGACATGATTTCATTTCACGACTCATTACGAAAAGTACCCGACAAGAATATCAGAACTTTTTAATGACTATTGCACTAGAAACATATATTACTAGCACATTTTCATGAATGATATTGCCGATACTACATGAAAAGCGAAAAATGAGAGAATCTGATAGATAATAGGTGAATAAATATGAAATATTTATCAAAATAGATTATTCATTTTTAAACACATGTAGGATTTTATTTTCTAAGAATTATTATTACTATTATTATTAATTATGACTTTTAAACTATCTTGATAACACAACGCGATTACCCCAATATTGCTATTATATATAATTCTAATTCTTTTATATTAATTTATAAACCTGCTAATATGGATAAAATAAAATAAAATATTTTTAATAGACTTATTTTTAATAGACTTATTATATTAATACAAAATTAAAAATTAATTATTCAAGTATCTAGAATCTACAAGAGAACTAAAATTTTGAATTTTTATAAATGTAAGTAAAAAAATATAAAGAAAAAGCGATAAAAAGTCTATGAATCTTAAGTTTTTAATGATGTACAAAGATTATTATAACTTAATATACAAATCTCGCGCCTACATAATCGCGCCTAACATATATTTGACGGGAAGAAAAATATGTATATTTTTTTGTTGCGATTGAATAGCACGCCAAACGTTAGAAACACATTGTCCGCGGAAGTAAATATTTTATTTCACCCAGCACAAAATATGTGTAATAAGATCCGTTTATGGAGGAAAGAATCGATACGTGCACGCACGCAGGTGTACGCGTAAACGTAAATGCTTAAACTCTTTTGCCATGAAGTTTCTTTTCTGTACGCGGTTCTCTCATCGTCCAAACATGTCCTGATGTGAGTATCGACCCCGTGGTTACCGGGAAACCATCGAGATACCGTGAACGTCGCTAGAAAGCTATCTATGGTGTGGCCGGCTGAGCGCGCTTTTTAGGAATGGAAAGAATTGACGGCAAACCCAGATTGGGAAAGTTGAGTCGTGTCTTTAAAAGCGAAGAACATAAAGCCCGCACTTGCTGCATTGATGGTGTTTCACTATTGAAACACGCTAAACTACGTGGGCCGTTTCTAAAAAAATAACTATTACCATCGAATATAAAAGACAAGTTATCGCGCGAATTGTGTTTCATTTAAATCTTAAAATAAATCCGCGACGCGTAAAAAATCACCTAGGTTACCTACCAAAAAAAAATTTAAAATTACCAGAGGTAATTTTTTTCGCTACTAGCAAGCTAAATGACTTGCTAAATAACTGCTTTGACTTGTAAATGACTACGCAAAATGTTAATGTCAATACCGTGAATCAACTTTGTGGTGTGTAGTAAGTTGTCGATTGAAAGATACAGGATACAAATTAAAGTAGATCAAGAGAGAAATTTAATATCATGGCTGACTATAATAATAGCAATAATACTATTCAATGATACCGTTATAGATAACGTCCCTTCTCGACTTATTCTCTTTCGGAGTCAACTAAATTATATTATTGCAATTACGATCGGTCCGTAATGAAATAATAGGCAATTCTCGCAGAAAAGGTACTTAAATTGTTGCTCGTTTTTTTGATTAAGCTATGGCGAATTTCACGTTGCATAGACCTCGCGGATTAATTTTCAACATGTAAGATAATATTAGACGGTCGCGGCACAGAGAGCGTGCACGAGTAACTTTGCGCAACTTTTCTGCGGCCGGCATTCGCGCAACCACCGCCGTTAATAAGGTGTTAGTCTGGCTGGCACATGATCGAGAAACACGGGGCACAGGATAGGACGTTGCAACAAAGCAACGGTGACGGGTACAGACGAGCCATATCCGGGACGTCGACCAATAAAATTAATCGCTTTTGCCACATCACCTGAATAATTTATGCTCGCTGCTGTGTTTAGGAATTGACTGACCATCTTTTGCGATAAGTGCGAAGCACAGTTTGATTGATAGATTGTTTATAAAAATAGACATTTATTCGAACCCGAAGCAATAAAACACGAATTTAGTAATATTTCTTCGGAAGTCTCTTTTGAACTACTTTTTCAATATTAACATCGCGAATGTGCAACTTATTACCGTGTGATATACATCAATTGCAACATTTTTATATGGTTTAGAAATATATATTTAAGAGCTTATATATTATATATTTTTTTCCAGCTATATATAAATATTTAATACATTTTAAAAATATGTAAAAATTTTATTTTTATTAGAATCTTATTAATTTTTTTACTGCCGCTATTTCGATATTATTACGAATTTTAGATTTAAAAGCGCATCGAATAAATGCTCATTTCTCTTACTACCTGAACGATTTCAATTCTTTCAGTTTACATTGTTTTCAAAATTACCGATTTAATTGAAATGCTACGTAACGATATAACGTATCGCAAGAGTGTTTTACGAATTGTGTCCCCGAATGTAACTTTCTTCAATTTCGAATATACGATGCATGAAAGTCGTTGACTCGTAAAACTGTCGACGTGTCAATTGGCAGTTTCTTTCGTGTTGTGTCCCCATGGCCGCGCAACAATGTTGCCCCCAGATGCGGCATGCATTATTCAATGTACCCGGAAGGCCATTGCAGGTCTACCGAAGTCGACTCTCCTCTCCACTGTGCTACTTGTATTTAGCCGCTACTGCTTTCTACATACTTCTTGGTAAAGTTCGCAGAAATGCGCTAATGGCGCTTAAACCGAAAGACCAAATGAATGGAAGAGATATAACTCTCGCACCTTCTAGATAGTTATGTTAATAAAACCGAGCATTGATGTCCCGTGTAAAAATATAAATTGCAAATGATGAAAAAGATAGAGGAAGAAAGTTGAACATCTTTAAAGCGGTTTGCAAAATATTTAATACGTCCGCGCTAACTCGATCTTCAGCCAATTCATTATGTAAATTAAGTACTGCAATGTTGCGTAAACAAAATACCACATTGGCCATTAAGGATGCATTGCAAAATTTATGAGAGTAAAAACGGTACGCGCGGATTTTTCGCCGTTTATTGGGAGTGTCGCTGGTATAAAACGGCACGGTAGCTATTAGGAGTAGGATGTAACCGTTCAAGAGCGAGTGTTTAGTCGGGCCCTCATAAATCACGCAAGGGCGACAAGCAATTATAATAACTGTACCCGGGTATAAACGCGTAAATAAAATACCAAGCCCTTCGGCCAGGTAATGAGCCATACGAAGCTGGATGCGAACCAGTTCCAAGACTCGTTATCGCGGCAGAATAAACAACGAGGGAACACGTTCTCGAGGAAGTTTGTCTCGATTATCAATGTTTCAGGTGCCTCAACAGTACGCCGCAATAATAATGAGACCGTACAAACGAAAATAAAATTTATTATTACGATAAATCATTTTCTACGATCGTGTCTAAACAGCAATGCACTGTCGTATACGTGTATTTTTTGGCTACTCTTTCTATTATTTTTCCGACTGTTTATATTACTCTTACGTTACGCTACAATACACTCTATTATGTAACGCTGTTTATTCATGGAGAATATTAGATGCCTATTTAAATAGACGTCTGGTTATGAAGCAAGACACACACACACTTGAAATGTAGAGAGTTTGATCGCGCTGTCCACGTAGTCATCTTCCGCGCAAAAATATTCCGAGAGAAATCTTCAAAGTCTCAAGGTCACAGGATTTCATCGACCGTGAAATTCGAGCCGAGTTTCAGATTTCAGCGGAACGAACTCGGCAGATTGCAGGAGAGGAAGGACTGTGTATACATGCTGGATGTGAAAGAGAATGCGGACGAGAGAGACCGAAAGTACGTTTGCCATAATCTTTTATCAGTTATCTAATTAGCCGTTGCATTTAATTAGCGACCCGAGGAGAGGACCAACGAGATAGCCCTAGCACGAGTGCGACGAGTCTGCATAGCTATAAGCAATTTTAATCCGCGCCCACGTCAGATAAGAAAGGTCGGCGGATGGACTGGCAATCTGCTTGCGCTTCGCAATTAGCTGTGTTTTTATTTATTCAACTATCTGCCGTTTATTGAGCCACGCGAGAGGCCGGCATGAAACCGTTCGGTCGGCCGGCAAGAATTTCAAGGGCCTTTAAGCACATGATGTTACGCTGTTTTTAAAAGTACGAATCGAACAAAAAATAGAGAATGTTGCGTGAACAGCCCGTCAAATCGTAATATTGGTAACTGTATAAATTCGATTAAATAGCGATTTTAACACTGAGAGCATCGTAAGATGTCTTTTATTATATTTACAAGTGTCTTAAGAATAAGCCTAATTAGTATGAAAAGGGACACTCTATGTCTATGTATTGCTCTATTCATTTTCTAAGTAAAATCTATTCATCTTTTCTTAAATAAAAAATTTTTGGAAAACAAGAGACACACTAATCAGCATACTGTCTTTATCCTTTTTGCACCAAAGTAATTTTAAGAAAATTCTATTGAACCCCAAGAAACTTTTTTTTATTTACATGTATATAGTTTTATGCAATAATATAATAATTAAATAACCGTAAACTAATATGCCAAAATCGAGCGATAAAAAGGATAATGTGCACCGCGTAAAACTCGCGTAATATACTTCACTTTGTAAATTATGTACAATTGTACACAATATAGAGAGGAATAATTTGTTTACTGTAGAAACTTACCTTTGCCGAATCTTCGATGAAAGCTCCGATGGTTATCACATGCAGAGTGACCTCGCGAGTATTTTCAAGTTCTTCTGGTGTTGCATATAAACCATCGCTAAGAAAGTACGGTTCAGGGCAAGTCAATCTGTAAAAAATAAATAAATTATACTAATTTTTGCTAAGTTTGTTAAATACGAGTTAAATTCGATGAACCATTATGTATTCAGTTATAGTAAAACATATGGCCTTTAAAAATATCTGCTAATAGCAAAATACTGCTATCTTATTGTAAATGCTTTATAAAATATAAATATATTTGTATAATTATTTTTTAGGATATTTTTAAATTTATCTAAATCGATATATTCCATGCTTTTAATAATTCTGTATTGGATATATTTCAGAAATAAACTTCGTTTTAATTATTTATTAAATAATTAAAACAGCAATTCACATGCACCCTCATCAACATAATTATTATAATGCTTAATTTTATTTCTAAAACGTTTTGAATGCATCTCGAGTTGTGCAGAATTATGAGAAAACTGTTAGCGACAAATTAATTATTAATTTTTCATTAATAAAAGCAATAAATTTGAGATTCGAACAATAAATTAGCACTTAATTGTACATCTGAATTTAATTTTTCGTGATGCCAGATTAATGGATGAGATTCACTGAGCGCAAATATCACATTTTGTTCATAACTTTTTGATTATGTTATATTATGTTGATTGTACTTATGATGAAGAATTATTTTGTTTTAATTAAAATTAGAAACAAAATTCTCGCAATTAAAAATAAGGTTATATTATTCAATATTTACATATATTCGCAAATGACTTGCGCATATATAAAAAAAAATATCTAAAATACATCTCCATAAAAAACGCGTGGCGTGGCTTTGCTTATCTTTCAACAATTAAAAATAGAAGCAAATAGAAAATTTCTCTCGTGGACATTTCAAATAAATGGGTCGCATCGTAATAAATCGCCAAATTTTGCGATCTTTTTTTTCTTGCGTATTTTGCAGGATATTAATCTTTACCCGGTATACTACTTTTCCCACCATGTACTTGTGGTGACGAACGCGCTGCTCCCGGGGGTCACGGCAAGTATAATAAATATGTTTCTTCTTCGTCTTTCGGTGGTTGAAAAGAAAGAGAGGAGAGATATACGAGCAGGCGAGAAAAATCGAGCAGTTTGAACTGCCCGAGATTGCGTGGCCGAGCAACATCAATTTCGAGGGTGATTCCCGGCGCTGTCGGAAGAGCCCCGAAAATTTCGAATGCCCGCGTAATCGAGGAGCCTCCTCAAGTCGAGTGTATAAAGGTGCTCTTACTTGAGGATATACCACCACCACACTACCTCCTCCTTCTCGCTGTCCTCTTTCTTTTCCTCGCTTTCTTGTTCCACGCCGTCCCTCTTTCGATAGTCGTTTTTTTTTCTATCGTCCGCGATAATGATACCCACACGCTCTCGCTCGGTAATAATATTAATGGCTTCGTGTACCCGGAGACCATTGGAGGCCCGGCAAAAGGAACATCGCGGAGACCCCCTTACGCGGAGAGGTTCGTCGTAAGAAGCGGCCTAGCCGAGTATTATACAGAGAAAGCATGGATTCGCGCAAGTCAACTCATGAACTCGCTTCTCGTTCATTCATAAAACTCGTACTGCTATTTCTGATAAAGCTGATGAGAATTGATAATTGGACGCGGGTAATCCAAAGATTCCGCAGATTGCTACGATACGATCATTAATTACCTAATTATCATTTTGATATTATCGTATATTTAGATTTTTACGGAATATTCACTTTTCAGAGGAGACCAACGCAATTTTGCGACGGCTCAACGTAAATTCATTTTAAATCATAAAACAAAGACGATCAAAGCAATGAATAATAGATAAAACAATAAAGTCGTAAAGATTTATAGTCCCGTTAATAATTATTAAAAAAAAGTCCCGTAATAATTGATTTAAAAAAAATTGAAATTTTAACGCATATAAAATTAATGATACATTTTTATCATCTATTATATATTACATTCGATAGAAAATGATTCAAAAAAGCTAAGAGGTATAATTAAGAAATCTTTTCTAATTTTGATATATTTATTTTATTTTTTTTATTTTCTTTTTATTTTAAAAACTTTATTGACTTTAATTTATGTGCAATATATTAAATCTAATAAGATCGCGTCGCGCGAATGAATATTAATATATGTAAATTAATAAACATAATTTATAATGTAACAATTCAATACATATTTTCATCACAGAATGATAATATACCAACCAACACATTAGCTAATGTTGCAGGCATGATTTTTTTTAGTTATTCGATAAATGTAATAAAACAAGAAAATAAATCTATTAAACCGGTATCACGTTAAAATATTCAATCGTGACATCAATGGTTCTGAATAATTAGCGATTTATTCCGAATAGTTCGCGACCGGCTGCTTGCGCAGTTGGCATAAGTGCGTATCATATGTCTGTAATCCAGACCCGTCAATCTTGGATCGATCGCCCACATATCCTTAGCCAAATAAGCGTAACAACGCGTGCGAATATCCTTTCAGCTTGCGCTTTCGCGATATCGAAAGGAAAAATTTAAGACTTGGAAGCAAAAAATCAGCAAGCTCTTTCTTCTCAAAAAATACATAATATATGTATAGTAATTTATATAGCATTATTAATATAAAAAATATATTTTAAACAGTGCTTTCTTTACCACAGCTATTTCATAAAACGCAGAATTCGAAAGACTTGCCTCGTTCTCGCATTAAACTTTCAATTTTTCGATTTAATATAACGCGTTGAAGTTTAGTTTGTTTAACAACGCTGTTTGATAATCGTCTCCTCAAAACGAGATTCGATCTCGTCGATTACTGAAAGTATATACGACTCGGCACATTAACGGCTTTATCGCAAAAAAGTCGTTAAATATTATATTTTCCATGAATCAACTGTTCGCGAGCCGCGTCATTAAAGTGCCATTTACTGATAGAAAATCGCGAAACGCCTACGATGTCGTTGAGCCATTTCGTTTTCGTAGCCTTTCAGATCTTTTACGCTTCACGAATTTTGAAAGTAACACTCAAGTATGCGGCGAAGGATTGTGCAATGTCAATCATAAATATCGCATAATAAAATAATAAATCTAATAAACGCAATAAAAATTATAAATTTAAAAATTAATTTAAAAAAATTATTAATTTAAAAAATTAATAATTTTTTAATATATTATTAAATAATTAAGCAAAAATTATGCATATAATTAAATAATTGTGTGTTGCGCGCTAGGATCTGTAGTGCGTTTAATGTTACGAATTTTGATGTTAAAAAATTGAATATTTTTTATATCTATATTCTAGATCTTTTTTAATGTTTAGAAAAGAGACTAGTCTTTAACAAAAAATATATAAAACTTATCACAAAGCTTGTATAAGATGAGAAATGGCAACGTTATTTCAAAGCAGAATTAAATTATTATTAAAAAATTATTTTATTATTATAATTAATTTTATTATCATTATTAATAAAATTATTTGGTTCTCGAATAATTAACATGATGCGCTAATATTTTAAGATGTAGAACGCGCGTTGAATATGCTTCGACACGCACGAAAAATTATATGTCGAGACATTTTTGACACCGTATATACGCAAAGCAAATTGTGTGAAAGATAATTTAACTCAAAGATCCTATAATTATAGTATTATCATTAGTTATGTCAATCATAAATATCATATAATAAAATAATAATAAATCTGATAAACGCGACAATAAAAATTATTAATTTAAAAATTATTAATTTAAAAAATTAATTTTTTAATATATTATTAAATAATTATGCAATAATTATGCATAGAATTAAATAATTGTGTGTTGCATGCTAGGATCTATAATGCGTTTATATATTACGAATTTTTGTTAAAAAATTGAATATTTTTTATATCTATATTCTAGATCTCTTTTAATGTTTAGAAAAGAGACGTCTTTAACAAAAAATATATAAAACTTGTCACAAAGCTTGTATAAGATGAGAAATGGCAACGTTATTTCAAAGCAGAATTAAATTATTATTAAAAAATTATTTTATTATTATAATTAATTTTATTATCATTATTAATAAAATTATTTGTTTCTCGAATAATTAACATGATGCGCTAATATTTTAAGATGTAAAACGCGCCCCGAATATGCTTCGACACGCACGAAAAATTATATGTCGAGATATTTTTGACTCCGTATATACACAAAACAAATTGTGTGAAAGATAATTTAACTCAAAGATCTTATAATTATAGTATTATCATTAGTTATGTCAATCATAAATATCGTATAATAAAATAATAATAAATCTGATAAACGCGACAATAAAAATTATTAATTTAAAAATTATTAATTTAAAAAATTAATTTTTTAATATATTATTAAATAATTATGCAATAATTATGCATATAATTAAATAATTGTGTGTTGCGCGCTAGGATCTATAATGCGTTTAATTACGAATTTTTGTTAAAAAATTGAATATTTTTTATATCTATATTCTAGATCTCTTTTAATGTTTAGAAAAGAGACTAGTCTTTAACAAAAAATATATAAAACTTGTCACAAAGCTTGTATAAGATGAGAAATGGCAACGTTATTTCAAAGCAGAATAAAATTATTATTAAAAAATTATTTTATTATTATAATTAATTTTATGTCATTATTAATATAATTATTTGTTTCTCGAATAATTAACATGATGCGCTAATATTTTAAGATGTATTACGCGCGCCGAATATGCTTCGACACACACGAAAAATTATATGTCGAGACATTTTTGACTCCGTATATACACAAAACAAATTGTGTGAAAGATAATTTAACTCAAAGATCTTATAATTATAGTATTATCATTAGTTATGTCAATCATAAATATCGTATAATAAAATAATAATAAATCTGATAAACGCGACAATAAAAATTATTAATTTAAAAATTATTAATTTAAAAAATTAATTTTTTAATATATTATTAAATAATTATGCAATAATTATGCATATAATTAAATAATTGTGTGTTGCGCGCTTGGATCTATAATGCGTTTAATTACGAATTTTTGTTAAAAAATTGAATATTTTTTATATCTATATTCTAGATCTCTTTTAATGTTTAGAAAAGAGACTAGTCTTTAACAAAAAATATATAAAACTTGTCACAAAGCTTGTATAAGATGAGAAATGGCAACGTTATTTCAAAGCAGAATAAAATTATTATTAAAAAATTATTTTATTATTATAATTAATTTTGTCATTATTAATATAATTATTTGTTTCTCGAATAATTAACATGATGCGCTAATATTTTAAGATGTATTACGCGCGCCGAATATGCTTCGACACGCACGAAAAATTATATGTCGAGACATTTTTGACACCGTATATACGCAAAGCAAATTGTGTGAAAGATAATTTAACTCAAAGATCTTATAATTATAGTATTATCATTAGTTATGTCAATCATAAATATCGTATAATAAAATAATAATAAATCTGATAAACGCGACAATAAAAATTATTAATTTAAAAATTATTAATTTAAAAAATTAATTTTTTAATATATTATTAAATAATTATGCAATAATTATGCATATAATTAAATAATTGTGTGTTGCGCGCTAGGATCTATAATGCGTTTAATTACGAATTTTTGTTAAAAAATTGAATATTTTTTATATCTATATTCTAGATCTCTTTTAATGTTTAGAAAAGAGACTAGTCTTTAACAAAAAATATATAAAACTTGTCACAAAGCTTGTATAAGATGAGAAATGGCAACGTTATTTCAAAGCAGAATAAAATTATTATTAAAAAATTATTTTATTATTATAATTAATTTTATGTCATTATTAATATAATTATTTGTTTCTCGAATAATTAACATGATGCGCTAATATTTTAAGATGTATTACGCGCGCCGAATATGCTTCGACACACACGAAAAATTATATGTCGAGACATTTTTGACACCGTATATACGCAAAGCAAATTGTGTGAAAGATAATTTAACTTAAAGATCTTATAATTATAGTATTATCATTAGTTTCAATTTAGTTTTGATTTCATTCTGCTATTGATAGCGCTGCGCGAATGCATGTAAGCATAGCTTTAATTTATATAGACACACTGCGTCGTGCTCGCCGGAGACTAAGACGTCAACTTTAATAAAAGGAGACGAGAGAGATGCTTTCTCCTTGTCCTTCTCTCCACCAATCAGTACACACTCGGATAAGGAGAGCGTCTTACTATCGCCCTCTCTTACTAATGTTGACTTCAGCGCCAATAGAGGGCGCGAGTATGAACAAAAGTGCTTACATTCGTGTCGCGACAAGCGACGCAATAACTAATCGACTTACCTCTTTTCCGTAAGAGAGCGGATGAGCCACCGGCACCGTACTAGCGAAGGAAATTCACTTTATCACGAACACACGATCACTCGACAGGACGCGATCAACACTGCTCGCGGATATCGAAAAATGTACTTCATCGCGTATTATCATGACGCATCAAAATGGATCACTCGCACATTTATTCGGCTCTCCTGATTTACTACGCGTAATACACTCGATTGACGCGACATCGGCCATGATGACGAAGCAAGTTCACGCGAATATCGCGGCGAAGATTCTCGGCGATGTTTGATACCGTCGTCGTAATGATTCCTCGATATTTTTTCGATGCCGGATTCAGAGATAGATAGCATTGTCCAGGGCACCTTCCGACGAAACGCCGAGCACTGATACCGAAATACCGCGTACCGAAGGCGCGTGAATCGCGATCGCGAAGACGACTCGACACACCGAGACGATCGTTCGTCGTTAGATTTATTCGGCACTCCCGGACACTCCCGGATACTCGTTCGTACGCGATCTTCGTCCAGGACGGATAACAAGGATGCGAGAAACGGCGAGCGAACGCGCCTCGGAAAGGAAGCTACGCGACATCAGCCATGATGACGAAGCAAGTTCACGCGAATATCGCGGCGTAGATTCTCCGCCATGTTTGATCCCGTCGTAATGATTCCTCGACCTTTTCGATGCCGGATTCAGAGATAGCATCGTCCACGGGCACCTTCCGACGAAACGCCGAGCACTGATACCGAATACCGCGATCGCGAGGAACACTCGACACACCGAGACGATCGTTCGTCCTTAGGTTTATCCCGGACACTCCCGGACACTTGTTCGTACGCGACCTTCGCCCGATACTGGCGAAGAAGGACGCGAGATAGACGACCAGCGAGCGCGCCTCGGTAACAAAGCGACGCGACGTCCGCCATGATGGCCGGACGAGTTCACTCGCGATCGCGAATGTCCGCGGACGAGATTATCCACCACGATTATTATATTCACGATGATTCCTCGATGCTCACTCGATGTTTCTCGATACTCCTCGATATTTCCGATGCCGGACGAGTGTTCGGGGCGCTCGTCGGACGAGCGAATATCGCGAATGGCCCGTATACGGAGATAGCTTTGTCCAAGGGCACCGCCCTTTCGATGCCGTACCGAGCATCGATCCCGAAAAGACGCGTAAATCGCGGTCGAGAGGGCCGACCGATACACCGAGACGATCGTCCGTTACTAGACTCGGCACTCCCGACGTTTATTTGTATACAGATTTCGTCCGGGACGGATAAAAGGACGCGAGGATCGCGACGCGTACGCGTCTCGCCCACGCACAGGCGCGACACGACTGCAACTGAGGCGAGCTGGATTTCGCCTAGAAATTTCGATCACGTGATCGCTCAATTTCGCGCCAAAACGCGACTTACGAAATGCGGGCGAGATATCTTTAAGGGCACGCAGGCACTTCGACGAGAATATTATCGTTCGAAAAATCACGTTATAGCGAAGAGTTGAGTAATTCGACGTCGTCGTTTGAGTCAGGTTATGAGAAATGCGCGTTTCTTCGCGATTCGACCGCGAAATTACCGGTGAACAATCGACACGTTTAACGGCGTTTCACTTGTCGCTACGGAGCGTGCTTCGAAGCGTTTGATTGACGAAAGGGATAAGGATAGATATACTTTCTCCTGATTGGTTAATCGGACGCTTCCGTGCATTTCTAGTCGAGTGAAAAGTCCGTTATGCATCGATATTGTTTAATTCGAGTGTGTATATACAGAATAAATTCTTCGAAACGCTTTTCGCCGATCAATTCGTAAGTAATCTTGTTTAATAAATATACGAGCAAAAGGAGAGATTTGATACTTGAATATATAATACGCATCTACCTACATATTTCTCATAGTATGTTTTCACGGGCAACGTACGTGAATAATATTTGTATGTGTGCGAATTGTACGCGAGCAAATATTTTCTACGTATATAATGTTTCTTGTCTTTTGCTCGAAATAGAAAATAGATAAGAAATAGGTGTCAGAATATTTATAAATAGTTTAGTTTTATGAAAGGCTAGCAGAGTAAAGGAAAATACTGTTTGTTTATAGTGACTGTGGACGTCGTGTATGTGTGTCAACTACGGGCTATTCACCGAAGGCAGTATGTGTGTGTACGCAGGTATGTATTAGATTGTAAAATCATATATTAGACGAGCAAAAATCAGCGTACTTATACCGGGTTATATTAAAATATTTTCGAATCACACACAATGTTATCTTTCATCTTACGATAAATGAAATATATGAACAGGATATATTACACGCACATAACCACGTTTAAAATTTTGAAATAATATTGCGTGTTTATTTGTACGCATAATATGTTTTATGAAAATATATCAAAATTTCATAACGTTTTATGAAAATATAACTGGATTTAATCAAATAATCTATGAATAATATGTTAAGATTGTCGATAATGTCGACATCACTTGCCGACACATTCAAAATATTCTATCACAATTTTTATAGTACAAATTTTTTTTTTATATATACTATACATAATGATGATTAATTTATAATAATTATAATGTCCATTTTTCTATTTCTACGTACTTTTTATCTCATTATTCAAGATCATTTTGCTAGAGTATTCAGTCTATTTTACTCACGCGTGTAGAATCAATTTGTCAAATGGATAGAGGGTAATAATAATGCAAAAACCTGATGCGAGAAGAGAGATAAGCCTTTTAAAAAAGAATAGAATAAATGGTAAGTGAAAATTAGTCATGCTATGTGTACCGAAAAGAAGGGAAGAACAGAGGGAAAACGAAGTGAATCTATTGCCGCACCCCGATTTCACGCATGCAATGTGCATCGTGTAGATGAAAACGAAACGGCGACATTTCTGACTGCGAACACGCAAATGCACGAAATCATTCTCTCGATAACCTGATTGAAACTAATTTATAGATCTTTCTCATGGTGATTCTAATTAATAGGGTATTAACGCGAAAGGGTGTTGTCATCACCATGTTTTCCAATTATCTATGAATTTGCAAATCGCATTTTTATCACGTTACTATAAAACATATGCTTTTCTATTTATAAAAAATTAAATTCTTTTTTATAAATGTTCGATGTAGGAACCGTTTTACCGATTCCTTTAAAACTCACATATTTTATATATTTTGTGCCATAGAAATTGAATCTATTTAAAAAAATTGTCGACTTTGTCTCGTCTTGAATAATTTGTTTTAACGTAATGATTTCATGCATGCATCATTACTGCGACAAATAAATTATTTTTTATTTATAAATGCTAATATTCATAAATTATTATTTTTGTATTAAAAGCTTTATGTTTTAATATATATAATTTTTTTTTTTAATAAAATATATTTTTAGACATTAAAGTATAACGCATAATATTATAATATGTTATTAGGTTGCGCGTTTTATTATATTTATAGGAAGTTATTTATAGCTTTAATATTCATAAAATACTGGTTCTTTATTGCTTCCTATAGACGTAGGTAAAGTATAGTACATAATTGCAATAATTATTGCATTGTCACGTATTGCATTTTAATAATAATTAAAGAGAAACAAAGACTTAACGCTTTATTAAAACATATTTCAATTATTTCGTGAGAAATAAATTATTTTGTTTGTTGCTAAAGAATTTATAGCAATTTTACGTGTAATCATTGCCTTTAAATGCGATTATGCTAAAAGGGGATAAAAGTGACATTTCTTTCGAGCAGATACAATTTCTAATTACATCGAAATATATAAAATATACAAGTTTCAAAGAAATTGATGAGACCTCTGTATTGAATATTAGCATTTTTTTCCCGGAAAGAGACATTGTTTTTTTCATTAATTATTATCTATAAAATTATTATAAAATTTAATTATCATAAAATTATTATTAATTATTATAAAATTTAATTATTATAAAATTTGAAAATAAATTCTCACAAATATTTTGATAAATTAAAATTAATTTTTAAATAAATTGTAAATTTAAGAAAATAATAGCGCTTGAATTTTTTATGCAGTAATAGAAAAACACAATTTTTATCTTCATTCTAACTATTCGTGTTTATTCTCTTGTATCGAGTTTCATCACATTCCAGCTCGAATGAACGCTGCATATAGGCGGATGCTTTCCTTCGTGCCTCCCTTATTTCACAAATCACATCTGGTTAAGCTTCTAGGATCGTATATCGCAAATTTATTGCGAAAGTTTCCGTATCAATTTCTCGGCGATACACGATTCCCTTGTCTAAGTTACTGATACGTATAAACGACGACACATCACTGTAACGGGCCGCTCGATAATCCCAGCAATCAACTCAGGTCGGCCTTTATCGGCGAGTAAGGCCAGTTCATTTCGTGTCTGTTAAGCTCATTTAGCAGAACGGGAATCGGACGGGGTTTATACCGGTTGGGTACGAAAGTCGTTCAGCTAACTTGAGCGCTTTAACTACGCCCGGGAAACGTAATCGGCCGCGAATTATAATAAGGTAATACTGATAAATATCCGCGATCTCTCTGACAGATCTAGGCGGTGCCGTATCGCGATAAATATTCAGCTACGATGTAATTTTCTTTCACGCGGCATATGCGACGATGTGGCGTGATGCATCCTGCTGCACTCGAGAAGTGTCCTTGAGAATGAGGGTGTGTACGCGCGTCTGCTGTATAAGAAGCTGGTTACATTAGTTGTGCACGCCTCGAGTATCTACCGGGTGGTCCCCCGAGATGGACGTGTAAAGCGAAATGTCAAGCTCTCGATCTTCCACGAACAATCGATCATTTCAAGTTGCATCATTGGCCGACGATCGCGTACGTGGATGCGTCGTTAGAATGAGCCGAGAACGCACGCAAGCAGCCGAGAACGCAGATAATTTGCCTCCCACCTCCCTGATACAGTTCGTTACCTGATTAATGATAATGCGAGGCTAAGAGTGGGAATCATTTTTCTTGCTCCACGCATTCGTCGATCGAAGATCAAAGGATGCGTAACGGGGATATAATTTCGGCGCGCACGACGTCGGCAGCAACTGCTGCGGAGATTTTGTATCGCGATAAGCGCTTATTTAGTTCGACTGCAGTTCCCGTCGTTGGTATCATTAATTGTTATTTGAGAGAGCCAAGTCTTACCGCCAAGTCTCGTTTGATATAATACTCGATGCAGGATCGTTGTATAATTATCGAGACGCGATTGGAGATTGAGAAGCGTTCGCTTGATTCGTTTAGATCGCCGCGCTATCATCTCCATCTTCACAGAGATGTTTCTTATACAGGGTGTCCCACCAAAAGTGGCCATCCCCTTTTATCTTTTAAACTAAAAGAGATAGACCATAACAAATATATATCAAATTAAATGATTCAAACTGAACTCTATTGTAAGCATAGTGGTTACTTACAAAAGCTCTCTATGTTAACGAACGGAGAGGTACGCATAATTCTTTTATAATAATGTGGATACTTCGATATAATGAAAGTTGTAGCGCTGTTTGAAGCAAATACAACGATGTATGACTTAATGTAAAAATTTTACATAGTATATGAGTTTTATCGGCTCGAAGTTTCGCGGGCGACGTCTACCTTTTTACTTTCGGCCCTGCGATATGGCCAACTTTCTGACTCGTGCGTTAGAGATTGACATATGTCATGTTGTCATTTGACATACATGACATATCAAATGACAACATGACATATGTCAATCTCTAACGCACAGAAGAGTCAGAAGTTGGCCATATCGCAGGGCCGAAAGTAAAAAGGTAGACGTCGCCCGCGAAACTTCGAGCCGATAAAACTCATATACTATGTAAAATATGTACATTAAGTCATACATCGTTGTATTTGCTTCAAACAGCGCTACAACTTTCATTATATCGAAGTATCCACATTATTATAAAAGAATTATGCGTACCTCTCCGTTCGTTAACATAGAGAGCTTTTGTAAGTAACCACTATGCTTACAATAGAGTTCAGTTTGAATCATTTAATTTGATATATATTTGTTATGGTCTATCTCTTTTAGTTTAAAAGATAAAAGGGGATGGCCATTTTTGGTGGGACACCCTGTATAGCTACAATGTATTAGATGCAATTATCTGCATGCAGATTACAGCGCGGTAATTTCAGAATTCTCTCTATCTATTGACGTTAACACGCTGCTATTACTAATTAAATTTTGTCCATAAACATGTGTTATCCTAATGATCTTTAAAATGGAGCCGCTCGCGTTGTCATCGATTTCATTGCTATATATGCATTAGCACACTATCTGTATTAGCAGTGTACATACGATCGCGTTCACTCAGCGTTATTTTATCCATAATTACGTGTAATACAATTTCAATGTATCTCGTCTTATTTCGCGACACCCTATACACAAGATAGAGTACGTTCATCTCTCTACGAGATTCGTAGTGGTTTCACATAATAATATAAATCGGTTAATTAAACGAGCGCGTTGCGAGTTCGCGTTGGCTCGATAATAATTAATGTTAATCGAGCAATAAAAACGCGCATTTTATGGCGACTATTCGCCAATGAGCGACCAATATTGCGGTGTCCCTCTATTCGCAGTCGTTCGAACGCAATCCTGAACTATTTCGCTCGAGTATTCATCTTCTTATGTGCAATTAGGCGATTCCAACGACAGAAAACGATATGTTCTTGCTTTGCTTCGATGTGGCTTAAATACTGAAAAGGATTTCACACGATAACCGATACGCTTCGACATGCGAACACACGCATTCGCCTACATTATTCATATAATTTTCAAGAGTTCGTGAGTAAGAGTGATTGTATATGTAGTATTGAACTATTACGGAAAATACAAACAAATGACCACTTACAAACTTAACTCAAAACTGTGCCTAACCCATAATTTCTAATGTTTGAGTCTGCTCTAGAATCATGTGCTTGCCAAACCTACCTTTTCATTGTTTAAATAAAATATTAGAAATTGTGTGTTAAATACTTAAAACATTTACGCATCGAATTGCGAATTGCCTTTCGTGTATTTGTCACTTTACAATATATTATTATTGATTTAATATTAATATGCCTTCATCATCTATCAATCAAACAAATCACTTATCATACAGGATAGACTTTTCAATATGTTCAGCATAATAAGATCGCAATTTCAAGGTAATAGTACAAGACAATTCGTTTCAATAAAATGATCGATTAAAATTTAATACAGACAGCAATGTTAAAAATCACATCACATATATGCAAGAATGATAAAGAATGTCAATGTTGTAACACGATTTAAAAAGTGTTTGTGTCGGATGGATCAAATGTCGATATATACCTGGGGCATTTATCCGGCAATAATAATGTCCAAATGAACCTAATGTCAAAGCTGATCTCGGGCACGGCCTTAGTCAGATCGCTGTAGTTTATGGCATATCGCTCGGTTGAACAAGAATTACCCTTGCACGCGTAATGCTTTTGTCGGCATATTATCTCTGGTCGCCTTCTGACATAATAAATTTATTTTTTTTTTCATTTTATTATTGCGCGTGTGACAATAGAAGGTTTCCAGTAAGGAAAATGCGAAAATTCAAATGTCGATTATAGATTAAAAAAGAAATTCGCGAAAATCAGAGTTAGATTAAACAATTTTCTTTTGTATATGTATTTAATAAAGTTCGCTCATCAGTACAATCACTAAGATATTTAAAACCTATAAATATATATACTTATAATTCTCACTTTACCTAAAGCAGCTTGCATAAGTATATTAGATAGTCATATCAGTTTTTGACAGAAAGTTTTTTTGCACGACATATTTTCGCAGCATTAAAGATTTTCGTAAAAAATACTTATAATATTTTTGCTTAATAAACCTGATCTGCTTTTTTCGCAAATATATATAGCTTAAAAGTTCAGTAAGATAATATCATAGAAATGTATTGTACCAATATAAGTATAAGTTTCATGTTTCATACAATCGCAATATGTCGTTCAATACATGAAATGTAGTTTCGATCTGAAATAACGTCGCTATCCACGCGGTGACACATTCTGAAAACTATTCCAGCAGGGCGGAGCAAAGGTCGTGGTATCCCTGGGGCATTTATTTAACGATATTACCACGGTCTGAGCTAATGTCAAAGTCGATGCCGTGCCCAGGTCTACTTGGAACGTCGTGCGGCACGTATTATGCTGCCTAGCCGAACGTGAATTACCGTTGCACGCGAGAATTATCGCTTCCTTGGCTTTTAACGAGAGAAATTTACACAATCATTATTGTCCTCGAGGAAGGGATGACAAATTCGTGCGATAACTTAGCGGCGCCGTAGCCGCAATATACCTACGTTGTGAAATCGCGATCGCCCGATAAATTTATCGTTACGAGTGAAAGTCTCGGGTATCGAGTAATGCAAATATTGATAAAGCTCAAAATAAAAGCGCTTTGCACATCGCAATAGACGAACATTTAAATGAATTTTCGAAAATATAGCTTTTTCATACAATGCTAAAAACGCGATAAGGAGATAGAAAAATTTGTGTCTTAAGAAAAGAATAATAATAAGTTAAAACTTCTTAACGATAAAAATCGACTATATTAAAAAATTATTATAATCGCATATCGCATAAATCACAATTACACACTGCTTTGTGCGCGACCATCAAGCGTATAACACCCTCTAGCATTATCATCTCCTTACCGCGTAGTATTCTTGATTACGGACGATATATGCTTCAAACATCGCAATCCAACTTCGTGCACCTAATAGGCATCCTATTAGCCGTAGGTGCACTCGAGGCGAGAATTTTTCTAAGACCGCGAGTCTCTAATGCGATTCCGCTCTAATAGAATAATTCCCCAGCGCATTAGTCAGGCCTCGGCTCTAATCGTGATTGCAGAATTTATGCCGGAGTGTGTACTAGAGAAGAGAGAGAGAGAGAGAGAGAGAGAGAGAGAGAGAGAGAGAGAGAGAGAGAGAGAGAGAGAGAGGCAGGGATAAGGAGAGAGCAGAGGGTGTACGGAGAGCGGTATGATAATAATTGAATTAAGTGAATGTCGCTTAATGATACTCATTACATTACCAGGCCGATTACCGAAGCGATCGTGATCACAAAGAGCGCATTACGGAATGCCAGAGAAGTAGATCTCGAGTAATATAGTCTCGCATCGTTAATGTCAGTTTTATCTCGATGTATCGCACGTATCATCGAAGATTATACGTAGTCGATCTAAACTTGCAAGATATAATTCACTCGTTTAGTGATAAGTACGTGGCAGATAAGCCCCGCTCTACTGATGGAACCGGCAGCTGGGGTCTATATCAAAGAGATCTAAGCGCTACTATAATATCCACCGGGGGAGCAATAAAAAAAAATCGACGTTTATCATGAGATGTGCAATTGCACATAATAACTTCTTCTTTCCGATATCTAGCAAACGAATTCGCATTAGTTCTCCGATTTCTCGTTTTTCATATTTTCAATATCCTTTTCCATCTTCCCCGTCCCCAGAGTCCACGCAACACTATCTATCCGTTATTAAAGGAGAGAACCGTGCTCGCATAACCGCGAGAATATCTCGTGGCAAACGGTGCGCGAGGAATAGAGAATTTACGAAGCAGCCAGTATACAAGCGCCAACGGAGGCAACAGTCAAGCGGTCCATTGCGCCTGGAATCCACGGCGTCGCTCGTCGTAATCTACGCAAACGAGAGCAGAAGAAAGAGAGAGAGAGAGAGAGAAAGAGAGAGGGAGAGAAGAGAGAAAGTGGGCGATCGTTTCTTCTTCATCGGGGAAAAAGAGAAGAGAGCGCGCACCCGGCAGGAAACGGACGCACGAATTAATAATGGCTACTTGTGTTCCTCCTCTTTCGCCTCGATTCCTCTCCCTCGGCAGCAGCCGTTTTGCGCGGCCCGTACGAGAGGCAAGGTCCCGGGCATATGTAGTTTTCTGCATCGCCCCGCAGCGCGGCCGCTTAATGGCCACGGTAATGCAACGTGATTGCCCGTTTCACGGAGCATTACGTGGAAAAACACACGTTGCGACGGGCGAGACTCACGCAAATGACACACGTACGTGCACGAGTTAAGCTACGGGCCGCGTCGAGACCGAGGCAGCCTAGCTCGTCTAACGTGGGATCCGGGGCTCGAAGAGATGGAAACAGGCGAGTATGGAAAAGAACGTTGGAAATGAGTAGGACAGCTGGGAATTAGATCTCGTTTGTGAAAACTACAACCTCGGGAAAAACGATTATACGCATTGAATGCCGACATAAAAACCGTCTTTTAATGGTACACTAATTTTCTCGTAATCAATCAAGTCGGGAGTCATTAATGTACGATTTATGGAAAATATCCCGCCAATCTAGATCACACTCGTACGGGCTTTGTATATCGGAAGACGAAGAGAATGTGTATCAAAGTTAGCACACTTGTTTCGATTCATGATTTCACGTTTAAATAATTGTTTTGAAATACAAATATATAATGATTACATATATTCGGCATTTATTAATTTCAGCATTTAGTATATTTTAATAGAACTTTAAGATATAATTACCAAAAATTACATGATTAAGTTAAAAATTTAAGCGTGATAGAGAGAATCGACACACTTAAGATTGCCGCGAAAAAAGTCAATAATAAAAAATCCGTAATTGCAAGAGTGATAATTTCTGGAACATTCTTTACATTCCGCCAATTTATTGTTCGTCATTCAACAATATCGAACGTTAAAGTTTTAAGAATGGACCTATACGCACAAGTTATCGATTTCTCTCGGGAAAAGCGCTAAATATAAATTCTTTACGAATCTCCCTCCCATAAATATCCGCGCCTCCGAAGAATCAAAAAGAAGAAGAGACAGAGCAACGTGAAAATTAAGGTAATCACATGGTGGATGTGCGAGATATCTGAAAGAACACAACCGAGAGAAGGAAATATTTCTGGTGGAGGCCGAGGAAGCAAGAGGAAGAGAAAAAGAAGATACCGAGAAAGAAGGAAGGAGAAAGAGATAAAAGAGGTGAGAGAAAACGAAAGGGAAACAAACTTCTAGAAAGCATGCCGACATCGAGCGAAAAGGAACGAAGAAAAGTTCGGCCTTGAGGCGGACAACCAAAGGTTGGAGGAAGAGACACGAGGAGATATCATACAAGTGCACGGAAGAGCCGACGGTAAAGGGGGGAAGGGAGGAAACGGAAATCATAGGAATTATCGTGTCGCTGCCATACGAACGGATAATCCCGCGCTAATAGCGAACATTTCCTTCGCCCGTAAACGTCATGATATCGTAAACGTAAACAGAATAGCGGCAGCCAGTCGTAACTCTCCCGTTCGCTCGTTAGACGATGGCATGTCATGCCAGAGGCGTTCTGCGCATTTAAATGCTGTTAATGATGTTTTCGTACCAGAAGGCACCATCTCATGGTAGCAGTCTTACCATGGCGCATCGCTACAGTCGTTAGTGAATCGGTCATTCGTTCGCTGTCCGGGCATCAGAATCGGCCGATGTATCAGTTGCGTCCGCTCTTTGAAATTAATCTTCGTGAAATAAATGCGTGACGATTCATGACTGATTGTACTCGCAGAAAGGTATTATATGTAGTGCTTTTTTTCGGTTAATCAGTATTAGTTCTGCAAAGCTGACATATTCCGAAATTAATTTCTCTGAAAAGGGAAATAATATATAGATTGCACGGAATTCTCTTGATCTCACATATATAAATACATCATGTAATTACATGATGAAAGTAGGTTTAAGATAAAGATAAAGTAATGACATCTCCTTCGTGTTCTTAATAGGAAGAACGACGGTTCGACCGGATTCATAGACCTCAAAAAATGGAAATAATAATTGCGCGATTTGACAAAGGACACATATCGATATCGTATGTATTTAAACTTCGAATAACGATGTTCAATAAAATCGAATATCTTGCGCGACGTCTGACTCTTGCGCGACGTAATGATGTCTCATGTTTAATGATTGCCGATGGCGCGGTGAAATATATAGCTTAAAATTCTTAATAATGACGGCAGAACGATTTCATGTTATATGGTACATATACACGGGGATTAGAAATTTATATAATGCCTACGCCACGCGAAGCGATCGATGTAATTGAAGTAATTGATCGCGGTCCACGTCTCGTCCACATTCGTACGCACGTGTAAACGGGGCGGTGCCCCTTCGGCACTTATATCATTAACTTAAAAATCTGCGTGCCTCGGGGCGATTGCGTACATACGCGTTGCCATGTATAATTCAAGACCGTACACACGTGAAGCTATGGGATATTATCATAACTATCTATTTTGAGGAACGAAAATTGCGGCAGCCATTTATTAGCCTAACCAAATTTAAAACCTGCAACTATATAGTAATGCGACGTTTCTTGCGACATTTTCGACCAGATATAAATGTAAAACAAAATTCAAGCAAGACAAATGTCAGAAGGATGTGCGTCGAGCGCACCGGAACTTTTAAAAATCCTGATCTGTCAGACGTAATTTTAGATATCTTTCTAATATCGTGTGCTAAAATAATTCTCTGTATGTACTTTCTATCGAAGGTCGACTCATCGTCGTTTCGCTAATTTCCCAATGTTCGGTCCGTTTTCTTCGCTTCGCGATTTCTTCCTCGTGTGCACGATCTGTCGATCATAATGTTTCCGCGTTCCGTTGCGCTTGACGGGAAGATAGCACGACGCGCTGGTTAAAACCTTATTTTCGAAGACGATATCGGCGCGGCAAATTGTAGTTCGCGAATGCTACGGACATACGCACGTGAGAAAGACGAAAGGTGGGGAATTCGGAAATGCATATGAGTAAACTCGAGATATTAAAGTCGTCGAAGTTGCTGACGTAGCTTTTATTCATTCACAATCAACCTAGCCCTTCTACCGCCGTCTGCACCTTCCGTGCTGTATCTGTTCACCTTACGCTCTCCCTCCTCCTTCTGTTCCTAGGTTGTTTGTGCCGTTCATCTCACATCTGGCAGGATATTGCGATAAAAGAATTATTTCTTCTTCGCCGCGTGAGAATATCTCTCTCGCTGTACACCATATATATGTATACGTGAAAGAAAACTCCTTCATGTTAAACTGACTTGTCGCGTCAGTTGCGCGGACTTTTCGTTTTGCTTCTGACGTTTTCAAGACTGGTATCGCAAGATTCCTCTTATCCCTACCGACATTTGATAATATAATTATTACAGTAATTTGTCTCTCTCGCTAATTGTTAGTTAAGTCATTCTATGCAATCGGAATATTTTGCTTTAATGACATGCTTTTTATGCTTTTATAATACATCATTTACATATCGTGTCAATTTTAGTTAAAGTAGTTTTAAAAAATACAAAATTAATAGCTTGTAATAACTAACGTACGATGCAACATCTGCAAATCATCGATCGCAAACGTTCGTTTTTCGCACGATTGATAGCAGGCTTAGGCAGGCTTCCGTCTTGAGAACCATGCGTTCGAAATTCACGAACGTAGTATCAGTCAAATAGAATATCAGTAGCAGCGTTAAAGGTGACGATCAAGAATGCGATTATCAGCGACGATACGGAAGAGGCGAAAACGGAACTTCGACCGTACACACGCTGCGGAAGAAAGAAACGTGCCGGAGGCAAGGATAAAGTAGGAGGGAGGCAAGGGATCCACCATTCCAAGGGACTATAAAAGGCTTAATCCTGGCGGCGGGGAGTTATATACGCTCGGGAGAGGGATGCGGATAGAATTGCGGTGGTTTATAGATGCCGTGCCCTTGGGTATATTGCAATGCGGTTAGCGTCCACATCCTCCTCGCGCGCGTTTCTCCTTCATCCTGTATCGCTGCCATCTCTCTTCAGAGTTGATCCTCCTTCTCTTCCTCTTCCTCTCTGCCTCCTCTGCCTTCTCTTCCTTATCCTCCCTCCCCCCCCCCACCTCCTTCACTCCGCCGTCTCTCTTCTTCGTGGGGCGCGCCGACAATGTGACATGCAATATGGTAATCACCATGGAGCGCTCCAGGCCCTACGTGGATGCTGGACGTCGTGGCGCAGCCTCTGAATAGACTTCCCGGGGCCTACGGGAAAGGAAGTACGACAGGCCAACGACACGCGTCCCTCGCATCCCCGGATCTATGAAGGCCCGGCGTGTGCATAACCGCGTCGCACGCGGCGCATGAATCATCGCGATATTCTTTTGCGCTCGGCGAATTGCCATCCTCGAGTCCACGACGACGACGGGCGGAGCGACGCGGAAAAACGACGGATACTCGACTCATAGTACTCGATAAGTGCGGGAATGTTATCATTACGGAGAGCTAGGTAAGGTAGCTTATGACATCTGACATGTTTACGCACCTTCCGCGTCCGCGCGAACTGTGTGGGAGCTGAAGCGAAAATCATTACGTCCTTATCGGGCACCAGAGACCGAGACACTTTCTCCTCGTTTAAAACGCATTAGATTTCGCGATCATGTGCGCGCAGACCTTACACAAAGTAGATAAGTAGCGATTGAGAATTTTTATGATAATGTTGTAACATATTTCACGTTTATCATTGATATCATGTACCATTTATTATTTTCAATTGCGCATGATAATGATAGTAATTCCAATACACATATAAAATTGAGGTCAAATAAATTAATGAAATATTTGATAATATATGAATTTTTAATATACGATTTTTCTTGTCGCGTTAATTTGTAAATCTACATATTTGAACAGTGAACAGAGAAATATAAAATCAGTAATTTATAAACTTATTTTACATAAATAGTTTATTTGATTTATCTTTCAACGCGAGCCTTGGATGATAAAGAAAGTAACTGCGCTGTGCCTTGTAACGCATCGTTAGAGCTACACGTGGCGAAGTTTAAATAAATGGCTGAAGTTGGGGACGCATATATTAGCCTAATGCTGAGTGTTTACTTCGAAAAACGAAGTACAAGGAGAGATTACGTGTGTTCTCTTCTCACATACCAACAGTACTTCACATTCTTTATGTACACTCGATGCGTACAAGCTGAATAGATTACAGTACATTTCTACATCGTCATACGTCATTATTTATGCTATCGACCAACTATCAATATTAAAAGATGATTTCACAAAAAAAAAAACACCGTCAAAATTAATTTAAAAAATTATTTAAAACAATGATACACTGAATCGCATTGTATCGAAAATAAAAGAGAGACTTATAATTCAATAATATAATAAAATATAATGACATATAAATCAATGTAAAAATTTAATATAAATATTTCTATTATATTCCATATTTTTAAATAAAAAAGAATGTGAAAATTTGATTTAGGTCGGATGCACACTTGAGTGGCAAAAAGACGCAAATTGAATTCTGCTAATTTGCCATATTTAAGTAATATCTAGATAATATAAGTAATAATGAAGCACGTGCGATGATGCTGCGTCAAATCACCGCACGTGTGTGTGTGCATCGCTTCATTTAATACCTGTATTTTTGAACGCGTATCATCGATATGGCGTATCTTTTTGCCGTTCGTGTGCAACTGGCTTTAGATCATATCTTCTCTTTTATGTATATATCATATAAGATTAATATATTTTATTTTATAATTACTCTCTTTTACTTTAAAATATTATGACATTTCACTATCAGTGATATGTTATATATAATGAGACTTAATTGTAGGAAATCATTTATCACCGATAAAACTTTAATAATATATTTTAACGAAAAATTTTTAATTGCGTTCGACATTATACTCGATATTTTAATAACTGTCTACTCTTTCTATGTTTTATATAAATTGTTATATAAATTGCAATATAATTTATTTTGGCGTTCGAGAATATATGTATAACCATTCCAAGATTTTAGATAAGATATTAATTGTATGTTAACTACATCCTTCGCCTTGAAAGCATACGAGATGATATTTATGTGTAACTTAAGATAATGTTTATGTGTAAGTCAAGAACGCGATCATTAATTCGATGTAAATGCTTATAATCTGCTTAGGTGTGAGAAATATGAGATGCATAACTCCAGTCGTGCATATTATTAGTTCCCATGTTGATAGTTGAGACGCACGTGACCAATGAATCACCGATGGTTTTTCATACCGATGAGTTATCTTGCTCGATTCTCTCAACAAAACTAAAGAACCTGAAGTATAAAGATACGTTAATTTTAAAGAAAATTAATCTCGCGATGCATGCGTTTGTGCGCAAGTTTTGCTCGTTTTAATAACCGTAGAAAAAGGAAATACTTTTAAAGAAGAATGACGGAAGATAATAATACTTTGCATTATTGTTTCACTTTATTTAACTAATAAGCTAACGTACATTAGCTTTCATATGATTATAAAACGTAATGCATCTTCAAAGTAATCGAAATCGTACAACATACTTACATGCTATATTTTTAATAGGTTCACTGTTTAACTTATTTTATAATTGGTAGGTATTATCTTAATTAAATATTTATTTCTAACCGTATTTTAATATGTAAAGTTTCGTGAAAAATAACGGAAATTACTAAATGTTTATGAAATTTGTGTTTGCGTGAATTTGCTTCTCTTCTCAGCTCATAGTTTGGATTAGATGTCTCGGATGCACGAAGTTCTCGAGGTCTTTATGCTTCCGGGAGTTATTATTTCCGACAATGGGACAATTCCTGAATAGATGCAGCAAACAAGCACGCAAGCAGCTAACAATATACGATCTTACAATTCTTTGTAACTCCATTATTGCGGTATATACGGCACATGATGAACGGACATTGCTCTTTGTACAAATTTAGAAACGATAAATTTTATAGAAAACGTATAATCAGTGTTGCAATATCTACTTTCTTAATATGTAACGTATATTGTCATAATTTATATTAGTTCTTTTACATATTTAGAACCACAAATATTGCCTTAGAAGATTAAAAAAAATAATTCAATCTTGAAATACACATTGGATTATATTTAGATTTGTATTTGCTTTTTGTGGAACAGCAACAATTTTTTTTAAAATAAAATTTGCATGTTCTGCTAAAGAAACTGTGTATGTTTACACATTAAAATTAAACACATGGCTATAATAAAGTAATTATAAAGTATATTTAGGAAATTTTATGAGCAATTATAACAGTGTTTTATATTAATTATAACGAATGTTAGTTATTTTATAGTTTGGCAAAACGCGCGATACTTGTAATTAAAATTAATTACAAAGAACAGCAGAGAGATATTGTCATTTTCAGTCTAAGTTAGATTATAATTAAAGTTACATTTTTAAGTTACATTTTTTGTAAAATATATATTGTTGTCGCAAAACACACAACTTAAACGATAAACAGTATATACAATCATATCATTCCGTTCACGTGTATCTTCCGGAAAGAACTTTTTATGTGTTTCGCTCTATTAATATATTTTATACGGTTGTTTATATACTTAGAATAGCACGTCACAAATAATTTCCACGATATTGCGCCACGAGACATCGCCTTGTCTTGTATCATGCCACGGCATTTAGATCTATCGAGTGATCTCATACCAAAAGATTAATTTACCCATTAGCAGTGAATAATAACCGTTATTAGCTATGCACGATGCGCTTGCTTATGTTCAACAAATAGCCGTTAATAATGATAATAATAGTACTAGCAACGCATCCCCGCCGTGAGATCTCGCAGAAGTATTTGCAAAACCTGTTCACTGGAAGAAACCTTTTCTCTCGTTGAGATTTTGTCGATAAACAAATCAGCGTGTTAAATACTATTCTAGTATTTTAATTCACATCCGAGAAGAAATACGTGGGGGAGATTGATCAAATGGATGTTACATTACATAAATACTATATCGAAACTTCTGTTTCGTCCGAAATTCGCTGTAAATAACGTCAAGATTAATAGCTTGGTTGCAAGCTCGTGATTTCGTTATCTGCTCTACAGTTACATAATGTGTACCGGCAAAATAAAGTATTATCAAGAGTTTATTCCTATGATTACGCGCGCGATTCGCACGACTAGCATGATCATCGAGGAAAATCGAAGAATTAATGAGTTAATATATTCATTTCGGATTAATATATTGTAATACGTTCGAGTGAATACGAATGCCCTAAGAGGAAGGAAACATTGCGGTCATCATCAAAGCGAAGCGAGTAACCTTCCTTTCACGGAAATTCTTGCAGAATGATTTAACCACATCTTCTCTCTCTCTCTCTACGCAAGCAAAATTAAAAGATGACGAAAGAGCAGCAAAGAGTATGAAATTTATATCGCGATATAAACTAAAGAAAATCAGTATGTAAAAGACCAGAAAAAAATTTCTCTCAAGTTTTATTAATAAGTAAGGTATCATAAGCACGAGAATAACGAATGTGCGTATAATGACTTTTGACGGGATTAAACTAAGCGTATATTCATAGAGATATAAAAAATACCGCATGGCGATTGCATCGCGATAATTCCGATTTCATGATCCTTTTCTCTTCTTACTTTCAACACAGCTGCGATCGATCAGATCCGTAAAAAATGCAATCACGACATTTAACGGGAAGATAAGTTTTCTATTTCACGCATTTGGCGCAACTGGATAATTATATATGCATTTTTTTTAGCCATCATCTGGAGAGATTCCAGGTTATATTAATGATACGACAACTGCAACATCGCGAACAGATTTTAGTAATAATCAGCATTGTTACAAGTACATATGCAATAATGCGCATGCTACGATCACAATGAAAACGGAAGTGTATTTTTGTTTAGCGAAAACTAATCACAATGTGGTCTGATTACATATCGAGGTATTCATTTATGTAGCAGGTTTGTCAAGAATTGGTGTTGCGCTCAATATTCTAGTATTATAAAAAATGAAAAATAAGACTAATGCACAAAAATAGTCTATTTATACGTTTAAATCAGATTAAAAAGAGCGTTTCTTGATATTTCATGATACTTCTATCCAGATGAAGCGTTAACCATTCCATTAAAAGGTCTTGCATACCATCACCGAGCAGCCAAGATAATCGTGCTTCAGAACGAACAAGATGGAGAAGGTGCAAGAATTAATGATTGCTGTGAAGATCGTGATGGAAGATGCAAGAATTAATGGTTGCAGTCATGGCTCTTAGGTTCGATGTTTTCATTATATCCCTGAACGGCACAACAGATTGCGGATTTAGAAATAGCAAAACACGATGATCGCGAGCTTGCTATTTTTACAGAATCTATTTTCACGCGTGATGGCGTGAACATGATTAATATTTAATCAGATAATGTCAAAATAACTTGATCAATATGTTTCTATGTAAATATATTTTATTCACTAATAATATTGATGATACGATATCTGAAGTAATAAGATGAGAGATAGATAAATAAATATTTCAATAGATAGCTTTTCATACAAATATAACTGTTTCTTTCTGAAGCGCTCTCTCTCTCTCTCTCTCTCTCTCTCTCTCTCTCTCTCTCTCTCTCTCTCTCTCTCTTTCTCTTTTTTTTATCATTTGAATGTCGCAAATTATTAGATTAGCCATGATAATTTTAGTAGACACAAAAACAACTAAGCAAACTCAGGAAACTATGTCATGTATTTTACTTTATATTTTATCTTAAGATATTGATCAATATTTTTCTTCCTCACGTCACATAAGTTATCGCGACCGACGTGCATTGCAACGTTTCACATCTGTGTACATTAATCGAAAACTGATTAATCTCGACAGAAGTCGGTGTTGGAAATGCGTTTTCGTAATAAGGACAGATTTGACACGTTATTTATCCACCTCGAGATATCTCCTTGAAAAATTTTCCTTATTTGAAATATTATACAGTACGTTGATCTACATCAAGCGGATATCGAGAATGATGGTCTAGTTTTTATATGAATAGAGAAATGGAAATATTTCAAAGAGCGACATTGGCGTCGTCGCGCAAATAACAAATTTTCGAGATTACGGGATATTTTGCGAATAAGGTCTTGGAGAATCGTGATGGGGAAGCGTGACTATTCTCACGCTGCGGCAAGAGGTTGTGGAACAACGCGCGCACATGCGTACGTATACGTCTGTGAAATGTATGCGTATATGTGTCTGCGTGGTATGGAACTATGCAACGGCTACAGGTTCTGGACTCTCGAGAGTCGACTAATGAACACAAAACATGTCAACAGCCGTGGGAAGTCGGTAGAGTGAGCGCCGAGCTTCTCGTTCGGTCGATGTTTGCGCTCTATCGAGGAAGCCGATGTAGAAGCCGGGGAGTCTCAGACCATTTACCAGAAAGACCACTATGCACGAATCCACTTCTGTTAATAGTTTTGCGCTAGCAGTTGGTCCACCGAGAAAAAATTGCAGACGAAGATAATGCGCGTGCTCCGTATTTTTCTTCCTTTTTAAAACTTGCTTTCATCTTGCTAGGTTGTTGAAAATTCGAAGAATCCGAAATCATTATATTTATATTTATTTTCGGTTAATACAGTGCAGCGGTGAATATCGTTTAATATCTATGCAAGTGTAATGTAAATAAGTATCTTTTTACATTTATAGAATACGAGGAAACTTTTCGTGTATGAGAAAGTCATGTAGAGAAAAGTTCGTTATACTGAGATCTTGTTACACACAAACTCAAAGTAAAATATATGTATAAATAAATTAACCATGCGTACATATCTCGTCAGAATCATGAAATTCTGAAATAGTGACGAAAGCGATATGTATGTATGTACGTGTGTGTGTGTGTGTGTGTGTGTGTGTGTGTGTGTGTGTGTGTGTGTGTGTGTATCGGGAAAAAACATATTTCAGCTTGAAAATATTTCCGATAATTAATCCAGCTCTCGCTTTTAGTTAGAGACAAGATACTTCTATGACGCGCTCGCTGAAAATCCGTCTCTCTCGGCATTTGCGCAACGGTTGATGCAGGAAATGTCTGCCAGTAATTCACAGTCCTTTGTCATGTCGCGCGTTATTGTTGGCTCGAGCCTCACCCGGCGACGGGAATCATTCGTGAGCAACCACCATCTAGCCGCGCCGGCCGTGGCTAGCTTTAACAGTGTGTTCACCTCGTGGTTTATTTGCCGATGTAATTGCCATCGGGCGCGCCATTCTCCACACCTGGTGGAGTGGCCTATACCTTTGGTAGTCGCGGTCGGACTCTCGCACACCGAAGCTTCTGCCTATGTGTATACGAGAGAGAGAAAGAGAGAGAGAGAGAGAGCACAGCACCACGTACAGTGCACGTAAGTGTGCACTCGAATAGAGCCGCTGTGGTATCCGCTAAGCTGTAGAGAGACCCGTGTTCATGTTTCACGTGTGATCGTGCACGCGCGAATCCGAGAAACGATGACATCTCGCTCATACGTTTAAACGGATCCCTGCAGATGCGAAATTATCGCGGACGTGTCCGGAATATGAATCTAGCTTAATGGAACATTGATAAACTGATCGGGATGATCGATAGATAAAACGATGCACATTCCAGGCGCATAAACATATTTATTTACACGGTAGTCTGTAAATTTTTTTTATATTTTTAAACCACAGTAAAAACCTCATATTTGAAGGAAGGAATATTTGTGACTAAGTCAACGTTTATATATTCTCTATTAATAAATGTGAAAAACTCAGGTTTTTTGCTGCTCTTAAAGATTAATTTGTTATTTCTGAACAGATGACTTAAAGCAAACTCTCGTCTCGTACGAATTACTGAAATTTACAATTTACAACTATCATATTTTAATTATCCTAAGACTACTAAATAAGATATAATGTTTTCAAAATGATTATCAATTAAGCAGTTCAATTACTACCATTGATCCTTCATTGACTATTCTCAAATATATTTTCATTAACATATATTATACATTCACTAATATAAAGAAAATATAATTCTAAACATGAGAATTGAATACATCTTATATGCTTATGCTAATGTGTCTACTCATACGTATACTGGACTGTACAGATATAGTCGTTAAAAGCGAATGTATACGTAAAAGAGGTTCGCGGAGTCACGCGCGCGCGAAATCTCGTCGGACATACGAGGGCTTCCACGTGCACACGCTGCCGACTTCCGGGTCGTCGGTTGAAGTAACTTGGACACAGCGAAGAACTCCCTGAAGAAACCGGCGTAAAAAGATTAGAGAATGCGACGAAGGAGGTATGTGGGAAAACATGAACATAATGAGCAACCGGTGACGTACGTCACCGTCCATTGCCGGGTGGAAGAACAATGGCATACACTCGCGGCCTCTTCTAAGGAAACAATTTAAGCAACGACCAGGAGGGAATCGCGCGGTAATCCCTCAGCTTCCGCATCCTTGGACTTCCAGTCTCCATCTCCCTCTGAGACTGGCTTTTGCAGCGCCGCTTATTCATATGAACGTATTTTTTTTTTTTTTTTTTCGATAATTCTTTAACTTTTTTAATCTTGTGAACAATTCCATAAATACTTTTAGCTTATGCACATCATATGTATATACGTATATTCACACGTATTTACACGTCTATATATTTTACCGATTACTTGCTTTCTGATTAACTGTTTTTCATGAAATTCGAAAATATTTTATGTGAGATTATCTTCTCTCGATTTGCATTTTTGTTGTTCAGTGAATAAACTATAGTTAGAATCGCAGAGTCCCTTCCCCATTAAAAAGCATAAAATTTATATCAGATATTATCCATTAAATTATTCATTTCTAATTAAATATCTTGACGGAATTATTGAAAACGCGATAACGTTAATATTTTTACGATGCTACAGCTATAAAGCTATAATCTTATGAAGCGATAATCAATTTACATATTCAATAAATCTCGAGTATATACCTTTACTGTTTATATATCGGCGAGGATGCCTTCGATCGTCAGGTTGAGCAAAGTTTAAGGCAGAAAAAGAGAAAGAGAGAAAGAGAGAAATAATTCTATATTTTTATGAAATATATCGATAAATCGATGTCACAAAGGCTAGATGCCGCCAATGAAACGATCGTCAAGAATGCTTCCACGAATGACTTTGTTGGTACGAGAAGCTTCATAAAACCTTCCTGATTATCCCGCGGATCAAAATGACCGGCGGTACTTGGAGGATCGTAACGATCGCCTGGATCATGCTCCCTGCGCCTGGGATAGATGCAAGAATACCCGGCAAAAGGTAACTGATTGCTTTTGCCTCGCGGAAAGGACCTAACGGGAAGAATCATCTGCCCTGCACGTCTAAGAGGCCGAGAAGTAGGAGAGTATATCCTTAACGAGAAAAAAATATACTACATTCTACAATGTATTGTACAACAAGAGGGATCCGTACATATACATTATTGTGAAGGATATCAAAGTTAAGTTTCTCGTATAACTCATTATGAAACTACTTGTATGGTCCGCTACTAATCCTAAGACGTTTTCGAATGATTTTTGTAGGCTTTGTTCTTTTATCTGTATCGTACGGTGATTAAAAAAAGAAACAGAAATTTATACATTTCGACCTAAACGAGTCTAGCGTGTCGCGATAAGGCTATTGGAAAACGAGGAAGTAGCGCAGTTTCGCGATCGGTTTTCCGTATTAGATCCTCCACGTCTTAAAGTCGTACGCGGTCACGCATAGATAAAGCTTTTACACAGTGACACGGAACACTCGACGTCTGTATATAATGCCTTGACACATCTAGTCGCCCACTTTTGGAGCATATTCGGGACGTATGTAGAACTTCGTATACAACTTGAGGCGTTTATGACGCCGAGTATACGTGCTCGCCGCTGTTGCAGGTTTACAGAGAGTTGCACCCGCATATGCAGCATGTGGCAAGCCACGCTTTTGTATGTACACACATACACATACACGTTCACGAACGTACGCGCGTATTCTGAGTGCAGCCGATGTTATTAACGTTGACCGCGCGGTACATTGCAACACACACCCAGGTGTGTTTTGCAATGCGCTTCGATAACCGATACGCCGTTTGAGTTCCTATCAGGGTGTCTAAGACTGCATATAGAAGCGCATTCAACGGCCGTGTAAACACGCGTGAGACTCTTCTCTACCTCCGGTATCTCCTCTTATCTGCTACTCGACGTCGCGGCCGTATTACGCCGCGAGTATGTTTCTTAATGCGTTCTCCTCGTGGAAAAGAGAATAGCGCGAGAAAGTACGTTTTATCACAAAATACGCTAATATATTCATAAGAATGCGAAGATTGGATAACACTTTGCATAAATCGACAGAAAGTGTGTGTAATTAAAATAATTTCTAATTAGCTATCTTATTTAGAAAATGGAAAGAGATAATGCGTCGTTGGATTGTATAAACATAAATTGTTATAGATTAACTTTTTACCAAATTTTTCGTAGATTTAGTCATGTCACATTCTCTTTGAGTTAATGTTTTAAGAGAAATGAGGAATTTAAATATGTGGAATTAAATTTAATAATTAAACTTTATATAATAACTTTTGCGATCGTTATTCTGGTAGTAATACGTTCAAGATATTTTAAAAAGCTTGATAGGCGTCGGAAAGCACAAATTTCTCACTTATTGTTATAATTTTATAAAAATCGATACATTTTGTAACGTACGAAATATACACGCTAGTCAGTGCACCGATTCATGAAAGGAATATAATTTCATTCTACTCTGTTGCGAAGTGTAAAATCCTGTTTTACCACGTTTTATGACGTTTGACTAACCTATCACGTTAAGTTAAGTTGAAGGATTAATGACGAAAGTCGGTGACGAGTAACTGACATCCCGTAATTCCACATGAAATAACAAACGCGTTACGTGTGGAAAACAAACAACTCGTTGTTTCGATTAAGCAGCACGTGTTATCGTGCGATCACGATATCTCTGAGTTCAAGACTTTGCCTCGGAGTTATATTCTATTAAGAGTTGAGCCACGGTGTACTATTAAATTATGAATTAAAATAATTGCAGCTTTGCGTTCGCCGTTAACGGATATCTTCGCGATATCAAACGTGCGTACAGCATCAGCGCCGGTTTTAAAGAGCTGCAGGTCGGATTCTACGCGCCTAACTTGACGAGGCTATTTACGCAATTAAAACTAAAGATAAAAATTTCTAATGATAAACTTAATGACGCTAGAGTGTAATCATACAATATGTGTTCACATATCATGTATATTCTTAACTTTTTCCAACGCAAAGATTTTTCTTCTCATCGACTTCATAATAAAATGACGAAGAATGAAATAAAAGATTTATGCATGTATACAGGATGAGCCACGCAATATTTTACGAGCTATTTTCTCGAAAAATATTAGAAGAAAATATGAACAATAAAATTGTTTTTTCGTTCCTTTTTTAAAGACAAATGGGATACGACTTTAGGAAACAGAAAGATAACTATCTTCATCTTTTTAAATAAAAATGCATATTTTTTTCTTATATATACATATATATTGATCTTTCTTATTATTCTGCATTTAAAAGTATTAAGAGATCATCAAAAAAGTGAATGATTTATAAAATATTTTATCTATGATAGAAGTAGAGAAAGCGAAATATGTAAAAGAGACCGTTAATCAATTGGACTAATTTTCGATCACTATAAATTATATCAATTTTGTTTGTCTCAGACGCTACGATCGCACAACATTGAGAGAGAAGCAACACAACATTTATGTTCTCAATATTAATCAATGCCGGCAACTTCGTTTAAATCGACGGAGTAACACTACGGGTTTTATAATGAACAGGACAATAATTTATATTCCTAGACAGCGTACAGAATGAGACAAGAGTATCTTCGGTATAATTAAAGCCTTTACTGCGCGGCAATCGAAAGGCATGATAGTAAATAGACGCGGTGCTATCCGTACGCGGGATAATGAGACCGCGATGTCGCAAATATTTAAGGAAAAGTATGGTGATTAACCTTTTCGACCAATAAATTGAATTCCCATTAATTCTGATTACACGCGGCCGCAATCGGTCTGTCTTTTAATATAATTCACAAAGACACGCGCGTCCTCCTCTGCACACGCGCGATACTATCTTTATCAGAAAGGCATAAATTCTCGCAGTTATCTTGATCCGCGTTCATTACACTTGTTGATGCCGATAAAGTCATTAAGAGATACTTAATAAACAGGCGGAATCGTCCCCGAATAAATTTCATCTGTGTTCCGCAATTTTTGTGAATACATATGTGTTTTTAATCGTGCGCGCGCATTCAGTTTATTATAAGATATCAAAACAGCAAGAGAGAATACACATGTAGTTTTTGAAGCCAATGAGATATGAATAATGTCTTCTAATCAATTTTCTTAATTAATCGGTTATTAATTTTCAGCACAGTGTATATATAGAAACCAGATAAAAGTATTTTTTCTTCATATTTCACTGCATTTTATTGCATTTTATTTTTATAAGCGAAAATAAAAATACATTTAGAATGGACATAAATATAGAACATATGTTTCTAATGATAGCGTGTGTCGAATAACACTTCATATCAAGCGATATATTTTATTTACGGATTACTATTTATTTTTACAATTGATCTTTGATAACAGCCTGTATCCGAGTGTTTATGCACCGAATACGATATTTATAGAAAATCGTGCTCAATATAAGTATCTGGCAACGTTATGTCATGATGAAATTATATATGTATAATAAAAAAGCATTATTATTATATATATGTATATATGTATATATATATATATATATATATATATATATATATATATATAAGAGCTAGGTGTTAAGAATCGCGACTTAACTGCGATAGCTTTTGAATGTTGATTACAATAAAATTGATGAAAATTCGATGATTACAATAAAAATCACATAGCGTGATTTTATGATTCGACTTGCCCGTTATATCTCTTTAATTCCGAAATTTTTCTATTTTTTTCTGTATTAATCCAAAGCGACGAGATAGTTAATTATTGTCCTTTAAAGGTAGTAACTTTTTCTTGACCAGAAATTTATAGTTGTTATCTAGTAAGGTACAGAAATCGTGATATAAGCATAATTTCTCTTATACATATATATATATAGAGAGAATGAAAGAGAATGAATATATATATAAAGAGAATGAAAGAGAGGAAGAGATAGTGAAGCTAGTGGAGAATCCTAAATAGTTTCGTTACGAGCATATATAAATATATATATATATATATATATATATATATATTTATATATGCTCGTAACGAAACTATTTAGGATTCTCCACTAGCTTCACTATCTCTTCCTCTCTTTCATTCTCTTTCTATACCATTTCCTCTCTGCCCTGCTGCCTTTTCTCGCAGTTCCGACTCATCTACAGTTGCTATGCGCGTGCATTATATACGTACATGATGTATCGAGGAACAAAGAAGAAAGGAGAGGATCGTATCTCATCTGCTTGCATCGGTCCTCTCTATTTTTCTATCATAGATATCGCTCTCATACATTTTCATTCGGCCTTAGCGCTCAGAAGAAGTGGAGAGAGAAATAAAAGAGAGGGAGAAAGGAGCAGATGCAGAGGAGATAAGAAGACGAGAGGAAGCTGAGAAAGAGTCAGAGAACTCAAGGAGACGGAGGGATCTTAGACACATCTCTACGAGCCTCTCTTAATAAGGATGTTCTCTTATCATTGATACCAATCACGTCGATCTTACTAAGTCTAGACACACAACCGAAATCAGATATTCGTTGACGACATGGTTTATCGTTATATGACCATACGACCGTATCTTTTAGATAGAACGAACCAACAATAGACACACATATATACATATATACATCGAAAATAAAAGCAAGTTTACAATTTCGAATATATAGTAAATCAGAGAATTGAAATATGAATTGTCAGAATAATGAAATCATCATTATGATCTAATAGAAAGAGAGACAGAGAGACAGAGAGAAAGAGAGAGAGAAATAAAGCGAAAAAAATTGTAAAAAGTTTTAAGCTTGAAATATATAAACTGCATGCACATCCTCCTATTAAGAAATAATAATAGACGCGATTTTACATAACGCAATAAATACGAAGCAGCACGCGAAAGGCAAAGATAGACAAGCATGCGCGTCAATTGTACACTCTTCATTGCGATCATATAGGCTCGTTATAACTGATTTATGTTTAATATAATTGCGCCAGCATTCTCCGAACTTGTCCGACGTACCAAAAAGTGCCGGATGATGAATGATAGTCGATGTTACCCGCCTGTTTGGCCGCAGAGATGACGATGGAGAATAGAAAGGACAAGGAGATCCTGAATTGAGGCAGGTCTTATCGCTTTCGAACGTATAGCTCAGGATATTTGAGAGAAAGTTCACTTTGCTTGAAAAAAGTTTCGAAGCTTTACGGAGAGAAACGTATTTCAAGACTGTCGCGAACGAAAATGTAATCTCAATAAATCAGTCGGTATGATATATCACACAGTTGAGATTATAATGAATTAAACACATACATACACACACACACACACACACATACAAAATATACATATACTTTGAAATATAGCAAGATTGCTGACCAAATCGATTCGTATCGGCTTATAAAAATCCTATGACTAAAGGATGAATTATTGAGATTTAAATTTATTACACTATATTTGCTGCTCCTCTAGATTATACATATTTTAGATACTTTATTCGAATATACGGAAGCCTTCCAGTTGTTTTGTTCCTGACGCGATGACACGCTATGAGATATAATAATAATAAGTTTTCGTTTTCTACCTTTCGTTCACAGTTATTTCATCTTTTTTATATGATATTCCTTTTTATCTCTTTAAATTGTTTATTCTTAAAGGACAATATGACTCGGAACATAATAAATTTGCTTTAGCGCACTGTTCTTACTGCTATTCGCATCTCCTCTGTGCAATCTGCACACACGTACACGACTTCAGATGTACCTGATAACACGCGCTTTATTGAACGAGATATATTGTCACTCCCCCCCTCCCCCCCACGGATGCATTGCAATAAAAATCTAATAATTCAAATGAAGTTGAATCGTATAATGCCAGATAGACACACAAATAGATGTATATGAATGCATTTAGCTACAATGCAATTAAGAAAGTTTTTAATCTTTCGGTATATCTCGTATTATCTTTTATAACATAATCATATTTGTTTGTTTTAAGAAATAATGATATTTTATCTTTTTCAACAATCGATTTAAAAAACTATGTTATAAAATAATCGACATAATATGATAAGCAATAATTTTTTTATCTTTCATTAATTTTGAACAAAAATTCTTCTTATGGTCTTATTTCCATTTTTGCTCGTGTATACATTCTACGGTCGTCTGGTCGACACGATAAGTGTTATCAGGGTTACGTGATGTAAAGACAAAGATAAAAAATGATACGTCGTTTAATGCAATCGGTCACTGACGTCTCAAACTATTATCCAAAGATACGCAAACGCGAACAAAATATATGTATGAAACAAAATGGATAAGACTAAAAAATCGTAGCGAGACGGCGATAACCATATGTTGTCGCGTTTATGCATTTTTTTTTTGTACAGTTTTTGAAAAATGCGTCAAAGAATTTTATGTTATATTATGTAACTTCTTAACTACACATATGTAGGTTTCCATTTTTCATAACTCTTCAATAGATTTTGACTTCGTGAGCCATGTACGATAGACAGTAATTGGAAATCGACGTTGGTCCAGGTTCAGACGATCGCAGTACATCCTGATTAAGCCTATCGTAGGTATTACGACTGATTGTGAGCACAATAGTGGTAATATCTCCTGATTTAGTGACGGGCGCGGCTAGATAGCCAAGGCGAGTGTGTTTCATTACCGGACTCCGTGTCCTCTCCATTCTCCTCCCTCCCTCTCTCTCTCTCTCTCTCTCTCTCTCTCTCCCCCCCTCTCTCTCCCCCTCTCTCTATAATTCCCTCGGTCTGTCAGAATCGTAGGCTCCGCATAGGTAAAGAGCAAAATGCATCTCGTAATAAAATGCAGATATAACGTGAATATCTCATAAATAACATCGTTCACCAGCAAATTGGAAAAGAATCTGACCTTATCCGTGGCGACAAGGACGTATGTTGTTGCACGTTATGTAGGTTCAAGCGATGCGGACTATCGGCTAAATCTTGAAATGATTACGGTATCCCTCGCAATTCATCTGATACGTAGGAAAAGTACAAGTCAAAGGCGATTTTACGATCGGGTGTCAGCTTTTTTGCGCTATACTATTAGCAGACTATAAATAGAAATCGTAATACGAGAAGAAAGGAGAGATACATTGTCTGCGATTGCTAATTAGAAGCTATTAGATATACATTGCTGATAGTAGACAATACTGACACGAGTTTACATTATGCAATGAATGAAAATGCTTTTCAAATTGTAAGAAAGATCTCTGTTATTTTGTCTGAAATTCACTGTATTATTAACCACAATAGCTGTTTATATCGGATATAGAGTTTCTTTCAATATTCTAGTCTTATTCACGGAAAAAAATATTAGTTATCATAGCTAAATTTTAGGTGTCCCTATATTTTAACTATAATTTAACGGAGAATTCTCCCCGTTAAACTATAGCTTAAAAATATTAGTTACCATAGCTAAAATTTAGGCATGGTAGCTAATATTTTTTTCCGTGTTATTTTAAGGTAAAAGAGAAGATATTATATCGCACGCGCATGCTCACATCAAATCTTTATTCAAAGCGAGATAATTTTACATTTTACATAATTCTCTATTGATTGTTACAGGAAAATATAAAAGATGACATTTCAATGTGAGAAATAAATAACGAGTGTAGAACACTATGTGGTACTTACGAAAACAACTTTACATTTTATGTATTGTTACACATGCAAGTTACATCTCACAAGTCACATCTCAGCCGCCCGCTGCAAGCCTGTACAATATCGATGAAATTATTAAGATCTGGTTTTCGTATCTTGCATTTCTTTACATTGCACCTCCAGGTGTTTTATGAGCGACGCATGGGTGTTCGATGAATTTTCGGTAGCTCTCAATTTCGCTACCGAATACGAATTTAAGCGCGTACAGAGTATAAGCGAAGTAGTTGCCAACCGCGACATACGTAAATAACTTTCGATAAACTCGGTTGAATAGACTTCCGTTAACAGACTCTTCTGTTTTCTACATAAGCATTGGTATTAATGACATTTTGCAGCAATCGAGAACTTTTATATTTTTATTTGCTAATATAATCAAGAAAACTAATGTTTTTCAAGAATTAAAATTGCATATATAAAATTTAGTTAATTTTTAAATGTATATATATATTTTTTTGCAGTTTATTTTACTACATATTTCGTTGATCACAATTTAACAGATTATTACACAACATAACAAAGCGCAATATCCGAGATTTTTTTGAGATAAGATGAAGTTATCAGAAAGAGAATGTTCTTAAGAATATATGATATATCCTTATTAGATTTCCCAATTGTTCGACACAAAGGTTAATTATCAATAATAAATCATTACATGAGAATCGTTGATCTAGTATCGAAAATAAATTAAACGGATGAGTCGCAGATTTTCAAAATATATCAAGTTTCTTCTTTGTGTATTATTATTTAAAAAAATTTCCATTAAATTGAAATTTTTGAGAATATATTTTAGATGATGTCAAAATTCAATTTGGAAGATTGTGACGGTAATAGTTTTAATTCGACGGCAAACGTCAAATGTCAAACGTCATGTTAATGACAATGCCTTCAGTGTGGTACTTGTAGTTACACCAGTACATTTTGTCGGTGTCTGTATGGCGAAATAATTTGCACACGCGCTGACGGTATTCGCCGATACGGCCTCTGAATACACGCAGTACCCTATTTGTAAATGTCAAATTGCAAATTGTTCGCATGCGTATTATGCCCGTTTGATCTCCGCGTCGAAGTATTTACCAGATAGGTAAAGGGATTTACATCGGTAAATCTTACACGCATCTAATTATCTGACACGAGCTCGCAAACATCAGCTTCGAACTTTAGCCTGACTAAAATACCCGAGACTTGCTACAACTTAAGAATTCCAACATGTTGCAATTAGGCGTCTGAAAAATTTTTTAATCTAATTGTAAGATATTTTATATATAATGCCATTTCTTCTTATTCCTCGCTAAAGAGCGATTGTAAGTAATGATTCTCAAACTTGTAATTATATATGAAACAAATTCAACTTTTTTTATAAATATCCGATAAATTGTGTGTATCTATTCCGCGTCTATTTATTACGTACAAGAGAAATTATATTGTACTTTTTTTTTAAATTTCGCAGTATTAGTGGCAATTCTCTACGTATATTTGTACGTACATAATTTATTCACGTGGGCGCAGACACGAGAGATTGGATGTAAATCCAAGACATAAATCAGTGTCGAAAGGTCGATCAATTTTCTATGTCAACCTACACGTTCGTTATGAAATATGTACGCTGTAACGATATTTACTCGTATCAAAACGTTTCTGTAGCGTTTACTTCCGTCACCTCGTAGACATTATATGTGAGCCTGAAGAAACAATTGTTTTCCCAAAAATATTATTGAAATACGATACACATGACATACGTAGTTAGTACGTGACGTCGATAGTTTATGTTCGTTAAGACGAACGATTTATGATGCATGGTATTGACGCTAGCTAGCGATGTTGAAACACACGATGGGAACGCAGTTAATTTGTGTCATCGGCTAAGAAGGAAAGTCAATTCATCGTTAATTGCTTGTAGGGTTATGCCTAAGACATTGCTAATAGAAATATATTAAAACTTTGTTAACGTCACAGCATCTTTCTTTAGTGGCACTTTATTCGCAAATGTCAGATATATTGTTAGCGCATATTTTCTTCCCGCATTTATTAAATCCGGTTGGTCATTCGTTAATCCGTTTAATGAAGAAGAAATCTTTTCGACCGTTATTTTATATTATTAATCTAACGATCAATTCTCGTTTTCCAAGACAAAAACCAATCGATACAAAGCCTAGCTAATTTTAATTCGTAAATCAAGTCCCCGTGAGAAAATTATTTTTGTCGTATATAAATTATCCTGCCCTTTCTAGCATAACTTGAATAAAAACAAAAGAGTTGTTATATTTTTATAGAATAATTCTCTTATATTTTTTAAACTTTATATATTTTGTATTTAATAGCTATCATATATATAGCAATTTTTTAAGTTGACATAATTATTTTATAATTTTATGAGGAACAGCATATAAAAACATCGAAATATAAATCGCATCGATGTTATAAAACATGTCATATATAATTGATTTAAATTACTGAACGATTGATAATTTACATTTATCATATACATATCTATTTTGATAACGTGATCCGTGGTTTGCGGAAAATGTTTGCAACGTTCCAAAGTTGGAAGGCAAATAAATCATTAATGAGTCCTCTTTTCGTTGAACGTTGGTGCGAATGTCCAGGTTTCATGGACGTTTCGTAGTCGAGCTTGCCTCGCATGCAATATTGCCCGTGTAAACGCAATCACGAAATTTGCTTCAATAACAGTATTCGACAGAGCGAACGCGTATTGGTGCAACGGATGGCTCGTTAATGGCAAAACGTTATTTTATCAGTGACGTTGTTTGTTTAACGTGCACGGATATAGTGATCGTATTATTCCGTTTCACAGAAAACCAATCGCATGTATCTTTGCGATATTTTATTTGATTGCATGCGTGTATTCGTTTATTTGTACAATCATATTAAAAAGGAAGGTTGAGAGGCAGATGATAAATAATAAATAATATCATCGCCGCATTATAAAACGCGACAGTAACAAGAATATTACGATTATATTTTAATGATATTACGTAATTTTAATCATATATGAATATACACGAAATGAAAAAAGAGACAGAAAAATATATTGATAAAAGTTATGAAAAAAAAAATAATGAGAAAAATATAGACGATCATATGTAATAGTATAATATATAGTAATAGTATATAATATATAGTGGATATATGTACAATTATTCTTAATTCATTGTGGCATTATCTTGCTAATCAGCTGCGCTATCAATAGCTTTAATCGACAAATTCCTCACGATAGAGCTTTGATGAAGAAACGCAATGTACACATTGTCAATGTATATCATAATTTTGAAAGTATTACCCAATATGTCACCGTCCTTTATAGCTATTAACCACACCCATAATAATGTTTATGGGCAGCTCTATTTTTCTCTACAGTTCTGAGGCGATTAATTCGGCACAATACGAAGGATGCAAAAACTCGAAAGCCTGTCATTGTCTGGCGCCGCTCGGTCTTGCACTAATTGACCATATTATGGAAAATAGGAGGGTCAAATACCCATGCGACCCGTGATGTCATCGTTATGTTGCAGAACTGCCAGTTCTGCTGACGGATAGCTTGAACGTGAAAAAGAACATCGTTAAAGTCGGTCCTTTCAAGAATTTATTACATTTGTTTACATAGAGACTCCACGTCCTGTAAAAATGACATATAGATCATAAAATAAGATTTAATGCATGTCGGAGGCAAGGGTCATCGGTAATGCACCAGGCATGTAATACAACACTAGTCACACGAAAGCAATAAACATTTATTGTTCATGACGGAGAAAAACGGATATAAACTAACCGACTCACAAGAAAATCATATATATCGTGCAAATTAAAAATCTTTGTTTATAATGTAACATTTTTGACGCTTTTTTCCAGCCGCAAGAGAATATTTTATTATTCGTTAAAACGTAGAAGTTATGTTTCGAAAGACTTCAACTAAAAAATTAATTGCACTGAAAAATTAATTTAAACTGTCGCGAAAAGATAAAAAAAAAAAAAAAAAAAAAAACAGCAGGAAATATATCTTCTCTATATAATCAGCAAAATTATATGATAATTGTGAAACGTGCAGAGAGCAATGTTCAGCGAAATATTCTATTTTGTAATACATTTCATCTCATTAACATAAACTAAATTGTACAATTGGTGGTGAAGTGCTCATTTATGTATTTCATTTAATGGCAATTTCCCACAAAAGGATCGGCCAAATTGGCACCAAATCTCGATAATATCAGCATTTCGTGATAGAAATCTATATCTCCGATGTAATGACAAATCGAGCAGTTATAAGTACAAATCATAAATCCGTAGCTCCCCGAAACTGACGAAAACCGGGCGAGCCACTTAGCTCGCGATCAAACTATCGGCGGCTACTATGTGCGAGCGTGCATCCTTTCCGCAATTTCCCTCAATTCCTTCGTACGACCGGATCAACGCCGATTACACGATCGCCGATGAGGGAAAGGAGACAGGGAGGAGGGGTGGGGTAATAACGTTCCGTATCCTGATTCCATGGATTTATGGGCACGATTTCAGATTCGAAATAATTGATAGAAGGAAACCGCAATGAAACGAAACGGAATGGAATATCGGACGGGGCTCGTTCAACTCGGAAAGAGAGAAAGGGAGAGAGGATGGAGGAGAAGAGGGAAAAGGGTGCTCGATTAGTTCCCGCCTTGCCCAATGCTCCGGCTGCGATTTATTGCCTGAAACCGTCAGCCGGACCGCTTATGAGGCCGATCCGAATATTCTGAGCGTCGCCGGTTACCGATTTTAAACAAACGATAATTGCCGGTTATGCTTGTGATTACGGTACGTTGTCTCCATATGTGCGCAGCTTCCGTTTGACCAGTCATTAGCCTGTTAGCGCAGTCGTATACAGTTAATTTCCTGTGAGGCCTGATTAGGCCTCTACAGAATCGTATTTTACGCGGGTGCGTGTGTATCCTTTCTTATAATATCAAAAATATCATATTTATGCTACATAAAAAAAACTTCGTCATACGAAGTACGTGAATCGATAATAATGCTCTAAATTATAAATTATAAATGAACATCTTTCTCTTTATCTCAACATTTTATTGTTCTAACGAGAATAGAGATTATTGAGATGCTCTGCTATAAAGTTTAATGAAATTTATGTTACTATAACGTATCTGTTGTCGATTGCATTGTTACTTGAAATGACATATCTAGTTGAATGCACTTTATTTATCATACTGTAACGGAGTATAGAATTGGATTTATAGTCGCGATTTCTGTTCTCCAACCGTTGGCAGGTCGATAGCAGCCAAAGTACGAGCAAATCGTTCCGGAAGGTTTCACTAGGAAGGCTTCGCCAGGAAGATTTGACCGCGAAGCATCCGCAAGCAGATACTCGGTAACCACCTTGTTCTCGGCACGTAGTAATCCTAACCCCCAGCAATTTCTTATTGAATAATGAAAAAAAATGTCTGCTCGAACGGATTCACATGGAATCACATGTACACGTATATTATGCTGGTTTATACATTTGCCACGTATAAGAGCATCCGCGTGTACATCTCCGATACATGTGCTACGTGTGAGTAGCTCGATGATATGCATTCTCCAGATGTAGGAGAACAGATGGAGATTGCGTGCGGTTTCGCGTGGATCGTCGACTGATTGACATGAGCCAAGACCGCAAAAATCAACGCGACCAAACGCAACTTCGGTATACTCGAGTTGGACCGCAGCTATTTTATGCGCCTTACTCCGCTAAAGAATCACCTTAAAGATACAATATTGCCAAGTCAAATCGGGATGTATCGCGATGCCTTATTTGCAAATGCTATCGTACTCGGTCGAGATTATTATTATTAAAATGAAGCGCAATTTCGCCTTCATTACACACGTTATTGTTTAGGTATTGTATCTATAATAGACATATCTCAAGGTTTTTAAAAATTATATGCATTTCTACATAGACTATATGTGGAAATGCATATAATTTTTTAAATCTTGAGATATGTCTATTATAGATTATGTTTTAATAAAAAAGCATTTTGTCTTTTTTTTTATTAACCATTCACGAATATCGTAACAATAAACACGATTTTTCAGTCAAAAAATAGCAGATTTATTATATGCTTGCTTATATAATTACATTAATGGAAATTATAATTAGCATTGTGAGATTTATAATTAAATTATTATTCTCTGTTCAATATAATAAAATAATCGATTAAAAGCAATCAAAGGAACCATTTACGAAAAGAAAGTTCTGTTGATGCAAAAATTGTAATTTTTGAAAAAAAAAATCGCCATGTTTTTTTCTTATCAAAATCATCGAAAAATAAGCCAATAAAAACCCTGCCTTCATCATTTGTAATCGTTCTAGATGATGTGAACGTACCCTTATCTTCCTCCCGCTGCATCGCTTGCGGCCACTCATTCGTGCAATCGGACTGCAGCAGCCTTGAAGTTTGCAGTCTGACGAATCAAGGTCGCTACTTACAGCGGCTTGCACAAGAGAATACAATCACTTTTGAATTGAATACGGTACGCCTGCGATGTAGGTAGGTATATATAAAGTAAGTGGAAAAAAGCCCCATAAGAGGAGAGCGCAAAAACCCGATAATAAATCGCTGCTTCGTCGTTCTATCTGTAAGTTGCGTAACTTGTGATTGCGTCGAAAGATGCAGTTTTTAAGCTGTGGTAAATAATCTATCAAATCCGTTGTGTTATAAGTATCTCTATCGTATGTGATATAAAGCTGTAACGCTCTTCGAGAGCGCACATCTTAAAATATATAAGAGACAAAAAAATGTCTCTCTTTCAAACAATATTTTTGTATAATTAAATTTAATATTTTTTTGTTCTTATGCAGTATTTTTGCCATAGATATTTTAAGTTTTAGGGAATATCCGGTTTATGTAAAAAGTAAAAAGCATTTTGTATTATATTCTTCTGGTGTGCAAGCTTCTTCGGAGAAATAAAATTTGATTTTATCAGAAGTTAAACAGATAGTCACACGGTATACAAGTGAACGAGCAATTATCTCTTATCATTTGCGCATGTGTCTCGATGATTTAATAGCTCATGTGTGAAATTTGTCACTGATATTGTTTACATGGACAAAACATGCGTTTGCATACCGTACCTTTATCCGATGCTTTCGACAAATTGTCATGATTGAGTCACGACATATCTCTTCAATAAAGTCATTTACTTATCTGTATATCTATTTATGCGTCCAATTTGCATAGTTATATACAAAAAAATAGATGTGTTCATGCAGGCGAAAGTCTTTAGTATTACGCATGCATCGTGCATCCGCATTTTTCATTATGACAGATATGAGATACCTCTCATTAATTTAAAATTACTGACTCTTTCAGTAATCTTCATCATACTGACAATGTTATTACAATGCATTCGCTGTGAAAATTGACTGAAAAAAATCGAATTTGAATCTGTTCTATTCTGATCGGAGATAAAATTGTACGGTTTCCCGGTTTTGTCAATCATCCCATTTTTTTTCCACCGAAAAGGAAAGCTATACGCGCGCACGCGATATTGCACAATTCTCCAATATCTCGTTATCAGAGATATGAATAATTAGCCGCGAGAGATAAAATGTGCTCGTGCACACGTGCGTAAACACGATAACGCCATTCTCGTTTTTCAGAAGATACTTCTGAGCACGCCTTGATTGTTCAACGACATGTCGAGCCTCTCTCGTGCTTTCCCGACACGGTGCGTGCATGTGTCTACTCGTGTGCATTGTGTTAATATCTCGTTGTCAGCAGCGACTAGCAGCGGGATTAGACTGATATACTGCCGACACACCCGTCACATTGCGATACGAGAGATATAGCCCGGCAAGGACTGTGCCTATAAACTATACGCGCGGGTTGAGTATACGCGAGTTCGCACACACACGTGTGTGTGTGTGTGTGTGTGTGTGTGTACGTATTTATATATATATATAATTTATATATATGTATATATATAAGCAAATAAAGCGCGCGGCACAATGCGCTACTGGAAATACGTACATATATGTACGTGGCGTAGTTCAAAGCCAAAGCTACACACATGCGTGCGTTTACGTACGCATAGACAATCAGTTCGAGATGAAACGCACAGATATTCGTTTCTGCGTGAATATATGGAAGGCAATGTTAATTAAAATTTCTTGCGTTCTCAATTATCAGAGAGTATCGAAAAACGGATATTTGTCTCCTTAGAAAGAAGCGTGTGCGAGAAGAAAAGAAAGTGGAATAAATTTTCCGTCAACATTTTGATAATCTCTTGAATTACGCGCGAAGGATCGATCGACGTAAATCGTTCAGATGCAACGTCGCGATAGCGATTTAATTATCTTTAAATTCGCAATTTCTATTCTACATGGCTTATTGTTAAACATGGTATAAGGTAGGATCGTTTTCCCTTTCGTCGGGCGATAAGCTATCAGGGAAATCAGTACGCGACGTGTTTATCGAACAGCAAATCGCTTACGAGAGCCACAGCCGTCGCGTCGGAGGAATCGTTTGCCGAGGGTGGGCGCGAGAGACAAGCTGTTAATTATTAAGAAAATCAATAGCGCGCCTGTATGTGCGATCCGGCGCGAACGCGAAGGCGCGCGGCGCGGCGCACGAAAAAGGAAAGGTACATAAAGCGTGCAAAAGGGCCGAGAGTGGATGAACGTGACGTGAGCGCAATCAATCATTCGAGGGATTTACGGGCCGCGAAGAATGAAGAGGCGAGAGTGAGCGTACGTAATATACGTGCGCGCGCCGGTCGGGGCTGTTAAGAAATATTCGATGATGAAACACACTCGCGTACGAGAGGAAACGGATCACAGAGTAGGCATTTAGATGATTCGAGGAGATTAGTGGATATATATAAAATGTATAAGTCGGTCAGATCCCCCGTCAGAGGAGACGCGTATATCCTCGCGCTCTCTCTCTCTCTCTCTCTCTCTCTCTCTCTCTTTCTCTTTTTCGATAGGCTTAACAAAGGCCCCTAACGCTGATAAATCGGCGCGTTGCTCGAAGATTAAGATAATTGCGCCCAGCTCGCTCTTGGAAACGGTGGATAAATAGTAGAGATGAATATTTAACAAAGTCCGATGTGTGAGCACGTGGGTGAATCAAAAAAAGGAAATCTTTATGTCCAGCTCTATCGTTATGCGTTTAAAATGTAGTTATCGAAAGGTTTCTTTATGATCAATTTATCTGGCGTGTAACAATAACATTGAACACTGCTTTATACATCGCAGTCTATTGTTACATTCCAAAGATTATAGATACATATTGTTGCTTGTTGAAATTTATTAGCTGTAATTATATTCCACGCTATATCTATCTTCTGGTCGTAAATATTACACATCTTCCATTATGAATTTTCATAAAATGATCCTTGATTATTATTCGCGCATGTGCACAATGAAAAATATTCACATAATAATGTCAGAAATTATTTTTTAATATCCGTGTATTAAGTAAGATAATTATTGATTGATTAGTAATAATGTTAAACGGCAAGCACCACGTTCGACGCGAACGTTCACTTTTCATTTCTTGTAACAGCCTCTCGCGTCCGCGTGCTGGAAGATGTAAACGCGACCGACGCAACATCTAACATTATACGATCTACGCCTAGCCCCGTTCTTACTTTTGTAAGCGTAGGTGGCAGTCACGTTTCAGCATACGGCACCGTTTGTTTTTACAAACGAAAGACGTAATCATAATGGGCGACTTCCACCTTTGGTCAGCTCTTCTACCTTGGCCGAATTCCATCGAACGCCTACTTCCTGCCGAGCCTCTGAATACAATCTACCGCTGCACTCTGCGTGCCACGATTTCCCCCCCCCCCTTCCTCCCCCTTCATCCCCCTTCATCCTCTCACGCTGTGTCCCGCTGCGGGTCCCCTTTTCTCTCATCGTCGTCTCGCTCGTCGTCGTTACGATTTTCTCTTGCGGTTGTAAATTTATAAAGTCGACCGCGTAACCGCCGGTTCTTTTGTAAGCCTTGTCGTGAAGAGTAGCTCTTTTAACATCCTTTCGTGTTTCGAATATGACCGAAACAAGCTATGTCCGTTTTCTTGTATTTCCAGGCAATATTCTTATCATGATAATGACAGTCGCGGCATTTAAATGATAAGGAAACACTATTACATCATGACAGTTAAACACAACTTACTTTAGATTTACCTTAGATTTTTGAATAATTTTATTAATCAAATTTATATCCGTTGCAATTATTATATGTATATATATATATATATATATATAATATATAAACTACATACATATATATAAATATATACATTAAAAATATATTTATACATATATATATAAACTAATAATATATATATATATAATGATTACAAATTTAAATAATTTTTCAATTACAGCAGAAGAAATACAAATATTAGTTTCTTAGATAACTATGCAATTTCCGGCGAATTATATTCATTATTTATGCCGTACCTTCAACGATCGCACTTTTCGAGTTAATATGTAAAATAAAAATATTGCGCGGCGCAGATATGTCTAGGATTAAAGTCGCCTGCTACCGTTTAGAAAAGAAGCCGGGAAGGAAGAAGACGAGGAAGAAGCAGACTGAAGAGGAAGTGGAAGCTGTCGAGAAACGTTTCTTCCCACGACGTGGCCCCAGACATTTGGTCCAATAATAACACTAATTTCGTCTACCGAGGAAACCTATTGTCCAACCGATGCGTCTACAGCGGATGCAGCCCTTTTATATTGTACGTAACATACGAGAAGATGCACGCGTGTGAAGGGATGTGTGAAACACATCGGTTCCACGGACTTCACCTGTTTCGACAGTAGATTCGTTTCATTATAAAAAGACGAACTTCCTCCTTGATACTGTAACGTCTGGTCGAGCGAGACAGGCTCCAATCGGACAGCTCGGTTAAAAGATTCTTTAATTTCAAGTATTTAAAACAAAAATCGATTGCTTGTCTCTCATGTTAGGTAATCTTGCCTAATTTAGTACAAAAGTTTGTACAATTACAATTCGTCACATTATTTAATGGCTCTATGGCATCTAACTTTAATAACTGTAAGATACAAAGTAATTTCTATCTGAATTTAGATAATTATTGTTATTTTGATAATTATTATTATTCCCTCATGATTATCTTAGAATTCTATTCAAATTCTAATAATGTTGTAAAAATAATTGCTTTTATTACGTTCATTAATATATAATATTTCTATATAATTTAATTATATAAAATATTTTATATATTTTTTTAATTATATTAAATAATATAAATATATAATTGCCTTAATTAATATTGAAATTTAATATGACATATATAGTATTATTAAACACATACGAAAGAGACTCAACATAATACAACATCTAAGGATTTCATAACAGATAATGCACAAGCTATATTGTCCGGATTTTACACGTCCACTTTAATTATACTCGTTGACGAGATTCTGACGTTGCACGGTGTTCATGCCGGAAGTCATATGCCTCTTGTACATATCCATAGTAGAAAGCTGGCTAGCATTTCACATCGTGTCCGAAACAGTGGAATGCACTTTCAGTCAGTGGCAGTGCATTTTCTAGCCCGGACGGTTACACTAGTCGCACACAAATGACTTACTGTCTGATGTCAGTTCAGTAGTAAGTGAATAATTAAACATGTTTTTATAAACCGCATATACAATCGATATAACTTTATACACGTTACAAATACGTTATCAAAAATGCCATTTGTCGGAAAGTTTGTGTAAATAATATATGTATTTTATACATATATAATGGATTTGTAAATCCTCGCATAGCTCGTATAAGATTGTTGCAGAGTTTACATATTGAGAAGTACGAAAACCAATTAGAGCAAAAACATCATAGAGATGGTAAAAAAAAATTCGAAGTTACAAATTTCTGACAATGAGATGTAGTTATACGTAATATTATTAACAGGAGATATATATGATACTGGCAAATAATCACCGATAGAAAAAATGTTAATAATTAATTTATGTTTTAATCGCTAGTTGTAAATTTTTATAATTGTAAAAATTTTAAAATTGTAAAGATTTACAACAAGCGATTATGTGTGTTCAATATAAAAATCTTTCACTTGATATAACAATCCTTTATTCGCAGAAATTCGTAAGAAAGTTTTCTCACGAAATCCCGAAACATTTCTATAAATCGGTCTTGAGGCGGTTTCTGTCACAATAACTCTGCTTTATCTCGTACACGGTGCATTCCCTTCTCGTATTGTAGTACCACGAATACCAATGGCGTGGCAGTACGTAAGGACACTGATAAAATCTAGGTCATTAGTACCTTTTTCTCTCTGTCATTGTGTATATCTTCTACTCTACGCTACGATACGGCTAGACTCTCCACGGTGTGTATTCCACATCGTCTCTCTTTTCCCTCGCTGTTCATTTACTGCTTCCGGCCGTCACCTTCGTGCCTCTCGTTTTACGACTTCTCGCGAAACGTTCGGCGCACTTTGCCCGTCTGGCATAAAGTATTCCCTTTCGGTGGTTACACATCGCGCGCGCGCGCGGAAAGAAACATTTCATTATTATCTGCTTTTTTCATACACGCGACCGCGAGATACCGCGCAAGGGTCTGTCTCCGTCGTTGGTTTCTTTCTGCAAGACGTCGCTTTTGTACGCGAGAAAGCATCTCTCTCTCTCTCTCTCTTTCTCTCGCATGCTCTCCTTTCCTCGTCGTTTCTTGCCGTAGCGATCACTCTGCCAATTTATTTGCTGTAACTACCGCAGTGGGTAATCACTCATTCAATTACTATCGCCCATTGGCTTTATAATTTTTCCTGGAAGGCATATCAACGTTCTCGTTCTTTGAGACACGAACCAGTCGCCGAGAGAACACTTCTCGCCTCCGAGATTTCATCTTCCGCCTAAGATTCATCGCGCTTGCTCTCGTTGCGAATGATATTCCGTGAACACTATCGCGATCATATTCTTCATACGATATTAAACATGTCATGTATACGATTTTTATATATACGGATTTATATGCGTGAATTTATATTGGAGAATCCGTGTTTCTCTTAATAATGTAGATGCACTTTAATAACGCGAGGATTTCTCTAGATGCAAAGAAATGGGCGGGAAATAACCTTTTGCTGGAAAATAAAGTCATGGGAAGGAAAATTGATCGAGTAGAATCGCTATTATAAATCGCGTCATAAATGATAATCTTACGGGTTTGCCCTTTCCCCTTTGTTTCTTTGTTTATCATTACTTGGCGCAATCTCTACGCCGTATTATCTTAGATCTCCGATCCCGATGCAGCTAATAAATACAACTCTGGCGTTCGGCGTTCACTGTCATTCTCCTGAGTAATTTCTTCCTGTTTTGATCATAGATAAGGAAGCGATCGGTTTATACGAGACCAGCAGGTTGCTAGCCGTGTTTTGACCGGGTTGATAGTCACAGATAACGAGTTAGAATGAGACGTTACAATGATATCGCTAGAAGCTTTGAAACGAGCTATGAATGCGCGTATTGTGACTAATATATCCGTTTCTGTCTCTCGTTGGACACACGAAATAATGCGTTTATTGTTCAATGCGTAATCGGCATTACACGTCTATAAAAATGATACTTCTTTGTGTGTGTGAAGGTTTAATCAATTTTTCAATTTTTTTTTATATTTTGATCTTTTAATGTATTTGAAAAACAAGTGCGTGCAAATTTATTCAAATCGCACTTACTGTCGCAATAAAAAATATAAAAAAAATGTAGGTATAAATATATAAAATTACACACACACAAACTTTGGTATTACAATGTAAAGAGAGATTACAATGAGAGATTATGAAAATGGATAAATTAAACGAAATTTATCAATTTGTGAAAAATGAGATAGCACTCTGACAAAATGAATAAAATAGGTATAAGCGGATAATCATTTTGGTCATTTTGTGAAATGGCAGATCTCCCGCAAGAATCTTATTTTCAAGTTAAAAATGTATGAAAGGCATGAGAAAGAAAAATCGCAAGATAGATTAAATGCGGAGATGTGCATGTGTGCATACAGTCGCGAACGAGTATTTTCGTGCACAACATGCGCTTTCGCGCATTTGTCATGCCGTGGTAGTTACGCTCGCGCCTTCGCAAGCCCGCATGACGAAGATGAGCGCGACGGTCATAGATCACTCGTGTGCACTTAATAGCATCAAGATTCCCGGCAAACTCGGCAAATTTCAATTTCGCGATATACTTTCGCACAGCGGCTGTCAACGTACTTCCAGCCATCGCGCGCGCGCGCATCACCGCTTTTCGCAGATATCATCAAACGCAGCGTCGTCGTAGCGTACGATACGTAAATTACAGGTTCATTCCGAGCAGGTCGGTCATGCTATCGGAAGTAGAATTGGCTTATGCCGTCTATGTCGCGCGCTCTGTCCCGCGATACGGTCCTCTCCTTCAAGAGCGTTCACGCATTAATGTCGCGGCACACGCACGCATACTAGATCCTAGCGGGCGGCTCGTCCATTTCCTGCTAATTAAATTAGCGTATCGGCCGGCCACCGTCCAATGTCGTGAGCGACCCGGGAGCCGTGTTTCTCTCTCTCTCTCTCTCTCTCTCTCTCTCTCTCTCTCTCTCTCTCTCTCTCTCTCTCTCTCTCTCTCTCTCTCTCTCTCTCTCTCTCTCTCTCTCTCTCTCTCCCTCTCTCCCTCTCTCTCTTTCTCTCTCCGTGAGTTTAACGACCCCGTCCTTCTGCCTCCGCCTCCCTCTTCGTCTTCATCAGTCGACGCCGCCAATTCCCAGGAGTCTCGTATCGGCCACGACCGTTGTTCTCATTAGGATAAAACATACGAGTTGAGGTGGTTAACCGAATTACCGGCCACGTTACCGCGAAAACCGTCCTGGACTTCTGAACGCGTGCATCGACGCGAATTTGAGTCGTCGAAGAATGAATGAAATACCGCTTCTTCAAAGATGCACTTTTCTTTACAACAGTATCGCACAACGATGCTATGTGTCTCTATACCGAAGTTCCTCTTTGCCAATCTCTATGCATATATGGATTATTTAAATATATTAATAGCAAATTTATATCACATTACTAAGTTTATACTATTTGAAATATCTCCAAATTTTTCCGAGAAGAATTAATTGATAATACGTGAATATATTATATGTGTGAAAAGTTGTATTGAATTTATATAAAACGACATTCTTGACATATTTTTATTCATGAAAAATTCATGAATCCGTTACGTTATAATAAGAAGTTTATTTAATGTTGTTGTGACATGTGTACATGTAAGATTGCGGTAGAGACTAGAATCAATTGCGATCGTATATTGCGTTAATCCGGTCAATACATTCAGCCGTGCATTAAGCCTCCTGATGCGCATTATGATGATGTAATGTCGATATCACTCCTCTCTCTCTCTCTCTCTCTCTCTCTCTCTCTCTCTCCTTTTCTCTCTCTCTCTCTATTCCAGCGGGAGATCGCGCGCAACAGCCACTCGGGGCATCTGTTCGCAAAATTTCCATCGCGCAATTGCGCCGACACGATGCCTCTCTCGATTCTTCTCACTCTCACCGCGCGCGGTTAAGACCCGTATATAACTGATCAAAGCATCAAAATCCTCTCGATCCTCTTCGGGATATCACTCGCGGAACATGGACACCGAAAGTGGTCATTAGCGTCGGCATATCGATGAATGTGCGATTATGCGCGATCGAAATCTCGCGCGGCGCGAGTCTCTCGGAGAGGCACTCGAGCGGTGGCGAACGTTACGATCGGTATGCGCCTCCTCTCGTCTAATTGCTAATCGGGGATATAAACGAACGGACGTGCCGACGGATAAACGTCGGCGGACGCATCGGTTGCTGCCTAAGGGCGAACAATCCGAGTGCGATTGTTTCCAGGAAGGCTTGTCGTGTTGTACGTAATTGCCGCGGCGTGCGCGCGAGACACCGTACGGAGGGAGCGGTACGGTAACGAGGAAATGATTAAAATAATCAGCATAGCGATCCATTAAAACATTACGAGGCTGTGTACCGCGCGAAATGAAACGGGCGCATACCGGGCACAGACGGTATATGAAATGCGGAACCGACGATTCTCGTGCGGTTTCTCCGTCCGTCCTATGCTAATAACTTCTTCGCGCAGCTTCCTCCATAGATCCCGGTCCGTGACCCAAACTTGAAAAAAAAAAAAAAATAATCGACGCATAGCTGATTATTATTTTTCGACACAAGCCCCCCCCCCCCCCTCCCCCCACATGGATATTGATTCAGATGCGGCCGACCGTTTCACATAAACCCGGAGCGCTACGAAATTTGATATTCATTGGGAATTTCAATATTCATCGAGCGTAAAATGCATAGTAAGATAGCTTGTTCATGTTGCATGTAAAACAGTATTTCTGTAGAATTGTAATTTGATGAAAAGATAGCGTGAAAAATAAATTATATAAATTTGTAATTTATTTCGATGAGACAAACAAAAACAAGTATCCAAAGATTGATGTAAAAATACTGCAAAATGTACAGCTTTCTTCTTCGATTATTCTCGTAAATTATTTTCAATAATGCTCTGACCGAATTGTAATTGCAGTTGACGCAGTTTCAAGTAGAACGATATTATCCAAAGTCACGATCAGCACTGCAAAACAGCGTCGCCCACTGACACTCTGTGTGTGTGTGTGTGTGTGTGTGTGTGTGTGTGTGTAATGACATTTTGTCAGTTACACCGGAAGTTACCAACTAGGGAAAGCTCACCGCATCAGCGGAATGTAATGCGACGAGGCAACGATATTTATATGGCAACACAAGGTGAGCGAATACGCATCTTGATTTCGACATAAGGCAGACCGTTTCAACATCTGCATCATCTTCCGAGCATTACTTTCATAAAGACGTGATTTACTCTGCTCTACATTTTCACAATTAATACACTTCAAAAATAGATCGTGCCATTAGATATTTCTAAAAGATATGGAACAGTGGCTGTGCAAATTTTTCCATCGCTAATTCGTCCATTTTTTTTTTCCACGCAGCAATTTGTTTCGGACTCGCCGCGCATGGTTGCAACCTACAATTAAGTTTTCTGTACATTTGCTGCCCGTGCAATTAGAGGTACCGCTTTAGAAATCTCTCTTCCGGACTCGAAGGCACGGTTAGATTTATTTGAATTCATAATAGTTTGTTAAAATCTATTATCCTAATTCACAGTCATGCTACAAATTAATTGTACACGCTCGTGTACGCGTACGAACAATACGGGCCACAAATTGCTGGGTAATTAGCGATGATACTTATATACCGATTATCGAGCACGTGCTCGGATATACGTGTAAGACGTACGAGAGATCGCGCTGTCGAATCCGACGTTAATAAGAACTCGCGAACAAAGTTCGTGAGTGCGTGAATCATCGTTGCATTTCGGTGCGAGATCGTGTATGAACACACGCGTACACACTCGTATGTATGTATCTCACGCTCGCTCGCGATGTATGCGTTTTCCTGTAGATTACCAGAAATTTATGAGATCGAAGGCAAGTAAGTCGTCGAAACTTACTGCACGAGATTTATGGGATTTTCTCTCTCTTTCTCTCGTTCGCTCTCAGCTGCTACAACGGCTCACGCAACGTAATATGCATGCATCCACCGTAAGTGACGCACGTCCTTCTCCCTCCAGATTTCACTCGCCTCTTTCACGTTTGTATGCAATGAGGCTTGCGTAAATGTCGATGCCTATTGTGCGCCGATAAGATTAGTTAACTACAAGCCAGTACACTTGTCACAGAGCCGACATAGACGCCGAGAGAGATTGAAACGAAAATTCCAAGCTATGATCGAGCACCGAAGGCTTTGCATGAATTATAGAAGCGAGAGGTTGGTCGGCGATAATATACTCGACAAAATTGATCGGGCATTTTTTCGAATGTAAAACGACAGAAGGTAAGCGATGTATAGGTGATGTGTGAAAAATGTGACCACACACCATCAATGCGATACAGAAAATATATTCACGTCGTCCTTGATGGAGTTTCCTATCGGAAAGCACCGCGCCAGGATGACGTAATAAATGTCATCTGCTTCTCGCTTTTTTTTCTCTCTCTTTCCAGTTCCCGTTGGAATCATTCTTTTCTGCTCATTGTCTCGCGTCACTCCTTTCCCAGCAGGAATGAGAAGCGATAGTTCGCATTGCCGAGCCCACAGATGCGATACCAACGCGCATAGATGTAATATATGTATTAACCGCAGACACACACTCTGGAGCGCCGATCGTGAATTATTGATGGCTTTATCCAGAGACTCCTGATGGCACCAGGTGGCCAAGTTTCGCCTTGTTCCGAACGAAGGAGAATCGACAGTCGAAGTGAGAATAAACTCGCTCTCGCAGATCAGACGAGGACGAGGCGACGGGAGAAGGACAGCGTGGAGTTTAGTTTACGGCGTGGCGATGTTTGACTAATGCTCCGCGATTTCGGCTTTTGTTATTGGCTCCAGATCGCCCGCTGCGACGATTCCAGAAGGGGAGAGATTGGTTAACCGACCCTCGAATTTTCGACTCTTCCGTAACCGCGTTGAGCGACGACGACCCGTCGAGATTTCGGTACATTTTCGATGTAAACGATATCCAATAAAGCCCGATGAACATTTCCAGCGTCCGATCCTTTCCGCAAGTAACAGTAACAAGGTGAAAACGGTGAGTAATGACAAATATAATTACTATAAAATCGTTCTTATTTATATATATACCACAAACGTGAAGTATAATTGTTATATATATATAAAATTGCTTTTATATATATAACAATTATACTTTACATTTGTGGTATATAGGTACGAATGATAATAATTTCTTGTAATGTCTATTGAGACATTCAACGCGTTACTTGTTTCGTCCGGCGTTACTGGGGTGGAATAATTACGATGATAATATCGCACCGCTTCTCCGTGTCACGTCGCCTCTAAAACTCGCGCTTAAAAATGCAACTAAAAGTGCATTATTCTCGAATGCGAAATAAATTATTCCCCATTGTGGCGAAAACTGTCATATCGCAAGTGTTGCCATTGCTATTATATATATATGTATTGCGCTGCATTGTTAATTGCAAGCGATGTATGATAAATAATACATGCGCTAATGCTTATACATGTGACGGAATTAAAATTAAACGTATCATAGTAATGAGCTTATGTAATTTTTATTTCGCAAAATATTTTGTGGCATTTATACACTGCATTGAACATCTGTGTGCTGAATATTTACTATTAACGGATCACAATCAATCTCGAGGGAACGATCGTTTATTATTAGAAATATATCAACGACGTAGATTGCCGCTAAATCATATTGTAGATATTGATATTTGTAAGTCATAATTAATGATTCACATTCGTGGCGTGTTTGTGATATGTCACACACATGGCCATTTCCTGATATATCTGGACGTGGCGAGATAAGTTATCAAAAAAAAAATATATAATATATTATTCATTGTTCTCTTCTCGAGCGTTCGTTAAAATTTTTCTCGCGCTAGTAAAATTGGACTGCACATCACCATAATATACAATACATATAACAAAAAATAATATATAAACAATATAATTGCACATATTACACTGCCTATGCTGTGATAAAATTCTTTCGTCCGAACAAGAGCAACCGATACTAAGAATCGAAACTGATGGAATTATAATATCCGAGAAATGTGTCGTAAATATGTGTGTGCACAAAATATGTGACATATACTATAGTATAGAGATAAAAAGGACGAATATATACTCCATATGTCGTTCCAATAAATTACGCTTTCGATAATTTAGTTTTGAGTTCTCGTACGTTGTTCTTTTTTTTTTTACAACCTGCGACTATAAGATCTCGCGTTCTTCGTATCGATACTTCATTGCTCGTAACGAATGTTGAGCGTCCTTATAATGAGGCAAGAAGAATCCGTGGGTCGTAACGCGCGATGTGTAAGCATTATCGAAAAGGAAGAAGGGAAAAAAGGTGCGGAGCGAAAGGAGAAAAGAAAAGAGTCTGTGTGTGGACGCACGAGGAGCGAAGGAGAGAGACGTCGACTGGACAATCGCCGGATGCCGAAGCCGCGCGCAAAGGCTGACCGGCGGCAGGTGCAGGTGTGCACGACTATATATGGCAAGTATCGGCGACACACAACGGTATTAACGTGCCACCATATCGATATCGTTATAATATGCAAATGCGCGTATCCGCGGCGGTGGGATACTTACGCAGCGATACGATGTTGTTCTGGGTCATCTGAAGCACGCGCTTGTAAAGGAGATCATCGTGAGCTGTCAACGCGAAAAAAGATCTGTGCGACGAATCGTCTCTCTTTCTCTTCTGTAATGAGAGCGGCATATATTTCGTGTTTTAGTTTATTTCCCTTTGCTGCGTATAGCAGAGAGAATGAGAGAGCGCTTCTCTTAAATTTGAATTTTACCAACTAACAATGCATTTGGATTTAATTATTCATTATATTGCGAGATGCGATCTGTGTTGTGTGCATATAAAAAATTATTACATCAAATATACCTATATTTCATACAATCTTGTATTTTTAAAGTATATACTTGAATCTGTTTTTCTTTTTCTTTTGCAATTTATATATACGTATTAACATTTTTTAAAAGCGCGGTAATGTGGATACGAAGAAGCGGCTTTTCACATAAGTTCTTTGGTATAATTTGGTTTTTTATTTTTCACCTCATGATGATAATTAGCTGCGCATCTCTTTAAGCAGATCCAATGAGAGAGAGAGAGATGAGAAGAGACAGCGCGACTAATTACTCGCGGATACATTGCAGGTAAAGAGAAAGAGGAGATAAGCAACAAGGCGGATGGCAACGTTTTCGAATGCGCATTTATGAGATAATACCCTGCGCAGGTGTATTGTACGGTAGATTATTAACGTGGAAATTTCGTTCGTACTACCGCTCATTGCAGCCTATGTCTACAGGTGTATGAGAGGGCTTTCGAGACAACACCTCGGTGCTAATTAGCGCCACCAATTAGCGAACAGCAGAGGGTTCCCTCTCCCTCTCGCTCCATCCTCATTTATCGATCCAACTACCAAACGGCTAGCTGCTCTTTTTAACCCGACGGTCATTTTCATTTTGTAGATTTTAAAGAGAAAGAAAGAAAGAGAATCCAGTTTCCTTACTAATACTACGATAAGAAAAATCGATGAAAAAAGTTTAATATCGCGCCGACGACACGATTCGTCGTGCACAACACCTTCGTGTGATATAAAAAGAGAGATGTCATATAATATACATTTTAAATCATCTCTCTCTCTCTCTCTCTCTCTCTCTCTCTCTCTCTCTCTCTCTCTCTCATATATTGCTCTTATAATATAGATACAATAATAAATGTATAACACCAGAGAGAAACGAATTAAATTTAATTAACCAACGTCCCGCATATGTAAAACTAGCAATATAACATTTGTTCACATGGTTTGTTATAGTGTTCATTATCATCAAATGTAATAATTAATGAAATAAAAATATGCACAATTATGCAATAGCGCAATATTATAATGCACGAACGAGTTTGCAGCTCGATCGATTAAAAACGGCACGGAAGAAGGGGATGATGTTACGCATAGATGCGGACGAACCGGAATGATGAAAACCAGCGCGAGATTCTTGGGATGCATTTAAAACGTAATTTTCATAAAGCATGCCCGGCATAATTATGCCATTAGGACCTCTTTAGAGCCCGTTTAAAGTCATAATCACTCAACGAGACCGTTCCCCGGTTCGCTTCCTCTTGGCTCGTTCCATCATCGCGTCACTGCTAAAGCCCCCCCCCTCCCCCTCCCCCCGCACCTCTCGTCCCCTACGTTCCCTACCCACCATCCCTCGTCGGTATCTATTCTTGGATGTGCAGACAGCGATAACTTTGGCAGAAATCTTTGCACGATAATAGAACAAACGTAAATCATTGAACAATAGCGAAGTAGGCAGCGGTCTTACTCTCCTTGCTCCTTTATCTTTGTCGTGCGCGAGAGCCGAGCACGAATACATGACATGTAAATCAAACACCGAGATATCATGGGATGCCATCGGGAGAAAGACACACTCTTTAGGACAGACAGATATTTTTCCGCTCTTCACTAGAATCGCTAAACCGACTTCAAAATTGCGGGGAAGGACTCTGAAAAATTGGAAAATATAATTATGGGGGTTAAGAGAGTTATATAAAAAGAAAAGTTTTATTATTTTTCTATGTTTCGTAAAACGTAACCAATAATTATAAAATTAAAAGTTTGACTTTTGCCCTTTCAGCAAATAATTTCGACGTACATGATGCTCCTTGTAGATTGTTACAGGAATTGGAGAATTATATTGTCGAAGCCTTTATCTTTATAATACATATTTTGTTTGTGTAATAAGAATATTAAATTATGGATTAATCCAGAAGGATATTTTTGAGAGAATAAAAATTATAAGGTTTTGCGAGCTTTCGAAGATTAAAAAAACTTGTACCAGTATAAAATAAACGCAACGCATCCAAGGGTTAATCAAGATAAATATATATATTATGATATATATATATATATTTATATCTTGATTAATCCTTGGATGCGTTCTATTAATTTTATACTGGTATATATTATGATTGATTTTCAGTCGGTTTCACGAGTACATTTTCTACCGAGAATTCTAGTTCTGCGGATATGTAATGAAATGATTTGATCATGAACCATTAGTGAAGAACAAATTCCTTTTTTTCGTTGTGGTGTAACGTAAAAAGGATTTTCGAAGAGAGAAAGATATGCCATGGATATGTGAAAAGCATGTTTTAATTACGCATAATTTATGTCTCGCGCGTTTTTTCTTCTTCGTACGTGATAAGCTTTATGATTTAGATATATCAACACAAAACTTTTCTCTTTTTTTAATAAAGCACCATTAATTGCGTAATCATGAATTAATATTTTTACACGACAGTGTTGTTATATTAAAGTATCATTATTAATAGAGCTTGTCAAAATTAGTGGAAGGAAATTTTATGCAAATACGCGTAAGTTGTGTAAATTATTTTCCATGAAATTTCTCGACCCCGATAAATAAAATGTCTATCGCGTAAATTCACAATGTCAATCATAGTATGATTAACTAATATATTCGTTTCTAATGTGATCACACGGCGCGACGCGTAGATGCGTGCGCGTATATTTACATGCTTATTGTTAGTGGTAAACCAAATGTCCTTCGCATAACTTCGTGATCATCGTAGATCATGATGGATCACTGGCGATGCACGCGCGCGAGTTACGGTTCGTTATAATTTCTCGCGGCGTTTTATGTGCTGGCTGAAACATCGCGAGGATAATCAGTGGAAGAAATGGTATGCGCGGCGTATGTACGGGCAAGTAATAATAAGAGATCAGCATCGGAGGATCGTATTCTGCCAGGAAGCTGCTAATGCCAATCGCCGACACGATCTACGAATGCCAGCGGCGTCGTACATATCCTAACGATCTTTCAGATCTTATCTCGCGTGTCTTGTATCACAGAGATGATGTCATTCGCGCATAGATATGCGTCTCTCTCTTTCTGTGTAAAGAGAAAATAGTTTGCTATTTTATAAATAAATAAAGTATAAATTTTTGACGTTGTAATTAAATATGATTTCGATACATTTATTATAAACTGTTCATTAATTATACAGTCGAATATATTTCGTTATTTATTAACAAATTCTGAAATTGTAAGTATTATAAGTTTCAGAATAATATTTTTTTACTACATCAGTATTAAATTCTCCACGACAAAAAAAATTGTCTTTACAAAAAAATAATATATTTTGCATATACTTGGTCTTCTTTTGACGAACTATTCTTTTTTAATTTGATGTATTATAATTTGTGACTTTAATATCCAAAGCTCAATGTATTATTGATTGCTTCGATAATCTTTGTTATTTTTAGGTTTATTCTTATTTTGATCTGATTTCTTCTATTTTACTCAGGAGAGAAGGGCTTCTTTATCCTCTAGATCACTCTGCTGCATTGTAGCATACATTCTGTCTTTCTCTTATTCTACTTTCCTTTGTTCGTAGAGCAGTGAATTTTGATAACCGCGGTGTACTTTGGTATAATCTAGCTTACCTTGCCTGACAAGGATATACGTGTAGTCTATTTTAGCTTATTTTGTACTTTACATCAGCTCTCATTCTATTTCTTCACGGAGTACTCTCTAATATTCTTGTATAAGTAAAGAGCGCAATGTGAGAATGTGAAGAATTCAGAAGTTTAATGGATCATCGTCACTGTGTTAGCACATCTATATGACTTCCTATTCAAATAAATTTAAAATTATCAGCAAATTTCTTCCCCAACGTGTCTGTCCTGCAATAAAGATTGCGAATCTTTAACGAGATGTACGATAATCAAGGATCAAGATACGGGATGCCTATACTTTAAACTTTATCTGATGTCTCGCATTGTGTAGCCGTACTCATGATAACCCCGATAGCGCCCCAAATACGAGGCATATCTATCCTGTTGATTTTTACAGGAAACGCGATCCATAATTCTGAAGTAATAAAGATCTCGAGCTCTTATCTGATAGCGTTGCCGCCAAGAGAGAGAGAGAGAGAGAGAGAGAGAGAGAGAGAGAGAGAGAGAGAGAGAGAGAGAGAGAGAGAGAGAGAGAGAGAGAGAGAGAGAGAGAGAGAGAGAGAGAGAGAGAGAGAGAGAGAGAGAGAGAGAGAGAGAGAGAGACGCGACCGTCTCTCTTCCTCTCGTCCAAATCTCTCCTTTTCTCTCACTGCTCCCGCTTTTTGCGAAGGGAACCAGGTTCCTGCTCTGGTACCGCTTATATAACAATGTTGCGTGCCACTCTGGTATCAAATACGCGCGGTTTGAACACTGAAAGCTCACTGGCAATCGCCAATGAGATCTCTGACAATCGGTGACTTTGCGCACGGCAATTCATTGCGCCTTATCTGATATTCCGCACGGCCGCTGTACTTACCTAGGATATCGCGATATTTTCCACGTGCGCCCGCGCGCAGATAAACTCTCTCTTACCTTCGTCTTCCGCGCAATACACGAAGGTATTTTTTTCATCGGATATATGTAGCGCGACACCTGCGGTTATAAAACACATATAGACGCTTGTTACATTCCACGATACACGATGTGAGAATTTTCTAATTTAAATTATATAAATTCTGGAATATAAAAAATTACATTTATACTTTACAAAATAGAGAGGCGTGTAATTTTTTTTCGCAGAAAAGTAATTAGCAAAAAATCATGACAAACACATTCAGATAAAAGAACTTTCTTGTTAGATCATTCTTGTGTTAGATCATTATTACTCAATCTGACCTTTTTGTATATAAGTTTAATTATCTTTATTTTCTATAAATTATTTTCTATATATGGATGAGTATTTAAAAGTACGATTATTAATTACATATATATATTTTTTTTATTTAAAATTCGTATAGGATTTTAATTTATATATCAGATTTATTTCTTTATATAAAATACCATACACACATGTACATATAAACACATTACTGCACTAATAATTATATGTACGTGAAATATATGTAAACACTCTTGTTATCTCTTTGCGTGTGACATTGTGATAAAACGAATGGACAACAATTTAATATTTTGCGCACGTTCTTCGTTTCAGAGCTCTCTGCCAAATGACGTATCAATACAGCAAGCGTTTCACAGAACACTTTGTATAAATTTCTGTAGGCAGCTGCTTAAAATCTTAGATACATAAATATCGATACATAGATATTGCTAAACGCATAATTGCGAAATATATACAATGACTCAACGGCGTCGTTAAATAAATCTGTTCGTGTATATACGTACATATACATTCGCGCGACAATTTGGATCACCGTAATATACTAGCGTGGACCAGCTAGCGTTAATTAGAAACGTACCGTCGCGCTACCATTAAATTCCATTTTCGCAGTAATCTCTTTCGGTCTCGTAACCGACGTAATGCCCCCGCGCACCGGCTAATTTACCAGGCAGGATATCCTGTCGATCGGCATCCGGCGGTCATTGGATCGGCCGATCGGCCAATCTTCGGCAGAAATCAAATGACGAGGCGAAAGCAGCCTGCCAACTAGCCAGCTAGTCAGCCAACCAGGTAGCCTCGATGCCATAAAACACGTCGTGCTAATTAACGATTAGCCATGACCAGGATTCCTGGTAGCTGATATAACTAGCAATAAGGCGACTCGTATACGCCTCCTACACGTCGGCTCACGAATTAAACCAGGAATCAGTGCGTGGTGATTAGACAGACCGTCGATGAGACCAATGCCGGCGATCGCACGAACCGTAACCGTGGAAGAGAGGACTGCCTGGATATATAATGTTCTTTCCTGGTTTTTTTTTTCGATCGCGCTGAGTACACTCCGTGAAATGATTCAACTCTTCTGTCAATGCATAATTTTTCACCTTTTCATCAATGTATGGGTACCCGGGTACCAACTGCGTGTTTTCGAATTTGCACATTGCACTGTGCCAATTTCTTTATAGCAGCTACTGGACATCGAACATTCTCTTCCGTTATATTTTAGGAGGTTTCCGAATACAGAAGCTCTTTGTATTTTATTTCGGGCGGAGAAAAGTTTTTACATTTTTAACATTTAAAGTTGCTTTGGGTGCCCGGGTACTCGTTCATTGACGGAAGAGTTAAATTGATTCGGTAAGTAATTTTTAATAAGTAATCGATAGTAATCTCGATAATAATCGACGATAGACGTTAGTTTGCGGACGCCGGTGGTGTACTCGAGTCCGTCTAGAGGTGGTCTACGACAAAATTAACCGATCTTCCGTAATGAATTATTTTCGCTCGTTTACGCGACTTTTAAGGTAAATAAAACCCGCGTTTGTTTGCTTTTTGCGAAGCGATTCTTGTAATGCATTACCGGTTAACGTCACGATTCGTTACAGTCGCTCGACCGTTAATGAACGGCACGACAGTGCCGATCGTCATCGCGCCTCCCAAGAGCATTTGCATCTTTATTAGGACGTGAAGTACATCGCATTAATTATCTTAAGAGTCCGTCCCTCTTTTCCCCTCTTCGCGCGTTACAAAATTCGTTCGTTACGCGCGCAAGACGCATTGCGGCTCGAGATCTGCCAATAATTATGACTCACCGTACTATTCCACCATGATTCATAAGCGGCATTCAATTAGCGTTGCTCGAAGATTACAGGTCTCGGAAAGTCGTGTGTAAATCCCTCTGGGCTGTTTCCTAACCGGCGATCGGCGCTGCGTGATTTATCCGACTAGGCGAAATTTTGCGGTCGCCCGTTATACTCGCAAAAACGGCCATTAGCCGGTAAATATCACGCACGGCGCGGACTGATAAGTGTCTTTTGGATAATGAAGACGAAAGACGCGATTTTTTTCTTAGCACCAACGCGGTATCGCTTACGCTACATAATTAAGCTGTTTGTATTCACGTAGACGTAGACGATAGGTGGGCGTTTAATAATCGACCGCTATCACCACATACTACATACGGTGGAATACGATGCAAAGTAATTTCGTATCATTGAAAAGTGAACGTTGCTATTGTTTAACATTCCCGACAAGCTGACTCCGGCATAGATTTTTGCCGCCATAAGGTACGCCATCGGGATTTAGTGGCGATATTACGACAATGTTTAAACTTAACATATCATTATAATATATATTACGCGAATAAGTATATGTAAATTATATAGATGTAAGAATGAACAATCTATCTATGCAATATATCTATGCAGCTATTTTATATTGTGATGTGAAAAACAGGAAAGTGAAACAGAATGCTTCGTGAAAAAAATTTACTTCTGCACAAATGACTTCTCATCGACAAAACAATTAGACAGAATTATTTAAGTATTTATCATTTACGATGCGCGTCGGATAAAAAATAATCGTGTTGATATAAATTGGATTAATATTATCGGTAAGATACGCGCACAAAAGTCGCATCTCGCCAATTTCATATTAACAGATAACTTAGAATATGAGATATATTGATCTAAAAAATAGGGAAAAGATTGTTACATTTGACAAGTATTAAATTAGATACCTTTGCTATGTCAACATTTTATGCCAAAAATATCCGCTGCACCTGCGCGAAGCTGGTACCAATTATAATTGTAAGAGCGGACGTGGCTGGTAGTCCTGTTTTGACAGATCATAATTTATCGCGCACTCGTAAAACTGATTCTACGAGCTCCTTTACCTCTTCTTCCGAGAGAGTGACTTTAACTCACTGGGCGACGAATATACCAAATGTGTCATCGATTACAGTAAGTTGTTTTAACCAATGTTTCTTTATATAAATATTTAAATCATGAAATGATAAATAGAGATATTATTCCATGAGACACACACAAAGAGCTAAATGAGATTAAAGGCGACAGTTTGAAAACACGTTATTTCATTATTTAAAGAAACTAAATTGTCAATAGGACACAGAACGAGCACACAAATGAGATTTATAAAACATTGTCGTGTCTCATTACACAATTAAAAATTTAACTAAAATCTCTTAATTAAAAAAATAATTAGTATAATAGCGACCACCATTTATATTAAGTATGTTAAAATAAATTGATGCATATTATTGTTTTTAACAATAAGTTACATGTAATATATTTCGTCTCTCTCTCTCTCTCTCTCTCTCTCTCTCTCTCTCTCTCTCTCTCTCTCTCTTTCTCTCTCTTCCTTTCTTGTGCACATCGTCTATAAAACATCCAAGTCAAAATATTTGAGAAACATTTTCTTTTCTTTCCATAGAAAACACATGACTGTTGTAATAATAAGTTCAATAGAATGACGAATTCTTGCAGACGCAACCATAAATTGCTCGCCAATACCACCCATCAGACGCGACGCATCTGCTGGCGGGCTATTTGGCCTCGACGGTACCAAAACGCAGCTCACAGAGCTGGGGTCTTGAGCTTTTACGACTTGTCCGTCACCATAGGCCGACGTTTTTAATGATATATCTGCATTACGTGTGGCCTAAGCGGACAGACGTGGCCGTTCCGGCGCACTAAATTTTTACGTTTCAATTATATGGTCCGGCGCGGCGCAGACCCCTGAAATCCTTAAGCTGCTTGTCGGAACTCATCGCAGTACCTATCTCTTGTGCACGCCTGTGCGTGTAGCATGAACGAACGAACGAACGAACGAACGAACGAAAAGGTCCGGAGAGTGCGAGACCATTTTTTCCGCCACGCTCTTCCTTCTCCTCGCTCCTGGTTCTTCTTCTTCTTCTTCTTCTTCTTCTTCCTCCTCTCTCTCTTTCTCTTTCTCTCTCTGTGGTGCTACTACCATTTTTTAAGAACGCCTCTGTGAGAAGCAGACCCGACTGTGGTCTCGCTGGCGATGTAAATTTTTACGTTGTAATTATACGGCACGTACGTCTCTGGAATTCGTAAGGGCGCTGTCTGGACTTGAGATGGATGGTCTCGGTTTTTGCGCCACGGTGAACGACCAGCACCGATGTGGTGTCTGGAGTGCAAACTAACTCTACCGGACGCGGACGATGCCTCGTGCATGTCCGCGAAAAATTTTTCAGCCAACGTAACGGATGCTTACATTTAGGTCGACGAGCATATATAATAAATGCCGAAACGTCATTAGACGTAAAATCTGCTTGTTTGTGTGTGCTGTAGTCGAAGAGAAACGACGCATAATTTTGCCGTTTCGTAGTCAGAAAGAAAACATTCTATCAAATATATTAACGGCAATTTTTTGATGCGCGCAAATAATGTTTCAGCTGGTAACACGTTATTATATTTATATTATTTGTTATTTGTTATATATTTACCAAGATTTATAATATTTATGAAAAATGAACAAATTATATATACTTTTTGTTTTTAGGAAAAGATCATCTCGTTCAATAAAGATCAATTGTTTTATCAACGATAGGCGAGTCTTCGGAGATTCTATTGGCATGAGTGATGTACAAAAAGACAGAGCACATAAAAGTCTTAAAATCACGTATTTTACGCGTTACATTTTATAGTATCAGATAGATAAATAGATAGAAAGAGAGAGAGAAATGTGTGAAAATCCGACATATATCGAAGGCAAGCGATCAAATTTTTTTAAACGTTGGTGGTCCTAGCTTGCAAAGTAACACTTTCACGTCGCAGCACTAGTTCTTTCGGATTTTCGAGAGATAGTTTCTCCGGCGACGATGGATATTTACGGGCGTTTAGAAATCCTGGGTGTGGTTCACCGCACATATAAACAGCGCGACCAGGCCGGGACGAGCGACCCACAGTGTAAAATACATGGGACATTACTTACTAGCGAAGTATCGAAGCTGACTTTGTAAGAACCAAATGTCGTCGTAAACGTACATCTCGCGACGGGGATTAAATGTCATTCAAATAAATTTGCACACCAAGATACATATATATATATATATATATATATACATATAATATGTATACATATATATGTACACACACACACACACACACATATATATATATATATATATATGTACACACAGATAAAATTTTATTTCTATATATTATAGATTAAGTGTATTTTAAATATTATTATTTAATGATAACATATAGATAATGATATTAGAGAGAGAGAGGTATCTTTTATAATTTATTTTATATATTACTTTACATACATTTATTTTATTATACATTATACATTTTTTTATTATTATTATATACATTATTTATATATTTTACCTTATACATATTATAAGATCGTGATTTTTATGATATCACATACTCTCTCATAAATGACAAATTGCAAAATATTCCATGAATAAATACGCAATCAGACATCAGCATAATACTAAAGTGGTTATTGTATAGACATTCAATAGACATTCATGAATTTCATTACGAAAAAGCTGTTTAGAAAGGATCTTCTAGATCGTATAATTAGTGATTTATACCTAATTTATATCTAATCCATGGATATAAGGATGTAGAATTATTTATATACGACAAACTATTCAACATAAAATTACGTTTTATTACATAACATGTTCACATTAGAACATAATAGCGCGATATATATTCGAGAATATTATCCTTCACAAACGGCACGCAATGATTTTACTATCGCTGTATTTGTGCTATCGGTATTTGATTGATTCATGTAAATTTTTTTCTGTTAGAGACGTATACATTTTTCGTCGCAAAAAAACTGGAATTGTTACTACCAGAATGTATAATTTAGATTCGTTCAACGGTAGAGAAGCCTATATATAACGACTATATATAATCATTAGATCGTTTCATGTCAATCCGGATTCTCGATTAAATAACAACGAATCGTTATTACTCTTCATGAAATTCAATAACCTTTGATAGTAATGCTTTTCGATAAATGATTACACGTACAGGTTTCTTCTAACAAGAAGGTTTTTGGTATTCCACAAACGAGAAGGAGAAGTTGGTCAAGAGGACAAGCTAGTAAGTCGAAAGAACTAATTAATTGAACTATATACACACTTATTATATACAGGTTCTCGGATACATATATATTTGATTCTGGATGCGCGCTTTGTTTTTTTCTTAAATCGTTATACGAATTATATTATCATTGATCCGTATACGATATCGGAAATATATAACCTTGAATATAAAGCAGCGAGAGAGATGCTGCATGTCCACGCTCTCTTCGTGCGTACTCAATTTACATTTCGTCAACGCAGGCTATCGTTAGGCAGATGCGAGCACAAATTGGACGCTCCGTGTCCCCTTCATGCGGATCACCTGCTACCTACATGCAATTACGACCGATTTCATCGGACCTTGAAAAGTGTCGCGAGATCATGGCAATCCGTATGCCGTTCACGTGTAGCGTGTAGATCGCGATCGGCGATGGCACAGATCCTATACCTAGATGTCGGCGATTTATCCAAAACTCTTGTGCCTGCGGTGAAAATTCATAATCGAGATATCGATCTGACTGATCGACACTGTGATAAAAAGACGCGTGCGGAACATTTATTCAGACCATATCAAGAATTTGGACATCTTTCTGCGGCTATATACATATGTATATTTGCTCGTATTCGGATTATCAGATTTTTCCATTATTTTTCGATAATAATAAACAAAATGTGCATATATGTATATTGTAATTTATAATAATATTTGATATAAGATGCAGATATTGACTGAACCATTTATGTTAAAGAACACATGGCATAGTTATACGAGTAAGTAATATATACTGGGAACAAAGCAATTTTTTATATTAATCTAGACTTTTAAATCTATGGTAGGAAGCGTGTGTGTGTGTGTGTGTGCGCGCGCATAAATAAATTGATAAGAAATTTGAGATACAATATGTAAATAGAATATATTAATTCGTACAAATCAATTTGGCTGAATTAGCGACAAGTGTATTGGTATGGTAAAATTAGATTTTACGCAAATATGTATGTCGTAAAGCATATTTTTAACTCCACCGGAAATCTCGCAAGAGAGAGTCGGTGACCGCGCATGCATTGCGTGTGTGTCGCAGTATGCAACAATATTGTTAAACGGAAGCGTCGCGTTGCATCGGTCGGATGGCGATATAAATTTCTCTTTATGACCGATTAGCATTTTAGAATGAACAAAGGTGATAGAGAAGCACTGTAATTCACTAAAAATTCCGGCATCAGCACTGATTAGCATAAAAGAGGTTCGGCGATCGTGCGTACTCGATTTAATATCAACGATCTCTGAGATAACCCTAAAAGCGGAACTTAAAAGGTGCCGATAATGGCCCATTGAACGGTAAGTAAAACCGCCACGTAAAATAATAATTTACGATATACCCACACGGACGATATATCGCTTGAAATGTTGAAAAAGCGATGGAACCAGCTTGACCACATTTACATTTGCTCATAAATGCGCTGAAAAAATCTATTTAAAATAAAAGTAATGATATAATGTGTGTATGTATGTGTGTGTGTGCGTATATATATATATATATATATATATATATATATATTTATTTATACTATTCCTTGTTTTCTTTTATATATTTTACGTGTCAGAAACCTTGATGTGCAGAATATATCTATCCTCGTATATAATTGATTATAATTGCGTGACAGAGATTTTGTATTTCTTAATAATTTGACACCTATTTCTTAGCTAAGTTACATTATTACATGTCGAAAGCCATCACTCATTTCGTCTCTCATAATTCTATAATTAATATTTTACAAGTGCTACTTTGGTAGTTCATTCTTAATTCATTCGCAAACACTTAAGAATGCGTCAAGTGCGTCGCTTCTACATGGCCATTAACTTGGAAGACACTTCATACTGATATTTTCGCTCGCTAGTTGCTTCTGACAATAAAACATCTAAAAAAAGTGAAAGCAAAAACTGAAGTTAAAAGCAATAAGAGACAGAACTATTATAGGTATGTACATATAAAACAAATAAAACAATTTAAAAAAAATTACTATATATATATAATTATAGATAAGAAAATTATTATATTACAAGATCAATTTCTGTTTATATAATTGATAATTTACGCGCGATAAAAAACATCACGCGCTCATAGTCCTTGACACTTAAATGTGTGGAGCGTTACGAGCGCATCTTATTATATCCGAAGTTAATATTACCTCGCGCGCGCGCGCGCGCGCGCGTGTGTGTGTGTGTGTGTGTGTGTAATTAGTGTTAAAATTAAGATCCCCGAGAATTGTCGCAACATGTAGTACCTTTGCAACTGCAAGATGCAACATCCTCGAGGATACAGGGACGATGAGTGGATTCTGAAGTAGCTTCCTGGGATTAGTCTCCTTCGTCTCCTAGGTGCTGGATACGAACATCTCGTCTATGAGCATCTAAGCATACAGCAGGCAACAATGGCGGATTCCGAGTGGCTCTTGAAGCGGCTCTAATAATTTATATGCTTAAAAGGCCCTGACTGCCTACGTGAAACGTTGATGCCATGAGACAAGGAGGGGGGTTATACGAAGAGCGAGTCGTGCTCAAGGGTGGCTCGACTCCGAGATCCGTAGACGAGGACCCTTCAGTAAGGAGAATTGCTACTGCCGCCGCTGCTGTTGCTGGCGCCTAGACTCCTGTCTCCTGTCATTGAACGAACCAAGCAATAATCTACTTATACAATAATAACTACAGTATTTGATATATGCCGTTTTCTTTCAATGTGTCTCTTTATTTATCGTTTGATTTACATCCGAGGTAAACATGATTTTAAGAAACTTGATAAAACTACATCGATATATCTATTTTCTTGATATATGTTATGATATGCGCTAATGTTAAAAAGTATCGTCTTCTAATTGTTTTACTGAGAATCATACAGTTCTCTTGAAAAAAAATGATGGAAGATATACAAATCTAGAAAACCTTACATTATTAGAAATGCAATGCTCTCAATAATCACGATGACAACTTGATCAAAGACACATGTGAACGTCATATATGTGCAAAGATTATTACTACCAGATCAATAAATACAGCAAGGGGTAATGACAAAATATAGTATTAAGAAACTAGCAATTTTGAATACGAATCTAAAAATTATAAACTCAATGAACGCGGAAAGAATGCGGAAAAAATTTCAAAAGATGTATTTGAGTCGTTAAAATATTCTTAATAATTTTCAAAGCACTCAGTTCATAAATTCTCACACTTCAACAGTGTATTCTAACACCTACTGACGTAAAGTATTAGAGATTTGACGCATTAGAGGATCGCAAAAACGTTCCTTCACCCGCGCAGCAATTTACGCCTTATGACTCGTATTATGTGCGCCGCAGTCAAATCTTCCCTCGTGAGACAAAAACCGGCTGACGTTCACGAAGCTCCTCTCGTTACATCGAACAATCTTCCCGGCTCGTACGTTCATAACGTGATGATGTTTTGCACGCGGTCCAAATTACATCGGGATTTCTCTCGGGTTCGAAAAGAAGCAAAATCAACGAATAGTGCAAAGTAATTTCTGCAAAAAGCTATCGTGTGATGATAAGAACAAAGCCTAAGAACAAAGAAAAAACTTACGACTTTTGCCGCAAAATTTCCTGTATATACTACTAGCTTAATAATAAGTTTTTGTTTATTATCTATTTATTCCATCTGATAATAACGTATGCGGAAGAAGTATTTTGTTGTTGCAGTCAGTTTTCTCAATCGTACATATACATTATTGATAATTAAATTTCATTGAATTAAATAGAATTTTTATTAATTTATTATAATTATATCATGAATAATATGCATATTCATAAATTAATTCATGTCTTCAATATGTTATAGCGAATGCGTCTAAATTGAGCGGCACTTACGAGTTGAGAATCACTGAACTACGAGCAATGACCCATTGGAGAACACGACGAAAACATCGGGTTTCCAGCGAGTGGATTAATAATCGGACGGCGCTGGTTCGTTCAAAATATTGCCTGGGCACCCTTCCTTTGCCCTTCGACCCTCTACGTCTCATTTTTTTTATTATACCATGAACCATTTGTCTTAATACAGATTCATCTCGTTGCACGCATCACCGGTAAAACATAACTCTACATATTTGCTAAAACTTGCAGATCTACATATAATGTGATTTCTCTAAACAAGATATATCTATATGAAAAATATTTTTTTCGATTTCGCAGTTTTTCTAATTACAGTATTAAACACATGTTATTATCAATAATCAATTGAACATCTCATGTATGCATAAAGCTCTTGCTAAAACAGATTATTGCAATCTTCAATAACGATATATTTTTTCCTTACAGAAATATTCTGGCAAAATATGTTCTCTAAAGTGTTAAATTATAATATTTTCTTTTTCAGAGGAAAAAAAAAGTTAATTTCGCTCGCATACGTTTCCTGATTTCTTTTTATTTTGTTTTTCGCAAGCAAATCATTGTAAAGTACAACAATCGACAAACATTCGTGTGTAAAAAAAAAAAAAAAAAAAAGCGCGCTTACGCCGAGTGATAGGGGCTATTGACCAATAATATCAAGAACCGACGAAAAAGTGGTCAAACAAACAAAAACCGCGAATGAAATTCCACACTCGAACGGGAGCAAAAATTTCGCAATTTACCGACGAAACAAAATCGCTCTCCCGGTTTCATATAGTTCCGTAATCGTTTTTGACCTCTTTTCATATTCGTTATGTCGCCATCGATTTCACGAATTCCGGCGATTTCGGCGTCCAACGCGCCATTCACGCCGCGGAGTGCCGGCTGTATATGTATGCGGCGGGAATTTAATTCGAACCGTTGTCCGAGGAGGGTTATATAAGCAAACAGAGAATGGTTGTTATTGTTTGCAGGCGGGATGAAAAGGATGGACGGGATGGCCGGGACAGCTGTGAACGTGCGTATATACGCGCCGTGCCCGTGACTGACTCCAGAGACCGTATTTCTGGAGCAAAAAACGAGACCCGGCTCTCCCGCCCGAACGCGAGTTTCTTAACCCTGACGGTGCGATGTAGCTCTGCTTAAGACTCGCAACGGTCGAGACCATCGCCGGTACAATGACAGCTTTCAGAGAACTGACTCGCGGCGATTCTTGAAGGAAGACGAGAGGAGAGGAGAGATCGCGCTGATCTCGCGCTCATTAATCGTCGGACGACGTTTCGCGGCGCGTCTTTTTATTCCGTTCATGATAACAAGAATCAATGATGACAAAGCTACCTACTCGTAGTAATTCGTCGTGATCTAGCTTTTTCTAATTGATGTGACAAGAAACGATGACATGAAATTAACAACTTCATCCGCGATCGAAACGGACGGTGCGCGTTTCTGGTCATAGATAGTCCAGCTATCGGGCATGATGTAACGAGACAGGGAGTAAATCGCGAATCTATTATAATACTACTACACAATGCTACAATTCTACGGTTACGGGTTTTCACCCTCTGGCGAAGAAGTGAGATCGCGGGATAATGTTTCATTTCATTCGACATGAATACTACTAATTAGCAATAGAGGTATTCTATCAATTTGAATACTAATTCACCTTTTCTATTACACACACACACACACACACACACAGACATTCTTTTTTGCAATTATGACATACATATCTCCTCTTATCGTGAGCTTATTTTTAGTATCAGCGACATTGACAGGTTGTAATTGTATACTATATTCTTTATATATAGAGCAAGAATCATTATTATATACTTCGAATCGTCTTTTCATTTTTTTGTGATAAAAATATTTTTACATTGCAGATTTCTTAACAGAAAAAAATTGAAAGCAATTTGTAGAAATATTGCCAATTAATGCGTTAAAATATCAATAATATATATATTTGGAATCGTAGTCTATATTAAAGTTAAATATTGTATCAAAGTTTTCTTGTAATATGTTGCTACTTTATTTTTAATTTTATATTTGTTTAAAGTTTAAGAAAATTGTTAACAGTAAAATAATAATTATAGAAAACAACACAAGTTTCATCATAGAAATCGATGTCTGGAAACAATACCCAGTTATACGCACAGCGGGAAATATTCGAGACTTGAGCACGCATGTCGGCGTTTGAGAGATTAATCACTTGCAAGATCGCAGCATACGTTATGCTCATTTACGGCTAACACATCGGCCAGACAGATAATGAGAAATAGAAAAAAAGAGAGAAAGAGAGAGTATGTGTGTGTGTGAATAAATAATATGTTAACACCATGGATGTTATTAAACGTCAGTCCACATGGAATCTCCTATCTTGAAAATTTCAGTAGGTATGATTATTATTTCAGCGGTATTGAATATATGATGAATATAGTAAATGTAAAGCTTAATATATATATATATATATATATATATATATATATATATTTGCAATAATGCATTGCATTTTAAAAAATATATAATAAAATATAAACATATAAAATGTGTTTAAGTATTTGCCGAGAAAACACATTATTTCTCTTAATTGTAAATCATTCTTTTTCATAACAAATTGTATTTTATACAATTTTTTATTCATATGACCGTACATATAACGATTCGCATGCGAAAGCACGATGCATTGTAGGCTGCCATCCATATGAGAATTAAATATCAATGACCTCGCGTATTATTTTTTACCATGAGAATGAAGATTATTTAATTATTATTCACCGACGTACCATTTCACTGCCGCGTTTCGCATTACGCTCGATTGATTTAACATTGGAACTGTGCGATGCGATCCCGTGTTGCAAGGATGCGCGCAAAAACACAGCACAAAAAGCGGCACGTAAAGAAAGGGCGCCTCCGCGAAATCTGCATATCACGGGCACGACTATTTCGGATTAAAAAGTACCGCGTTTTTTGTTGTTTTTTTTTTGTCATCGCTATTATTATTTTCAATTTCTCCGACTATCAGGGGTGCATGTATGTACGGCAGGACATCGTAGAACATCCCCTTCCCTCGCTCATCGCATAGAAAGGGTGTGCCTTCGCTTTCAGCGATCGTCGAGAAAGAGAGAGAGAGAGAGAGAGAGAGAGAGAGAGAGAGAGAGAGAGAGAGAGAGAGAGAGAGAGAGAGAAATATATATGTATAGGTAGTAGTATATCGAAATCTCTCGTATTCTCTCTGCTCGTCTGAATGCAAAGCGACGGATGTACTACGTGCGCTTGCACATTTTTTACCCTCTCCTTCGAAGGCCTCCCCCGAAACTTTTTCCTCGATTCTATCTCGCGGCTACCGCGTGACAGGATTGTTGAAATGGCCCGAGTATTGTTCAGTCTCGTGTCACAAGGACGAGGGTGCCGGCTGCGGCGCAACTACTGTCCGATTCCGACATGTGGCAAATGAAAGGAGCCGAGCAACGGAGAATGAAAAACGAATTGATTTTCGTGCGCGAGAGCCGTATTGTTTTCATGCGGAACCCTTCGACGCGTATGCTCGCGCGTGTCGAACGCATATTAATCTGAATTGCTCTCTACGAGATTACAGCTATTTTTTTTTTATTATCGAGCAAAAAGTGAATATGAAAATTTATGATGATAAAATTTATATATATATATGTATATATATATATTGAAGTCTTATATTAATTATATTCAGAATCATCGTTTGCATCGCATACTCAAAATTTGCAGTTCGCTTCAAGTAAATTTGTACTTTGAGACTAAAAATTTATATATCATGGTGCGTTATGTATTTCAAAAAAATTGCACATTTTCTTGTAACTAGATTTACGATAAATTTTGAATTTTCTCTGAATAAAAAAGTTTCATGTATAAATAATATATTATATAAAGCTTCAAAAAAGTGATTCGTGAAAATATTTTAATTTAGATACTTTATATAAGTACTTTTAGTTAATTCAATTTAGTTGTATCAAACGGCATATATTAAAAACATTATTTGTTGATAACGAGCGTTCTTCTTTCTTTAGTTTGCTTCTGATACAAATACGTGAAATAATGAAATTTTTCTCGGACAGCTGTACAAGTTCTCGCTATTGCATGCAAGTTGCTTCATCCTCTTACGTTCTGCCAGGTCTTTACATTCATTGGTCCTTTATACGAGCATATAGCCCAGAGCTACCTCACGATGACTAGGTGTCTCATATCCCAGCCCAGTGTAATCGAATAAAATTCATGTTATGATCCGCGAGTAGAGCGCGGAAAGTCCTCGCGATTACACCGTTGAGGTATCTCCTGTGCGATGTCTTGCGTAGCGAGATAAACGCGAAGGTGATTTCATTCCGACTGCGGAACGCCGATAAAAGGCCTTCCTCTCTCGCCTGCAGGTGCAGAAGGAAAATAAGCACCGCCGCTCTCGCGGGGATCTCTCACGCCTTGAAGAAAGATTTTTTTTCGTACTTTATGCCGACGATTCTCGAACTTTCTCTCCGATTTGCACGACAACCGAAATGCGGGTATTGCGCCAAATGCATGATGTTATTTGTTCAATTTCTTCGCGATGCATGCTTATCTCCCCCTTGCTCTCCCTCCTCTCTCTCTCTCTCTCTCTCTCTCTCTCTCTCTCTCTCTCTCTCTCTCTTTCATACGCGATTCTCAGCGTTAACTTTCAACGTATGAAGATCGACATAAGCCATATCAGGCCATATCAGGCCATATCCAGGCCGTACCTGTGTTATAAATCGCGGGAGAATGATTTCTGGCGCGTTGCAGAACAATTCTCTCTCGCCCGAACGTGGCATTCACATCCTGATCGTTTAAGGGCGAAGTGAACGGTGAGAAGAATCCGTTCGACAATCTCCAAACATAATCTGCGCGGTTATACACCTGCTATGAAATACTCTTTTGAAATTTTGAAACGAATATTATAAAGAAATATAAAAAGAAAACACACGATCATGATCTTGAACATTTCACTGGTTTCCAATATATTTATTTCTTTAAAAAAATGGTGATTAAAATAATTAATCAGTGAAATCAAATATGTCATTCAGTGCTTCTGTCAAAAATCCAAAGATTAAGTTTATTGTTGTTATAACCTTATCACTGTAATTTGCAAAAATTATCAAATATTATCCGATTTTTCGATTCTTATATAAGGAAGAAGATTATATAACAAAGAAAGAAAAATAAATAAATATATACGCAGAGAGAGATATATATATATATAGACAGAGATCATATAAAATAAATACGAAATGCAAGCACCAGAGATATCGTCAAAGTGGTTTGACGCAGAGGATGCGTCGTGTCTCGGCAGAGGATCTTGAGATCGAACCAGAGAAAAGTTCCCCCGACGTATCGCGTATATTTTCTTCCTAATTATACCCGCGGTCACTTTGCGCGAGGATACGCTCGTCTTTCGGGACGTCCGGATTTTTGCAACGGTTTATCTCCGGACGAGCGATGCCGCGTATATTTATATACCACGGTCGATGTGTATATTTATATGCAGGGTCGTAACGTGCGCGTCGGTATTCCCGGAAATGCCTAATGACCGCTCTGTGCCCTCCGCGCGCAAGAGAAGAGTCCCGCGAAAAGTTATTCTGCGTTTCCTTCTGCAGAGAGAGAGAGAGAGAGAGAGAGAGAGAGAGAGAGAGAGAGAGAGAGAGAGAGAGAGAGAGAGAGAGAGAGAAAGAGAGAGAGAGAGAGCGACACTTTCCGGAATCGTGACACTTTGTATAACCGTGCGCGGGTCTGCTAAATAGTCAGGCAAGATGCTCGCCGTAAATCTAAACGATCGTTAATTCGGATACGTTATTGCCGTGACAGGCGTGGTCGCGTCTTTAAGGTATCGGACGCGCAATAATTTCGCCAATATTGTAGTGCGGTAAATACGTCACGACGTTTATCGCTCTGCCAAATACTCCGGAATACGGTCGTAGACTTTGGAGTTTCGTCGGGGTGAGATTTCGGACGCGCATGGAGATGAAAACACCTTGAAAATAAACATACGCAATCTATCTATTTCTAAAACAATCTCAGGAAATTTTTCAATTAGTCTCTGCAGATATATTTTAACATTCTCGCGGTAAAACGAATCCTTCCATGTTCCTTATCAACGCTTGATTTCGTCGTAATGAAAAATTTTCCGTTTTACGTCAAAAATTCAGAATTTAGAACTAGAAATTTCAAGACAACATACGTGAAATGGATATATTAAGAGGCGCGCATCAATTAATCGAACGCACGAAGCTTGATTGCACGCGAGAGCTGTGTAGATGATGATGAAAATAGGATTGCAAGGACATAAATCATTAGCTGGATAAATAAAGCTGTATGGCTTCGTAAATTCCCCGTCAACACGATCTCTCGCGAACCTTTTGTTCAATTACGCATAAAAGGTGTTAGAAGGCGGTTAGTGTACGAGCATGATGCAACGGAATGATATTTTATAGCTGCGTTTATACATATAGTTGCTGCATTAAATGTCATATGATCTTTAATAATGCATGGAATATATAATTATGACGTAATTAAAGAATCGCTCTCTCAACGCTGCGCTTATAAATTGTTAAGGATCGGCTTGACTTCTTTTGCATAAGCCTTCATGTATAAGAATAATTTATTTTTAATATAAATATATATATATTTTTTTTGGTTTTAAGTGAGAAAAAGAAAACTTAAGAGTTTCCTCCATCCTTTCATAATATAGTTTATAATTTCCGTGCTCGCGTGATAATTTGTAGTATAAAATATAATAAAGTAAATCTCTGATGCATTTTATAAAGCTGTCAACATAAAATTGTATATTGTTCTTACGTTTATCTTTATTATACATTTCATTAGATAATTGATATTTTCTGCTTTAGTTTATTATCTCATCGTGAGATTTGCGTAAAAATTGCAATTTAACACGCGTTGTGCGTACTATATTAATTGATAAATTTAATTACATTCAAAGAGATTTATTAAGCATCTAATCACAAATTATAAATTATATATCAATTACCAATTTTAAAAAACTAGGTATGTGTAAATTATCCAATATAGCGGATTGTACATTGTTTTTCAGATGCGTGTTCTTTTTTTTTTTTCTAGTTGGAGGGCATTCAATATCTGGCATTTAATAACGGCGGATACGTTGCGTTCGCACACTCGGCGAGGTGCATCGTCGTCGGCTGCAGTGGCGCGACGCTGCGCGGCGATGTAATAACTGCGAAACGGGCGCCGCGGTGCCGATTACGCCGAAATTGCCTGCAAACATTTAATATCGGTCGCGTCGGCACGATCGCGGTGAAAGCACGTCAACTCGCGGCTTACGAAAATTGACGATCCTGGAAGCGACACAGTGACAGAGGATCGACGTGCAACGCTCGTTCGTCGATCCTCCCCTTTCCTCTCCAACCCTTCCTCCCTGGATCGGAGCGCGTACACACGCTCGCACGAAACGCTGGCGAAGCGGCGCGTGTACATACACACGCGCGATGTTACACCTATACGCGCGTACACGCAGAGCGAGACGCAGGGAGGGGAACGGGATGGTGAGGGAGAGGAAGGGGCGGGATGAAGGGGGGGGTGAGAGGGGCACCGCAGCGTAATCACCGATGATTGCCCTTTATTACGCCACGGTCAAAGCACGGCCCGGAATCCGGTCCACTCGCCCGGCTCAGGCGAGGAACGATGATTCGCCTGGCGGTCCGCGATGTTGGACCGCGCGCGGGCGGTTGCCGCGACGAGAGGAAGCGAGCGAGCGAGCGAGCGAGAGAAGTTGAACGCGCGGTCTCGCCGAAATCGGCCGGGGACACGCGAACCACTCGTTCAGCCCGCGATTACGCGATCGATCGCTTCGAGGAAGCGGGCGTTTCTCGAGGCGCGAGATAAACGACTGCCTCGTTATGCCGCCGGAAACGGCGGGTAATTAGCCCCCGTAATGAAGCGTGTCAATGTACGCGACCATCGTTGATTACGTTTTCATCCGCGGATGTTTTTTAAGAGAATCTCAGAGAGTC